>JAAFCE010004287.1:6748043-6843903 GCA_013389805.1 Trigoniulus corallinus
GGGGGGAAGTGAACGCGGAAGAGAAGAACCGGGACGGAGAACCCTGACTTGTACACTCTAATCTCAAGAGTGAGCATCCTCGAGAGGGACAGTGCCACATCAATTTAGGTAAAATATCTGAAATTCTGCAAAAAAAAAAAAAAAAAACCCCGACACCCCATCATTGAAACATTCACAGCATTACTAAAAACCCGTTTCAGTACAGATTTGTGGTTGACCACAGTACTATAATCACTGACCATTTTGATATCTAACGAATCACTTTGAGAAGGAAGAGGAAGAAGGAAAGGAGTTAGGAAAGGATTATTATACGATAACCAATATTAAGTGTTATTTTGTAAAGGGGGATAGGAAGGGTAAAATATTTTATTTTCCCCCTCCTCCCGCTTTGTAGCATAATTGCCACCGCCGCGTCATAATTTCTTGACAACAAAAAAATGATAAAAACCTAAGAAACAATGTACATTATTGATTAATTCTCTACATTTAGCGTTTGTTGCTCTGTCGAAGACTCGCATGGGGCAGGTTCCACTCCGTCGTCAACAACCAAATTGTCCTCTCCGTGCACGTCCTGCGTAACATAAAAAACAATTCAGTAACATGCCCACAATCACACACTGTTATGTCGAGTAATTTCACAGATATCGAAAAAAAAAGGATAGAATAAGTTTAGGAAAGTGTCCCTCACCCCCTAAATACCTCTTTCTGAAATATGAAATTACAGTCCAGAAGAATCTCTTAATTCAGGAAAGCCATAGAGGGGTTACTACACTTCTAGGGGCCCTTCAACTACAAGGTCATTAGAGCCCCTTCCATTGCGTAGTTCTAATGCAGAGACTGCAGACACCACACTAATACGATGATTTTTGGGTATCAGCGGTATCCAGTTTTCCCAAGCGACTACCCATGTCAGTACTAGCCAGGGTTGCTGTTTTCTAGTTTGTTGGTGTTTTAGGGCCCTTCAACTACAAGGTCATTAGAGCCCCGTCCACAGTATAGTTCTTATGCAGAGACTGCACAGACACTACACTAATGCGACGATTTTTGGGTATTAGCAGTACCCAGTTTTCCCAAGCGACCACCCATGTCAGTACTAGCTGGGGTTCCGCTGCTTAACTTCAGTTATCAGACGAGAACTGGTGTGTCCAACGCAATTCGCCGCTCCCCAGCCAGGGTTGCGTTGCTTAACTTCAGTGATCAGACGACAACTGGTGTATCCAACGCAATAGGCCGCTCCTCACACTTCTAGAAAGAGTACTGTGCAGTGGTGATACTGCATGACAAACTACGCCTGAAAATTTCCCCCCTCTGCCCAAAACAAATCCACTAGCTCAGATCGGAGATCGAACCTGCCCACCATCAAAATTAAAGGATGCTACACTACCATTTATTGAGACAGACATAAGAGAAGAGGATGAACTTTAAGGATGTCAGCAATAACATTTTACAGGCCCCACAGTAGGCAAACCCTTACGTTCGCAAGATCTCTTTCTGATGATATTGTACACGCCAAACGGGACCACGACTTTATTCCCCAGGGCGGTTTTCCTCTCATCAGGCAACAAAGAAAACGACTGACCCGAGTCGAGGGCCACAAATCGACAAATGCACCTTGTCACCGAGTCACAAGATGCTCCTGTAACAAGACTGTCACCTAGATGTAATTAGATAAAGAAACTCCTGCGGAATGAATAGATCGACCCAGTTTTGACTTCGGTTCCTGCACTGCTGATGATAATTTACTGCTACCGGAGAGCTAACTACTACTAATGAAAATTTTGAGGAGCTAGGTGGCACAGGAGTTAGCGTACTCGTTTACGGCATCAATGGTTCCCGGTACGATACTGGATCAAGGTTGGTTAGCTTCCTTCGAGCGAAAGTGCCAAGTACGCCATCCATCGGATGGGAAGTAAGGCCTTGACCCCGTGTGGTGTACGATATCATTCCACGTCAAAGAACCTTCTCTACTATGTAACGGGTAGATGAGCCAAAAATTCCAAGGTGTAAGAGCTCGGTGGAGTGCCCCAATGAACAGTAGGCCTACAATAAATAAACAAAGGGGTTGCTGCATTAGGTTGGAAGCCGGCCGCGTCACAATAACGTCCGTCAGACAGCTCATGAGTCCATTCAGAGGGGCGATGATGGCTACCCGACCCTGCCATAGACGGGAAAAGGGTTCCAGGTGGTAACTGCTTTTACTCTCCACCAAGCAACGCCGAACACTCTCCAGCGAAGTTGCGTTGGACACACCAGTTCCCGTGAGATCACTGAAGTGAAGCAGCGCAAGCCCACGTTATTACCATCATGGGTGGTTGGTAAAGAACGTTGGGCGCTGCAAACTCCCTCTCTCCTACGTTCTGTACACCTACCTCCTAATCTCCCGCAAGCAGCCTCCTAAGGGTTCATCCTGTAACGGCTGCTTGGCTTACTCCCCAACCCATGAAATTAATCCAGCAATCTAGTAAGGATTCTTTCCGTGCAGTGGGTTCTTGCCTAGACCAGGGATCAAGCCTTCGACTATGGATCGAGGAATAAAGCCACGATTCCCTCTGAATATCGAGATCTGAACTGTAATTCCATACTCTCAACTCAACCGCGAGGGTCAGTTAACAAATCGATGACTGATTTTTCACTTGACATAAGAAAACTCTGGTAAGAAAAGAGGTAAGATCATGAGTTCTCAACTGCTGACTCTACAAAGGTAGTAAAAATTAGATCAAATTGCAACAGCAACAACAAACATGTGCAGAATCATCTCTCACAAAGGACACCAACCAACACATTTGAAAGCATGTTAACAACAGCACAATAAGAGGAAAAAAAAAAGACGTCGAAAAACGTCACAACATTTCTCCCCCTCCATCTGAAGAAGTGATGGGGGCAAGACTCAAGAGAAAAAAAAAAGAAAGAGCCAAAGTAAAAAATTTTTAAAAAATTATAATATGCAAGTTGGAACAATAAGTCAAATTTACCTCCAACTCTGGGGGTGGCACGATAGGTATAGCAGCACGAGGTCTCTTGGGCAAGGTACGGACTGGGGGCTGGGCATTGTAGTAGGCCATCCCACCACGGAAGATTTCTTGTGGCTGAGGCTGTAGTGCAGAAAGTGTGTTATCAAGTGGATCACCCTGAGTGATCAAAGCAAAAATGCATACTAATGGGTGACAATGGCAATTAGTAAAACAACAAATTATATATATATATATATATATATATATATATGTATACAAAAAAAATCAATTTATATAACATTTTCTCAACTCGAAGAACCAGACTACTGAATTGGAAGGGGGCCTAAGTGGCCTCTTCTTCACCAACATCAAGATAAATATGATATACACACACAACTGTTCAAAGATGGTCCCCCAAAAAATTCACCATCAACATGCTGAGCTTAGAAGAAAAGGAGCATTCTCCAAACTTACACTCATTTCAAACTTAGGACAGTGACAACTAACAACCTTTTTAACAAACAGAAAGGATTATTCAACTCCCAAATTCATTCAAGATTAACTATGCAACAGGAAACCATGCAAAAAAAACACATAGCATTCAAATGCCTTAAAAAACATCAACACAGAGCGAGAGAGAGAGAGAGAAGACAACCTGACAACACTCGTCAATATCACTTTAGGAATGAAATTTCTGTGGTTAATAGCAAACTGCAAACCCAAAAATTTAATTTACAATCAGAAATTATCACAGATCCTCACAATATCACCAAACTTCAAGAGAGAGAGAGAAGAAAAAAGAGCATTATATGAAATAATAACACTCAAGCCATTGTCCTGCTTCAAGCAGAAAAAAAAAAGTTAATTTTGATTAAACTTCACCCTCTTCTCAATGAAATCTCGTCTCATTAAGGGAAGGGAAGGGGGAAAAGGATGGAGAGGGAGGGAAGGTCTGAATTATCTATCTACACTACTATTAAAATAACATGTCATTATTTATTCATTCAAAACTGTTGAACTGTTCAAGCTAACCTTCAGAAACATAATGTGCTCTCACTAGAGGGCAAACAAATAGATGCACAGCTCTACAAACATGCAAATGACCTCAATAGTCAAGAATCACTACAAACATCCAAGGCCAAACTTTTTCGTTCATCACTTACTCTTTCGGTTATTAAAATCCCCGTATATCACATCTAGTCAACCACCATCACCACCAACAGCATCACTTTTTAAAATCTTCAATTTCATGCACTTAACGGGGGTAAAAATGGAAACACCCTACCCCTCTCCTCATACAATAACGACCGCTAATTCAATACAATCAATGGCAACGTGGAGATTTTTGTACACTGAGTGAAGTAACAAACCGCCAGAAATGTTAACCACGCCAAAGGGAAATTGAAAGGCCTGGGTCGCTAAGAGGAAAACCTAAGGAAAGCTGAGTAGCCCAGGAAAGGAAATCAAGAGAAACGGGAATAAAGGGATAAAGAACATCGAGTATCTCACGAAAGGGGATAAAGAGCACCGAGTATCCCAGGAAAGGCGATGAAGAGCACCGAGTATCCCAGGAAAGAGGAGGATGAAGAGCACCGAGAATCCCAGGAAAGAGGAGGATGAAGAGCACCGAGAATCCCAGGAACGGGGATGAAGAGCACCGAGTATCCCAGGAACGGGGATGAAGAGCACCGAGTATCCCAGGAACGGGGATGAAGAGCACCGAGTATCCCAGGAACGGGGATGAAGAGCACCGAGTATCCCAGGAACGGGGATGAAGAGCACAGAGTATCCCAGGAAAAGGAATGAAGTGCACCGAGTATGAAAGAAACGGAATCGCTCACAGAAGGGATTCAAAGAGAGCTAAGTAGCTCATAACAGGAAAGGTGGAGAGCATTAATTAAGTTGTTCAAAAGAGAAGTTGAAGAGGACTGTAGATATTCTCTACTCACTCGGGATGAACCGTTTTACTATAACCAGGTTAAATCTTAAGGAACACAATTAATCAGGATCTAATCAATTTCAACGCACCTCATCTGAACTTGTTAGTACTAGTATGTTCTTACAAAAACAAATTTCTGGCGGACTGTTCATTCATCTCCACGAAAAATATACACTTCAAATGCAGAGAGAGAGAGAGAGAGAGAGAGAGAGAGAGAGAAAATGACCTCAAAATTCATGCACAGTAACCCAGGGGAGTGGGAGCAGACACAACAAAACTAACATAACGCATCAGAACGACGATGTTATACATCATTGTATAAAAATAAAGGTAACTGCCAAATAAACTCAATGATTACTTACAACAGGAGGAGGAGGAGGAGGAGCAGCCTGGAACTGCTGAAACTGATACTGAGTGTAGGCTGCTGGAGGTGGTCCATAACTCATGATGTTTCCACCAGTGGCAATGTACGGAGCTGGCATCACCGGCTGCCCGGCCACGAGCGGAACACGAGGAAAGACTCTAGGAGGACTTGCCATTGGACGAACGGCTAAGGAAACACATGAAGTTATACCAACAATCTTTAAACTTGAATAGAAAAAATTCTCCGAACCCACAAGTTATTACCGACGTTACCATAAGCTTCTTGGTACGGTGCTTCATAACCTTGGTAGTGCTGAGCAGGTATCAACGCTGTATTCCCTTGCTGAGCGCCATTTACAGGATTATGATCAGAATAAACAGGCTGCTCGTAACCTAATATCAAATACAGCAAACCAACAAAATGAATTCTAGTAATCGTCAAGCAGTGCTATCCATCGTTCAAAACTTACCGGTTTCGTAGTAGTTTAAAGGGACCGAGGCGCTTTGTTGAGGAGACTGATTCTGTGGGTATATGCCACTCTCTGGTACCTGCCGCTGTCGCTGCGATGAATACCTCTTTGGTCGGTTGGCTACAGCATCTTGAAGCCTAGGAGGCACAGTAGCCTGTCGCCTTTCATGCTGACTACTACCAGAGTTATGTGGGGTAGGTGCTACTTCTGCACAGTGAAAATAATTATTTGAACTCGAGCCGCCGGTTCTCGAAAGACAGTTGTAAGACATAATATCGGAATGGAGAGGGTAGAATAAAAATATTCATTTACTTGCTTCCTTACGCCCTTCCTTTGACTGAACACTCGTTCCAGGTTTACTTTCTTTTGATCCCTTCAGAGCGACTCGATCCATTTCTTTAGTAACATCCTCTACTTCTGCTTCTAAAAATTCCTTAGGAATTCTTCTAGAGCTTTCAAATTTATCAGTGGGTCTATGACTAAAACTGTGCCGTGGATTTCTACCAGCTCTCCTACGTCCTCTAAAACCTCTATTATGAGACACCCTCGGAGCAGTTCGAAATCCACTATTAGGCATTGAATTTTCTTCCGTCTGTGGTTCATTTGAGGCGTTCGAATCACCACCAGTTATTTCCACTGAATCGTTGACATTTTGCAAATTTTTATCATCATTGTTTAAACTCCTATCCTCTGTGCTACCATCCAACTCGCCACCTAATTTCGGAAATTCCCTTTCTGACAACGTCCTAGCATTATAAGAGGTCTGTGATCCACGCCTGCCACGACCTCTGTATGAATCTCGTTGTAGCACACCTCTATTGCCTTGACCTTTTTCGGAAATTACTTTGCTGTAGGCATCTTCATCCTCCCACTTTCGCGTGTACTTGCTTGGGCCGCGTCTAGACGAGAATAAAATTATTATAAAACGCACTCTTGGAGATGCCGTTTCTCCCCTCGTCTATGCACACTAACTGGTTATTTTACAAATCCTACAGGCCAGATGATTTGATAAGAGGCACAAGAATTAATGAAATATAGCAATTACCCATAACGTCTGCGTCTACGTGCTCTAGGAGGTCCATCTTCATTACGAATATCGTAACCGTAAAGGGCCACTAGTTCATCTCGACTCTTCGGATTTTGGGCATCTTCTTGATAACGATCATGCATCCACTTCCCTTCATCCTTCCACAGTTTTTTACTCTTGCCTTTCTTTTTGTCCTTGTCCCTTTAACCCAAATTTTACATTATTTTATCGTGACAGTAACGAAAACTACATCTATGCCAAAGAAATCAATGTACTATTAATTAAAAAGCTAAATAAAACCGTTTAACACTCACTCTTCCTCTAGCCCCAACTCATAAAGACGATCGTCATGTTCGTAGAATCCGCCCTTTTTAGGAATATATTGAGGATTTCGTCTGTCTTCATCGAAATCTAACACTTTCTCTTTATTCTGCTGAACTTCACTCTCCTGAAAATATAATTTTCATTTGCCTGAACTACAATTTGAATTCTACAGAATAACAATCGTCGTCATTATGCAAAATGTAAAAGTGAATGACAATGCAATAGTAGCTAACTGTAGTCAACATATGAAACTACTTTATCTATTTCTATTTCGACAGAGGCATTCGTCTTGCAAGTGTCAGCATGTTATTCATAAGTGGCGATTGGTTGCTTAGTTCTACTTGTTGCTCAGTAACTAACACTCAAAAGCAGTCGCTAGTGTCGACTAGGAATTTAACATGCATGCAAGAGTCAGAAGATGCTAATTAAAGTAATAAATTATGTGGCATCATCTTGCAAAATAATAATCAGTAAAAGAAATATTGTCAACTAATATGCCGGACCAGCAAATGTCAAAATACCTCGCCGTCGCCGTCCTCCCTTTGTTCGTCCTTCCAATCTTCATCGTCATCTATATATTCTCCTTCTAAAATGTCTGCAGTGCCTTCTTGTCCGCCTTCCTCTTCAGCAGGATTTTCCAAATCGTAATCTAAACCGTCATGCAAGTTATAGACCTAAGAAAGGAAATCGAGATATATAAAAACGTCAAGTCGAAAACTTTAAAATTGTCAACAAATTGACAACAGTTGTCTTACTTTATCAGCATCCGAGCCATTTTCCTCTTCACGTTCTTCGTCGTCTTCTTCCTCTTCTTCCTCCTCCTCTGCACTAGCATATTCTACTGAGTAGGAAGATGATATGTTAATTGCGATCATTTAATTCCGCATACAACAAAATATTTACAGCATTATTACCTTTGTTATTCAATTCTGCGGATGTGTCCTGCAAAGAGAGAAATTGAGACAAATTACTCACAGCCAAATGCACAACGACCCCTAACATTCCACAACTGGAGAGCAGTAGTTACCTATATTTCTTTGTCAATACCAAACAGTCATAAATTTACATTTGTTTACATTAAGAACTTTTCGTCACGACGCTAATAATACAGTAGCTGGCTAAATTCTACTCAGTGCAGTAAAGAGAAATTACTCTGAATTTGACGAATTTATCAACGTAATGGAGGACTAGGGCAACAAACGCGAGAATCGGATTTCAAACCTGAAAATTTATTTTATTCAAAGTGAAGAAAGGCTACCAAAGTTCGTTCCCTGGGCGTCTCAACTTTTACCTCCTTTTTCTTTAACATGAATCACACATACACATGGGTGTGAAGATCAATCTCAACAATTAACCAAAGTCTAAAAACAATAGACTAACATATTCTTACCAAGTCTGGTACAGTTTCAGCGCCTTGTTCTTCTTCCGAACTTTCGGAAACCTCTTCAGAATCTTCGGAACCATTCAATTTTCTTCGACGTCTATCAGCCATGTTATAATCTCTCTCTTTTTTAATTTCGCACGCACACACACAACTCACTTTGAAACTCTTTTTTAAGTTACAAACCGCTGAAAAAACTTCTGACTATCAATCCATTCTGAAATAAACCACGTCCTTGTGTTGCAAATGAAGAACAAAACGACTAAATAATTCAATCATATAGCACAAGAAATAGTTAATTTCAACCAAAATGAAATGTCTACCTGCAAGACGATTCTAAACACTCAAAACTATCGGCAGCAGCGCACCGAGCGGTAATTCGATAATGCTCCACTTAATAACTATAATGCAAAATACAAATTCATCAGTATAGTTACGATCGAGAAATTACGCGCCAAAATACAGACCAGGGATTCTACACTACAGGCGTGATTTTTTTTCAGCTATTTTAAGATGACAGACTACAAAACTGAATATTTACCTGATTTATTACCCGTTTACTACAAACGTCTCTTCCCTTACAAGCTCTTTTACAAGTGGTTAAGTTACGGAAATGGTAAGCATGCGATTATCAGTTAACAATTCCCATATCTTGTCAGTTATTCACGAAATACGTACATGTGATATCTATTTTCTTCCAGTTGACAAAAATTACTTCCCATATCGTGAATTTTCTTTTACTATTGACGACGATGTCTATTTACGATATCAGTCGTTTAACAATGCTGAGGAGCTCGAGAAAGAAGTGCAGAAGCTTTGTCCAACGAAAATTGATATTGGTGCAGTATTCACATTCAGAGTACGTAACCTTGACTGAGCAACCGACCTGACATGTAATTCAAAAAATAAATTGACTGTCTTTTGATGATTTAGCCCAAAGACCATCGCACCGTATCAGTCTTTCAACCAGTTGCAAAAGAACTCGTATTTGATATTGATATGACCGATTACGATGATGTGAGAAACTGTTGCACCCAAGCAACCATTTGTAAGAAGTGCTGGCCACTCATGACTGTCGCTATCAAGATTATGGACAAAGCACTTAGAGGTCTTACTTTTTTTTTATCCCGGACAAAACTTTTTTTCACTCTCCTACCATTAATTCTTATTTGTTTGCTCTACCAGCCGATTTTGGATTTCGACACATTCTATGGGTTTATTCTGGACGACGAGGTATTCACTGTTGGATCTGTGATGAGACGGCACGTAAATTAAACCCAGCGGCTCGTTCAGCAATAGCAGATTATTTAACGGTCGTGACCGGTGGTGAAAATAACATCAAAAAAGTTCATCTACCAGAATGTATACATCCGTCCATACAGTGAGTGATATTTAATTTTGATTCTAATTATTAAACTCAGTTTGAACATCAGCGGCAGTGCCGGATTTAGATATTGAGAGACCCTAGGCTTCAGCCTACTTAGCCTAGTGGTAAATTCGGCACTGAGCGGCGGTTTTCAACGATGATAAGAGTTCAGAGTGCGTCTGCCCATTTTTCTCTTGCACGCGAAGAAAGCCTTAGCACCGTGGGATGTGAACAATGTCACTAATATACATAAAGAACCTTTTCTGCACGGAAAAGAAATGTGGACATAGAAAATAATCGCCAGTTTCAATGCCGTACGCCTCCTCCGCACCCTTGTGTCGGTTAATACCCTTTAGAGTTTGCAGATCAACATTCATTACCCAAATAAATTTATGCAATTTAAACTGAAGGTCCACAGCAATCTTTGGTCATCAGACCACATTTGAAGTCTGACATGTTCTATGGATTATGCGGTGATCGAATGGAGGATGTCAGGCATGTCCAGCGCTGGATCATTGCAGGAGAGGTTGAGGAACCCCCACATTGGAAGAGGTTCTGGGGTGGAGCGACTGGAATGGGTGCGAAAGGCAAAGGTGTTGCTCGGGTGCTGGTGGAGATCTAGGCATATGGGTCTACCATGAAAAAATCTCACTAGCAAGGTATCCGTCACAAAGGATTACATATTCATATTAGCGAAGAAAGAGAGAACCCCAGACGAGAGAACTGGTTGAAAGTTCCGTCAAAAATCATACTGAAGTTCTAGAGACTTAACAGTTGACTGGCCAGAAAGGTCATTTTGTGGTTTGATTGCTAAATTTCGACTTAGTGTAGTGAAGGGCAAACACAGACATCTCAAACTATGAGGCAGAAAGAACATCAGGGCGTACTTGCAAGCACCGAATCAAGAACCTCTTGAATTAGTCCATATTAAGAGAAATAGTGATTTCTTATCTTTTTAGACGAGCTGTTGCTATTATTGAAAAACATTTCCAAGATCTGCAAGTGGTAAACCAGGATTTCCTTGGAAACAATGATAGGATTCAGAAAATTGTGGCACTGGTACCTGACCATGAGTTACAACTTCAACTGCGAAACGAAATATCTAAATACAACGACAGCTCGCAAAGATGGGTCGCTTTCAAACATATCGTGGAGGCTTCTACGGTACTTTTTTTTTATAAAAAGAAATCCTTCAGAACAAGAAAAGTGGTTCAACTTATTTAAATTTATATATCTACAGAATTCCAAAATAAAACATGTCATTGCTGAAATAATGCTACAGTTATGTTACCCGCGACTAGATATCAACGTCACAAAAGGTTTCCACCACTTGTTAAAGAGCCCTTTTTGTATTCATCCCAAAACAGGAAGTGTTTGTGTGCCCATCGATCTCAAAAACATTGATACCTTCAATCCTTTTGCTGTTCCAGTTGTAAGGTAAGATATCTCTCCAGTTAATCGACTTCTTGGAAGTTGCGTGCATCACACACGATTCTTCTGAATTTCTAGCAAATTAGTGAACGAAATTAACAACCATGATGCACAAATGACAGAGTCTTTACGTGATAAAGAGCCTGCTAAAAACAAAGTAAAAGGTAAGGACCCATTATTGTTTAACAGAATCTAACAGTTATCGGGATAAAACAATGTAACAGGAATCGACTTTGTTGCAGATTACAAGAAAACCAGTTTAAATCAAAGTATTGAAGTGTTCAAAGAATTTCTGAACCGTTTGGAACTGACATGGTCTGGCAAAATGATCAAAAAAAGCGGTATGGTCACTACTACCTTAATTTCTTTCCTGATAAGCTTGCCTTCAACAGGAAATGCCCATCTAATTTGATGTCAAATCTGATGAATGTACAAGTAAGGGCCATGATAAAGTTCTTAGAGCACCCAACCTTAAGTAGCCCCCGGTGGAACGTAGGTGACAAGTCTTAAGGAATTTAAGAGCCTACTTGCTTTTGGAGCCCATGATTTACCTCTGACCGTGGATTCTTCCCAAGGACAAGGGGAAAAGTCACAAGTGGTCCCCTTCGTCAGATGGGAAGTAAAGACATGGTCCAACTGCCCCATGGTTTACAGTCACGTTGTAGAGACTGAAAATGACCCCCTCCTTTTTTTCTGTCAAAGAATCACAATTGACAGTCTAATTGGTGGGAGACGGTGTTTCTTATTGTCAACAGTGAAGTAGGTTACAACATACCACACTCAACGACTGATAAGGCTTCCAGGCACTTTCTAGGAAACGACAAATATCAAACTATTAATATATAAGAAGAAATTTGTGAGCAAAATACTGAACCTTACGGGCTTCATCCCATAATGTCAATTGGCCGTGTTGTGCAATACACAGTTAACAAACATCTTACGCTATAAGATTTTTTTTTTCTCCTTTCACAGATGCAAAAATGGATTTCTGACGTTTATCCTGGAAAGTAAGATCGATCTTGAAAGAATCCGGCAATAAAACAAGCGAAAACGGACAAAACAACTGTGAAATAAGGCCACTCTGTAGGGATTTAAAAAAACAACAACGAATTTTGTGTGTATTTTGTCAGCAGTAAACAAAAAGGATTGGCCATAAATGATACTGTATTATCTTCGCCGACGTACATGTTAGTCTTAAAAAAGCTCACTGGCATTATTTGAATCAAGTTTTTGTCTTCGATTATTTATAGTTTTAAAAAAAATTCAATAAATCTATTTGTTTTAATGGTCAGATTTTTATAGCAGGACATTTTGTGGGATATATAGAAGATTATAATGGATTACGAGGCGCTATAAAGAAATATCGAGGGCCGGAATGGCCGTTGCCACAGGCAGGTTTAGAGTCTCCTTCCTGTCAGGTATGGTTTGGTATCCATCACCTCCAGCTACCCACAAAAGAGATACTGCAAATGGGAATGAGGGGGGGGGGGGGCTGAAGTGATCGTTTGTTGTTGGTGTTTTAGGGCCCTTCAACTACAAAGGTCATTAGAGCCCCGTCCACAGCACAGTTCTTATACAGAGACTGCACAGACACTACGCTAATGCGACGATTTTTGGGTATTAGCAGTACCCAGTTTTCCCAAGCGGCCACCCATGTCAGTACTAGCAGGGGTTGCGCTGCTTAACTTCAGTGATCGGACGAGAACTGGTGCGTCCAACGCAATTCGCCGCTCCCTGAAGGGATCGGGACCAGGCAGAGAATGAGGAGGCTGAAGTAGCCAGGACAAAGGCAGACATCAGGAACTGACAAATAACGAAAAAAAACAACAACACTGGACTTGTTTTTTTAAGTTCGATCCAATGTCATAACCTCTTCTCTTCCAGACAGAGAGACGCCCCTCTGACGTCGGTGGAGGAAGACGTGCCCCAACGAATCAAAATAGGCCGACGATAAATAAGCGTAGAGGTTGCAGCATAAGTTAGGCAGCCGGCTGGCTGGCTCAAAATACCGCCGCCAAACAGATCGCTCATGTGTCCCAATGGGATAAAAATGAGAGCACGACTGACCCTGCCATGGGCGAAAAAAAAAAGGTTAAACAGGGATACAACAGGCCTGTATAGTCTATACCTTGGAACACCCACACAATCAGAAAAGGATGATACGCCTTTTTTTAAAGAAACGATTAAAAGGGGAAAAAAACATAATAATAATAAACCCCTCCCCCTCTTTCGTAGACCATGCAATACATGGAAAGCGGTTGCAATAACACTTCCCTTTTTACATACCCCTGTGTTTCTCAGCCATCGACAGTGAAATCGGCCAACGTCTGAAAAGCTTGAAATAGGAACTCATGCCTACTGCTACAAAACAGCAAACGAAAGACGAAATAAAAAAAAACCGATTGCGACGAAATCACGTGTCTGGGTCATTGCGTCATTCAACAGTGTACGTAACGCTACATTGCGTCCTCGTCGGAGTCATCGACCTTTAACGCGGTGCTCAAAGGGTTTACGATATTTGGTATGCCGATGCCAGCCGATATCGACATTGTTTCTCACAATCCAAAGTCGTGGTGGTAATGAGTTGTCTCATTTTTTGAGGTGCTACTTTTTTTTTTAAATAAGGACACGCTGTGATCTCTGGTCTGTCTCTTTACAGTCATTTTTTGGCAAATATTTTTGTTTTTGATTCTCTGTGCCTCTCTTGTCTCTGTGTGTGTCTGTGTGTGTTTATCAACCTCTTTCCCTTCCGTTAGTAGAGTGTGTGTGTATGCGATATTTTTTAACATGAATATTTTGGGTATTACATACAATGGCGATGTTATTCCCCGTCACTTGAGGTCTCACTAAAAAAATTGGACTTTTGTTTGTTTCATTTACAATGAGAAATAACTTGGGGAAAAATTAATTTCCTAACTGAAAGTTAAAGAGACAATCAGACACTGAGTACCAGGAAAGCGAGAGACAAGTGCAAACTGATGAAGAGGAGGAGAAGGTGGTGGTGCTGGTGGTGGATCAACCCTAAATTTAGGACAAATTACTAAATGTTATATTACAGTGGGAGATGGTATTCGGAAACCGGTGTTCAACTTAAGTTCAAATTTACAGTTAAGAAGAGATAAAAAGAGTAACTACAAATTATGACGGAAGAAAAATAATACGTTCAAAAGTTGGCATACCCCGTGTTCAAGTCTTCAAAACAAAAAAAAAATGGTTTTTCTTAAGTTGGTCTGGTCTCAGTGTGTCTTTTTGTGATTTGTTTTCTATTCGAGTTCAAGGAAATAACAACGATCTAATCATGGAAAAACACCACATATTGTCAAATCGAAAAAGTGAACAACTAACTGCAAACTCCAAATAGAGAAATTGCATTCTCATCTCCAAAAGTATAAAGAAAAAAAATTAAGGATTACCGATGGCTTGATTTTACTGCTACACAATCCAACGAATTAATCTGCTAAGTTACTCAGTCACCACGACATCATCAGTTAAAACAAGGTAAGACGACGGATCGCTTTCCTAAAATTACCGACTGTTACCTACCACATTTGCGGGCCCCCATATTTCCAAATAAAAATACGTTATAAGCAGTAAACAATAAAGTCCTAAGTTTAATGACAACACGTGGAATGCCAGGAATGTATGCTACACAATTTAAATCCTTTCCAATCCCTACCTGAAATGAATCAGGAAGAAAACTCAAGGTGCTTGCCCTCTCATTAAGACAAGACATGGCATAGTGATACATCTTGTAACACCTATGATGATAATCAAATGATTTTCAACACCTTACTGATTACAAAACTCTTCCTTAACACTGACAGTCAGAGCTCATTAAAAATGTCTGAAGGATAAAGGGGGGAAAACAGTTTTTTTTTTTCAAGTCAACACATCTCAAGTTGGATACAACCTAGTAAATACGAAGTTATTTTAGCTTAGAAATGCAAACCAACCGTGTTTTGACATTAGAAACAAGCACAAGACTGATGGCGACTACAAGTAGAGAAAAAACCAATTAAATGACCTGCAAAGAAACTCATTATAATCTTAGGAAAATAAAGAAAATGAATGAAACGTTATATCGCCAGGGTGGTAGATGACCATTCGTCCTAATGCCGAGATTGCGTAGACCTGTACCTGAACGGAAATTAAAGAGTTGGTAGAAACACCTTTTTTCTTCTATCACATCTAATTTTGCAAATTGAATAAAACGTAAACAGTTTTAATGCAACGAGGTCACGTCCAATAATTCTCCAAAAATGAATTGTGGTTGAAGAGACAGAAAAAAAACACCTTATACGAAGTCGGGTTTATCGACCTACAACTACTACCAGTTAGGTATCGCCTTGTTAAAATTAAAAATATATTTAAGTCAATAATAGATATCACGTTACGCATCTAACAGATAATCAATGTCTGATTATGTTTTACATATTCCTCAATTCTCGAATGAGGGAGAGTAAAACTTTGAGGTTAAGCTCGCATGTTGCGGGAGTAGGAAAGAGAGAAAGAGGAAAAAAATGCAAAACAAAAACAGACACCGTCTACGTACGTAATTCATTACAATTCTTACCTACGTTCTTTTTATAGAGTTAACTAAAAATAGCTGACGGCAAATCGGTGTCGGCGCCTCCAACAATCAAGATTCTCAACAACCATTAACTGGAACATGACAGCATTTTCAGCAACGACGACCTATTCCCTATTTTATTACATGATTAATTCACCAACTAAATTTCGGTTTTTTTTTCTGGATTTTCTTAGTAACTTACTTGACATCTTCGAGAACATATAGACATATTATTTATATAGTCCATTATGCATATCGAACTTTTAAACAAAAGCCATTTACACAACTTAGGCCGAATAGAAATCCGGCAGGTACCGGCATGCCGAAATTCCGTCTTCTTATAATGCACTCAAGCCATTTCGAAACGCTGACTTATCTACTAACTACTTCACCTCATTAGTCTTCTATTATTCTTCTAATGCCAAAAAAAAAAGATGCAAATGATTACAAAATTAAAATTCGGAATAATTCTTTTCATCAAAAGTATTCATGTCCTTCCAACAAAATACTAGAAACTTACGGAGGCATAGAGGGCGTCACACCTACTTTCTAAACCTTGACCTTCTCGAACTCCAATAGCAGTGCTGAACTGCGGTGTGTAAAAGAACGAATCTACGGAAGGTCTCAAGTTCGTTAATTTAGTTTCGACGGGAAATGAGTTTAAAGTTCGACTGCGATCATGTTAATAGTTAACGCTGCAAACGTGTACATGGACATCATCATCACACCCTTATCCCGCCTGTGGCAGGGTCGGGTCTGCGGGTTCTAGCCCTCCACTGCCGTCTGTTTCCCACCAGGTCCCACCCCACATACTGCCATACCTTTACGGACAACCTGTTCCCACGTCGGCTTCGGCCTCCCCCTGCCCCGGGCGCTACCGACTACCTGCATTCCTGAAATGGACCTAACGAGGTCCTTTTCCCCTCTTCTCATGATGAGTCCAAAACGTGTATATTTCTATTCTATTGGCGAAAAAGTTTTTCTTTTCTTAAAACCAATTGTCTTATATGGTGTTTGATTGGTTTGCATACACATTCATGTTATTTTTCGTTGGCGTTTTAAGGCCCTTCAACTGTAAGGTCATTAGAGCCCCGTCCACTGCGTAGTTCTAGAGACCAGAGACTGCACAGACACTACACTAATGCGACGATTTTTGGGCATGAGCGGTACCTAGTTTTGGGAGCGGCAAATTGCGTTGGACACACCAGTTCTCGTCTGATCACTGAAGTTAAGCACCGCAACCCCAGTTAGTACTAACATGGGTAACCGCTTGGGAAAACTCGGTACCTCTAGTATCCAAAAATCGGCGCATTAGTGTAGTATCTGTGCAGTCCCTGCATCAGAACTACACTGTGGACGGGGCTCTAATGACCTTGTAGTTGAAGGGCCCTAAAACACCAACAAACAAACAACAACAGGTACCTAGTTTTCCCATGCGGCCACCCATGTCAGTACTAGCTGGGGTTGCGTTTCTTTACTTCAGTGATCAGACGAGAACTGGTGTGTCCAATGCCATAAGCCGCTCAGGCACATTCATGGAAAGGAGTAAGTTGTGGATATTGCCAAACAGGAAGTACCCCTACACAAGCAGGTAGACTCGTGTTGGGGAGGCACAGATGATGATGCCCTGTGGGGCAGGGTTGCTAGAAAAATTACAAAATGTGGGGATGCCGTTTTAGGTCAGTCTAGAGTAGGAGGTTCATTCCAGGGCAGGCAGACATGGTGGTGGAAGGACGCCGCCATCAAACAAAAGAAGGCTGCATTCCACAGGTGGATTGAGATAGGAGACCTGGAGTCTAAAATACACTATAAGCAGGTCAAGACCACAGCTAGGAGGACCATTGCCTTGGCCAAACACCAGAGGTATGAGGCCGTCTATGATCAATCAGAGACCAAGGCAGGGGAGAGAGAAGTTTTCAAACTGGTCAAGGCTAGAGATAAGGTGACTGAAAATATACCCTGAGCCACAACAGTGAAGGATTGCAAAGATAGGGTCCTGTTTAACCCTTCTGAGCTAAAGGGAAGAATGGGCCCCTCAGTGCATGGCATTTGCCGTCGGGTCCGCTCTAACGCTTACGTCGCCCCGGACAAAAAGAATATAATGCAAGATCAAGCAGCAGGTTTCCTCACACAGCCAAAATGGCGCCCCGGACTAATGTCCGGTCTGGAAAACTTAGCAACTCCAGAGAACAGGTAGAGAAGGACCTAAACGATATTAGAGGGGCGATAGACAAAAGGGAGGGCTAAAGATAAACATGAAGACAGAGTATTTAGCTGTCAATTGGGAAGGACAGGAAAATAACGGTGAAGTACTTCCTAGGGGCGAACTGGTAAAAAGGTGCAAGAGATAAAGTACTTAGGATCAACGTTCCAAAGCAATGGGGAGATAGACTCGGATGTGACCCATAGAATCAAGGGGGGGGTGGTTGAAGCGGAGACAGGCAAGTGCAGTCCTGCGTGCTAGGAGGCTCCCAATCAAGTTGAAAGGGAAGTTTTTACAGGGCAGTGGTTAGGCCCGCTATGCTATACGGATCAGAATGTTGGGGGCAGTGAGGAAGAGCCACGTCAATAGAATGCAAGTAGCCGAGATGTGAATGTTGCGGTACATGAGTGGGGTGTCGAGAGCTGATAGAATTAGGAACGAGTATATTAGAGATAGCCTGGGGGGGTGGAAGACATTGTGGAAAAAAATGAGGGAGAGTAGATTGAGGTGGTATGGACACGTAATGCGAAGCGGGGAGGAGGAGCTCGTTAGGTCGATTAGAAGAATGCAGGTGGTTGGAAGCACTCGGTTTGTTGGTGTTTTAGGGCCCTTCAACTACAAGGTCATTAGAGCCCCCGTCCACTGTGTAGTTCTGATGCAGAGGCTGTACAGACACTACACTAATGCGACGATTTTTGGATACTAGCGGCACCCAGTTTTCCCCAACATCCACCCATGTCAGTACTAACTGGGGTTGCGTTGCTTAACTTCAGTGATCAGACACGAATTGATGTGTCCAACGCAATTTGCCGCTCGGAAACACTCGGGGCAGAGGGAAACCGAAGTAGAGGTGGGAACAGGTTGTCCGTAAGGACATGGTAGTGTGTTGGATGGCTAACTAGCTAGACCTGTAAACAACGAATTTATGCCCGAATTGAGTCAACAATTCAACGCAATTCCAGCGCAGTTGGAATTCAGTTTTTGCAACAAGACATCGTGTGGAGTTGGTTCACATTAAAAATTGTGCCTCTTGTATTAAGGTAAATGCATGCATGTTGGTGCCACGTGAGTCGAGGATAACATTTTGATCCGTTTCATATCGAGAAACAAGTTTGCCCCAACTTTAGGATCAAATGCTTTAAAGCGCTTTTGTTATGATAAATACATTTTGGTTCTGATATGTGCATTCGCAATGGGAAAGAGATACAGCGTGTTTCAAACAAATTATGCATACATGAATCATGTGGAATGAATCGAGCCTTATTAGCTGAGAACTCAGGTGCGATGGCAGACAGTGATACCTTTTGTGTAATACCAATTCGGGACATTACATGGTTGACCTCTCAGATATGTGTTGCAACTCAAACACCTGAATGAAGAATAAATGCATCGATACCACTTCAAAAAACTAAATTACGGTGTACTGTATCTGGATCTACATTTGCATTTATGGCATTGATGTACTTTTCTATTTTAAAATCAGAAACAAGCACTGGCCTTATAATAATGATAAATCAAACAGAAAGAAAAGCCTCGGTGGGGCAGAAGTGGTGGCATGCTCGACTATAGCGTCAGTGATTCCAGGTTCGATACTAGATCGAGGTGGGTTGGTGTTTTCCGAAGAAATTGAGACCAAAGTTGGTGGTTTAGGGCCCTTCAACCACAACGGTTATTAGACTCCCGTCTACTGCATAGTTCTAATTCAGAGTCTGTACAGACACTAAGCTGTCACGACGATTTTGGGTATTAGCAGTACCCAGTGTTCCCAAGCGGTCACCCATGCCAGTACTAGCTGGGGTTGCGTTGATTAACTTCAGTGGTCAGACGAGAACTGAGGCCCCGAGTACGCCTTCCGTTGGATGGAAAGTAAAGCTGCTGTCCTACCGAGTGGTTTGGTTGCGCCTAAAAGAGCCCTCTCTACCAGGCGACTTCTAACCCTTTTCTCGCCTAAGACAGGCTCCGGTACCCATCTTGTCCCTCTGAATGGACACTAGGGTGATATATTGGACAGTATTTTACCGCAGTCGGTTGCCAACCAAAGCTGCAACCCTTGTGCTCATTTATCGTCGGTCTACTGTCCTTTGGGGAATTCTACCGAAGCCAGGTGGCGAGCTCCTACACCTAGAAACGGGTGTACTCGGGGCATCTTTTTATCGCCAGGAAGAAGCCAACAACCTTGGCCCAGTGTGAATCATGAACCACCGACGCAGTTACTGAGCACGCTAGCCACTGCGCTACCGAGGCGGGGGCGTACTATACAACGAGTAGATCAAGCAAAATTCTCAGGTATAAAGTTGTTGTTGTTTGTTGGTGTTTCAGGGGCCTTCAACTGCAAGGTCATTAGAGCCCCGTCTACAGGATAGGTCTTAGGCAGAGACTGCACAGACACTACACTAATTCGACGATTTTTGGGTATTAGCAGTACCCAGTTTTCCCAAGCGGCCACCCATGTCAGTACTAGCTGGGGTTGCGCTGCTTAACTTCAGTGATCAGACGAGAACTGGTGTGTCCAACGCAATTCCCCGCTCCCTCAGGTATAGAAGGTCTTCACCCTGGCATCGGTGGAGTGCCCTGACGAACAGTAGGCCGACTATAAATAAACAGGGGATTACAGCATTAGGTTGGTAACCAACTACGTCAAAATACTGTCCAACTAATTGGGCACCCGACCCTGTCGTGGGGGAGAAAAGGGGTTAATAGCAATTCAACTGCAATGCGAAGTTATGGTCAACCGAGTTCCAGATTTGCCGATACCTCTTCCAGTGGCTTATATCCATGGTCAAGTTCCTGCTCCCCCTAGCACCATAATTCTTGCTCGGCATCGTTATCACCCTTTGATTAATGACCAACAACGAACGG
The DNA here is from genome assembly GCA_013389805.1 of Trigoniulus corallinus. NCBI lineage: Eukaryota > Metazoa > Arthropoda > Diplopoda > Spirobolida > Trigoniulidae > Trigoniulus > Trigoniulus corallinus. The sequence goes on from JAAFCE010004287.1 coordinate 6,768,928, forward strand.
CGTTAGTAAAAGTTTGAGTGACATCGTACACACACAGGATACCGGATAGGACACAGTCCTCTTCATCACTAGTGGAGAACCGGCAAAGAGTGGATTCTTCCATGTCCAATTGACTGATAGCTGCACAAAGTAACGGTCTTGCTTTCAATCCCCAATAGACGGAGCACTTCAGGGTCACTTCTGCTTCCCGAAATAAAAAAAAAAAACAAAAACCGGCATCAGCTAGAATTGAACCTAAGGTCCCAAGATCGAATCGTCTTGCACAAATGAGGCTGGGCAGGTTCGCTTTGTGCATCGTCTCCCTCCACGTGATGTTGTTTTTCGAGGAGCCATAAAGGGGTGTCTCGCACACCCGTCTCGAGCCCCGCCGGCATGTCAAGGTACAACTGGTCACCTGTTATCTAAAGCAATCGATGCAATTTAGGAACTCAGTCAATCATTTCACTTCTTATATAAGATAACGATGGCGCCATATAAAAGAAAATTAGGTCCCATGCATCCAAATTGTGAAATGGTTGACTGACTTCCTTGTCACTGCTTCAAAAATTGTTGAAATTTGGTGAAAATAAAAATTTCGATGCATTGGTTGGATCCGACTAACCATTTTCAGTTGAATGACCCTTAAAAGAACTCAAAGGGTGCGGGGGTTGCTGCTGTTCTCTGTTCCTCTTGCTGTAGTTATACGACTTCATTACTGTCTCCGGGCAGTTGGTTGATGTCCGAACTGCGACATTGTAAAAATTCTTAGGAAGAAAAAGTAGTTTTTAATAACAAAACGATTTTTTTTTTTTTTAAAAAAAATAATCGTTATACGATTTTAAATTACAATAGCCAGAATGACAATTTGAACTTGCACTAGACTGGCAACACCCATCATCCTATTTGAAGAGCGGATTTTCCAGAGAGGGGAAGAAGAAATCACCAATCTTATTTTTGGAGAAAAAAAATTATTGCGCAAACCTAAAACTTACTTTCACATTTCTTCCAGAGTATAAAATTTCTAACTTCAATGCTCGGCTTTATAAAACTATATCTAAATGCATACATGCACTGAAGAGGGGTGGAGGAGAGAAGGTGGTGCGTGTATCAAAAGCTTTAACAAAATCTAAGAAAGGCAACCCTTTATTACCCATAAGTTTTTGAGGTATGTGATGAATTATTTCTTTCTTTTCGCAAAAAATGGATGCAATATAGAGCTAGTACCCACTTCATGAGCTGATTTTTTTCTTTCTCTCGGGTGGGAGAGGGGGGGTTCATGAAGTTAATAGTATGTTATAATTGTCAAGATGCAACTTAATATGACGTCTGTTATCAGCTCTTGCATCTTCTGGATGAGGCTATCATGGTGAGAGTTATTACTACAAAGGTCACTTGTAGAAGCAACAAGTTTCGACGAGCAACAAACTAGGAAACGGTTTCTTTTCACTACGGAAAATGCAACTACATAAAAAACTCACGCAGAAAAGAGATGAATGCACTCACACACTCTCACTCATTTGCCAACTTTTATGTGATATCACTATCACTTCAAGCAGAAGGAAAATACGAATTTGACGATCTGTGCTGCTGGTGGTGATGGTAGTGGTGTTGATGGTGGTGGTGGTAGTGATGATGATGATGATGATGACGACTATGATGTTGATGATGAATGCGGCAAAATTGTGGAGCGCAAGACGGGCTCTTAGACATGAGTGTAGGAATTCGAACACTAACCAGGGAACAGTTGTTAGGAAGTTGAAACTCGCCTACGCAATTACAGGATTAAGTTCCTTATCATGGATCAGGAAGATGAAGAGGCAACCACTATAACGACACAAAATCGACAAGAATTAAGTGGAGATGAGATGCCCCAGGAAGAAAATGCTGTTAGGGGTATGCTATCTGTTTGCTATCTAATATAGATGAATATTAAACAAGAAGAAAAAAACTTTTAAACAATAAATAGAAACTCAATCGATAAAGTCTCATCAGATTAACATTACTAAGAAAACTTAGTCTCAAATCCCCGTCTTGACAGTGATAAGTGAATGTCTTGTCAGTGCAGCTGACGTTGCTAGGTAATGATTATGTGCCTTGCCTGACAGACGGATGGATGGATGACGTCTGCGGTGGAGCAACGACGAAATCTGTAACCCCCAAAAAAATGTGTTAACGCATTTTAAATACAAAAATCATAAATAGCTTAATGGTTAAAACAGAATTATATGCTCACGGTGATTCGTATGTTAGCAATAATAGGGCACTTGTTTATATCCATGGCCATTTCCAAAAGACGGTGGTTTGCGTCTCTGTATGCTTGTGTGTGAATGGAAGAAGATTGTTAACTGCTGCTAGTTATCCTACTGCTATATTTCATAAGGCCTAGGTTCCGTCTAGAACACCAACGTCAAATCTTAGCTTCCTTTGTCGGTCATTATAATTTCATTGCTGTTACTTTGCCTAGATGGGCTGCTATGCGGAAAAAATAATTTGTGGTGAATGAAACTCGATACTGAGGAAAAACAAGAAAGGCAAGAAATGTAATAAATATTTCTAGCAGTTTCTGAATTAGTGCATCATAAGGATTTTATCTCATATGAGCAGTAATAAAAAAAAAAATTGGGGGTTGAATGGCATGCCGTATACGATTTTTTGGTAGGCATGCGAGTTGTTGTCATATTTAATTGGCATTCGCACAATTAAGAAATTTGACCTGTGCAAAGTCTTAGATTTGATAGGATTAAACATATCTCGCTCTCTTAAAAGACATGAATTATGACATTCATATTATTCAGCATATATACACTGTGTCAAAAAAAGAACGATGCAATACTTGGAGTCATATATCACATCTATCTTGATGGTTCTGTCAAAAGAAAACAATCACGTTTTAAAGAAAGGTACATGTCGATCGATACAGCCACGAATATTTAAATATTTTCAGCCTTTCTTTTTTTAAAGAAATTACGCCTTCATATCTAGCTAATATTCATAAACGAAATGCTTATTGTCAATTCAGCAACATTCAGATATTTATTGAACGTCTGTGGAAGGGTTGAAAGATGAGGTGGTATGGACACGTAAGGAAAAGAGGAGAGAAGGAGCTCGTTAGGTCCATTTCAGGAATGCTGGTGGTGGGAAGACCGAAGCAGACGTGGGAGCAGGTTGTACGTAAGGATATGGTAGTGTGTGGGGTGGACGGGGACCTGGTGGGAGATAGGCGGGAATGGAGGGCTAGTTTGTTGTTGTTTGTTGGGGTTTTAGGGCCCTTCAACTACAAAGGTCATTAGAGCCCCGTCCACAGCATAGTTCTTATGCAGAGACTGCACAGACACTACGCTAATGCGACGATTATTGGGTATTAGCAGTACCCGGTTTTCCCAAGCTGCCACCCATGTAAGTACTAGCTGGGGTTGCGCTGCTTAACTTCAGTGATCAGACGACAACTGGTGTGTCCAACGCATTCGCCGCTCTCCTATGGAGGGCTAGAACCCGCAGATCCGACCCGGCCGCAGGCTGGATAAGGGTATGATGATGTGGAATATTGATGAAATGACCTGATGAAAGCCAGGAATTAGTCAGGTTGAGATTAGTGACAGAACGATGCGGTCCATAAGTGGCATAAGTGTACCTGACACTTTTAACTTCAATATGGCTTTAAAGAGTCAATGTATATTATCATTACATACTGATATCTTATCTTCATCGGCATTTCTCCTATAAACGTGCTTTTCGTGTTTAAAATTCAAAAATTTATCAAAAAATTTCGGCAACTTCGTTTAAGACAGTTAACCACTTTCGTGTCAAAATAAAACAAAATGGAAGGAGAACGTTCTAATTCACCCGCATATTCTCAAAATACGGCGAAGGGGCATTCGTAAACTATGCAATCCTTCTTTCTTCCCCATTTTAGAGCCTTTTTATTTAAATTCCGCTAGTTTACGGATAAAAAAATTACCAGATTACACACGTATATCACTTTCGCATATCTTAAGAGTTTCTTCCTTCAGTATATCACAATTTTCGCAACAATGGAGAGTTTTTTTCTATTATGGTGTCATCTACGAATGAAGTAGAATCGCAAATATAATGAGGGGAAGAATGATAATACGTAACCCAGGTAGTAGTTTGGCGTATAGAAAGTTCTTATATTTCTTACCTTTAACGTTTTTTTTTCGCGTAATATTGGGCTAACAATGTAGGGTATAACTCTTTAACAATGTCCATCTTTTATGACCGGTCCTTTATTTGGCGTACATTCTTAGTGGAGTACAGACGTCTGCCACGCCAAATTTGAACCTCGTCAAACAAGTTTAATTTGGAAATCTCTAAAAAGAAAAGGTGTGTATGAAAGGGGGGGCCAATTTGCAATAAAACTGATTTATGGAGTTGATTTCTCAGGACAGACAAAGAGAAAAAGGAAAGGGGTGAAAAATTTGTACTCATGCGAGAGAGAGAGAGTAGTAAACTATACTCACAATTAACAAGTTGTGGTCTTTGCTGCAAACATGAACAACGTACTTATTTATTATTAGATTGATGGGTAGTAGTAGCAGCAGTAATGGTAGTTAAGTTTCTCCAAGTCAGGAAATAAAAATATAACAGGAAGGTTGTATTTTTATTACAGAAACGTGATAAGCCTAGAAGATTTAATAGAACATCTGCACGTTCTAAAACAAAAATGGAGATGATTATGCAATGTGGATGATCCACGCCAATTCTCCACAAATTTTCACATGTAACACCCACCTTTTGTCGGGGTTTTTCTTTCCGTCTGCAAATCTTGAGTGACAAGATAATGGCGGTTTCAACAGAAACACCTTCAGAAATGCCAAATGAACTCAAAAATCACAGTCTGACAGACATATTGGATTATACAGAGTCTGCCCCCTGAGAAGAAAGCAATAACATTATTATCAGACACAACAACAGTAACGCTCAATTGTTAGCAAACTCTTTACACCCGCGAACAATATTCCAGGCTGAATTAATAGTCTGCAACTTTGTAGCACATACAGTACATCGCCATGAATAGCTTCATTACCTCCAGGGAACATTAATTAGGTAGAAAATATAATGACTATAAAATTATCAACTTCACTGTCTCCCAAAGTTGGCATCTGTCTTTCTGCCATTGCTTTTTAGATATCGGTTGTAAACAACACAATGGTATGAGCTAACAATGGAAAAAATGCACTAATTAAAAAGCATCTAATAAAATTATTAATTAACTATTACTGTATCAAAACCACGTGTGGAGGTGTGAGATCCCTTTGACGGTAGCAAAACACTGTCGACATTTCCGCTCCTAACGCTCCAACGTCCATCGTGGTACTCGAACACAATCCTACCTGCATGGTGACTCAAGAGAATCCCCCAAATGCATTTTCTGCCGCATGGCAGGAAACAAAACCCTGGCCCATTGTGAGGTTTTTGATGTCACCAGTAGGTAAAACTGAACCCACGTACCCACAACTACTAACCCTTTTCCTGTCTATGGCAGGGTCGGGTACCCATTTTTGTCCCTCTGGGACCCATGAGTGATCTGCTGGACGGTATTTTTAAGCAGCCGGCTGCCGACCAAAGCTGCAACACCTATACTTATTTGCAGTAAGTCTACAAGGTCATGAGAGCCCCTTGTTGTTGTTGTTTGTTGGTGTTCTAGCGCCCTTCAACTACAAGGTCATGAGAGCCCCTTGTTGTTGTCTGTTGGTATTCTAGGGCCCTTCAACTACAAGGTCTTTAGAGCCCCGTCCACTGTATAGTTCTGATGCAGAGGCTGCACAGACACTACACTAATGCGACGATTTTTGGATACTAGCGGTACCCAGTTTTCCTAAGCGGCCACCCATGTCAGTACTAACTGGGGTTGCGCTGCTTAACTTCAGTGATCAGACGAGAACTGGTGTGTCCAACGCAATTCGCCGCTCCCTAAAGGTGCAAAAGTAAGTACCTGTTACACTGCAGGCCGTTCTACCAAGGGCTGCAGCCCTGATTCCGGTTGGGGGAGTGGTTGTAAATTCATATTCAAATTTGTAAGATTTACAGGCAACACTATATGCAGAGCAAAGTAGTTTGTGTGTGTCTATGTGGGGTACACAACCTGAAATAACCTCTAAGGAATGAGGTATTCAGCCTGTGTGCACTGCATATAAATAAGTCACGCTGCAAATGGGTTTTTTCCCGCCTCCGAAATGGCAGTGATGGTGTTGTTGCTCACGGTGCAGCAGAAAATGAAGGGTTATTAGTATGAATTACGAGAATCTATGGATATTAGAGAGAGGAAATGCCATCAGTTCTCCTCATTCATTAAAACAACAACACCACGGTGACTCACCTGAACAGTACCGCACACACACACATACCCACAAAAAAAGGTTTCTTAAACGGGCTCATTTGTAGAAGAAAGCCGACAGAAGAGGCGGAGCGCAAAGTTGTTTTCAGAGCAGTCTAAAACAGTATGAAGTGTAGCAGAACAGGTGAATGAATGTGCCCTGCAATTTCGGGCCTGCGATGATGTCTGAAAGTAGGAAAAATTCATTTCTAAAATCAAGAGTGTTCCTGTCACATCCTGCCACATAATTCTAAGCTTCAAATTCAAGTAGGTCCTCCAAATCAAAATAAATAGATCAAAGTATAAACATAATAAACAAGAAAGGGGTGTTCACAAAATTCCACCAGGAAAAATGAGCACGTACTGGGAGTAAACGGGGTAGAAAGAGTTCTTGTCCATGCAGGTGCAAATTCACCAGACCGTAACTAGAAAGAAATTAGTGTGTTCAAGATTCCACTGAGAAAGTATGCAGTACTGGACTGGTAACTCCAGATAGGTCACCTAGCATTTCTATCCTACACCCTTCTGCACATTCCCTAATATGAATTGGCGCCAAACTATATCCTCGCGTCCTGATAAGTTTACTCCCATAAAAATAGCTTTTCAATTTGGTTCCTCATTTAACATCGGTATGTCTGCCCGTAAACCAAGCTACCTGTGTCAGGAAGCGAGTTTGAGAGCTCGTTTCCTGACACAAATGACGTTAAACAGGCCCATAACTAAGCATAGGGGGTGCACCGTTAGGTTGGCAGCCGGCCGTGTCAAAATATCGTCCAACAACTCGCTGATGGGCCATAAGCGGGAAAACGTTACATTGTGGACATTCTCAAACGGGACCATGGCTTTACTTCCAATTTGACGGAAGGCGCATCTAAGACTTCCTGCCATCTTGCTTAAAAAAAGGCAACCTGGCTTCTGCCGGCAGGAATCCATCCAGTCAAGCACGCAGGGCCGGCCATCCTGGGGGTGCAGAGGGTGCATTGCACCCGGACCCCACGATTGAGGGGGGCCCCATCATCAGTACCCATCAAGGCCCAGATCATTGCTAATATTAAAAGTTTAATACGTCATTGTAGGGGCAACGTCCCTCATTCGACCCTGCCAATGCAACATAACCTAAACGTAACCTAACAACCCTGCCATTGAACTACACCAGGGTTGTACAACCTTTCTGGTGTTGTGGGTTACTCGGCTGCTCCATTAACTGATTGCCAGCCACAGGCTGTCAAAACCAAAATGGGTGAAGATAACGTTAGGTGTTACATAGCAGGTAGGCTATAATGCATAATTAGAAATGATGCACCATGGGCCACATCACAAGCCTTAATGGGCCACAGGTTGGACAACCCAGAATTAGAGGTTAAGAGTCAATCATTTAATAATGCTATTATTTTGGGGTTAAAACTAAAGTACCCTTAATAATCAGAAGTGTAATAAAAAATATAATGACACACGTCCAACTGAAAATGTTCCAAGGTGTGGACGTCCACATAAGCTTTCAGACCAACTCATAAATGCAATAGCGACATATTAGGACACATGGCATCATCCAAAAATGTCATACCTTCCAAAATTAGGAAGGATCTCAGAATGGGATAGGAGGGCATCTAAGTGAAGTCCATTTACTCTGAATCCTTTTATTTTTACTTTTGGGAAAAATATTTTGGGGCCCCAGAAGGATTTTTGCACCCGGGCCCCTTTATAGAGAAGGCCGGCCCTGCAAGCACGCTACCTCTTAGCTGCCCGGCCTCGCCTTGAAACCTAAGATCATGACCTCCGCAGTCAAACTATTGATTGTTGTTGTTTGTTGGAGTTTAAGGTCCCGTCAACTACAAGGTCATTAGAGACCCTCAAACTATTGAGACAGTTCCACTACCGATGAATTCCTTTTCGGCACATTCCGTCCTGCCGGATGGCAAATGTCATGTCCCACTAAGAGGTAGCACAACGCTTTCACGCCAGCAACTACTGACTCTTCTCCCGCCTATGGCAGGGTCGATTGTTTGTTTGTTGGTGTTTTAGGGCCCTTCAACTACAAGGTCATTAGAGCCCCGTCCACGGCGTAGTTCTTATGAAGAGGCCTCACAGACACTACCCAAATGCGACGATTTTTGGGTATTAGCAGTACCCAGTTTTCCCAAGCGGTCACCCATGTCAGTACTAGCTGAGATTGTGTTGCTTAACTTCAGTGATCGGACGAGAACTGGTGTGTCCAACACAATTCGCCGCTCCCTGGCAGGGTCGAGTACCCATTTTGTCCCAGCGGGACATATAGGCGGTCTGTTGGAAGGCATTTTATACGCAGCCGGCTGCCGACCTAATGCTGCTACCTCTAGGATTATTTATCGCCCGACTATTTTTCTTCATTAGGGCACTTTTCCTCCGCCGGCACCAAGGGATGAACTCCTACGCCTGGGAAATTTTGCCTGATGTATTCGTTGCGTAGTGGAAAGGGTTTTTTTCCGGGCAGTGGTGCCATTGTAAATACCAAACGGTAGGGCATCGGCTTTACTTCTTATCTGAAGAAAGGCACAGTGGGGGCCTCTCTCTCCCATCCGAAAGAAGTCAACCCACCTCGATCCAGTATCCAACCTGAAACCATTTACGCAGTAGTCAAGCAAGCTACCTCTGCCAATCCGACACAACGCTTTCAAAATTCCGAAAACAAAATTAAGGTACAAATTTGAACAATTCCCAGGTGTAGCTACTACTTACCTACTCAACGAACCCCGTTCACCACAGACGGCGGTAAATGACCTTTAGGAATGCCAGACAGCTGACGTTAAATAACCACGCTGCCCTAGATAAAGATGTAACATTATAAGATGCGCATTCACCCGGTACGTAGGTAATCCCGAGTTCAAATCTCGCTAGTTGTAGAGGGGAGTCACTACTGGTGTCTGTTGTACCTCATGCAAAACGGAAAAGAATTAAATCAACATTTGAAGACATTTTGTAAATTATTACGAAAAAAAAATATTATAGAAAAGTACAACCTGCTCTGACTAGTGATGAAATGGGTGGGTGTATTATGAATTTAATGGAAAGGTGCTGCTGTCGTCGCTCGTCAGGTCTCTTGAGGGTACCTTTTTTTTTATTTCAGAGGGGTCTGAAATGATCCCATAAGTAAAGTGTAAGACAAAACTAGTCAAAATCTCTACTACTACTACCACCACCACCTTTTTTATGCCATTCATATCATTTTTACTGATTTATTTACGTGTCTCTTTAACTTGACATTTGTTCAACCATATAGCAACTTGTTGAAGGTAGCATTCAGTTTCTAACTTAAGTGAAAAGGAGAAGAAAAAAAAAGGGTTAGAGAGGAGGGACGGGAAGTAGTTTCATTGATTTGTTGCGAACTAGTTGTTTTCATCATCAGTAACATACTTCACTATATAGTTTGCATCTTGTCTAGTCATGCCAGTTTTGAAATAGAGAGAGAGTTTCATTTGCATAATATGCAAATGAAACCATAAAACTGAATAGGTAGAGGGGAAAAAAACGATTTTTTTTCTCCTCCTGAATAGTGGTAGATACAAATTCAAAGATTACAGAACGGATAAAATAGTCACAAGATCGAGGAAAGGAGTAATGGGAGAAAGGGAAAAGAGAGAGAGAGAGAGAGAGAGAGAGAGGTACACACGTAGGTGTCACGGAGGTTAGTGTAGCCCGAAGTAGCAACAATTTTTCTCTCTCTCTCCTCGTAAACAATCGTCACGAGTCCTGGTTTCGATTATAGACCACAATAACAACAGCTCTACCAAATAAGTTACATTCACCTGTCCTAGTTTGAAGTGCATGATAGCAATCCTGCAAACAGTCTTCTCTCTCTCATTCAGAGACTTAGAATTGCTTCTCAGGTGAAAGAAGAAAAATTGTCAAGTGATGCAAGCTGAAAAACCTTCACAAAGAGACGAATAAACAATTAATTTTTTATTTGTTTTCAAATAAGCTTGTGCTGTCAAATATTTTAAAAGTGCTCATTATAGTAAATAACTGGGATAAAGGAAAAAGTCTCACAGCCCACCACCACCATCACTACCTGTTATTTCTTTCTTTCTGTCTGTGTTGCCTTGCAGAAACTTAACTAGGTAGTTGCGGCAATTCTCTTTCAAGTTTTTGGTGTCCAAAAATAACCATAATTCAGAACTGACCTAAAATAACAACAATAACAACCACAAACTGTTAACGAGAACAAAACTTTATACACCTATGGCCATCACTAACAGTGACCTACATGGTAGTTGTTGGTGTAAGAATGGTAAAGCACTTCCTTGATAATGATGACAAGATCCTCCTGTTCCTATTTCAGTCTGTTTTGAAGCATCCAACTCTCCTCTTCTTCCATTCCTCTTGACCTTGTACAACATCTTCCTCTCGCTCTGTTGACATATCTTATCAGAGAACCTAAAGTTCAGGTCGATTACTTGTCAGGATAACACTTAGCACCAATGGTCAATACGTTCATTTGCTACCACATTTCATTTTCTGTTGCAGATCGTCAAGAATCAATCACACCTTACCAGAGACCAGCAGCAACAACCACCACACCAAGAACACCTGGTAGGATCCCATCAAAGCACCATGAAATCTACTGGCAAAAAACGACTTTGGAAACAACTCCAGCATTTAATGAAGATTTTGGAGATTTGTTACTTATTAAAAGAACAGAGGCAGAAGAAAGCACCAACTCCACTTGTTCCGTGGACCGTCGCAGACACAATCACTTGTCCACCAGCAGCATGTTGAATTACAAGAGTAAAGGGAATAACAATAGCCCTACCAATCGCCTAGGTCCTTCCTCAGTCATGTCTGTGTTTGCTTCTGTGTCTTCGAAAAGAGAGCAGTTGTTTTCATCGAGTGAGCATCAGCCTTTTACTTCACAGACATCTGGGAAACTGGATGCAACAGAACCCGTTCATAATGTCGCCATCAATCCGGTGAACACCTTGGCGATTGGCGTGAGCAATCAAGACCGAAGGAGTTGTTCTTCATCTTCTTCGGATACTTGCCTAAGAGCATCCACCTCTCCACCAACTGAAGAAGTACAGGAAGAACCAGACAAGTATCCTTGCCTTAGACGTGCCTTGTCTTGTACTGAAACGCCTATATTGCCTCTCGGAACATATGCTGTCGAGTTTGGATTTGATGTCAGTACACTCCCATTCACGCCAATGCGACAACCGCTTTATAATCGGCCTGAGATGGCCACGGTTGGGGGGACGCCTTCACTTAACTACAGAATTAATCCTGGCCTATCCAAGGCCATACTTGCTACGCCGCCTTCAGTGCAATCTGTTCACACTTCTCCATTTCCAACAAAGGTTCATTGTGCAAGTGCTACGGGAAGAGAGCCCCTTCTTCGTGCACGCATCTCAAAAGCGACCATGACCACCTCTTCCAGAACTTTCAATCGTGACGACAGCGATGTAGTCGATACTTCAAGACTTCCTTTGGCTACTGCGACTTGTGAATCCCTTCCCTGCTGTTCTGGTTGGCACGACTCCTCCACACAGCAGACATCTCAGCAGTATTGTCCCAAAAATGGTAGTGGTGTTGGTGGCAGTGGCAGCTCGTCAACCACACAAAGTATGAACTCTTCAACAAACAACATGGGCAAAGCTGAAAGTTGTGGTATTATTACACGGGATTCGTTAGAGCATTCTCTCTTAGTACATGGTCATCGTCCACCTGTTACAAATCCAGCTTTCAGGCCTGGTGAAATACAAACTGTGGTAGCGGCAGCAAGCGATAATTTAATACAGCAGAACTGGAGTAAAGGAGTTTATCCATCTAGTGAGTCCATTTGTGCACCGTCTTTGGATGTGGCCACCGCACGTCGTGTTGAACAACGTCATCATGGCCAAGTCGGCACAGACAGCACAAATGTTGGCCAAGCATCTACACAATGGTATTAAGAAATATTGACCTATATATTATACCTACGTCTAAGTTTCTTCACCGTTTAATTCTTCTTCACTCCAAAATTCGTTTCATTTTTTTTCTCTTTTCTTTGCAGGAAAGAACCCAAGGATGCTCAGTATGCAATGGTGTGGAAGAAAGACAAAAGGACTTGGCTCTGGAAGTCGACATCTCGTAAACGACATCGTCTTGATAATTATGTAGTTGCCAAACATTGGAAGAAAGACAATCGTACATGGCTGTGGAAATCAAATCCTTAGAAGTGAAAAAAGCAGCAATTGCAACAAAAAAATATTACAAGGAAAAGTTTTTCTTTTTCAAAAAAAAAAAAAAAAAAAAAAAACAAAAACAAAAAAACCAACGACGCAGCATTGCATGCAGACTTAATGTTAATGAGCTTTCTGTGATATATTTCAGTGTGAACTGGTTCATCAAAGAAACTTAATTGGCTTCATTTGATGGGGTTAAATTGTGAACAGTTGACTATTAGAAAACTACCAATGGTCAATGAACGTTGTACATAGTCTCACTATATGTTGAATACTCCAAAATGAAAACGAATTAGCGTTTGATATTTTTCTTTCTTGCTCCTTCCCCTTCAAAATGTGGTCTTCTGTTAGTCACTCTATAAGGCTGACTGTGATATGCTGCATTCAGTTATGTTTTGCTTACTCCAGGATGAATAATTTCCAGAGCTGGTGTGTGACTTAAAAAAAAACGGATAATGATTTGCTCATACATATAACTTTCAACAATTACATGTCAACAATATGGATTTCTCAACAACAACAACAACAACAATAATAATAATGCAACTAACTTCACCGTGATTACGGAGAGAGTGTTTCTTCAATTAAGACAACCTAAGAAATGTGATGATTTTGAGGAGAAAAACAAAACCTAGGACAACGGCCACTCAATATCTCTCTCTATTAATATACCTTGTCACTCGCCGTTAATTCTTCCATTTTGTTGTCATATAATTATATATATTTTTCCCCCAAGCCAACAAAATCATTAAAAGACAATAGAAATGATTATTATTATTATTATTACTCTTATTATTTATACCTTGGCACAACATGAAAAAAAAAGGTTTTCCTTTCTTCCTTCCTCCCAGTAACATGCAAATTTGAATCCACTTTCAGTTTTTTGTTAAGAAAAAAATTAAAAAACGGGCTAGTCAGTTCACTATATGTAAATTAATTGATATTTCCAATCAATTCTTTTCTCTTTTTTTTGTTTGTCATTAAATTTTAAGGTGCAAATGTGACTTGTGAATATTGGATTGGATTAGTTTCTTGGGTTGCGGAGTAAGCCAAGCAGTCATAACAGGACGAACCCTTAGGAGGCTGCTCGCGGGAGATGAGGATGTAAGTGAAGAGGACGAAGGAGAGTGGAAATTTGCAGCACCCAGCGTTCTTTACCAACCACCCATGTTGATATTGACGTGGGCTTGCGCTGCTTAACATCAGTCATCATCTCACGGGAACTGGTGTGTCCAACGCAACTTGGCATTATTAGTTATATTTTAACAGACTCCCATCAGCTTGTCAATCTCCTTCCCCCTATTATTATCATCACAGTCTACTGAGTTCCGTAATTTACCATTAATGCAAGCTTCTCCAGCGTTGAATCAATTTACCGACATCTTGGAGGAGCTGTAAACAACCCGAGGCCTTCAACTTTCTTAGATCCAGGGCGCTGATTTGCCATAGTCAATGATCGGGTCGAAGCTACTAACCTACTATTAAGTCACTATTGCGATAACCATTCCCTAGTTGGCCCTTCACCCAGAGCCACCCACAGTGACCGCCGAACTAGGAAACGTTGCCCATGCCTGTGGTACCGGTCGGTGGGTGTGATACCGGTCCGCGAAATATTGCTCCATTTTTGCCGGGCCGCGAGTGTAAAAAGGTTGACGAACACTGCTGTACACGATTCCGACAGAAAACTTACTAAAGAGTTCTCTAGTCCAGTGCTCCGCAACCTTTTCTCACCTGCGAGACACCACAAGTCTTCCTAGATTTCCGCAGTACATCAAAAGCTAAAATATACGGCACTGCTCTAGTCCGTCACAGTTGTACATCATTTGTTCAAGACTCAAACAGGATACTGTACCAAAGAAACGCGTTGGGTGGAAATCGCTGTCCTCCACTAGGATCTATAAAACTTTGATGACAGTCTCTTTGCGGTACTGCCATTTGCGCTCCAATTGTGCCTGGAGCAGGTGGCAGATCCAGAAGCCGACAGATGGGGGAAGGGATTTGATTAGTATCAGGTCTTGGGTCAGATGTGTTGGCAGAGAGCAAATATTGCTTTGGACCACTGCAGCATTTACCGAGGGACGTGGCACCCGTAAGGTTATGGATTTTACTCCCAAATGTTCCTCTGAAATTACACACACGGTAAGCGAATAAATTACGCGACTACAGCGCACGCCTGTTTTCTAGAGATACACAAGGAATAAGAAAAAAAAATCCTTTATTCATACCTTAGCAATCAAAACTATTCAATAAGATAATCCATCTTCATTTGGATTCCTCTGTGACTTCACCACATTCATAGCGAGCGAAGTCCATAATACGAATACCATATTGTTGGAGAAAATCACCTACAGTGATTAAAGGATCGGATAAGAATTCTTGATGCACCATAGTCGTGGCGTCGTTTTCTGCACCTCCTTCGTCTTCGCCTTCCGGTTTTTCGTCAGTTAATTCACCAATCGTCTTGGGATTCATTCCTAAAATTACAGATTGTTACATAAAAATGTACCAAACAGATAAGAATGGGTTGATGCAGTATACCGTGCATACCAACCAATAATGTGCTGAGCAAGCTGCCAACCGCATTGAGCTAAAGGCAATTCTTTGGTGTTTTCTAGTTGAGATGGTGACTTTTCAAAAGCGACAAGAGCCCCATATTTGCCATAAAAGAATCCTTCTGGCTGTTTGAATGCTTCATCAAAAGGATGAACAGAACACTGAACTTGTAGATGGTCTGCCACTCTAAGGGACACAGCTCTTCGAATTGTCATATTTTCCCCCATGTGACCTATCTTCAGAGCTACCAAATCGAAAAGAGATTTATCATTTTGTTCCTCCCAAGCTAGAGTCATAAGCTCTTTAGGATCCGACTGAACCTAACATTATGCAACATTTGCATTAAGAATTATTAACAAGTTTGAATAATTAATTAAACTGAAAGAGAAGTAGTTAGTTACTTTGCAACACGTGTCAGGAGTCGCTGTAGATTGCAGCACGTGAGAATGGAAAGCTGACGTTATCGTAGAGAGCAATTTTTGAAATTCTTTGTTGCGAGCAACGAAATCAGTCTCGCAATTCATCTAGAAGAGTTCGAATGAGGATACAAATGCTTTAATTTGTTTTCAAAAGGCAGAAAACGACGAGAACAGTTACTGTAATACCTACAGTACCTCAACCATAGTTGCAAGTTTATTTCGAAGCATGATCCCTATTGATCCTTGAGTCGTTTGTCGGCCTTGTAATTTCTCGGCTTTGGCCCATCCTTCTTTTTGCGCTTGTTCATGTAACCAACTTGTTGCCTAAAAATAATAAACGTTAGTCATTGATTACACATATATAATTACACAAGCTTAATTGAGTTGCAATTCTGGTTTACCTTTTCCAAATCATTAGAGTGCACTTCTAGCGCTTTTTTACAGTTGACGAATGAATAACCAGTCTTTTTTCTCAATTTTGCTAAAAGGGATTTTTCGACTTGTCCAGAACATATTAAACTGGTGTGAAACATGCGATTATAATAACGAAACCACTTCATCATTCAAAAAAAACAGAAGCTAGAATTCAAAATTGGCAAAATGCAAACGACGATCAAATACATCTGCCGTCCGCTAGACTTGTGCAATATCCGCTTCCGCTATTGGGGTTTTAAATTTACTAAAGACTTCCTTCCTTCACCAAGAATAAATTATACGACAGTACAAAAATATGTAATCATTTATATTGTCAATTTTGAAAGTTTAAATATCTCATAGCAAGTACTAAACACATTTTGTTCCAAGAACTGGAAACTAATAGAGAACGATGCAACAGCGGCGGCGGTAGAAAATTAAACGGCGCTTTAGCTTCTTAATTTACGCAGACTTCTACAAATGGCGCTTTTGAAAGTAACCTTTCTTACGTTCTATTTCGGTAAATTTTCTTTATGCGAAAAATTAAGAAAAAAGCAAATACTAACTAACGACTTTCCTGCCTATGGCAGGGTCGGGTACCCATCTTCTCCCCTCTGAATGGACGCCACCCCCCGTTAAATTTAATGCAGTTCTAAATAGTCCAAGCGTCCATCACGCCCTTGGCATTTGTCCCATGCCAATGCATTGCTATGACTACAACAACGTGCCGCGAGAAAGCCAACATTAAGGCAAGGCGCAAAATGAGGCCGCAGGGTGACGCAGCGTAACGCAGACCTGCGAAATTCTGCTAGCAGGCAATCACTGTTACGTTGAAAGCCATTTTAGTTGACGCAAATTGCAAACCAGTATGTTGAAAAACTGCGATTCAATGTGCGGTGATTGCCTACTAGCAGAATTTCGCAGGGCTGCGTTACGCTGCGTCACCCTGTGGCCTCATTTTGCGCCTTGCCTTTGAAAAGGCCTCACCAATCAGAGAAGTTTGGAAACTCCAGCACTATGAACATTCTAAATGACCGATAGATTGAATGTCAAGGAAGTACCTCTTAAATTAGCCGTCCCTGTGAAACCTGCCCCCCTAGGCAGCCGCCTAGGTTTGCCTCCCCATGAGCCGCCTGCCATCGTTGGCCTGGCGTTTGTTGGGGCACTCCATCAAACTCCTAACGTGGGAATTTTGCCTCATGTTCCCGTTGCATAGAAAGAGTTCGTCGACGTACAAATGACAACCGACACACGCACGGTAGGGAACGGGCTTTATTCCCCATCACCTGGGGCCTCTCATTCGAAAGAAGTCCACCCACCTCGATCCAGTATCGAACCTGGAACTACCAACGCAGTAACTGACTTCTTACTTTGAGGGAGTGACGTAAGTAGGTTTGTTGGTGTTTTAGGGCCCTTCAACTACAAGGTCATTAGAGCCCCGTCCACAGTGTAGTTCTGATGCAGGGACTGCACAGACACTACGCTAATGCGACGAGTTTTACCAAGCAGCTACCCATGTCAGACGTAAGTAGGGCCCACTACTCCTTGGTCCTTGGTTCAGTGGACAACACAGGCCGGATGGATTCATAGACGGCTCATGGGGCAGACAAAACCTAGGCAGCCAATTTCATAGAGTCTATAAGGCATTTAAAATGTTCATAGTCCTGGGGTTCCCAAACTTCTCTGATTGGATTAGTTTGAAGGGTTGGGGAGTAAGCCAGGCAGCCATAACAGGACGAACCCTTAGGAGGCTGCCCGCGGGAAATGAGGTAGGTGAAAGGACGAAGGAGAGGGGTAATTTGCAGCACCCAACGCTCTTTACCAACCACCCATGTTGATATTGACGTGGGCTTGCGCTGCTTAACTTCAGTGATCTCACGGGAACTGATGTGTCCAACGCAACTTGGCCTTTTCTAAATGCTGGCTTTCTCGAGACGCCTTGTTGCAGGGCCATTACAAATGTATTGGCAAGGGGCGCTTGGACAATTTAGAACTGCATTAAATTTAATGGGGGGGGGAAGAGAGAGCAGCGATGGACTCACTTGCTTAGGGCGCCTCAAACTCACGAGCCGGGCCTGGATGGATTGTTTCGTTGGTGTTTTATGGCCCTTCAACTATAATGGTCATTAGAGCCCCTTGTTTGTTGGAGTTTAAGGTCCCGTCAACTACGAGGTCATTAGAGACCCGTCCACTGTATAGTTCTAATGCATATACTGCACAGACACTACACTAATGCGACGATTATTGGGTATTAGCAGTACCCAGCTTTCCCGAGCGACCACCCAATGTCAGTACTAAATGGGCTTGCGTTGCTTAACTTCAGTGATCAGACGAGAACTGGTGTGTCCAACGCAACTCGCCGCTCCCCCATTAGAGCCCCGTCCACTGCGTAGTTCTAATGCAGCGTCTGCACAGACACTACGCTGCAATGACGATTTTTGGGCATTAGCAGTACCCAGTGTTCCCAAGCGGTCACTCATGCCAGTACTGGCTGGGGTTGCGTTGCTTCACCTCGGTGATTGGACGAGAACTGGTGTGTCCAACGCAATCCAGCCGCTCCCAGGTCGGATGGAGATTCGGATTCTGTCAAAATCTTAAGAATTGTTTCAAGAACATAAGAATGCTGTAAACATTGCTGTAAACATTGTTTTTATTTTCAGCAGCAACACATTTTATTGCATCTTCTGTTAAGACTTTTGTTCGCTTCAATTCTCACAACATTCAACATTGCTTTATTGTCAAAAAAGACGAGGGATTTGCAATTCGATTCTAGTTTGGGACAGTATCAAAGAGAGGAGACAGTAAGAGGTGAGAGGGGGAGTAAGAAGGGCATGGATAAAGCAAGATGATGATGATGACCATTACACAAACGGCAAAACTGACCAATAGTTTACCAACATCACATGGGACACACCTGACATGCTGTCAGCAGTTCAGGTAGTAGTAACCTGTCGCCATCTTACACATTCAAATTGCCATCTTGACCACTGACTGATGTTTAATAATTGAGCTTCGTGACTCATAGGGTCAGCGCCGGATATAGATATTGACAGGCCCTAGGCTATTTCAATTTTGAGGTCCTTTTCAAGTCCTGTTGGAGCCCTTAAGTTTTGAAGCCCGCTAAATGTTGAGGCACTAGGCTTTAGCCTACTTAGCCTAGTGGTAAATCCGGCACTGCATAAGGTTAGAGAATAGGAGTGGGTCATTGCCGAATTTTCTTCTCGTCGGACAAAAGGGTTATTTGACATCGTACCTCTTCCCCCCCCCATAAAATGCTTTCCATTTCGAATCTCTAAAGGCGCTGCAGGCCACTACAGGGCAATTGTCATGATAAGGAACGGGCTCACGCGTCGAGATTAGTACTAGGGCCTGTGACACCTTCTGCAGGCCCACCCTCTTCACCATTAACAGTGGTCAAGAAAACAACCTTCTTTTTATGCGTGTCAAATATTTTAGGGGTCTTTTGAGCCGAAATTTTTACTGTAACGAGGATCGACCAAAAATTCTGTACTAAAACGAGGATCCACCTAGAATTTCGTACTCAAACCACGCTCCACCAAGAATTTCTCACAAAACTGAGGATCCGCCAAAAATTTCGTACAAACTCGAGGATCCACCAAGAACAATTCTTGAACAGTCCACATTCTGGTTTTAACCCGAAAATAAGTGGTTCAGAGTTCGATACCCGGGGGTAGGACCCACGAACACCTCTTTTTTTTTTTTTTTTTTTTTTTTTAAGATACTTAACGGAATGCGGACTGAATCATAGATTGCCCCCTTTTCTAAAGGAAGGGGGTTCGACAGCATTGAGGCTCATGACCTTATACCTTCTTCCATACTACCCCGAGGGGGGAGAGGTGAGAGAAGGACGTCATTTACGAACTGCCCTTACAAATAATTTTCAATATCTGACAAACAGATTATATATTAATTATGATATTGATTAATAATTTTTTTTACAATTTCTAGTATAAAAAATGTGGCATTTTTTGAG
Organism: Trigoniulus corallinus; assembly: GCA_013389805.1. Classification (NCBI taxonomy): domain Eukaryota; kingdom Metazoa; phylum Arthropoda; class Diplopoda; order Spirobolida; family Trigoniulidae; genus Trigoniulus; species Trigoniulus corallinus. The sequence continues at coordinate 6,788,815 of JAAFCE010004287.1, forward strand.
AAAAAAAAATAACAAAAGGCGTGACCTGTGTCAACAAACATGTTTTAAACAATTTGTTTGGTGTTTTTGCTTGTTTGCGTGTATGTGTGTGCATACAGTTTGCAACAAAACAAATATGGGATTTTATAGAGCAATGTTGAAGGTGATAAACGTAATATATATATTTTATAAAAATGCAAATGATTCTTTTTAAATTAAAAAAAGTAAAAATGGACGCGTGAGTGGACATTAGGCACATGCAAAAATTTGCTAGTGGACACAAGGATAAAGAGGTCAAAGATCATGTTACGGCTACACACACACACACACACACAGAGACACAACAACAAACACACACGGTCAAATACTGGCCATTATTTTTAAGTTAACACTAAATAGGAACCAAAGAAATGGTCACTTTTTTTTGAGCCAGCTTCAAATTACGACCTTTTATTTGGACCCTTTTCAGATGACCCTTTCAGGAATTAAACAACTGTCCATCAAATACAACAAAACAACAACAACAACAGCACCACAAACAATGTTCGGAGACAACGACAGATTACTGTAAAATCCAGCAGGGCCGTAACGAGGGCGTGGCAAAGAAGGCAACCGCCACGGGCGCAACCGGGTTTGGGGCGCAAAATGTTTAAGTCTTTTGTCATTATTGGGTTAAGGGCAAGCGAAAGTTAGACACTTGCCACAGGCGCTTCATACCCCCGTTACGGCACTGAAATCCAGTGTGGAAAAGTCGTTAGAGTGATCATTACGAAACCTGTCTAAAACGGAAAGAGGATATTTCCGCCTGAAGGAAAAAGAGTCTGGAGTTCGTTGATTGCCATATCCAAAATCGGGAATGCAAAAAGAGGACCAGGGGAGGAAAGAGAGGATGCAGTTGAGGGTCGACGTTTGCCCCACGATTTTCATACTGCTGGGGGTGAGTTACCCCCGCATAGTCAGTCGGGTGTTTGATGATTGTTATATCGAAAGTTGTCTGTTAAAACAGCCAGAAGAGGGGAAGGCAGTGGCGTCGCTAGGGTTGGCGTCACCTGGTCCGAAAAAGCCACTTCTGCTTTGGTGTCACCCCATTTCTCGTAGTGCCAGTGGTGTCACACGGTGCGGCCCGCACCCCCTAGTGACGCCACTGGGTGAAAGGGAAGAGTTCGGGTCGTTGTCTGCCCCATGAGGTCATTTCCCGGCACCAGGATTTTTTGCCGATGTATTATTCTCCCTCCCCCGCATAAAAAGGGGTTTCATTTCGACCAGTGTTGGTGGTAACGCCCGACGCATTATTAAACATTGAAGAGGACGGGGAAGAGAGGGGACAGAAGAGGTAACCCGAATTTCCGTCCTGACGGTACATTGGATGCTTCTCGCCACCGCCGGATGTCCCAAGACGGAAACTTCTTTCCTCCGCCATTAGGTTCATTACCGAGGTGGAACAGAACGGAACCCCTAACCTTATCAACTGAAAGGGCAAGTGGGTTTCCTGAATGGCCGTGGCAGGATAGAGTAGCAACGAGTCACCTCACCTTAATCAGGATCGAACCTGCACAAATCACACGTGCAGAAATTAACCAGTTACAACTTGATGGATCGAGACGGGGGGCGGTACTGGTCATCGGGTTCCGTTTTGGGGGAGGATCCGGTTTAGACAGGTTGTACTGTATCCTCTTCTCCTCTCTTTCTCTCCAATAACCCCCTTCTTCCAAAACGAAAATCATATTTTCACTCGATAGTGCTTATAGTCGTCAGTTGAAGTTAGAAAACAAAATGAGCGAGGCACAAGAAAGGGTTGAAAGACAATAATTTCGGGAGGGTGTCAGGGTACAGGTGTGATTTTTTTATATACAAAAAAGAACACTTCATTTTATATAATACAAAAAATGGACAACATATGCATAGTTTTTAAATCACATTTTTGATTAAATCAACAGGTGATTGAAGTATTTCTACCATGGGATGGTTGAATGGGGGGGGTCTGTTTTTCTTCTAAAAACAGTCTTAAAATGCCCAGTTTATCCCTTTAAAAATGACAAAATAATGCCATTTAATTTTTAGTAGTAATATTTTTTATATAAATACATTCCTTTCATATTTCCCGCGAAAATTAATCTTGTGTATTAATTAGTGGACGCTGGAGAGTGACCGACATATACCACGCATGCGCACACACACACAAAATAATTTAAAATTCACGAGGTCCCCTTAAGGAGCCCAAGTACGTTGTATATTTCAGTGGCAGTTCAGTTAACAAAAAAAAAGGAGTAAAAGGATTGTGGTGGCGAGTGAAATGTAAAGAGGGAGAGGTACACCTAAAATTATAAGGCACAAAATTGGAAATGTGAATAGGTGACTGACGAAGCGGAAGTTCCTGACCAGAGCACCTTTAATGGTCTGATAAGTCTTTCACTGGTCATAAGTTCAGACATGTCACCCTTTCCCCCCTCGCCGTGGGCGAAGAATTCGATCCCGTTTTATACCATTTGCGGTTCTTTCAAAGGTCTCATTGAGCCCATCTCTGGCTCCCTTGGTCCTGTCGCCTGCTCTTTCATTGGTCCCTTGGTCCTGTCACTGGCTCCTTCATTGGTCCCTTGGTCCTGTCGCTGGCTCCTTCATTGGTCCCTTGGTCCTATCGCTGGCTCCTTAATTGGTCCCATCTCTGGGCTCGTTCAATGGTCCCATCTCGGGTCCCTTCAATGGTCCCATGGTCTCGTGCCTGGCTGCCTCATTGGTCCCTTGGTCCTATCTCTTGCTCCCTCATTGGTCCTATTTCTGGCTCCCTCATCGCTCCCGTCGACTATCCTCGTATTGGTCCTAATATTGGTTTAGTAACGGGTTCCCCCCCCCTTCTCTCTCCCCTTACCCTCCACTAGTGCTTCAGGTTTAACTTCTGTCTGGCAGATGCACAATAAAGAAATGACAGGACGCGAAGAGTGTGTTGGGGGGCCCGGTTGTCTAAATAAGGCCACTGTTACGTCAGGCCCCCCAGCAAGAGACCTTTTGGTCAATTAAGGACAATTTCTGAACAGTAAATTGTAGGAACCACGTCCTGGATTGCCAAGCCGAAATCATCTAATAAGGCCAGAGCCTTTGGTCATTGGCGAGCACACCAAAGTAACTGGGATAACCCAAAACTGACCGACAGCACAGGATGCAGAAATTTAGGAAAATGCCGAGGAAACCCATCCAGTGCAGATGCACCGTTTGCACACCTCTACACAACGGGCCACTGGATAATTTAACGTCCGTTTGCCAGGGTTAGGGAGGAAAGTCCTACCCTGAAGAAAAGGGTTCGTTGACGTGGAAGTAGTGACATCGTAAACACTCTACACAGGACACATGGCTTCATTTTTCATCGGGGGCGTAAGGGTTACACTCCACATCCCGAGTACATCCACTACTTCGGTCAGTACTAAACCTGAACATCGTGAACCTCAAGGGGAGTCGTGCACATTACCGAAACGTGCATTAACAGAGTATGCTCGAGAACAACCTGGCTGCGTATGTCTGTAATGATAAGGCCACAGTTTCTGAAAGACATCCGGGGCAGAGGCGTAGCTAGGGGGAGGGCAGGGGGGTACATATGTCCCCGGGCGCCAAAATGAGACTTACAACGTTACATTATAAATTTAGCATATAGTTCGTAATTATAGTACATCCCAGGGAGCAAAATATCCTAGCTACGTTGCTGATCCGGGGCATTCTAAGGCGGAAGAAGAGCAGTTAACACTTACAGAGTCAAAAGGAATTCCAAGTTCTTCGCCAAATTCTTCAAGAAACACTGCCTATGGTGAGGGTCTTGCAGGGTGCACAGTGAATTCACAAAATTCTATTAAGCAAAATGAAAAACAATACTTCCAAATTTTAAGATACCGCTTTTTTTGGACACAGAACCTTGAAGAAAAACGTGAGGAAGAAAACAGAAAAAAAAGAGGGTAAGAAGAGTGTGACCCATGACAGATTCCCGTTTGGGACACCTGTCAAAATGTCATACTAACCTACAGTTCAACCAACAAATAACTTACTACTACTACCTTTAAGCCGAGCATCCACCAAAAAATGTACAATGTTGTCAGAGCTTCGATAAACGTCTTTAAAAGTTCGGCGAGCATTCGCCATTTCTATTTGACAAACGTTCAGGCCCCACTCTCAGTTTAGTCACGCGTGCTCAGAAACCTCCCTAAAACATTAACACATTCTTCAAATGCTCTCTCAAACGATTGAAAGATGAAACATGCTTGCGAGTGCTCGCAACGTCTGTCCAACGAATCCGCATCGAGTTTTCAAACGTAAGCATTCGCAAACGTTCGCAATCATTCCAAGCGTTCTGCGTACGGTATCTGGTGGACACTCGGCTATTGCGAAAAGATTCTTGGATGGACCCATGACGAATTCGCGACGATTATTATTAGCGTTTTCAACTCGGTGAGATCAAAATATGGGGTGAAGAACTGTCCACTGAAAATATAAACAAACAAACAAAAACAACAACAAAAATTAGCCAATTTCAAATTGGAAAAGGGCGGCAGTCACAGCCAACCATCGAATTAGTACAAACACACGACGAACAAACACGAACAGAAACAATTTTCCTATTTATAATAAAAGGGGTGATTAGCATCGATATTGCTTTGCGCTTATCTGGCAGTTTGCTTAGTTTGAGCTTACCTTGTTGTACAAAAAAAAAACACGTACGAACAAACAACAACAACAAAAAAAAAACACACAAAATTCGACGAATGGTCATCTTAAAGATATACACAAGTCATGTATGTCTTTCTCTCAGCGGAAGTAGGTCCATTTCTTTGTACAAAGCCTTTAAAAATACAGTGGAAGGAGGGGGAGGAAAGGGGTACGGGCTGTGATTTAGGCAAAAAAATAGTCCCTTTTATACAAGGTGTCGTCTTCATGGAAGATTGTACTTACAGGCAAAGAAAAAAAATTGAGAGGGGAGGAAAAAAAACACAACTTTGCTCAACTGGGAAAAAACATGAGCATGTGTGTGTCATTTTCGAATTGCCCCATTTCTTTGCAAAACAACAACAACAATAAAAATAATAATAATAATAAGATGAAAGAGTTATTTTAAAAATAGTTAGGAATTTCAGTATTGAACAAAAAAAAAATGCCACTTTTATATATTTTTAAAAAAAAATACTGCTGCTGCCCATAATTGCTTCAGAAGACGGATGAAGGACGTGGAGAAGAGGAAGAAAAAACAAAAACATGGAAACCGGAAGTAGGAGGAGAGCAAACACGTCATCAATTTAAACCTGAATGTTATCATCTCGGTCGGGTGACAGCCAAGTCTCATCATCATCATCTTCGTCTTCTTCATCGGCCACCACAAGACCTTTCTTCGTCAAATCTAAGGGCGTTTCAGACCCATGATGACCACTGCATTCACTTTCACCGGAAGTTCCTCCTCCATCCTTCGAGCCCCCTTCTTGCGTCACAGACTTGGATTCCAGAGTTGACTGTTCCGCCGTCTTTTTCACCGAAAGGTCCATAGGCATGTCCTGCTCGGTGACGGTGCACGAAGGCGCCACATCAAAGAGGAAAGCCTTGCGTTTCTTCAACAACAAATCTAAATGATTAATAGGAGCATAAGGCCTAAAAGTTAAGGGGTCACAGCTGACACCTCCACCCACACCACCACCACCGCCGCCCACCACGCCACTACTACTGCCATTCGCTACCAGCCTATGGTGGTACCCATTGTAGCCATTCTGTAAAAACCCAGCCGATACAGCGGCCGCCTGTCCAAAGAACTTCTGATGGTGAAGCGCTGCCAGAGGTGAGATGGGAGATAACGGAGACATGGGCACAGTCTGAAGAAAGGGCTCCTTCTTGTCGTAAGGTGGGCTAGGGCATTCGTAAGGTGACAACGGAGAAAGGCTCCCACTTTTCACTTTACCGTCGTAACCATTGAGCGCCTTAGAATCCAGATCGCCGCACGAATCACTATGAGAATCGGGACTTCCGGTCAGCAGGTCGTCGTCTTTCATCTCTTCTTTTGTCGGATACACCATCTTGGGTGCCAGATCGCTGTAATTGAGGTTGCCGTCCAACTGGCCATTTAGGTGAGCTTGGTCCTGAAGCAGACAGTGGATCTTGAACCAATTCGATCGGCGGCCATACCTAGATCCTACAAAACGAAAGGGATACCAACAGGTTAGCAACCACCAACATGAGGCAACTTCGACTGGCCCAAGAGAAGAATTTGATTCCGTTTTAGTCTATTTGAAACTCCAGGCACAGAAGGCCCTTTAACGCGTTTGGGGGGTTCTAATGACCTTTGTAGTTGAAGGGCCCTAAAACACCAACGAAACAAAAACGTGTTTGGGAATCCAGGTAGAATGGGCCCATTTGCGTGTTGGTGAATCCAGATAGAAAGGGCACTTTTACGTGCAGAGGTATCATCCACCCAAATGGGACCATAGCTTTACTGTGTTGGGACAAGACCCCTCACTCACCCCTGTTGGTAAATCATCGAACCTGGATTCACGGACTCAAGTTCAATTAGGTTACATTACTGAGCTGCCGAAGTGAGGGCTCTTTTATAAAGGCACAGATGACACCGGTACAGGGGGCTGTTACAATCCCCCGTGCCCGGGCAGCAGATGTTAGCCTCCTACCCCCGCTTTTTTGAATTAAATTATTTTTCAAGTGGCCAAAATATAATGGTCGCATCTGGGGGTAGATTAACTCACGGCTAGGCGGGTCTGCCGGTCTTCGCATAACATGGAACTCGCCGGGGGGCACTTTAAGTGCTTTTGCCTTCCTCTCGCCCGAAAGCAACCCCAATCTTTCAGGCCAGGATCGAAACCGGGATCTGAACTTCGAGATAACCACGTCATTTAGTTAAATACCGGAAGTCAGACTCTGGGACAGGTGTCGACTTCACCCATCTGTTGGGAAAAGTTGCACAACAGAGCAGGGACTTACCACTTTTAGACATTCCAACCATGAGACATTTCCTAAGACGACAGCTCTTACAGGAAGTACGGTTTTTCTTATTGATCACACATCGTCCATTGTTCTTGCATTCCGAGAGTGAAGAGAGGTTGTTGTAGGTCCTTCCAAAAAACGACTGAAAATAACGAAAAACAAAACCAAATTAATTATTTATTCGTATCACATTTTTTTCTAACAAGTGATTGAGAGACTAATTTCTCATGTTAAATTCATGCTATGCAGATGACAACTTCTAAATACGCCTCCGTCGAAACGTAAACAGCACTTCCGCTAATCAGTACTAATTTGTACCACTCCTCACGTATACTCTTGAGTGAAAAACAAGACAAGCTAAGGCTACGCACTAACAACAAACATGTTTGGTTGGGTTGATGCTGTTTTAGGGCCCCTCAACTACAATGGTCATTAGAGCCCCGTCCACTGCGTAGTTCTAATGCAGAGCGTCCAGTGTTCCCAAGCGGTCACCCATGCCAGTACTAGTTGGGGTTGCGTTGTTTAACTTCAGTCATCACACGAAAATTGGTGTGTGTCAAACACAACACAACCGCTCTAAACATGTTTGAAAACATTTGGGAAACGATCGGTTAATTCACACTGGGTTCTCTGCCTTTGATGCCATTTACCGGTGCCTGGAAGAGTGAGTTGCCTCCAACACCTGGATATAAGGATATTGCCCAACGAACAGTAGATTGTAGACCAACGATAAATAAACATAGGGGGTTGCAGCTTTGGTCAGCAACCTGCTGTGGAAAACATCATGTCTAATATACTGCCCTTGTGTCCATTCAGAAGGACAATTGAGTACCCGGCCCTGCCATAGGCGGGAAAAGGGTTAGGAGTTGCCATTTTTGCTGTTTGGATCTCGTTGGCACTCGACCCATGCGTCCATTCAGAGAAGGGGCTGTATTTCGTTGGACACACCAGTTCTCGTCTGATCAATCAAGTTAAGCAACGCAACCCCAGCTATTCCTGGCATGGGTGCCCGCTTGGGGAGACTGGGCAGGCCTACTGCTAATACCTAAATCATCCTAACAGCGTAGTGTCTGTGCAGACTCTGCATTGGAATTATGGAGGGGACGGGGCTCTGGTGATCATTGTAGTTGAAGGACCATAAAACACCAACAAAACAAAGCCATTCAGAGGGACAAAGATGGGCACCCGACCCTGCCCTGGGCAGGAAAATTTTTGCTCTTTCACACAAATTCGCTACCAACCACAACATAGTTTTAAAACAAGGATATAAAGAGTTAAATGTTTTTTGTTTGTTTGGCAGCAAACTTTCAAATCTGATACAGATATGATAATGAGTTGAAAACCTTACAACTTTCAGATCAGAAAAGGCACTAGGTCGACATAAATTTCTTGCAAGAAAAACGTTTTTTTCCCCCCCTCAGTTTCTTCTCTTAACAGGTAAAAATGGTAATTACACCCTCGACATCATTAAAATGGTAAAAATTAACTGAATGAGGTTAGTAATTTGAAATATTTGTACATATTTTTAACTGGTTCATCACGATTTTTTCGAAAAAAAAAACCCCCATATAGCTGAGGGTTTGCAGTATTTTATTATTTAATAATCGACAAAAATACTCGTAATTTTCAACAACTCACGGTCTCCATAGTCGTGAGGTCATCAATTCGGTTCTTAGCCTACGGCAGGGTCGAGTACCCCTTCAGTTATTCCGTATGTACCAGAGAAAAAGCATGCAAATTATCACCCGGCATTTTCCAGTAGCCTGTTGACGACCAAATGCCACAAGCCCTGCACCAGCCTGACTTCATTCCCCGAAGGGTAAGACCAGGACGCTGGAGACGGGATGCGATCTCTTACACCCTAAATAAGGCAGACCTCACGTCTAACTATTTTACACCAAGTACAAATGGTTCCTTTAAAACTGGCCATGATGGCGCATAATTCGGTCCTTGGATTTTTTTCCGGGTTAAAGAAATTCTCACAGCGCCGCCTGCCTGCTAATCGGGTAGGAAGTAAAGCCATGGCGGCATGTAGCACGGAAGAGAACCCTTACTAAATGCAAAACAAAGCAATTCCCAACCCTTATCCCGCCTATGGCATTGTCGGGTACTCATCTTGTCCCGCTGAATGGACACGCCGGTGATCTATTAGACGGTATTTTTCTACAGCCGGCAACCGACCAAAGCTGTAACCGCTCTGCTTATCTATCGTCCGGTCTTCTGTTCGTTGCAGCACTCCATCGAGCTCCTACGCCGGCGAATTTTGCCTCATCTACCCATTGCATAGTAGAGAGGGTTCTTTTACGTGCCGGTTTTACTTCTCTTGCCCGAAAGAAGCCAACCTACCTCAATCCAGAACCTGGAACAACTGACGCAGTAAATCGAACACGCTACCTCCTGCGCCACCGAGGACGGCCTCCTGGCGTCAGTGGAAGAAAAGCGTCCCTAGGAACAGCGGGCTGACGAACAATAAGCATAAGGGTTGCAGCATTAGGCTAGCCGCCGGCTGATTCAAAATACCGTCCAACAGATTGTCCACGTGTCCCAACGGGACAAAATGGGCATCTGACCCTGTCATGGCTGGTGGGAGGTTTACAGTGAGTGGTAGCATCGGTCCCAATGCGCTGTATTTCCTCGGTCACGTCAGACAGGATCGGTTTTGTTTGTTTTGTTTGTGTTGGAGGGCCCTTCAACTACAAAGAGCATTAGAGTCCCGTCCACTGCGTAGTTCTAATGCAGAGACTGCACAGGCACTACGTTGATGCGACGATTTTTGGATATTACCAGTACCTGGTGTTCCTAAGCGGCCCCCTGGGATTGCGTTGCTTCACTTCAGTGATCAGACGAGAAGCGGTATGTCCAACGCGATAAACCGCTCCCAGCCAGGATCGAACCCGCAACACGGAGTCACGAGCAAACACGTAAAACCTAAGCCATCGAGCAGATTATTAGCATCCGTAATTCGGTAAGAAAAAGGTATAATAATCAGAAAGTCGTGTTAAAAACATGTCCACCCGTGTCCCGCTTCAGGGCGCCATGATAACTACTGTGTGAAAAATGCAGTTTTCAAATAACCCTTTTAGTAATATCTGATAAATCTTCATGAAAAAAATATATTAAATTAATTCGAGTAGATTTGCATCGCATGTTTTTCAACTTTTTAATGGAGGGTGTGAGAGGGGGGTAGACCATGCCAGACCACCACTTTTCTCATCAAAAATCGAAAGGAAAGGCTTGATTAATGACGTTGATTGTCTGCAAGCATTTTATTCTCTAACGCCTAGATATCAATTACGTATCACGCGCGCATGCTCATACACAACTCCCTACATTTAAAGGTCTGACGTCACATTTTCAGTAGTCACGAGTTCAATTCCGTGTACTACCCAGGTACAGTTCTGTAACATTAGTCAGCCCATGTCGGCTTTCTAAAGACACATACCGATGACTGAGGATAGGGCTCGCCGAAACCTGGGGGTTACAAGGGGTGCGCAAATATTATATTAATCCGTTTAAATTAAAGCTATTTAAATATGGAGGTGGGAGGTCAATTAATGGTAGCACCGGGGCGGCAGATTAACTAACGAGGGGCCCAGACTGAGGACAAACTCAAATACCTAAGAATTTAGTGGAATGTAAAAATAGGGTTTTATACAGGCAGTGACGCCACCGAGCTTACCAACTCGACTTGGATTCCCAAACGGGACGAAAAATGTGCACGTGGGACTGCTCGCCCAGTGAAGAACCCACCCGCTACAGTGTGTCTGTCATAATTGGGCCTGTAACCAAGGGTCGCGAGTCACGCAGCTTCCACTGAGATGGACTGGTTGACTACACCGTGGTTACCATTCCATGGAGAGGAAGACGAATTTAGCGATTCCCTTCTCAGTCGACCGAAAACCGAAACAAGCCACTCTCCCTACCCAGAATTGAACCTGCGAACATAAGCTCAAGAAGTCAGAACCTTGACTGCCCTTCCCACTTTTTCAAGGACGTCTTCCCCCTTTATAAAGCCGAGAGACTGACGTAAAGCTCCAAAGCAAAAAAATAAATCAATTGAATTCCTGATTCACGGGTTCGATCCTGACCAAGGTTGGTGCCATTTCGTATCCCACTCTTGATGAACATTGGAGCAATTTCAGATCTAGCAGGGAGCGGCGAATTGCGTTGGACACACCAGTTCTCGTCTGATCACTGAAGTTAAGCAACGCAACCCCAGCTAGTACTGACATGGGTGGCCGCTTGGGAAAACTGGGTACTGCTAATACCCAAAAATCGTCGCATTAGTGTAGTGTCTGTGCAGTCTCTGCATAAGAACTACGCTGTGGACGGGGCCCTAAGGACCTTTGTAGTTGAAGGGCCCTAAAACACCAACAAACAACAACAACAACAGATCTAACAGGACCCTCGGGGTTCTCAGGTCCTGCATTCTGGTCCTGTTTAAATGTGGAGTAAGTAGCCAAATATCTCAATAATGAAACAACAACAATAAACCAGACCGACAAACCGAACAAGGTAGGAACCATCTAGGAACTGGATGCTCTCCCTATCATCTTACCCCTTTCCTCCCTCACGAACCGACCGGCCCAGGGGCAAAAATTAATGGTTGAATTCATTTATGATTGATTAAACAATGTGTCTATTTATTGATACAGATAAGAAGACGACGACCAATAAAATTAAACAGGAAAAGTCAAAAGGTGAAGAAAAATGTTTAAAAAAAATGGGTATAATTTCTACTCCAGTTTCTTTCAAGGTACGACTTCTTAAAACCACATTCATGTCTAACTCCTCAGCGTCTCACATTCTCTCCCTTCCTCTCTCGCCTCTCCCCATCCCCCAAATATGATAAATTTTAAATTATAGAGTTACTATTTCACATCCAGAAAACATGTTTCTCATAAATTATTCACACGATAAGAGAACTTTTATTAAAAAAAAATTTAACCATTTAAGATGCTGGAGTGAAAAATTAAAAAAAAATCTTTTTTTTCTCTTGTTGCAAACAAAAGATGCAAAAATTTTTATTTTTGGGATGATTTGTAACGGGTTGAAATATAAAAAAATATTTCATCCACAAACAACACCACCGATTTCAAAATTGGACCAAAAAAACCCTTTCATCTCATTTTTCTTAAAAAAACAAAAAAAAAATGACAGGTTAAAAAAAAAATAGAAGTGCGTTGATAGGTGGCAGGATCACCACCTTCAACATCATTTCAACCCCCTTTGCCCGCCTATGGCAGAGTCGGTTGCTTCCTTGTCCCGCTGCAGGACAGCGGCTGTATTGCGTTGGACACACCAATTCTCGTCTATCGCTGAAGTTAAGCAACGTAACCCCAGGTAGTACTGGCATGGGTGACCGCTTTGGAACGCTGGGTACTCCTAATATCCAAAGTGTGTCTGTGCAGACTCTGCATAAGAACTACGCAGTGGACAGCCCTTTAATGACCATTGTAGTTCGAGGGCCCTAAATCACCAACGAAACAAACCCGCTGCAGGATCCGGAAACACACAGACGGTGACTTTAAGCAGATGCCTGCCGCCAACCCTATGCCAAATTCGGCACTTTTTCGACCCCGATGCCACACCAAGGGGGGGTTGTTGTTGTTTCTTGGTGTTTAAGGTCCCGTCAACTACGAGGTCATTAGAGACCCGTCCACTGCGTAGTTCTAATGCATAGACTGCACCGACACTACACCAATGCGACGATTATTGGGTATTAGTAGTACCCAGCTTTCCCGAGCGACCACCCATGTCAGTACTAACTGGGCTTGCGTTGCTTAACTTCAGTGATCAGACGAGAACTGGTGTGTCCAACGCAACTCGCCGCTTCCCACCCACACCAAGGGGGGGCGATCGCCTACACCTGGAAATTTCGTACCGCCCTACAAGTATAAAGGGTTCTTTTCCGTGAAGTGGTAACATCGCACACACCCTCACACAGTAGGACAATGGCTGAACTGTCCATCCAGTGACGGAAGACGCACTTGGGGTTTTCCACCCTCTCTTGCCGGGTAAAGTATCCAACTGTCTCGGCCAGAACCGATCCTACTGCTATTGGCTTAGAAAGTCAAGTACGCTAACCAAAGGGCCGCCGTAATTAGATAATTTACCGGCCACCACGTTGAAATCCATAAAAGTTGCACCTCGGTGGGGCAGAAGTAGTGTCAGTGGTTCCAGGGTCGTTTCTAGACCAAGGCGGAGAGAAGCCTATCCAGCGCCCAATTCTTTATCAGAGGGGAAATAGAGCCGATGCCCTGCTGTATGACAGTGTCACCACTAAACGGAAATGAACCTTTACTACATGGAACAAGCAGCTCGGTAAAACTGTCAGGTATAGGAGCCTGTCCCACCCTGGTGTTGGTGGAAGAAAGGCGGACGATCAACAAACTGAGGGGTTGAACCATGTGGTTGGCAGCCGGCTGCGTGACAATACAATCGAGCAGATCACTCATATTTCCCAATGGTACAAAAGTCAGCACCAGACCGTGCCACAGGTGGCAAAAGCGCTAGACTAATGTGGAAAGGACCTGGAAGAGTTGTTTTCTGCCTTCTTCTCACGGGGTTACACGACCTTACTTGCCATCCAGGACTGGAAGACGGCGCTTTGGTACTTCCCACTCCTTATCACCCGCAAAAGAAATCACACACCTCGCTCGGAATCGAACCTGCATCACTGAACTCAAAAATCAAATACGTTACACCACTGAGCCACCGAGATGAGCTTAAGGGAAGGAGGTGAAAAGGGTACAGAGGAAAAGGAGAAGGGGAGAGGGTACAGCAATGGAGGAACTTATAAAAAAATTACAGTACTAACCCTTTTCCCGCCTATGGCAGGGCCGTGTTCCCATCCCTTTATCTCTGGTTGGACACATGGGCAATCTGCTGAGCGGTACTTTGACCCAGTCGGCTATCGGCCTAAGTTTCAACCCCCCTCTGCTTAGTTATGGTCGGCCTACTGTTCGTTGAGGCACTCCACCGAGCTCCCACACCCGGGAGATTTTGCCTCATCTACCAGTTGCATAGTAGAAAGGGTTCGCTTCCGCGCAGTGGTGACATCACACGCACCACACGGTAGGGTACCGGTTTTACTGCCTATCCGTCGGGTGTTGTTGTTTAAGGTCCCGTCAACTACAAGGTCATTAGAGACCCGTCCACTGCGTAGTTCTAATGCATAGACTGCACAGACACTACACCAATGCGACGATTATTGGGTATTAGCAGTACCCAGCTTTCCCGAGCGACCACCCATGTCAGTACTAACTGGGCTTGCGTTGCTTAACTTCAGTGATCAGACGAGAACTGGTGTGTCCAACGCAATTCGCCGCTCCCTCCTATCCGTCGGAAGGCGCACTGAGGACCTCTCTCTCTCTCTCGTCCGAAACAAGGCACCCCACCTCGATTCAGTATCGAATCCGGAACCACTGACGCAGTAATCGAGCACACTACCTTCCACCCTACCGAGGCGGGTGATAGAGGAACTTCCCGAGAGTGAATATAAGGTCTCCCTTCCAGGTGAGGTACACCCCGACACCCCTCACGAAATCTTGAAGAAAACTCAATTGTGTTAATGAACAACTTCACATAACTAAGTCCGTTGTGAATAAATTATCAGCTTCCTACAATAGAAAACTGCTTTTTGATGATCAACACTGATAACCCTTTCCTTATTTGGAAGGTGGTCACTTGTAACGGAGGGGGGGGGGGATGGGGGGGGGAGGGCGAAAATAAGTGAATCAAAGAATAAAAAGGGGTAAAGGAGCAGATTTCCCGAAATTTACAGCAAAATTAAAAGAAAAACAATGCTTTGATTGACCACTACTATAATCAAGGAAACAGACTGCACATCACGCAACAGCAACCATGCAACACTATCCATTCATCTGTCAATTTTTTTTCGAGAAATACAGGTTCGATTCCGGTACTGCTCCTTGCAATCATTCATCTTTTCTTCCACCTCCCCCAAATTGTAATTTCCAATTCATTACTGGGTTATTAGGTTAATTCTTATCAGGTTATTACATCTGATGTCTCTTTACCTCGTCCTCTCTACTAGTTGGAGGAAATTTACTGGACGCCAGGTGGGGCGCACCCCTGAACGAGCACCCCCACCAACGTATGAGGATTTCACCGACCTGCACGTCTGTTTTTCTATCCGTGTGTATATATATGATTCTACTCCGTGCGCAGTGGTGACGGGAACCCGAAATTACTGCCCATTATATTGCCACATTTAGTCATAGTTCATCGAGTTCAATGACAGCGCATCCGCCTGTTGGATTCATGCCTGCAGGATCGATCCTGGCCTATAGTTTAGTCTCTTTATTCCGGTTAGAAGGTAGGATAAATCGCCATCTGTATGTCCGAGGACAGTGACGTCAGAATCGCATTTTTAATGCTGGCATCCAAATTTGCGTAGGAGACGTTCCGACCCACGTCCGCCGGACTCAAACTGGACCTGCCCCATCACAAGTCTCATTCACAAAATACGAGTAACTGAAAGACAACCTGTATCTTCTTGACCACATTGTGAGACGCTGGACACAAAAATAGCTAAAGTTACGACGCTTCACATTGTTACTTCTCACCCACCACCAGCGATTTGCAGACTGGACATAGTAGTACCTCCTCCCCCACCACTAGTCCGAAAAAGGTCATTCACCAAGTACGAGCACTTGAAACAACATTTAAGCTAATGTCCAGCAGACTGGACATTTAAAACATTTAGAATCACGAGTCCTCACACTATGACCCTTTTCCATGATGATCAAACGATTGCAAAAGTGGACATGTAATCGCCTCCCCTTGCCCCCGAAAGTCCGAACAAAAAGGTCATTCGCAAAATACGAGTACTTGAAAGAAAATGTATGTTTGATTACAATGCTAGAAACTGGACGGATTAAAACAGGAACTCGATGTGCCACGCAGTGACCTTCCTTACGGCTCAGATCCTTACTGACCCATCAAACCTGGACAAATCTCCTTCCCACGGAAATCAGAACTAGGATGTCATTCGCAAAATACGGATACTTGAAAGGCAGTATGCGTCCTCCTGATCGCATTGTTAGAAACTCTGGCGCACTGTGACCACCTCCGAAAACCAACGATTTCAAAGCCAGACATATATTTTCCTCTTCCATTTCCAAGTTGCGTTGGACACAATAATTCTCGTGAGATCACTGAAGTTAAGCAGTGCAAGCCCACGTTAGTACCAACATGGCTGGTTGGTAAAGAACGTTGGATGCTGCAAATTTCCCCTCTCCTACATCCTGTACACCTTCCTCCCCATCTCCTGCGAGCAGCCTCTTAAGGGTTCGTCCTGTTATGGCTGCTTGGCGTACTCCCCAACCCATGAAATTAATCCAATCCACCCCTGTGAGTCGGAACTACAAGGTCATCCGCAAAATACGAGCACCTGAGAGACAACATGCATCCTGATATCACTGTGAAAAACTGAACATTTCCAGCATTTAGACTTACGAGGCTCCACACAGTGGTTCCCCCCTTCAACAAACAATTGCAAAACTGGACATACAACCTGCTCCCCCTTCACCGAGAATCCGAACTCAAAGATCATTCGTAAAATACGAACACTCGGAAATTGCTGAATACATACTCAGATACACCTTGATATACTGACTGTTGAGCCTAAGTAGCGAACGTAAAAACCGTCGTGGGTGGCCTTACACCTAAGAGATATCCAAAGGTGTTAAGGGGGTCGGGTCACTCGCCCCTTAAATAGAGCGGCCATAAATAACCCCGTCGTCTTTAGCGAGATTAAGAGGCTATACAGACAGAGACGCCGCCAAAGTGGTCTTTCCGTCCTTACAAAAAATGCTACATATTTTTTGTGTGTATATATTAAATTTTTGTCTGAACAGTTTGCACCTCTGAAAAACGGATAGGAGGGTGTGCATGTATGTGGTGAAGGGGGGGGGGTAAATGTGGAATGGTCAAAAGGCACAGAGTGGACAATGAGTGGAGGGTGGGTCAGAAATTTCATAAACAAAAAATATTCTGAAAATGAGACTAAATGCGTGCTTCAATGGAGAGTGGGTGGGGTCCCGCACAGAGCAAGGGTAGGGTATACGGGGAAGGGAGGGGGGGGGGGGGTGCGACAGGACGGGGACATTTTTTTAACTGGTTCTATTAACCGGTTAGTAGGGCGTTTCTTGTGATCTATAAAACAAAAAAAACTACATTAACTACCAAACTATAAATATATAGAGAGTTAAATGGCAGCAGCAGCCACTGACCTCCAATAACGTAATCCAAATGGCTACTGGAATTTAACAGAGCCTAACCCAAACCCTTTTTTTCAAAAAAAAATGACCAAGGTTAAAAATGGAATAAAATAATTTAGATTTTAAAATGGCCGAAATCAGACCAAATAAAAAAAAATTAGGGGAGAGAAGATTGACTGGGGCAAAGGAGGTAAGAGAAAAATCATTTTTTTTTTAAAAAAGTCAAAAATTCAAAATCAGAAATTCGGTCAATGAAATCGCTAATCTGAAAAAAAAATATCCAGTGGTCAACCAGTTGGTCAGTCAGTGTCGTTAAAACCTCCATCAATGATTTCAATAAAGAAATATCCAAAATAATGGTACATTTTTGAAATACATGACCAGATATGCAAAGAGGAGTGTTTTACGATCAAAAAATACTATCGAAATATTTAGGTAGAGGGAAAGAAGAGGGGGATTAGGGTGAAGGGTTTAGGGGTAACCCGAAATACCTATTTAGGGTGCAGACAATAACTGAAACATTTATTTTTGTGTTGTGTATGCACGTCTGTCCCATTGCAAGAAATAAAATTGTTGAATTCAATTATACAAGAATAGAGGAGAGTAGAAAAAAATAATAATAATAATATATTTTTCAATTAGAATCTAAATTAGGTCAAAGATTTCGTATTGCTCAAATGAAAATAAAAATTTCCAAATTGAAAAATATAATTCATG
This sequence comes from Trigoniulus corallinus, assembly GCA_013389805.1. Lineage (NCBI taxonomy): Eukaryota > Metazoa > Arthropoda > Diplopoda > Spirobolida > Trigoniulidae > Trigoniulus > Trigoniulus corallinus. Next base: position 6,806,712 of record JAAFCE010004287.1, read on the forward strand.
TCTGACCGCACACACAATTTTAATACATTTTATAATAATTGAAAATACCTAGTAGATGACCTTTCCTAACTTGGCTTCATACCTGCACTATAACAAAGCAGTACCAACAACGGTGCTGGAGCAAACGTCCTTACACCCCCCATCATTATAGCAATCAGAGCCAACAACATTTACCAATTAATGGTCACGCAGAAGGGCCACATGGTTCCTATCACGAATTCTTACATAAAGCTCCACGCTACGCCGGGGTCTCAAAGCCGCTAGATTCCTGCATCCGTAACAGCAGACTATTTGTTTTGTCGGTGTTTTAGGGCCCTTCAACTGAGAAGCTAGGATCGAAACTAGGACCACCGAACAGTAACCGAGCACGCTACCTCCCTGGCCTACTATGCAACCGGTAGATGACACAAAATTTCCAGGTATAGGATCTCGCCCCCCCCCCCCGGCATCGACGGAAGCCGACGATAAATATGCATAGTGGTTGCTCCCCCCGGCTGCGTAAAAATACCATCCAATAGATGGCTCACGTGTCCACTTTGTTTATTTATTGGTGTCTTAGGGCCCTTCAACTACAAGGTCATTAGAGCTCCGTCCATTGCGTAGTTCTGATGCAGAGGCTGCACAGACACTACACTTAGGCAAGGCGCAAAATGAGACGCAGGGTGTAGCAGCCTTGAGAAATTCTGCTAGCAGGCCATCACCGCACATTGAAGCGCAGTTTTTCACCATACTTGCATCAAATAACAAGAGAACTTCTGTGCTTCGCACCGCTTTTTGTTAATGTCACTCCGACTTCACGCAGGAAACTGCGGCATTGGCATTGCGCTCCGCAGGGTCACGTGGCGCAGTCCCCGAGTCCCGTCCCCCTGCGACTTAACATGCGCAACTACATACTGAGCCACAGAAATTTATAGTGAGTCACCCTGCGTCACCTGGGGAGACTGCGTCTCATTTTGCGCTGGGCATAATGCCACGATTTTTGGATACTAGGGGCACCCAGTTTTCCCAAGCGGTCACCCATGTCAATACTAAATAGGGTTGCGTCGTTTAACTTCAGTGATCAGACGAGAACTGGTGCGCTCCTCCTCATGTGTCCACCTAGGAGAGGAAGGGGAGACAAAGATGCATACCCGACCCTGCCATTGGGGGAAAAAGGGTGGTTGTAGTTGCCTTGTTGGTTATTGATTTAAATACGTATGGCATGCCAGGTCGTCCTTAGCAAAGGCCTTCAAATAATAACAACAGCAATAATAATAATTATAAAGTAATATAGTAGTTAAGCATGGGATCGACCCGTTCAAAGTATCTGAAAATAACCAACAGAAACTACATACACTATTTAATAATAGCGAGCGAGTTGGCCTTACCGACCGATAACGCGTTAAAAACTGATTAAAAAGGCTGCCAGACTAATCAGCCCTTAATTTGTTACAAATTAACATTCCCATCAGGAAAAAATCGACATCCCTACTATTAAATTGTACAATTTAACAAGCACAACTAATATTAGTAATTAATAATAATACCCTTTAAGACAACAACACCAAAACACAAATGACGAGACACGCCCTCTAACTAACAATTCCGCGGAGCTGGTTGACAAAATTATTAGCTTTGGTTCACGTTGAAAAGGTCAAATTTGACGTAAGACATGGACTAACTAGAGCTAGTAACTAAAATTAACAAACACACAAAAAAGCACCCAAAATTCACGTCCGGCGATCAACCGAAATTTATATTTGTCACTTGAATTAACTTCAAGTGGAAACGCCCTAATAAAAATTAAGTTTTTTTTCTATAAATCAACAACGAAAAAAAAATCAATTTTAATTACAGATTTTTAACCCCGTCATTCATTTGTACACATAGGGAAATCAAAGCGTAATACACTTTAATGAATTATCTCATCCTCTCTGTATTTAACGGGGGAGGGTTTAAGAAAGGGCCTAAAATTCTTAATGTCCTTTGAGAGGGTACTGCAACAAGCACGGACTGCCCTCCGTCTCCAGGGGAGCGGCGAATTGCGTTGGACACACCAGTTCTCGTCTGATCACTGAAGTTAAGCAGCGCAACCCCAGCTAGTACTGACATGGGTGGCCGCTTGGGAAAACTGGGAACTGCTAAGATGCAAAAATCGTCACATTAGTGTAGTGCCTCTGCATAAGAACTATACTGTGGACGGGGCTCTAATGACCTTGTAGTTGAAGGACCCTAAAACACAAACAAACAACAACAACAAATCCGTCTCCAGCCTACTGATAACAATCGGAATCTTGAAGCCACAAGGACGAACTGTTGGACAGTATTTTTACGTAGCCGGTTGCCGACCTAATGCTACAAAATCTGTTTATTTAACGCCGGCTTATTTTTATTTTAGGCACAATTTCCTTCACCGATACCAGAATGGGACCCTAACGCTAAAGAATTTATTCCTTGTAGAAAGATTGACATCATACACATTCCGTACACGGGACTGGTAACGAGACCTCTTTCTAGTATGCAAAAATCAATCTCCTGGGACGGAATTGAACCTGCAACCGTGCATAAACCTACTACACGACCAATGAACCTCAGGGAAAGGCTTATGCCTTCTCAACGGCACTGGAAATTAATTACCCCGATTCGTGAAGTGAAAGTGACATGGTGAGGGCCAGTTGGTAGCACCCAATGTTCACTACCAACCACTGGTTATTTAACGTTACCATCCCAAGTCCTGCAAGCAATTAACTGACGCCGGAAATAACTCTACACAAAGGGTGGGCTCTCATCTTTGAAATCTTGCCTGTTATACAGGATTCTTTTCCGCGCAGAAAGGGTTCTTTAACGTGCAGAGATGATATTGAACTTCCCAAACCTGTGAAATTATTGCTGATCTTCACGGAACATTATATTCCATGAATTTTTGTTCGTTTCGTAGGTGTTTTAGGGCCCTTCAACTACAAGGTCATTACAGCCCCGTCCACTGCATAGTTCTAGCGCAGAGACGGTACAGACACTACACTTATTGGGTATTAGCAGTACCCAGTTTTCGAAAGCGGCCACCCATGTCTGTACTAGCTGGGGTTGCGGTTTGCTTAACTTCAGTAATCAGACGAGAACTGGTGTGTCCAACGTAATACAGCCGCTGCCAATATTCCACGATGAAAGGGTTCATTCCGCATTAGATACAGGGCAGGGGACCGCGACTTTTAGTACCAACCTAGAAGTGGAACGCCTCAAATCTGTAGTGACCACATATGGACAAGCTGTCATTTATCTGTTTTGTGAATATTCGTAAAAGTCTCTAAATGAAATCCAAGAAACCACTGGCACTGACCATCCGAAAGGACCACAAACATTCAATAAAGTGAACTCCACCCCCACATATGAGCAAGGGGGGAGGGGAACTATCATCACTAAAATTTTCCCAACGAAAAAAAAACGGAAGAAAGGTTTGGTTTACCTTGGAAATAATAACTCGAGACATTGGCATATAAAATAAAATTCACTATATTAAAAATACTCTATACAGTCACATTCTTATTAAAATTAACTAAGCAGTGACATTCCTATTATCTCGCCTCTCCACCTCCTCCCTCATAGTCGAGGTCCCGTCCCATCCCCCTTCGCATGTTACCTGCCTGCTTGCCTCACATATCTCTCCCTCTCCCACAGCACACTATTATCTCTCGTACAACACCCTATTGTACTTGAAAGGTTGGTGAACAGTGGGAGACATGACAAGATAGATGGTGGCCTGTTTCAGGCTCAAGAAAAAAAAATAATAAAAATTTTGGTTCATTTCAGATTCAAGAAAAACGACAACTCAACTATTAAGAATAACAGGGGCTATGAGATGCAATGGCAACCCTCACCTCCTCCGTCCACCTCGCATCCAAGGCTGTATGGACCAAAATGTCCACTGCAGCCATCGCCTGCTTCAAATTGACGACGTGTGCACCTCGCCTCCGCCAACAAAATATTAATTTAAGACGACTCCCCGAACCAGTGCTAGACGCCTTTAGTGCTCAGAGTGGGAGGAGGGCAAAAGGGAGGGGGGGGGCAAGGTTGGGGTTAAAGACAGAAATCGCGAGAGTCAGCAGTATCACCGACCTCCTGGACTGAAGAAAAAGACAAAGAGGAAATGACAGTCATCGTCGGGACACACACTGGGTTTGAACTCAGACGAAGTATCCAAAATTCCTAGCACCCTTTTCATGCCCATGTTTGTCCCATTGGACACGAGCGATCTGTTGCTTTTACGCAGCCGGCTTCAAGCCTAATACGGCAACGGTTATGCTTATTGATGGTCAACCTATTTTCTCCCGTTGGGCACGTTTCTTCATCCGATGCCGGGGGGGGGGGGAGGTCGAGCTCCTACACCTGGAAATGTTGCCGAAATAATTCACCGTCCATGCAGCAAGAGTTCTTTTCCGTGAAGTGGCCCATTCGTACACACCACACGGGAACACTGCAGTAGCACAGCACGTTAAGCGGGCTTCACAACAGCAACGGGAACGGCAACGTAAAACGTATTTTGTGCAGAGGGGAGGGGCGACGGGTACGTCATGTGGTGGAGGTGCGCTCCTATTGGTCAAACGGCTTACGTTTAACGGGAAAGTTCTCGTTCCCGATGTTATTGTGAAGCGGGCTTTACACTTCTGGGCCACCGAAGCGGAACACGACGTTATTATTTGTAAGTAGAGTGGCGTAGGATGGAGGTGATCTCTACACCCTGAAACTCCTACACACCCTACGGACGGGGAGGGGACACTCCAGTTTTAAATCCAATCCGGGACGAATGCAGTATTTGGGACTTTCTCTCATGCTCGGTAAAGAACCTACTAGTCACGCCCAGGACTGAACCGGCAAGGGGACAATGAGCTCAAGTGTCCAACATCTAACAGAATTTTTCTTAACACCTTCGAGTCATGTAGAGGTGGTGTTGCCGCTTCAGGACGGAATGCAATGGGAAGAGACAGGGCACCTACAACAGTGTTATGGTGCATTACAAAGAAATTTAGGGGCAGTGTCCTAGACGTATGTCTTTCTTCAGGACAACAACAACAACACATGTTTCAACTAACAACACCCAACAATGGGAACAACAAACAAAACATCAACTCAAGGACAAAGTTGCGCTGCACGAGTCAGCTGTCTCTTGATTTACTTTTTTAAATAACAGTCGTTAGTAACCTTAATAGATGTCATAAAATTAATCTGCTATTTTGGGAGGGGTTCCTTTCTTTACTACCTGTAACTACTCTACTACTACAATTTTCCCCTTCTTCTAAACCTCGAAATATCGAGACGTGATATGATAACCAAGAGACTAGACAATGATGACGACTATGGGGCGACAACGACATTAAGATTAGTTAATGTGCTCCAAATAACTTCTTCATCTGGATGCCATTATCATTAATTTTATTTGCCTGATAATGTTAACTACTACCACTTACAACTACTAGACATACAATCACCGGCGCTATTGTTAATAGTTAGTAATAGTAGTAGTCTTAGTAACTGTCATAACAATGATCTAATCACCGATTGCCTTTTCTTTTCATCATCATCTCTATTTATGACATATTTTTTTTGTCTTACGCACACTGAAAATGGCTTCACTCATTTCTTCGGACAGTTTTAAATACTAATTTCTAACAAGTTAAAGGACGTGTTTACACCCATTAACATAAAATTAAATGATAAGGATTTAGGATTTTATATACACTGAACTGGTTTTTTCCTCTTCTTACCTCTCTAACTCTTTAGTAACCTTTTACTATAGCGGAGAGATCGGGTGTTTTAAATTTCAAATTTCTTGACGTAAAGACACGTACAAAGGAAAGGATTGAAATTAAATGTCAAGCTCATTGGATTATTAAGATTACATTCTTATCGACGTTTATGGATATGAAGGAGAAAAAAAAGAAAGGCAAATATATTACTCTTTACCTCGAAAGTAAAACTGTCGTCACATTTCAATCTACATACCCTTAAACCTTGATAAACATCCTTACTTTTCATTAGGTGAAACTCAGAAATTCAGCATCAAACTCAGCGAAAAAGAAACGAGGCTTATCGAGCCAAATAGAACAAACGACAGCCATGATGATTTTCTTCAGTCTTCAGCCCCTAACTGACACGTTCATTTCGCTATTTAGTCAACAGATTCAATATTAATATATTCATAAACCCGTTCGGGGTCAGCTCATCATAAAAGGTATAAAAATGAGATGAGAGTTACCTCAGAAATATGCGCCAAACTGTCAAATTTGCATTCAAAATCAGTAGAATAGCATCACGGCGAATCGAATCAAAATAGAACGCTCGGCAGCCATGATGCTTTTTCTACAGAGCGTCACGAAAGTGTCGGAGCGGCGAATTGCATTGGACACACCAGTTCTCGTCTGATCACTGAAGTTAAGCAGCGCAACCCCAGCTAGTACTGACATGGGTGGCCGCTTGGGAAAACTGGGTACTGCTAAGACCCAAAAATCGTCGCATTAGTGTAGTGTCTGTGCAGTCTCTGCATAAGGACTATGCTGTGGACGGAGCTCTAATGACCTTTGTAGTTCAAGGGCCCTAAAACACCAACAACGAAAGTGTCTCTTCGACAGATTCAGTTATTACAATAAATTCACAATTCCGTTAAGAGGGCAATGTTACGAATAAATAAATTGGAGGGCAAAAATAAAAAAAAAACAGTCTCCATATTTCTTCAACAAAATTTATCGCAATTTAACGAAAGCAATCTCGTGTTTCAGTCATAAATTAAAGTTTCGACTAAATACGCTTTAAAACAAACCTGCAGGTCTAAAGATTTATGTCATTTCTTTACAAAACTTGAATAAGATAACAAACATAAACATAACGGGAAGTGGGAAACCAAAAAAAAAAAAAAAAAAAACCAGACCAAATAAATTGAAATTGATCAATGATATCTAGATAAATTTAAACTAAATTAGTTGAACTGAAAGAAATATTTAAATCAACTTCTAAATCCTGTAAAAACTACTATTTTTTTTTTTAAAGAATAGCGAATTGTAATTGATAAATTAATTATAAAAACCGATATTACGATAGCCTGCAACTGGATTCGAACCAGACACAATTAAAAAGTTAGTCTCATCAGAATTCTAATATAGAAACATTATAAACGCTCTAAACGCCGCCCTGGTGGACATGGTGACAGACTTTGCCTAATTGGCGTCATTGTTTATGGATAGTTGGGTCTCGTGATAAGGAGAGGGCGCTGCGCATTCACGCGAGCCGATTCTTCTTTTTTGAATTTAAAAATAGAACACGCTTATTCCAAGTTAACGGGAAGACAGCAGCCATTTGTGAAAAGAACAAAAAAGTGATACATGTTTTCCGTCCGCCTTTCATAAATTTCATATCAAAAAGCGAAGTGGAGAAGGCCAGGCAATGAAGGTTATCACGAATTTAAGAAAAAAAGATTATGTACGTACATGTTCAAGTCAGGAAAAGAAAGAAAAAAAATGACAAGATTATACTACATACAGTATGATTCAAACTGATTGCCGACCTCGACTAATACGACGTCGATGACATTTTTTTGACAATAAAATTTTCACTTGTTTTAAATTCAACATCACATTAACACGAAAACCCAATATTATTCCTTCCAAATTATGTCACTCAATTTCAATAGTAAGTTAATACGAACTGCAATGTGGAAGAAAAAAAGGAAACATAGCATGTCAAAATGGCGGCAACTTCGAATTCTTAACAACAACAACAACAACAACGTCACATTATCGCAACAATTGTCAAATACAACGTGAAATTCGTGAGTAAAAAAATTCAAATGCACCACATTAAAATTAGTACAGTGTCTTTCTCCTGCAGTCAACCTCACCGTTGTCAGGGGCCTGAAAATCGGGCAGAAACTCATCGATATCGAGCCACAAGCTCCGAACTTTAATGACATGAGGGCCCATTCAGCATAGCTCTCCGAAGGGCCTGATTTTCATTAATGTTAGAAAAACATCCCGTACCTAACCTGCGGTGGCACTACAATCACTCTTCTACCATTATACTCAATGTCAAAAAACAACTACTAACACTTTTCCCGCCTATGGCAGGGTTTGGTACCTATCTGTCCCTCTGAATGGATACAAGGGTGATTGTTGAACGGTGTTTCTCCACAGCCGGCTGCCGACCAAAGCTGCAACCCCCATGCTTATTTATCGTCGGTCTACCGTTCATTGGGGCACTCCACTAAGCTCCTCCACCTGGGAAATTTGCCTCATCTACCCGTTGCATAGCAGAGAGGGTTCTTTGGTCAATGTCGACCAACTTTTTTCCATTTCGTTTCTTTCAGGGATTATCATCTTCAATCCTTTCACCGCCTATGACAGGGTCAAAAGTGCCAATTTTTACCTCATTGGGGCACATGCGCGATCTGCTGGACAGTATTTTGACGCAGCCGGTTGCCGTTAACTGCTATGTCTGTTGATCGTCGGCCTATTTCCATTCATGGAGCACTTCCCGACACCGATGCCAAGGGACGAGCTCCTGCACCTTGAAATTTTGCCGAATTACTTTTATATCACCCCATGTAGTAAGAGTTCTTTCCCCGTGCAGTGGTGACATCTTACACAGCTTCACACGGCAGGGCACCGGTTTTACTTCCCATTTGATACAGAAGGCGCACTTGGGAAACTCTCTCGTTCTCTCTTGCCCGCTACAGAAGCCAAATATTCACTTCAGTACAGGATAGAGCCTGGAACTACTGATGTAGGAGTCCAGCGCGCAACCGCGGTGGGTCTAATTCGTCTTTCAAAAGTTCTAAATATCCGAACCCTGGAATACCACTAGGTCGTTCCCCCCCCCTCACTCCATTCTCTTAGCTCTTTCCATCATCTAACCCTTTCACTGGATCGAGCGCCCCACCTCTTTTTTGTCAGTCGACACAAATACTGAAAACAAAAACAAACGACGATAAAAGGAGTACAATGGAAAAATTACATTTGGAATTTAATCAGAATAATTACAATGGGGGTTAGTGTGTTTCTCCTATGCAAATATACTGCATATAGAAATGTATTAAAGAAAGAGTTAAAGGTCAATTTCCATGTTTGGTTTTGTTTATCGTGAGTTCGCCACCCAACCCTCTCTCTCTTTCTCTTTCAAATGCTATTTTTTTTCTCTTAGCTCGAAAACAATACACTATTTCATTCAATGTATAATCGACAGTTAACTTTGTATGTAGAAATGATAGACGAGAGGTTGAAGGTCATTTGAATAAATATTTGAACGCTGTCACGAAGCAGAAACGACCCGCCTCGGGGGTGCAGGAGGCAGCGTGCTCGACAACTGAGTCAGAGGCTCCAGTTTCGATACTGGATCAAAGGGGTTTGCTTCCCTCGGACGAGAGGTCCTGAGTGCTCCTTCCGTCGGATGAAAAGTAAAACCATGGCTCCCGTGTGGTGTGCGATGTCATTTGCGGGTCAAAGAAACCCCTCTATTACGCACCGGGTAGATTAGAGGCAAAATTCCCAGGTGTAGGAGCCCGGTGGAATGTCCCAATGGACAGTAGGCCGACGATAAATCAGACATAGGCGGGCATTGAAGCCTTGGGTGGCAGCCGGCTGCAGCATAAAAATACCGCCCAACAGATAGCCCATGTGCCCATTCCGAAGGACAAGTATGGGTACCCGACCCTGCCATAGGCGGAAAAAGGGGTTTGGAGTTGCCCATGTCTTTGTCACGAAGTAGAAGCGGAATAACAGTAGTAATGCCCTGCACCCACCAAATTACAGCAATTCGACAATTTCAGAGTACGAGCATCATGGTAGCAATTTACCGTACAAATTGCCTTCAGACACGCAACCTCAGCAATTAGTTGTGGCAATATTCTACATCGGTGAGGTGGAGAATGGGGAGAGGAAAGGGGGCATCTATGTTTTTGGCTGGACATGTTCAGTGTCCGGTTGAGGGTTTATGTGCTCAAGGCTGCTTAGTGACGCTAAGCGGCAAGCTCCTAGTTTATTCGTATTCGGGACAAAAGTGAAGCATACTTGGAGTTTCTCTCTCTCTCCCTCTATCGCCCAAATTACCGAATTTCGACCACCAGAATCGAACCTACGGAGACGATCTAGGTTCCCCTAATTAAGAGAAAACCACCAATTACAGTAGGAAGCGAACTTGAATACTTCGAAATTAAAAGGGGTAAGCACAGTCCGAAAATGAGCTACAGAGGTCGACAAGAAGTACTTTCATTTTGAAATTTCGATGCTCCTCTCAATGTTTTTTTTTCAGAGTTAAATGGGGTAACGGACGTACAACGTTGACATCTGTGTCCTACCCACACAAATAGCCCGAACGAAAGGGATCGAACCTGTGGTACCACACAAAGGAACAACCACATTGAATTTATGCAACGATAAACAACTAGCAATAATGTCACTCCACAGACGTCATATTATCATCACAAACCTCTTTCACCGCCTATGGCAGGGCCGAGGGTGCCCATTTATGCCCCATTGGGACTCATGGGCGACCTCTATTGGACGGTATTGCGACACAGCCGGTTGCCACCAACCTAATGCTGCAACCTCACTGCTTATTGATTGCCAGCCCATTTTGATTCGTTGGGACACCTTTCTTCACTAGACGTCAGGAGGACGGGGCGAGCTCCTACATCTGGAAATTTTGCCAAACTACACCGTACACGTATACGCCCCGTCTCGGTGACCCAATAGGTAGCGTACTCGATTTATTGCACCAGTGGTTCTGGGTTCAATACTCGATTGAGATGGGTTGACTGCTTTCGGGCGCGAGAGAGAGAGATAGATACTCCGAGTGCACCTTCCTTCAGATGAGAAGCAAAACCGAGGTCCCGTGTGGTGTACGATGGCGTGTAAAAGAACCCTCTCTACTAGTCAACGGGTAGATGACGTGGCCCCCTGCCATCGGTGGAGTGCCCCAACGAAAACAGCAGACCAACGATAAATAAGCATCGGGGTTGCAGCTTTGTTGGCAGCCGGTTTGGAAAAAAATGCAGCCAAGTTGCGTTGGACACACCAGTTCCCATGAGACCACTGAAGTTAAGCAGCGCAGGCCCACGTCAATACCAACATGAGTGGTTAGTAAAGAACGTTGGGTGCTGCAAATTAACCCTCTCCTTCGATCTTTCACCTTCCTTCTCTACTCCCGCGGGCAGCCTCCTAAGGGTTCATCCTGTTACGGCTGCCTGGCTTAATCCCCAAACCACGAAACTAATCCAGTAATATATCATCCTTGGGTCCATTCAGACGGATAAGATGGGTACCCGAATCTGCCATAGGCGGATAAGGGTTAGGAGTTAGTTGCTTGCTAGGGACACCGTATATTTCCACCGCTTCATTTAGTAAGGGTTCTCTTCCGTTTAGTGGTGAGATAGAGACAGAAGACAACTAATATCCGGTGTTGAGTGTCCTCTGTCTGTATTTGGGACGTTTTTTAGTTTGAATTGCCCAAAATAATTGAATTACGGTAAAACTAATTAGGAATAGTTAGTCGTGCCATTATTTTTATTACTAGCATTACTATGCAATTAATGTCAACAAAATATCCTCGAAGACAAAGCCAAGAATATATATATGACAGGATAATTTTAGAAACAGGACCAGGACGATATTGATTGGTATGAAATTCATCTCAATATTTTATTGTTGACGGAATGAGTTCAAACTAAGTTTCAGCTCTGCATTTTTCCCATACAATTTTATGCAGTTGACGGACAAGTGTCACTGGAGCGAGCAAAGAAAAGGACAGAGGGCAGAGGGGATAACATTTGGCAAGTGACACTTTTAAATATCCCAAATCAGAATCGAGTTTGTAATCGTGAAGCCGAGGATGACGATTACGATAATAACTGATAATAATGATAATAGATAGCACTTTCCCCGCAGTTTTATTTTCTGTCAAATTTTGGCAACGGATCACTTTAATCAAAGTGCCAAAACTTAAATGAGTGTGAGGGGAGGCCCGAAATAAAAGTTTCCATTTCAGTACAATTTATGTTAGGAAACAATTTGGTAACACGCATCATTTTCGCCCTCATACATAACATAGTGAGTACAAGTTAACCAGTGAAAACAATGCTACATATTTAGTAACTACGGGACCCCTTTTTGGGAGGTGGTGATTTTGGTAGGATACTTTTTTTTTGAGTGGTGTGACTAAGGGTTCAGCTCCTTAATGCAAATAGGACGGCAGAGACACGTGGGCGGACATCACCCATTCATTTTGACACAAACATTTGTGCCTCGGTCCTGATGGAGCACAAATCCTGGGTGGAAAGGGATCCGGGGACTGTCCTGCCTCAGTGGTGCCGAGGTAGCTGGACTAACTGGGTCAGTGGTTCCAGATTCGATCTTGGACCCGCGACGTAGTTTGGTCTTTTAGGGGTCGAGAGAGAACTGATCACCAAAATAATTAATTTCTTGTCTCCAAATGTTGGGATCTGATTCATGTCACCGCTGGTATTGCTTACAGATGTAGGGGAAAAAAGGAAGGGAAGGGGAGAATGGGATCTAGACTTTATTTGGTATTCCCTCCATGACCCAATTTGCCTTCAGATCCAAAGTTACACGGTGGTCAAACATGCAAGGTGTGGCTTGACCAACTTGAAATGTCCTTTCAAAGAATTTTTAAACTGCCAAAATATAGAGTTTTTTTTCGTATCGAAATGAAACCAACCCCAGATATTGTCTCTTGTTCGATCATGTAAATTTTGGTAAAAAAAAATGTTAATTGCATCTCTTTCTTCAGAAAAACGATAAAATAACGGAGGGCTGACCAGTCACCCCTTGTTCAAACAGCCACATCGAAGTCCATCCAATAAACACCCCAGCGAGACCAACACTGAAGCTGTGATGTACAAGCAGTCCATGTATCAACAGGTGAGGGCTGCATAACCTTGCATAACAGGTAGGGCAAAACAACTACTAACCCTTTTCCCGCCTATGGCAGGGTCGGATACCCGTCTTTGCCCCTCTGGATGGACACATGGGGTAGCGGAAAATTGCGTTGGACACACCAGTTCTCGTCTGATCATTGAAGTTAAGCAACGCTACCCCAGTTAGTACTTAGACGGGTGGCCGCTTGGGAACACTGGGTACTGCTAATACCCAAAAATCGTCGCATTAATGTAGTGTCTGTGCAGTTCTCTGCATTAGAACTACGCAGTGGACGGGGCTCTAATGACCTTGTAGTTGAATGGCCCTAAAGCACCAACAAATGGACGCATGGACGATCTATTGGACGGTATTTTTACACAGCCGGCTGCCGACTAAAGCGCACCTGAGGCTTCTCTCTCTCTCGGCCGAAAGAAGCCAACCTACCTCGATTCAGTATCGAACCTAGAACCATTGACGGCGGGTCATACAACCTACACATCAAACGTGGCAAATTTATTCCACTGATGATAGGATCGATTCCACGTATGACCTATTAAGTATTTTTTTTTAAAACAGTTTGCCTATTATGCATATTTTTGAGTAATAAATGAGTAGTCACATGACAAGTCGCTAGTAGAAAATTAAAAAAAAAAAAACGAAATTATCGACGATAGATGGACCATTTTCCATTATCTATGGGGAGCTGACAGGACCTCTGTAACCCCAATTTTGAAGAGAAACTAGAGTGGAAAAGGAAGCAGGGCCTGAAGGTTTAAACGAGGAAAGAGAGGTAGGGAGCGAGAGTGAGGGAAGAGAGAAGGGACAGAGATGGAGAGAGGTGGGAGAAGAATGAGGCGAGCCACACAAACAGGGGAATGCCCACTGTCCGTCCACAATGGCTATCTGTGAAACGACATAAACAATAAATAGAAGACGATAAGCACTAAATATACTATAGATATAAAACTTGATTTTCAAGAAGCGATTGCATTTCTTTTAAGTGCCTGAAGAAAAAAATTTGGAAGTCCACTCCTCCTCCTCCTCACATCTCAGGACCCTCATTCCTTTCCCTCCTCGTTCTTTTTTGCCATCCATCCGTATCCCACCTCTCTCTCCACCACACCTCTCTTATTTAGCTACTAATCTCATCCTTCCTTTCCTCTCTCTCTCTCTCTACTCTACCCCTGTCAGTTAACCCTTTCGTTGTTGTTTTTCTTCTCCCCCCCCTCTCTTTCTACCAAAGTCAAGTACAAGACATAATTCAACTACTAAACAATTTAAATAATACGTGTCTGGAAGGGACAAGTGTTTGGCCGATCAACAACTGCTTCAAATTTTCAAATTATGTCTCCAAATTTATGTCATAAATTTAATTGATAGTCGGTCAAAAATCATCACAAGACATTAATGCGATACAAAGTGGTCTCTTGCAGAAATGAAGAGGGCGGGCGGTAGGCATTTTCATCTCAAGATAACTTCACACACGCACACGGGACGACAGACAAAAAAAAGACAAGATACTGAAATGTCCCATTAGGAAAAGGGCGGAGAAGACATCGAAATTTGGGTAAGTTTTATTACTCCCGTGTCCTTTTCCTCGTTTCGACCCCTTTTCTGATTTCGTTAGTCATGTTTTAAATCAAATATCTAAAATATTTAAATTTCGGTTTCCCTGCATAAATAAATAACTAGTCTTGTCTTCTTGAAGCACGATCTATTTCCGGTTATTACCCACCTAGCTTTCAGCCTGTGGCAGGAAGAGGGAGAGTGAGTGCCCAGACTTGAAGCCAGAGTGAAGAAACAGACGCGTCGGTCTCTCATCATTATTAACCCTATTCCCACCTGGGCAGCCCCCACCTGTAGTAGGGTCGAAGGTCCATTTGTGTAGCACTAGGACTCATGACCGGTCTGTTGACGCAGCCGTATTTTGACGCAGCTGGTTGCCAACCTAGTGCTGCAACCCCTACGCTTATTTATAGTCGGGACTTTGATTTTTCACCGGACGCCAGAGAGTGGAGGTAGAGAGGGCTCCTGCACCTGCCAATGGCGTCGGACTGCAGGTATATTTTATTCCGCTTAGAAAGGGCTCTTTTTCGTGAAACGGTCTTCATCTTCCCGGAAATAAGCCAACGGATCTAAAGTGGAACGTGCAGCACCCTACCTTTGCATCGGTCACTCAACTTCAGAATTTAATTTATTGCGCGAGCATCACTTATGTGGGACCCTTTGCCCGACCTACGGGTATATTTTATTCGATACACACCCCAAACGAGACACCTGGAACTCACTTCTTATCCAGGACAAAAGGAACACTTGGAGCTTCTCCTCTTATTCGGTCGGCAAAAAGGAGTCATCTGCCTCAGAAGGATCGAACGTGAAACCATGGATTCTCAGACAAAACCAGAAGCACTGCTCTTCCCGCTCTCCACAGGCCTGTTCCAAAAATTAGAGCAACGTGTACTGCAGTCTGATAAAAAGATGGGCTACAGTAACTGCTATATTCCCGTTTGGGACATGACGAAAACCAGTTCACCAAAGTGTTAATAGTGCAACTAGCCTGAATGTCGATGTACAGGTTTGTTGGTGGTTTAGGGCCCTTCAACTACAAGGTCATCAGAGCCCCGTCCACTACGTAGTTCTAATGCAGATACTACATTAATGCGGCGATTTTTGGGTATTAGCAGTACCCAGGTTTCCCAGGCAGCCACCCATGTCAGTATTAACTGGAATTGCGTTGCTTAACTTCAGTGATCAGACGAGAACTGGTGTATCCAAGTTCCCTGATGTAGTTTAAGTTTCCGGAAGTCCGATGCTGTGTAAATGTCATTGTGAAGTGATATATTAAGTAGTGAAGGAAGTGGATCGAATCTCAGTGCGGCCCGCTTTCTCTAATTAGCCTTGAGAGCAGCGTTAAGAGGTTACTGGGGTAGTGACCTGACGGGACATCGCCAAAGAAATTCAATCTTTCCTCTCCCTTTCCCCTCATTTCTCTTTCAGGTCTACACCTTTTGATAAAAATTTATCATTATTATTATTATATATTATTATTATCACCATCATCATCATCATTTTCCTTCGTCTTATTTCTTCTTCTTCTATTGTTTTCTTAGGTTTTTCTTTAACAATCATTTCTCCACACCCTCAATTTCACAATCAACTCTAGCAGCAGAAACGTTGTTTTTATACGCCAACAACAACAATAAGATCAAAAAGAAAGGTGGAGGAGGATGATATGAAGGTAAAATGGAGGAATTAATTCTGAAAAAAAAAGTTTATAATTTTTTTTTATTATTATTATAAATTATATTTCAAACTTCTATCAAATAACGGGGACAGGCCGACATCTTTGAAGATATCTCACAACTGCTCTACTTTTTTCTTTTTTCTGTCACCAAATTTCACCTCCCAGCATGAAATATAGTTAGGCACAGGTAACAGTTTAATTAGACACTATTTTTAATAATATTTTAACTACGTCACGCAACAGGAAGTATGGATAAACGAGGTGGGCTGAAGTAACCTTCAAATTGGCAAACGTTTCCATTTGGATCCATAGTCACAGCACTCCAGGGCCGGCGCTATATTTTGCGGGGCCCTGTGCAAACTAATTATGCGGGGCTCCGTGAAAACATTTAGCGGGCCCTTCTATCAATAGGTTCATTAATCCGAATGCGCGGGGCCCTGTGCCGTCGCCCTGTTCGCACACCCATCACGCCGGCCCTGACCAGTCCTACAACAAGTCCGAAGTGCGACAATCACCACGAATTCTAACCCTTCCCCTCCCTATCTCAGGGTCGAGTATCCATCCTTGTCCTTCTGAATGGACACATGGACGGTATTTTGACGCAGCCGCCTGCCGACCAAAGCTGGAACTCCAACGTTTATTTATCATCGGCCTACTGTCAGTTGGGGCACTCCACCGAGCTCCTATACCTGGGAATTTTGCCTTATCTACCCGGTTGCATAGTAGAAAGGGTTCTTTTCCGTGCGGAGGACGGTAGAGGATCGGTTTTCCTTCCCGTCCGATGAAGGGGAACTCGGGACCTCTCGCTCTCGCCCGAAAGAAGCCAAACCCATCTCGATCCAATATCGAACCTGGATCCATCGGCAAAGTAATAGTGTACATTACCTCCGGCGCCACAGTGTATATTGGCCGGATATGAACTAGGGACACCTGCACGCCGAGTGAAAACTGAATGCTATTCATTCCGGAATCATAATGTCCAGGGTGGAAATAAATGAATTCGGATTTGTTGTTGTTTGTTGGTGTTTTAGGGCCCTTCAACTACAAGGTCTTTAGAGCCCCGTCCATAGCATAGTTCTAATGCAGAGACTGCACAGACACTACACTAATGCGACGATTTTCGAGTATTAGCAGTACCCAGTGTTCCCAAGCGGCCACCAATGTCGGTACTAACTGGGGTTGCGTTGTTTAACTTCAGTGATCGGACGAGAATTGGTGTGTCCAACGCAATTCGCCGCTCCCAATGAATTCGGAAGTAGTTTGGCAAGGTTTAGGATGGTTACTAAACATCGACTGGCCAAATATGACCCAGGTTGGAGGAGAAGAAAGAAGAGGGAGGGCCGGGCTCGTACAACTGCAGAGTTTACCTATCTACACGTTCATTTTACCCAGTGTGGTAAGAGAACCTTTCTTCGTCTGTTAAGCCCGGAAGCAGTCATTCATCCCGATCAGGATCGAAACTGCATCCAATAAACTCGCATCCTCATACGGGACCACGATATCAATTTCTATCCGGGACGGAACGTCGAAAGGTCATCAACCACGGGCTATGATTAAACCTGCAGCCACGGATTCACGACGTCCAACACGCTAACTACTAAGTTACCCCAGTTAGTACTGACATGGGTGACCGCTTGGGAAAACTGGGTACCGCTAGTATCCAAAAATTGTCGCATTCGTCGCATTCTCTGCATCAGAACACACTTTGGACGGGGCTCTAATGACCTTGTAGTTGAAGGGCCCTTAAACACCAACAAACAACAACAACAACTAGATGGGCACATGAAAGATCTGTTGGACGCCTACTGTCAGCCTACTGTTGGTTGGGACACTTTACCGAACTCCTACACCTGGGAATTCCACCCCCGTGTTGATGAAAATTTTTTTCTCTGGTTTCGCTTTTGTAGTCACCCTCATCACTGTTACTTGAAATCATTCCAACATTCTTGGCCCAATTTTGTCCCTCCTTTTTTTTTGTTATCATTTTTTTTTTTGGATAAGACAGAGAGATAGAGGAAAAAAAAAGATTCTCCCACTCGTGTTGTTGGTGCTGCTGGACGCATTTTCACGGGCCACTGCGCAGGTCACGCCAACTGCATATAGGTCACCAGTGTCTTTCTGTGTGTGGACCACACCAAGTCTCTCTCTCGCTTCGACATTTACAAGTTAAGATTTCATGTTTCTTCAGACATGACTTGTAATGACTTCATTTAAATATGAAACACATTTTCGGCAATTGTAGTTTACTGAAATTTCACTCTTTTCAAACAGATTCCGGTGCCCAACCCAACAATTGAGATATGAACAATTACTGGTTATGTCAGAAATGACAAATCTGTGGCTGCAGGCCAACAACACAAAGTAGCAACGGGGATAACATTTTAACCCTTTCAAACCGCCACCCCAATCCTCCCCCACCCCTACCTCACACTCCATCATTATAGTCCACCCACCTCCTCCTTTCAATTCTTCTAAACAGTCCCATTCTTCATTCAGTCAATGGCATTTCTTAGAGGGAGACTTTGAAGGTGCATTCACATATTACGTATCTTTTAATCATCAGTCGGCCTCTCCAACAACCACCAACGTCATCATCATCCTCATCATCGCAAACCCCCTTCTTCTCACCTACGGCAGGGTCCAGCAGGGTGCCCATTCGGGAACACGAGCGATTTGTTGAACGGTATTTCTATACAGCCGGCTGCCTCAACCTAATGCTGCCAACCCCAGGTTGACGCACCAACGACGGGAGGGAAGGGGGGGGCGAGCTAACTACACATGAGAATTTCATATGCTTGGGTAAGGGTGCTTTTCTGTGCCTTTCCGTGCAGTGGCGACATCGTCACCAGTTAGGACACAAGACACTTTTCATTTCGGGACGGAAGACTGGTCCTCCTTCTCTTCCTTTCATTTTCCCTTCCTTCTCTGTGTCTCCCTTTCCGTATCTCTCGGGAGAGGAAAATTGAGTTGGACACACCAGAAGTTAAGCAACGCAACCCCAGCTAGTACTGACGTGGGTGGCCGCTTGAGAACACTGGGTACCGCTAATACCCAAAAATCGTCGCATTAGTGTAGTGTCTGTGCAGTCACTGCATTAGAACTATGCAGTGGACGGGGCTCTAATGACCTTGTAGTTGAAGGGCCCCAAGCACCAACAAAACAAAATTCGTATCTCCCACTTTCCCTCTACCTCCCTCTCCCTATCTGTCTCTGTGTCTCCCCCCGTCTCTCTAAGTGTGTCTCTCTTTCCCTAATGAAGTAACCCCCACCTTGGTCCAGGATCAAGCGACTTGCATGCGTATTCTTCTCCATGCAGTGGTGACACTATGGTCACTGTGTCACCGGCTTTACTCTACCCAGGACGGAAGGCCGTGAGGGGAAGATAGGAGTTTCCCTCTTACCCCAAAGCTGTACCCGAACAAGCCAGAGGCTAGAAGCAAAACGATGAGGGAGCGGCTGTATTGCGTTGGACACACCAGTTCTCGTCTGATCGCTGAAGTTAAGCAACGCAATCCCAGGTAGTAGGGACGTGGGTGGCCGCTTGGGAAAAAGTAGGTACCGCTAATACCAAAAAATCGGACCAACAGCGTAGTGTCAGTGCAATCTCTGTTTTAGAACTACGCAGTGGACGGGGCTCTAATGACAGTTGTAGTTGAAGGGTCCTAAAATACCAACGAAACAAAAGGAGATGAGGATGACGACGACGATGACTCAGGACTTGAACCCCCGTTCTCTGAAATACGACCTCACATGAAAAGCATAAAAGCTAGTGGCGCATGCTGTTCCTTTAACATCACGTGACGATGACGTAAGCCAACAATGGCATGTTCACTTTCTCCGTCCGACTTTGCATCTTTCGAATGCATTTCTACAATGAATGCCGTGATGCGTGCAGCAACAGCGCGATGAGCACTTGCACGCTTTCGTGGTCCTTCAAAGGACACAGGCACAGGTTGTGACCAATTAACCCAGTTCTCTTCCTCTCATTAACATTTTATATAAGTGAAATCATAATGATAATAATAATAATTATTATTATTATAAAAGAATATGGAATACAATATAACTATTTAAGAATAAAAAATTTCTTTTTCTTAGAAGAGAACCCGGAACTTAGCAACTAAGTGATACACGGAGAGTAAAAAAAATGGCAGCAACACAAACCCTCTGAACCATGAATTCATCGCCAGACAAGCTCCAGTTTCCAATTTCTGGGCCAAAATTCCACATAACTCACAATGACCACCCCAATTCTCCACTCTCATTTCGCCCTACCACCCTTCCTCCTAATAAAAACAAGGACAAAAACTGTCAAAACAACTAACCTTTTTCTCCCCATGACAGGGCCGGGTACCCATCTTTGTCCCTCTGGATGAACACATGAGTGATCTGTTGGATAGTATTTTGATGCAGCCGGCTGCTGACCAAAGCTGCAACCTCCTATACTTATTTATCGCCGGCCTACTGTTCGGTGGGGTGCTCGACCGATGCAAGGGGGAGGGGGCCGAACTCATACACCTGGGAACTTTGTCTCATCTACCCGTTGCATAGTAGACGACGGTCTTTGACGTTCAAATGACATCGTACACCGCACGGATTTACTTCACATCCGGAAGGCGCACTGGGGACCTCTCTCTCGACCGAAATATTGAAGCCAACTGCCCTAACAGGCAAAGCCCTAGGGAGGCTAGTTGTTTGTTAGTGCTTTAGAGCCCTTCAAGTGAAATGGTCATTAGGGCCCGTTATCGATCTATAGATTTATATTCCTATTCGGGACGGTGGAGAGGAACTGGACGTTCTCGCGGATCGAACCCTTCAATGGTCAAATACGCCATCGCGCGAGCTACTGAAGTGGGTAGGGGAGCTGCTAACGGGAAGAATCCGCGAAAAGTGGGTCAACGAGAGGAAAGTCGGGCGAGTAACCCTCAAAAAGGGGTAAGATCACGTGACAAAGCCTGAGACACGTGTTGATTTCACTTTGAAGGATCTACGTCGTGGACCCCACCTTGGCAAAGAGGTCCATGTTTGGTCAATGAAAAGCCACAAGAATGTGGCCACCATCAACTACAAAAGGATTATGTCAAGTGCCTACTACCGTCACAGAGACAAGAGTCTACCAAAAGGGGTGATGTGGTTAGCCGGGGGTTTTTTGGGACGGAGTAGCCCAGGGGTATTTTTTAAGAGGTTGCTTGGGAGGGGATCGCCAAGAGCGAGGAGGAGAAGAAAGAAGAAGAGAAAGGAAGGAGAGAGGGGTGCGTGAAGAAGGTATAAGGAGAGGGTGAATACCTAGTCCAAAAGGTAGTCGAAAGCAGTAACTATTTCAACGTAACAAAAAAAAAGCGTAAAATGTGATTTAGGACAATTAGTAGGTCGTAGATTTAATTTTTTTACTACCCCGTGCAGAATTTTTTTTATATTTCACATTTCTCCACAGAAATAAAAAAAAAACTTCACACACTTCCGTCCTGAGGGAGAGAGAGGGGCATAAAAAATGGACTAGTAACCAGTTAATTACACAATTCCTACTCTTCTTTGTCCCATTTCGGAATAAATCACAATCAAAATTTGACAATTCGCCTCCTTGTTCTCATCTCAGTGTGCCACTAATGTTAAAAGTCCAGTGGTGGTCCACTTCAAGCACCCCATAACACAACAGCCGAGGTTCACCTGGCAGCACTCATAACCTTCTAAATTTCGTCCCATCTGCAATAATTTTGGATACAAAAATGACCTCCGAGGCTGCAGCAGTAGCACGAGTTCTATCAAAAAAGTGGACGGCCTGGGCCATTTATCCACGCTCCAGAAGGGATGGGGGTAGGAAATGGGTAGTGATCATGTATTTGGTCAGAGGGGGGCAGTGAAGCATGCTGATATATTTGGGTAATTTTGACAAACTGAATGGGCTCTTTAACGATGTGCGTTGGGAACATTCCCGTACGGGACGGAAGTCAGAAGCACTTGCGTTTTGTTTCGTTGGTGTTTTAGGGCTCTTCAACAACAATGGAGATTAGAGTCACCGAAGTTAAGCAGAACAACCCCAGCTGATAGTAACATGGGTGGCTGCTAGGGGAACATTGGGTACTACTGATACCCAAAAATCGTCGCATTAGTGTAGTAGTGGCTGTGCAGTCTCTGAATTAGAACTACGTAGTGGACGGGGCTCTAATGACCGTTGCAGTTGAAGGGCCCTAAAACACCAACGAAACAATCAAAACGGCAAAGGAGCCACTAGCCCCGGTCAGGATGGATCCAGCAACCACGGATTCAAGAGTCCACCACCAAAACAATCCCGGCTCCCCCACCTTCCAAATTGTGTACCTCAAATTGAAACAACACACTTTTCTGGTATGAAAAGGAGGAAGGGTAAAGATTTTAGGA
The DNA here is from genome assembly GCA_013389805.1 of Trigoniulus corallinus. NCBI lineage: Eukaryota > Metazoa > Arthropoda > Diplopoda > Spirobolida > Trigoniulidae > Trigoniulus > Trigoniulus corallinus. Next base: position 6,829,227 of record JAAFCE010004287.1, read on the forward strand.
AGGATGAGGGGTAAAGTAGGGGGACGGGACGGTTAATATCCTACTCTCACACTCAACCCTTCCCCTCTCGCCATCTTGAATTCCTTTCTCTTCAAAGATCCTTTAATTTAGGCCTAGACCTACATTTTTTCCTTTATTATATATTCAAGCACGATGAACGAAAAAACACACACCCCCCTGAACAATCCATAAATGCAATTATTGAATTCAAATTGAATGTTTATAAACATAGCAAGACAGAGGAATGATGATGACGATGGGTGCTTGGTAGTCACAGGGGTAAGGGGGGACGAAGAGGGTAACAAGTGGAAAAGAAAAAGAGGTGCTGCTGTTGCTGCTGCGCTTGGCAATTTCCAAATTGAAATCTCATTTCAGTTGCGCATTGGGTCACGATACCCCCTAAGCAGTGTTGAACTATATGTTTGTGCATACACACACACACATATCAGGGGTAACAATTTTATTTCGTTTCTTCCTGTCCACCCCCTCCCTATCGCCCCTCTCTTCAACCCTTCTCCCTCCGCAATTCTCTCAGATAACACCTGAATAATTACTACACACCCATCATTATCCTCTGAAGGTCCGAAAAAAGTAATCAAAGCCAGTAGTCCTAGAATTAATGTCAATCTCTCTCTCTTCCTTCACCTCCCCTAGTTCCCAATCTTCGCCCCCCCTCAGCCTAAGTTTTGAAGACACCCATTGTAGATTGTAAATCTATCTTCTTAGATCGCCAAAAGGCGACTGGAAAGGGTTATCACGTCGAGAGCAGCCCAGTCACGAACCAATCTTATATTCAACTTTTGTTTCCTGTCCACTTTCTTACCTCTCACTGTCGAGACAGGCGCAACTAAGCACGCGTTTAGGGTCCTCCAAAAGTCGGGAGTCCAGTGCACGTATGAAAAAACCGTCATCGGGCCTACCCCTCCCCGCAAGCGGTGTGGAGTACCTATCATGAAGCATAAGCTTAGAGTCTCCGAAAACAGGGGGTTGTAATGCCCATATAAGAAAACCAGGCTGCCGAAAATAGACTTTAATCTTACACCCATTTATCTCCTAAAGCAGTGTCAAGTACCCATTTCTTTCCCAATGGGACGGGCAACACATGGTTAAATCATCATCCTCATACCCTTATCCCGCCTGTATCAAGGTCGGGTCTGCGGGTCCACTGAACATGCTCTGACTGGGGTCACCCCAGCTAGGCGTCAGGAAGAGTCTGATTATTACCTCCTGTAGGCGGAAGTCAAAACAGTCCTGAAGAGCGGTATGTGGCATACTTCTCTGCTGCAAAAGGCAATTTACCGACGGATGGGGGGAAGGGCACACTACCTGAGAATATTGCAGAACTAGGCGTACACCGGACACCGGCGTACACAGGACACCGTCTTTATTCCTATCTCGGACGGTATGTAGACGCACTTCCCGCCCCTCTATCGTCCCAACCACGAAGCACATCCAGAAGCCATTTTATGCTTCACAACATGGAGGGCAGGCAAACTTTCTTGAGGGTTAAGCCGTTCCTGCCGATGGCAGGGGGCTCGCCCCTACACCTGGAAATTTTGTATCGATCTAAAAGTACAGTATATTTTGTTCTCCGTGTAGTAAGGGTTCCTTTCCATGCAGTGGTGACATCGTACCCGCCGCACAGCAGAACATCGGCGTTACCTCCCCATCCCATAACGTAAGACGCACTGAGGGCCGCTCTTTTTTCCCGTCGTCCGCTCCAAGATCGAACCCAGAACTACTGACGCGTTAATATAGCACGCTACCTCTTGGTCCCTCTTGGGAACACTGGGTGCTGCCGATGCCCATTAGTAGTAACAGTGTAGAGCCCGTATAGACTCTACATTAGTATCCATTCTGAGCCATAATGAGCAATGTAGTTGTGAGCCCTAAAACAACAAAAATCAATCTGGGCCACCGAGGTGTGCTCACGGGCTCAATTGTTACACATGTCCCATCTTCAAGAATGGCCCACAATATCAGAAAGGTTGCACAGCCCTGTTGGTGGCAGAGTAACGAGAGAGCTCGCGAACTGAGGGTCCCTCTCTCTCTCTCTGCGTGTCACTGCCGCCCGAAAGAAGCTAAACTATCCCGGGTTCAGGATAGAATCTAGGACCACCTACGCAGTAGTTCAGTACGGGCCATCGAGTGGGTCGATTCGCAAAATACGAATTTCAAATAATAATTATAATCATACAGGCTCACATGACCCACCTTCAAAAATTTCGAACAGTAAAATATTATTAGTGATAGAAAGGTGAGAGAGAGAGAGAGAGCTCGAAAAAGAGAGAAAAAAAAGCCAAAAGTCTTACCTTACACCCTTCACATGTGAAGGCACCAAAATGAAACCCTGCTGCGGGCTCACCACACACCTTACAAAGTTGGTTCATCTAAAAATAATAAAACCGAAATATAAGTACACAGGTACACACACCACACCAAACACAGCATTGCAATGTCCACAAAAGTTTCGGCACAGGTAGGAAGAAGGAAGGAGGAGGTAAGAAGGAAGGTAAGAAGGAGGAGGAGGAGGGCAACCAGAAAAATAAACCGTGATTTTAAGATTAGGACAATTTTTAAACACCTCCTCCTCTTTCACCTTCGCCTTCAGCCCCCATCCCTATCCCCATCATCATCATCATCTACTGCTGCTTACCCACACTTAAAAGAAGCAACCATCATGACACCTGAGATGAAAAGTCATTTTTCATCCTAGTTTCTTGAATTGAATAATAAACCGGGTGAGAGGGGGGGGGGCTTGAAAGGGAAAAGAAGGAGGACGAGAGAGAGGGGATGAGTGGTTGGATGGACAAGGATGACCAACGCTCCCCCCCAACCATTTGGAAACGAAAATAGATCACAGTCGTTAAAATGAATTTTTCATCATCATCATTATTATCAATATTCCAATAGAGACAGAGTGAAAAAGTTGTCCCCGATTTCTTTTATCACGAAGCAGGGGTTCGAATCCCTGGCCGCCCTCCCATCACAAAGTAACATAGACACCCTACAACGTTATAATAATGAGGACACATCTCAACTGAAAATTCAATCATGAAAATAATTACGCATATTTCAAATTCTGAAAAAAAGATAATGTAGACATAGCACACCATACAAAGAGGGTCAAGCCTGTCACGCTAAAATATGCAAATTAACAAAACGTTTTTGGTCAGTAGACGAGTGACGTAATGGCGTTTCACCTTGCGGTCAGTAACAGAGTGATAGGGGGCAGACGCCAGCACTAGTGGCATCCACCATCCGAAAGTACAACTCACATTAGTGGTCATTTGAGATTTTAGGAGAAAAGAATAAAATCGGTATCACACCTAAAAAGTGGCGCTCCATACCAAGAGGTCAACTTCTAGAGCGTCTGCTTGCCGGTTTTTGGAAGAGTTCAAAAGTTCATAGGATAAATCCTACGGCTATCCAGGTTGGACGACTTTCATTCGGCAGAGAAGAAAGACGCTCACACCTGGAGTGATTCGAGTTGCCATGCTCATTCTGCTGGTATCGGAGGATCGGGATAACCATTTGTCCCGCGGTGATATTGGGAACACCAAGACGGAAGAACTGGTTAACGATGTTTAACGCAGCCGGCTGCTATCGTGTTTCCCCGAAAATAAGACCTACCAAGATTTTTCAGGATGTGCTTAATATAAGCCCTTCCCCGAAAATAAGCCCTACGAGAGCCCTAAGGAAAGAGCACATCCGTTTTTGTTTCCTGCATCTGATAGGGTGATTTCCTTAAAGGGCGTAGTGAGTATAGAGCAGCGATTCTCAACCATTGTGCCGCGAGATTGAAGAAATGTGCCGTCACTGCCAATACTCATACGTAAGTGACGTCAGACAAGTCGTTTAATCGGTTCTGTCTTCCTAGGAGGGACTGGCTGAAGCAATGGGCATGAATATTACTGTTCTTACTACTCGCTAAAAAGCATAGGGCTAGGTTACAAGTAGCAGGGCAGGGTACCCATCTTGTCTCTCTGAGTGGACACAAGGGCGATATATTGCACAGTGTTTTCCCTCAGCCGGTTGCAAACCAAAGCTGCAACCCCTATCCTTTTTATCATCTCTCTACAGTTCGTTGGGACATTCCACTGTACCCAGAGGGCGAGGTCCTACACCTGAAAATTTTGCTTCCTCTACCCGTTCCATAATAGAGAGGGTTCTTCATCGTTCTTTGCTCATCATACGGTAACGCAGAACCTTGGTTTACTTCTCATCTGAAAGAAGGTGCACTCAGGGCTTCTCTCTTGCGGGAAAAATCCGACCCAACTCGGCCCAGTATCGAACCAAAAACTACTGACGCCGTTACTGAGCGTGCTACCCACTGCGTATATTATAGAAAAGAATAAGACATTCCCCAAAAATAAGCCCTAGTGCTTATTTCGGCACCAAAATTGAAATAAGACAGTGGCTTATTATCGGGGAAACACGGTAGTACCACAGTCCAGACTGATTTAAAGACATCTGTCCGGATAACAATCTCACTCGGCAACTACGCCAGTAGTTCTAGGTTCGATACTGGACCGTGGTGGGTTGGCTTCTTTCGGGCGAGAGAGAAGCCGCGAGTGTGCCTTCTTTCGGATGAGAAGTAAAACCGAGGTCCCGTGTGGGTGTACGATGGCACTTGCACGTAAAAGAACCCTCTCTACTACGCAACGGGTAGATGAGGCAAAATTTCCAGGTGTAGGAGCTCGCCCCCTGGCGTCGGTAGCATTCCCCAACGAACACTAGACCGACGATAAATAAGCGTAGGGGTGCAGCTTTGGCCGGCAACCGGCTGCAGAAAAAACTATGTCCAATATATCACCCTGTGTCCATTCAGAGGGACAAATGGGTACCCGACCCTGCCATAGGCGGGAAAAGGGTTAGGAGTTGCTTTGTCCGGATAACAATCTCTTTCACTAATACCAGGTAGAGTGGCGAACTTCTAAACCTTGAAATTTCCCCAATCTCCGTGCAAGGGATACAGACAAGGGCCACCGAAAGCGACTTAGTAAACACACGGACATGGCCAGTTCTAATTACCCTGCCCACTCCTGTCCGACATGGTCAGTCCGTACAAACACTACGCTGTTATGATGATTTTGGGCATTAGTAGTACCCAATGTTTCCAGGTGGTCCTCGTCTGATCTCTGAGGTTAAGCAACGCAATCCCAGTTGGAGCGGTGACTTGCGTTGGACACACCAGTTCTCGTCTGATCACTGAAATTAAGCACCCAAAAATCGCCGCATTAGTGTAGTGTCTGTGCAGGTTCTGCATAAGAACTATGCTGTGGACGGAGGTATAATGACCTTTGTAGTTGAAGGACCCTAAAACCCCAGTTAGTACTAACATAGGTGGCCGCTTGGGAAAACTGGGTACTGCTAATAACCAAAAATCGTCGTAACAGTGTAGTGCCTGTACAGACTGCATTAGCACCATGCAGTGGTCGGGGCTCTAATGACCATTGCAGTTGAAGGGCCCTAAGACACCAACAAATCAATCATTCCAAGTGGTCACCCATGTGAGTACTAGCTTTGGTTCTGTTGCTTCACTTCAGTGATCAGCCGAGAACTGGTGTGTCCAACACAATACAGCCAGGGGCAGAGGCTTTAACCTGCAGGTACCCTTTACTCCACGGAGAAAGAAAGGGTTGTTTTCCGTGCAGTGGTGTCATAGTAAACATCCCACACAAGAGTGCCACCTTAAGGGACAGAAGGCGAACATGGGGAGAGAGGGGAACTTCTCCTCCTCTGATCCAAAAGAAGCCACCCACCTCGACTAGGATACACAAATCTATGACGTCAGCAAGCAATCGTCACATCTCAATGACCACTGGACGCTGGAGAAGGCAGCCCGAGGCTGATAGACTGATGCCATTAATCCTCGTGCAGATGAAGACTCCTTATTAGTATTATGCCCACGTTTAGTAATCAAGCAATTTCAAACAGTTCAAAAAAAATTTGCTGCTAGGAACTCATATAACAATTAAAAAATAGCACAATGATCGTTTGTCTGGTCTACCCCCGTTCAAAAATGTGCCCAATTGTTTGCCAGGTAGCGCCTCAGAGACACGAACAAAAAAAATTAATGGTGGGCGATTTCTGTAGTGGCCTAAGGGACCTTTAAATATTGAAACTTGATAAAGATAACTATGTGTGGTTTCCTTAAAGGATCAAGGAGGAGAAGGGGGTTCGAGAAATAACACCACAATTTATCATCAAACCTCGCTTATCAAATTCGAGTTGATAGATTTATCACCGCAATTTTAATGTCGAAAATGATCTGTCAAAATGTTCAACTTTTGAAACCCCCCAAAAAATACTTCTTTGTAGAATAAGATATATATTTTAAATATATCGGTTTCTAATCGGAAGTTATCTCTCTCTACTCTCTTTAACCAATTTCAAAATTGTAGCCCCTCGAAACAACCGTGCAATTGGTGCAAGGAAAGCCAATCGCCCATAAATCAACTAAGGTTCTCGTTAGTAATCGATGCCCCCAAGTGTTCACAGTCAGAACTATCACATCTAGCTCTTTGGGCCCATAATTTCACCAAAATGTCATTCATGGATTTTAAAACATTGCCAAATCTTGCCCGTAACCTCAACAGGAAACAATTCTTCCAAATAAGGTGATGAGGCCAACACCACCACACACAAGGACATACCAACAACAGTCACCACTCCTCTAAAACCCAACAAGACACACACCTGGTGATACAATAGGAGAAAGAATGGGGGGAGGGGTAAGACAGAAAAGGGGAGAATGAGGGTTCAGGGCGATAAATGATGAGATGCAGACAAAGAATTAAAAAGAGTGAAGCTGGAGAGAAATGAGGGAGGACAGAGATGACACAGATAGAAAGAGGAAGGAATAATCAAAAAGGAGACCCAGGGCTATTACAGGAGTGACAGTAAAGGGAAAACTGGCAGAGGAAGAAAAATGTAGGGGTTAGGATGGCAGCGCAACGTGTAACTAGGTAAACAAATGAGGCGGAAATTAATGCAGAAAGAGATGACAGGGAACACAAATTTCAGGGAAGACAGATGGATGAATTGAGAGAACAGGAAAACAGGGAAACGTGGGACAAAAGATGTAAGAAGGAATACAGAGGGAACAATGGGAAACTAGAAATGCAAGTGAGAATAACAGGGGATGAATGGGCAACAACTACGGGAAAAGAGAGAGAGTAGGAGAGAAAATGTGATATGAGAACAAAGTGGGGAATGAGTGGAGAGAACAGTTGGGGAATATAAATAATGGAGAGTGGAGAAACAGGGAATGGATAGTTGGTGGGAAAATAAGGGGCTGGAGAGAGTGGAGGAAAAGAATAGGAGTGGAGAAGTGGAGGTAAAACTAGGAGAGTGGAGTGGGGTGAATGGAGGATTGAGAGAATGGGGAGAACACGGAATAGGAGAAATTAGGAAAAGCAGTGAAAAAAAAACAACTAGGGAAAGGAGAGAGAGGGGAGCATAAATTTGGAAAGAGATACAAGGAAGAAGTTGGGAAAGGAGAGATGGGGAAGAAATGGTAAAAGGATGGAAGGGGAAGAAATGGGAAAAAAAGAGAGGGAGAAGAAATGGGAAAAGGAGAGAGGGGGAAGAAATGGGAAGAAATGGGAAAAGGATAGAATGGGAAGAAATGGGAAAAGGATAGAATGGGAAGAAATGGGAAAAGGATAGAATGGGAAGAAATGGGAAAAGGAGAGAGGGGGAAGAAATGGGAAAAGGAGAGAGGGGGAGGAAATGGGAAAAGGAGAGAGGGGGAAAGAAATGGGGAAAGGAGAGAGGGACTGAAGTAGGAAAAGAAAAAGTGAAAGAGGAGTAGTAGGCTGAAAAAGGTCAAGCAGGGCATGGAAGAGGAAATGAATTGGGATAGTGCAAGGCAGGGAAGGAGGGAGAGAGTGAATGGGGAAGCGGGAGCAATACAGCGATTACTTAAAGAGGAGGTAGAATTAGAGTGTATGGTACAACAGAAAGGTTAAAAAATAAGCCCGTTTTTAAAATGACCATTAATAAAGCAGACAGTAAAGACTACTCAATAGTGCATAAGTGGTTCTGACCAACGACCTCGTTCAACTGCATCAATCCTCTTAGTTTCATGCCTGAAGAAGTGCGTTCCAAATCATTAATGACAGTGGACCAGGGATATCATTTGTAAGTGTCGGGGGAGGAAAGGGGGTACAAGAGTTGGAGAAAGAGGAACAAGAAAAGATTAGGAGAAACACGCAATAGCGCAAAGAAACAATTCATTTACATTCCTCCAATGATTTTAATTAATTAAAACTACTTGTGTCAACTGCGAAATTGAGAAATTCAGCCTGTAGCTCTGACATCTCGCCAGTCGGGCCGACATTCTCATTTGCATATTCGTGTACAAATCGCAAATTTGCAACAAGTATCATAATTTATTCAAATGTGCCGGAATGTAATTATTTCTTTAAAAAAAAGGACACCTCTGTAATTTAATTATTACAGTCTGTATGTAAAGTTGTTGAACATTTTTTTTACGATCTTAATTCATGTTGTGGTTACCCACTTGTGGTAACCTGCCCGACACATCCATAACCATCTCACCCTCCATTCATTTCCTTTATCCCTTACCCTCGAGAGGGAGGTGCAATGAAGGAACGGGCTCCACCTTCACCTCTTCTTCTATGCAAGCAGAAGAAGCGTGTGGTTTTCGCCGAATTTGCTGCCGGACACGTGCAAAATCGGAACCGTGACTGTTGTCTTCTACAACATTTTACATAGTGTAAAGTCAATCATCCGTGAAAGACGACAGACTTGAAACTTGACCAGACACCTTCTCCCAACGTTTCTTCTTCACTAAAGCTAAATATGTCCTGCTTTTCGGCAGGACACAAACGTCCCATTTGAGTACACGGTGAAAGTTTCATTCAAATATCTTCAGCGGCTTGAATTGACCACAGATTTTGAATTGACTAGCTTTCGCACCACTAACCGGCCTCGTTCCGCAGGAAGTAGGGTGGCCAATTACTGCTTGAATGCTTCCAGGTTCGATTCTGGATCGAGGTGGGTTGGCTTCTTTCAAGCGAGATAGAGACCCTGAATGCGCCTTCCTTCGGATGACAAATAAAACCGAGGTCCCGTGTGGTGTAGAGATGCCATTTGTAAGTAAAAGAACCCTCTCTGCTACGCAACGGGTAGACGAGGCAAAATTTCCCGGTGTAGGAGCTGGCCCCTGCCGTCGGTGGATGCCCCAACGAACAGCAAACCGACGAGCAATAAGCAAAGAGGTTGCAGCTTTGGTCGGCAGCCAGCTGAGGAAAAACACCGTCCAATATATCCTCCATGAGACCATTCAACGGGACAAGATGGGTACCCGACCCTGAGGTTGCTTTTAGCTTTCGCATTAACTTGGCACTGACCATCGTTGCGCGAGAAAAAAAACGTCAAGAGCCTGAATACAAATGACGCGCTAACAGAACCCTTACTAAACGGAATAGAGTATACGCGTAGAGTTTTAGCCTTGAGTGTATAGGTAGGGCGTCCAAACTCAGTTCCTCAATTATAAAGGTACACATGAGGTTACTCTTAGGTACTCTGACGGCGGTATTGCGTTGGACACACCAGTTCTCGTCTCATCACAAAGTTAGGCAACACAACCCCAGTTAGTACTGACATGGGTGGTCGCTCGGGAAAGCTGGGTACTGCTAATACCCAATAATCGTCGCATTAGTGTAGTGTCTGTGCAGTATATGCATTAGAACTATGCAGTGGACGGGTCTCTAATGACCTTGTAGTTGACGGGACCTTAAACTCCAACAAACAACAACAACAACAACCAACCCCAGTTAGTGCCGGCATGGGTGACCGCTTGGCAACACTGGATAGTGCTAATCCCCAAAATCGTCCGAACAGCGTAGTGTCTGTACAGACTCTGCAGTAGAACTACGCAGTGGATGGGGCTTGAACGACCGTTGTAGTTTAAGAGCCCCAAAACACTGGGGAGCGGCTTATTGGGTTGGACACACCAGTTCTCGTCTGACCACTGAAATTAAGTAACGCAACTCCAGCTAGTACTGACATGGGTGGTCGCTTGGGAAAACTGGGTATCGCTAATAAATACCCTCTGCAGTAGAACTACGCAGTGGACGGGGCTCTAGGCTCAAAACACCTTGTAGTTGAAGGGCCCTAAAACACTGGAGAACGGCTTATTGCGTTGGACACACCAGTTCTCGTCTGATTACTAAAGTGAAGCAACGCAACTCCAGTTAGTACTGACATGGGTGGTCGCTCGGGAAAGCTGGGTACTGCTAATACCCAATAATCGTCGCATTGGTGTAGTGTCTGTGTGCAGTCTATACATTAGAACTATGCAGTGGACGGGTCTCTAAAGACCTTGTAGTTGAAGGGCCCTAAAACACCAACAGACAACAAGAATAACGAAAAAGTGAGCAACAAATACGGTGGCAACCGAGTTCATCAAGTACACTTAGTAATTATCTGGGCCTGACAAAAAAAAAGAAACCATTTCCAATTGAACTGCACCCAATTTTGAAAACGTAAATTACGTCCGTGGGTACCTCCTATCGACTCTTTGCATTTTCGACTGCGGGTAAGCAGAAATGAAATGGCGACAGCCAATGAATTGATGTTGACTTGCGGTGGATAAATTTAAGGGCTAGGCAACATTTAATCACCAAATAAGATCGATTATCCACAATAGAAGAAACAATTTCTGAAACCTTGGGGTAGTCAGCGGTGAGGACAATCTAGAGTTCACTAAATGCAAGGTGAACCAGTTGAAGAGACTAGACTGTGAAATTTCTAACGAATATAAACCGGGGGTATCATCATCTTGAAATGCATAACCACGTCACGTCAATAAATTAAACCAGAATTGGTGGTTAGATTCCTCTACAGCAGAGTGGTCCTATTTTGTTTTTTTTTTTTTTTATTTTATTTTAGTTTCATTTTTTAAATTTTAAACTCTACATATTAAACGACAAGTTTTTGTAGCATGTCGTTTTAATATGCTATCATTGAAGTCTTTAAGTGGCCTCCGCGTGACCGCCCCCTCCTTCTTCAGGTGTACCAATAAACACCTCGTCACCCCTCTCTTTCTAAATACAGCTGCTAAACTCTCTACCATTCTCTCTTGCTCTCCTTTATCGACCAATAATTAAGGTGAAATTTAATTATTAATTATTAAAGGTCAGTTAATTGAGACACGTGAGTGCAGGTTCACCTTGATTTCAACTTCCAGATGATACAAGATGCCAGCGATAAAAGATTCCCAAATTAAAGCGTGCTGGTGTCTAAAGACTGGTATTTGGTTTCAGTTCTGCATTGAAAAATAACCTGTTCCCCCCCTCCCCCCTTAAGGTAAACCTATTGTAAAAAAAAAAGTAAGTGGTACCAGCACGTTTTTCATCCCTTAACCCGCTTTTCTTTTGCCATCTTGTCTTACATGCTAATTATTAACAACAAAAGCTTGTGCTCCAAGGGTGAAACGGTGAGAGAATAGAACTCGCGTAATTCAAAGTAACAAAGATCCACTCTTCAATGTCCTATTTTTTTTCACTCTTACATCATAATAAAAGAAAGACCCACCTCCGTAGCCCAGGAGGTAGCATACTCGACTACTGCGTCAGTAGTTCCAGGTTCGAGGTGAGTTGGCTTCATTTCGGCAACTCTCTCTCCCTTTCGATGGTGTCTTACGGCCCGTCTACTACAAGGTCATTAAGCGGGCTTCACAACGGGAACGGCAACGTAAAACGTATTTTGAGCGGAGGGGAGGGGCGACGGGTACGTCATGTGGTGGAGGTGCGCTCCTATTGGTCAAACGGCTTACGGTTAACGGGAAAGTTGAATTTTTTCAACTTTCCCGGCCTGTGCCGTTCTCGTTCCCTATGTTATTGTGAAGCGGGCTTTAGAGTCCCGTCCACTGCGTAGTTCTAATGCAGATTTTTTTGTTTGTTGATGTTTTACGGCCCTTCAACTACAAAGGTCATTAGAGCCCCATCCACAGCATAGTTCTTATGCAGAGACTGCACAGACACTACAGTAATGCGACGATTTTTGGGTATTGGCAGTACCCAGTTTTCCCAAGCGGCCACCCATGTCAGTACTAACTGGGGTTGCGCTGCTTAACTTCAGTGATCAGACGAGAACTGGTGTGTCCAACGCAATTCGCCGCTTCTTCCTAATGCAGAGACTGCACAGACACTACACTAATGCGACGATTTTTGGGTATTAGCAGTACCCAGTTTTCCCAAGCGCCCACCCATGTTAGTACTACCTGAGGTTGCGTCACTTGACTTCAATGATCAGACGAGAACTGGCTCTCTTTCGGGAGAGAGAGTACCCCGAGTGCGTCTTTCGTCGGATGGGAAGCAAAACCGGTACCCTACCGTGTGACGTACGATGCCATTTGCACGTCGAACAACCCTCTCCACTATGCAACAGGTAGATGTGGCAAAATTCCCGGGTGTGGGCCAGACGTCGATCGAGTGCCCCAACGAACAATAGGTGCTGCTAATACCCAAAAATCGTCGCAACAGCGTAGTGTCTATATAGACTCTACGTTAGAACTACGCAGTGGATGGGGCTCTAATGACCATTGCAGTTGAAGGATCCTAAAACACCAACGAAACAAACAACTTTGGGAATTAGCACTACTGGGTGTTCCCAAGCGCTCACCCACGCTAGTACTAGATGGGGTTACGTTGCTTAATTTTAGTGTCCAGACGAAAACCGGTGTGCCCAACGCAATACAACCGATCCCAGCTTTGGTGGGTAGCGGAAAAATACCTTCCATGTGTCTGTTAAAAGGGACAGAGATGGGTGCCGGACCCCGCCATAGGCGGGACCGTACGTGACTAAACGGCTGAATTGATTTGGACACACCAGTTCTAGTCAGATCACTGAATTGAAGCAACGCAACCCAAGCTAGTACCGACATAGGTGGTTAGTTGGGAACACTGGGTACTGCTCATTTTCCCACTCCTACCTCCTACTCACCCGTGAACTGCCTCCACAGGGTCCGGCGCCTTTTATGGCTGTTTGAGCGGCTTATTGCGTTAGACATACCAGTTCTCGTCTCACCACTGAAGTTCAGCAACGGAACCCAAGCTAGTACTAACATGGGTGGCCGCTCTTTTTGTTAGGGCCCGTCAACTACAAGGTCATTAGAGCCCCGTCCACTGCGTAGTCCTAATGCAGAGACTGCACAGACACTACACTAATGTGACGATTTCTGGGTATTAGCAGAGCTCAGTTTTCGCAAGAGGCTACCCATGTCAGTACTAACTGGGGTTGCGTTGCTTAACTTCAGTGATCAGACGAGAACTGGTGTGTCCAACGCAATTCGCCGCTCCCGGCCGCTTGGGAAAACTGGCTACTGCGAATACCCAAAAATCGTGCAGTCTCTGCATTAGAACTATGCAGTGGACGGGGCTCTAGTGTCCTAGTAGTTGAAGGGCCCTAAAACAGCAACAAAAAGAATTATGGGCTGCTTGGCCGATTCCCTCACGTGTTTACGTAACAGACTAAAGTAAAATATAGAGTAAGATGCTTAGGCACATTACTGAGTGGCAAAGCAACTCCTAACCCTTTTCCCGCCTATGGCAGGGTCGGATACCCATTTGTCCCTCTGAATGGACACAGGGTGATTTATTGGTCATAGTTCTTTCTGCAGCCGGTTGCCGGCGAAAGTTGCACCCCTACGCTTATTTATCGTCGGTCTAGGGTTCGTTGGGGAATGCTACCGACGCCAGGGGGCGAGCTCCTACACCTGGAAATTTTGCTTCATTACTGAGTGGACAGTGGATCAATTGGTCAAGTGAAAGGCGTGCGACCAATCGTAGTTAAGTGCCACTCAGTAGCAAACAAGACGATGAATGGTGGCGTCGAGACGATCTGTTTTCTTAGCAAAAATAGGCGAGAAACACTATCGCCATTACCAGTTTGCTTGTTTCTACGTGTCTTTCTTTCGCTTTTATTGTCCATTAAATTATTTATTTGCTTGTCCCGATAACAAATCTACTATATATATCAAGAATCAGTTTGTTACTTTGTTTCCTCCTCCTAACGAGTCCCTTTTTTCATCAGTACTCTCCAACCTTGGCCTAAAAATTGACCGACTCTTCATAAATCTCCATTTTTTTTTGTTCAGGAAAAAAAAAAGATACAAACAGCAAAAGAAAAAAAAAATATCAAATTTAGGAAACCGATAACACTTTCGTGTAAATATTAATTGTTAAAATATGCATGACATCATTGGGATTTACCGACACGGATCTAATTTACCGGTCGCTTTAAAATATTGCAGTCGCCAAACCTAGCAGGTGTCCATTGTCCGGATATACCATAGCCAGTATCATTCCAGCCTTTCTTTTGCATCTAAGACAGGGCTCGGATGCTAATTTATCACGTCGGCTTTTGTTGTTGTTTGTTTGGTGTTGATTTAGGGCCCTTCAACTACAAGGACATTAGAGCCCCGTCCACTGCGTAGTTCTAGCGCAGAGACTGCACAGACACTACACTAATACGATGAGTTTTTGGGTCTTAGCAGAACCAAGTTTCCCCAAGCGGCCACCCATGTCAGTACTAGCTGGGGTTGCGTTGCTTAACTTCCGCGATGAGACGAAAACTGGTGTGTCCAACGCAATTTGCCGCTCTATCCCGTTGGTACCGGGGAAACACACGGACGTAATGA
>JAAFCE010004287.1:6856329-6901099 GCA_013389805.1 Trigoniulus corallinus
CAGTGTCGGTAAAGCAAAGAACGCAAGCTCGATTCCAGATATCGAGATACCAGTGTTGACCATTTTATGTCCCCTCACCCACTTAGTCGTGATCATAAAAAGGCCTTTTTTCTAAGTAGGACGATTTTTAAGGTAGGACTTAAGGGTCAGAATTTTAACAATATCTGTGCGCCTCTCCAGCATCGAATCGATTTTAAGGACACCAGCGTGGTCGAAAATCAACAACAGCTTGTGGCCAATCCAATGAAAGTAATGTTCAGTGATGGCCTCAGTCATGGTTCAGAGAAGGCCGACACCAAGACAGTGGGAACTTGAATTTTGGCAAAGAATCCACCTTGAGCTTTTCTTGGCCAACTCAACCCTTTATCAATCAACGTCAGCTATATCCTGTCACCGACTCCTACACTTCACGGGAACCGATCCAAGAGTCAACAATTCATTTGTACAAATTCATGAAGGTCACGACCTCTTAGTCCATTATCACAAGTCCGATTTAAGGGGTGTCGGAGTAAAAATAGCCAACCAGCACGTGGGTAGATAGTTTGCAGAGTAAATTGAGCTCAAAACAATTCCGCGCTGGACAGGTCGAAATCGCCACAAGTAAAAACACTCCAAAAATTGCAACGCCCTTACCAACATCACTTCTGAAATTTCTAGCCTAAAAGAAAAAAAAGACAGGTGAGGAAGGTGACCATGGAAAGGACCCTGTTACGGCAAAGACCATACAACATTTAGGCTTAAGTGATGCAGACCGTCCAACAAACTGACCACATCTGTATTTACGGGGGACTATTTCCAACCTCCAGAAAAAAAGGAAAGAAAAAAACAGACAGGTAACTTTTCTTACCTCATGAAGAAGAACCGGAAGTGACTTAACCGCCGGAAACAATATCGATATCGAACTGATCGATAACCAGCACGTCCTTTTCACTTATCCAAGTGACGACGACAGATAGAAAAACCGTGTTCATTTTTCGGAGTAAAATCACGAGACCACTTTTGGGCACAGGATTTCTATTTTCAGCCCCTGAATTCCACATTCGACTTCCGGAAGAGCATGTCCAAGAATTCGTCCTACTTCCTACCGGACGCAAACCAACCAAAAACTTTCACTCAAAATCATCACACGCACACCAACTCTGGAAGGTAGAGTAAACAGAAGTTCAGTTGACCAAATGCTGACGGGACGCGAACTTGAGCAACACCGGACCCAGTGGCGATGTGAACAAGAGACCAGAAAACTGAAAATTAAATCCAAAACCCCCTTTCAAAAGCGGAAAGCAAAGCGTAAACGGTTCACTGAAGACCCACCGAGGTCCAAAGAGTAGCACTTGCCCTCCTCGAAAAGTGGCCCTTGATTGCGCACACGCCAAAAAAGTAGTCAGCTGGTGAGTACCACAACAAGCCCTTGTCAATGTTCTTTCGGCTGGACAGTGCCACCACCTAATCCCAGGTTGCCTCCAATGCATCAATTTCCACTGTGGTAGAGGTGAGGAGGGGTGGGTTTCCTTTTTCGGGAGGTGTCCAAGCGGGCAACTGAATTCAAACGTGGCGGACAATTGACGTCGGATCTCCGGCAGCGATCGCGTCTCGAAAACACAAGTGCACTCGCAAACACCACTAAGCACACGTACACACTGCCAAAAAAAAAAACTAAACCTTCCTTCTTTCCCTTCAACCTCTGGCGAGCAGGTAAGATTTCACCTGCGTGCGTCGCTTATCTTGACTGGTCTTCAAATGAGGTCGCACCTGAGATTAAGTCGACGAAAGAGAGAGAGGCGAAAGGTAAGAAGAAAAAAAAAAGGAGAAAACGAGTTGGTTCAAAGCCAACCGCGAGGTTCGCTCTCCTCTCTCTCTTTAGCCGCTGCTAAACTTTGTCCTCCTTCTGGTCCACCTGTCACCCCATCGCACCCTCAAGTTCTTTACTCATTCACATCATTGACTACATCATCATTTCCTTCCCATTTCACCTGAATGACGGTTCTTCTTCTCGGCCCACACTCTACTTCCCTCTCTTTCCCTCGCACCATGCCGAAAAAATCTAACACCCCACAAGTGTCCACTGTGAGAAAGAAGAGGTCCAGTGACGAAAATGCAATCGTATACTATCAACTCTATGGGACACAATCCATTAAGGGTAAAAAAAAAGTGATGTCTGAGGGGGGGAGCAAGGGGGACGACGAAAGAAGACAAGATCTCTACCTGAACTGACCTTCAGGGCAGTGAATTCCCAAATGGGACGTCCCAAAATTGGATATATGATTTCTTTTTCTCTCTCTTTTGGAACATATTTTTTTTTCTTCTTGTGCTAAAATGATTACTTTTGCTCATTTTATGGTGGTTAGCCTTGGCCCATGGACCACAAAGAACGCATACAATGTTTTCAGAGAGAGCCACAGGTCAAAGGGTATCTGTCAAGGTTAGTTCCTCTCGCAGCACTCAAAGACACGCGCTTTCAAAAAATACTGACAAAATGACGACAAATTGCTACCCAAAACTAATTACGCCATCAATCGATGTTCAAAAAGTGGTAGTGAGGAGGAGGGCACACTGGAGGAGGGGGGGTTGAGGGAAAGTAAGAGAACTAAGAGGGCATGTCATAAATTACGCGTTTTCGTCCTAATTGCAGAATTGCTAACTCATACGTTGCCCAAAATTACCTTGATTCTCCTAAATTTTCACCTCGAAATTCTGTGAGAAAAAAAGGTATTTTTATTAGAACAGTACTAGTTTACCTTATCCTATCAATCCCGTGAAAAAAAAAACAGGATGGAGAGGGGATGTATAGAAGGGGGTGGCAAGTAGGGAAAGAATTTTCGGATCCACTTTTTCTCCTGCCTAAATCTGTGGTTAAATATTCACCTTCCTCGTCGTCTTCTTCTCTCTCTTTTTTTTTCTAAACTATATTATTTATTTTAATCAATAAAAAAAAGAGCCCCCTTGCTGGGAGGGCCACATTTGAACTGTGACGTCACAAAGCTTGAACACTTTCCAATTTCATTCCAAGATAATAATAATGATGATGATAATAATAACAGCAACTATAATAGTAAGTACCTTGAGGGACATTACCTTTTTTTAAATAGGGACACGATTTATTAATAATTTCCTTTCTGTTTTGGGGGGTTTTTATAGACGCCGAGTGAGTCTTAATGACCACTTTCAACACTTTTGCAGATGCGCTGCAATAATTTTATTCGCTCTAAATTTCAATTAGGTCTCCTCGGCTATTTTTTCTCTTGTTGATGTACCAGCATTGTGTTACACGCCAGGAAAGGGACGGGGGAGGTTGGAGAGAGGTGCAGGGCAGGCCGAGCTGTTGGCCAACAAAGCCGACCTAAACCGAGAGAGAGAGAGAGGGAGAGGGAAAAGAGGAGGAAGAAACCTTAACAGTGTCAAAGGTCAAATATATAACAGCCGTCACGTTTATTATACCCGCTTTATTACCCCAGGGGACACCGGTTTCTGTGGCGCAGGAGGTAGGTGCTCGACAGCTTCTTCGTTCCGTTGGTGTTTTACGGCCCTTCAACCACACTGGTCATTAGAGCTCCGTCCACTGCCTAGTTCTAGTGTAGAGTCTACACCGACACTACGCTGTTACGGCGATTTCGGTATTAGCATTACCGAGTGTTCCCAAGTAGTCACCCATGCCAGCACTAACTGAGGTTGCGTTGCTTAACTTCAGTGTACCCGAGGCAGACGGAAATCTGATATCTATGCGCGTAATGTGGAACCTTTTCGACTGGCAGGACTAGGCAGCACCTAACAAGCCACATTCTATTTGGCAAAAGAGTAAAGTTCGTAGTTTTGGGATCACTTGAGACGAACTGCTTTGGGAGCGGTGAATTGCGTTGGACACACCAGTTCTCGTCTGATCACTTAAGTTAAGCAGCGCAACTCCAGCTAGTACTGACATGGGTGGCCGCTTGGGAAAACTGGGTACTGCTAATACCCAAAAATCGTCGCATTAGTGTAGTGCCATTAGAACTATGTTGTGGACGGGGCTCTAATGACCTTGTAGTTGAAGGGCCCTAAAACACCAACACACAACAACAACAACAACGAACCGCTTAGCAACTTTAATCCTCAGTAGGGATACTTCAATCCGAAGTTCATCGACGACAGCTACGTATGTCGATTTCTGTGAGATTCAGCATCGGCCCGTAAAAGAATCATGATGGCACCATCACCGAGATGGAATTTCGCACAACGAACTCACCAGGACAGCACCGCTATCAAGTAACCTATTGTAAGTACATAGTTAGATGGTAGAAACAGAACGAGGGTCCTTAGAGATGACGTCCAGTGACAAATATTGAGTTGCAATCCACTAAGATTCGTGGAATGTAATCAAAAATAAGGCAGGGACGAGAGGGCTTTTAAATCATGGCTTATTATTGTCAACAAATATAATAAGAGGTTCAAGTGCCCGCCCTCCTGTCCTTTCTTTCTTTCTTTTCAAGAAATAAATCAAACTGAAACAGCCTTCCATAATCTACATTTTAACTCTCCTTCTCCGTCTTCCGTCTTACATTAAAAATCATATTTTCCCAGGATTGTTATTTGGGGTAAATAGTTTATGGTAAATAATGTGCTTGTAGGAGAGTTGGTAAAGGGGGAAAGGAGAAGAACATATCCGAAAAATGGATAAATGAAGAAGCGCCAAATATATAGTTTTGAGCAATCAAAGGGAGGAGGGGGAAGGAGAGATTTGCAGCAAAGAATGGCCACGCAATAAACCACAAATGGTCATTTGGTATGGGACGGTGATATTGGACAAAAAATAAATTTAAAAGAACTGATTAATTTTCAGGTTGGTTGATCTCAAAATACTAAGTGCAGACAGATGTACCTTGGAAATTTATTTGCATCAAAACTCATCATTGCTTTTTACTTCTCCTTCTCTTTCATTTCCCCCTTCCTTTAGGTCATCCCCTGCGTTGAATGAAGTTTTGTCTTTGTGATATACAAAAAATTTCTTCAAAAAAATATTAAAGAAAAGAGGAGAGGGGGACAGACAAAAAGAAAGGGAAAAAGAAAAACGGAGATGATAAAGGGTTTAAGGCAAAGCAGGACAGGACATAATGAATACCAAAATTTGTCGTCCCCACGCCCCCGCCTCAACATCTAAGCATAACAAAACACGAATCTACCAAGCATGTATATAAAATTTAGATTTATTAAAAAGATTTAAAAAATAATGTGCCCCCGAAAATAGTCCTAGGCAAAAGGGGAACAATCGAAGTGGAGAATGCAGCTTATTTACCATCAAATGAAAGAAAATTGCCTTTCATTTATTGCTAGTTCTCAACACATCGTCACGTTACTTGTTGACATCCCAGACCATTAGACGGCGGTCAATATTGTAACTGTACAAAATTCATCATAATTTCTTTTTGCCCTTTCTAAATATGCGCATAAAATAGATAAGATAGATGATTATGACCTGAAAAGCCTACTCTAAAACTTATAATTTTACCGTCCCCCCAATTTACAGCTTCGTTATCACACCATTCTTAACATACATTACGTATTTGTCATCATTTCAAAGACTTTCTAACAGACCAGATGGATGCCTATGGAAAAGGGCTTTCTGCACGTGAAGCAGATGAGTTTCATCACTATGGAAACCGGCATCTCTATCATCGTCCTGGTAACAGGATCTTGGTTTCTAACATAGGTTCATGCACGCAACCATAGCAACGGGTGACGCGGGTACTAGTAAGAAGTAATTTCGAATGCGTCTCCATAGTAATGAGCTCTCCGCACCCATTTCCTTATCACGATCCTAGCAACAGTGTTGCGGTTTCCATAGTTACGGCATGCATGTGATTCGCGTTGCCACCCCACCATTTTTAACACGTTCCCATGGTTTCAGCATCTCCACTTCCATGATAACACAGACGGTAGTGATAACTCTTGCCGCGTTGGTTACCATACTCTACCAGTAGTTCTTGAGCATCCCAACTTCTCAACATTATGATGTTTTTTTTTCCAAATATAGGAGAGGGAGAGAACGTTAGTCACGTGGTATATACGTAGAGCACCTAGCGGCAACGTGTCGAGTTTTTCGGACAGATGACAATGTTTTCATCCAAGATGTAATTTTTAGACTACAGCACTTGAGGCTCCAAAGTGACATTAAAAGCAGTTCAAAGATCATTGTCAAATAAGTGGCAGGTGGAAAGCGTTCGAGGTCTAGCGACTTTAAGAAAAAAAAACGATCGCAATCTTCACGAAAAAGCCTTGACTCTCAGAGCGCGATTTGGAGGTGGTTCCTCCATCATCCTTGACCGCCTAGGGCTTCTTAATTCTTAGTTACGCCTCCACGCTACAGCATTTTCAAAACCAGAAGTCGTCAATGGAGTGTTTACGGGGGCTAGTCGACAACTAAGGTCATTTGGTAAAAGTAGAAGGGGAGGGGGTGAAAGTGGTCTTAAAACAGCAAAGGATTAAAAAACACAATGGCACATAGCACACTAAAAATGTCACCCATTCCATCATCGACCAAGTAAAGCACTCCTGAGCTACGCTACTAAGATACTGAATTAGAGAAGTACATGTTTCAGAGTCGATGCTACCCGTGACCAAATTAACCATATTAAATTAAAACAACCGGTTAAACAAGCAACCGATATTGAGAGCCTTGAGAACAGAAAAAATAAAGGGAAAGGCTTGAATGCCTTTTTTTCAAATTAACGCCTTAGTCTATATTTCATTTAGAAGTAGGGCTTACACCCCCTTCAATTTTGAGAAGATGGACATGTCAAAAACTTCACTCGAAATGTCAAAAACTGAGCAACTTGGAAACCATGTGGCATACCTGAAAGATCTAACGGTCCTCAAAAAAAGAACATGGACAAAAGGGCACTTAAGGGACTTTCTACCACCGTCATCAAAAAACACCGACATACAAAGCTTACGGGGCAGCGAACCATCAAACATGTCAGACTTCTCAGTATTTCTCAGTTATGCGTGGGACGTTCCTATTTTTGTTGTCCGAGGTTACTTACCGACGTTAGTACCAAGAGATGGAGGTGAACAGTTCAATCCTCATCACATTCCCTGGTGTAGAATCTCGTCCTGCTCTTGAAAAAAGTAACTCCTAACCCTTTTCCCGCCTATGGCAGGGTCGGGTACCCATTTGTCCCTCTGAATGGACACAGGGTGATATATTGGTCATAGTTCTTTGTGCAGCCGGTTGCCGACCAAAGCTGCACCCCTACGCTTATTTATCGTCGGTCTAGTGTTCGTTGGGGAATGCTACCGACGCCAGGGGGTGAGCTCCTACACCTGGAAATTTTGCCTCATCTACCCGTTGCGTAGTAGAGAGGGTTCTTTTACGTGCAAGCGCCATCGTACACCCACACGGGACCTCGGTTTTACTTCTCATCCGAAAGAAGGCACACTCGCGGCTTCTCTCTCGCCCGAAAGAAGCCGACCCACCACGGCCTAGTATCGAACCTAGAACTACTTGCGCAGTTGCCGAGAAATCTCGTCCTGCTCTTGATGTCTGGAACCATTTGAACTCCAAACCATTTGAATACCAAACCAAAATCTACTCGCTGAAAACCAAAATTCGGTTGTTGTTGTTTGTTGGTGTTTTAGGGCCCTTCAACTACTAAGGTCATTAGAGCCCCGTCCACAGCATAGTTCTTATGCAGAGACTGCACCGACACTACACTAATGCGGCGATTTTTGGGCATTAGCAGTACTCAGTTTTCCCAAGCGGCCACCCCTGTCAGTACTAGCTGGGGTTGCGCTGGATCAGACGACAACTTGTGTGTCCAACGCAATTCACCACTCCCCCAAATTCGGTCTTGGCTAGGACTGTACCGGTAATTCAACTCTCACTAAACCAAGTCCGTCATTTAAAGTAAAATGAAGGTCAGTCACGAAATACATGATATCATTCACAAATGTGCAACCAAAAGCAGGTCTCTCTACAGCTAGGAATTGAACTCAGTCCACCTACATACCAGGCGGATACCGAGGGTATTTAAAAATGTAAAGAGTTAATTACTAACTGCTAGGATATGTGGAATACGGAGGTTAAAACTTTCATCTAGGAATCATAATAAGTATATGTCAATTTGAAATTTAACGCATAACTAATACACTTCGCCCATTACCCCTTTTGCCGCATTCCTCAAGTCCTAATTTGCTACACACACAGATAACACAACGTCTTGAAGAAAAACACAGTTTCTTTAAAAGGTTTCAAAAGCGCGAAACTCACTAATTTAGTTGTCAAGTAAACTTTCCCATGAAGAATTAAAATCTTCACACCAATAACAACTTGTGATGGAGGAGGGGATTAGGAGAGGTAAAGGGATAAGGGAATAGAGGATAATGCACACATGCGATTAAAAATAGCAGAATCATCCCACGCACAACAAAAACAACACCTGATACTCCAAATAACCACCCCCTCCACTATCTGACACTCTTAACTACTGTTCAAAACTCTAAATTATGTTGACTACACAAACAATTGTTTGAATAATAAAACTAAAATTATCCCCCCTCTCCTCCACGCAGCCATCTCATAACCCATTATCTCTCCGTTAATGCGTAGAAAAAAAAACTCTGTGGGAAGACACCATACAACCCCCAACTCTTTTATTACAGATACCAAACCAGGTGATAGCAGTCACCCATCCTGTTACTGAACATATTACATGCTGCTTAAATAGTCACAAGAAAGAGGGGTATAAAGGGGGTATAGGAGACCTAATTTCAGGTACAGAAGAGTAATTTGTAAATGGGAGCAGTTAGGCCAGCGTCGATTTTATGCATCTTAACGTCAGCAGCCCCTTAACTCCGAAGGCGATATGTCTCCGTCGTTAGAGGTAGGAATTGAACTCCTACATCTGGGAACGTTGCCGACCTACATTTTAGTTTCGCTTACAAAGGATTCTTCTCCGTGCAGTGGAGTTGTTTGTTTGTGTTTTAGGGCCTTTCAACTACAAGGTCATTAGAGCCCCGTGCACTGCGTAGTTCTTATGCAGAGACTGCACAGACACTACACTAATGCGACGATTTTTGGATACTAGCGTTACCCAGTTTTCCCAAGCGGCCACCCATGTCAGTACTAACTGGAGTAGCGCTGCTTAACTTCAGTGATCAGACGAGAACTGTTATGTCCAACGCAAATTGCCGTCCACACCCCCCCCCCCGTGCAGTGGAGACATCGTAAATATACACCGCATGGTAGGGCAGATGGAAGGGAGGTCCACTGAAGGCTTCATTCTCTTTGTCGGAAGTAAATTTGTTTAGTAGGTGTTTTAAGGTCCTTGAACTATAATGGTCATTACAGCCCCGCCGACGGCGTAGTTCTACTGCAGAGTCTGTCCCCGATTAGGGTATTACCTACGTATTAGTAGTACCCAGGGCTCCTAAGCAGTCACCCACGCTACTGCTAGCTGGGGTTGCGCTGCTTAACTTCAGGGATCAGACGAGAACTGGTGTGTCAAACGCAATTCGCCGCTCCCGGTGTTTTAGGGCCCTTGAATTACAATGGTCATGAGAGCTCCGCCCACTGCGTAGTTCTAATGCAGAGTCTGTCTCCGATTAGGATACTACCTACGACGATTAGGGTGTTAGTAGTACCCAGTGCTCCTAAGCAATCACCCACGCTAGTACTAGCTGGGGTTGGGTTGCTTACCTTCAGTGATTTGACGAGAACTGGTGTGTCCAACGCAATACAGCCGCTGCCCTCAGGGGTCAAGAAACCAGTCGGCTTGCTATCGGAACATACTTCATCTTTCACCAGTCGCACTTTATGTGGACCAGGCAGCTAACACCGCGGCTGACAACAAACTATCCTCATCTGGATGCTAACCATAAACGGTGCTCCTTCAAGAGTTCATGATTTAACACGAAACTAAGCACGCAAAATTAGGTAAGACAACGGAAACGATCGTAAGAAAATAAATCACTTTCTGGTGACCGCATATCTGATAAATGAACAATCTACGAGTGACATCAAGCCTCAGGCTTGAACCCACATCACTAGTTATACCATTTCTAGGAAGTGGACCTGAAAAGAAAAACGAGCAACAACACGGTCGCGGCCTGATTCGGGAAGAGCAAGAGGAAAAAAAAAATCGCTGGGACAAGCCGCCGATGACCCTCATCAGGAAAATACCAGAAACACAAATTGGTCAATAGGCCAACCACTAAAATACAAAAGCAGATTACTAAAGACGCGAATTTTCCAAAAATATGAACTCCTCAGTCCGAATAATAATGACCAGTAGTCTCATTTGTGTAATGGAATGAAGCACGCAAGGGAGACTCCAACTCCTACCTATAACGTCCAGACATTCATTCTCACGTTTCAGATGGAGGAATGCATATTAAAAGATATGCTAGTGTGCAGCCCAGGGCCAGGCCAGGGACGCCTGGCAACCAGGGCCAGAACCCACAGGCGTGATAAGGGTATTATTAAAAAGATGATGATGGAAGAGCGGGTGTCACTCTGTGTCCACTGGAAGTGCGGAAAACCACTTGCAGAGTGTCACCCCAGTGGCCAGTAATGCCCGCCGTTCGACGCCTGCGCCATCAACACGAAATGTCTTTTTTTTATGTTTCGTTGGTGTTTTAGGTCCCTTCAACTACAAGGTCATTAGAGCCCCGTCCACTGCATAGTTCACTGCATGTTCCCAAGCGACCACCCATGTTAGTACTAGTTGGGGTCGCGTTGCTTAACTTCAGTGATCAGACGAGATCCGATGTGTCCAACGCAATAGGCCGCTCCCTAAGAAATATCAAAGGACCGACCACGTGATTAGCACGTGTAGGCGACGTAGCGTCCCTAGGCATTCATTCGTTACTTGGCAACGAGGGGGAAGAGCAATCACGTGTTCAGAAAGAACCAATAACAGATGAGTAAATGCTACTGCAATATAATAGTAACTAGCATTGCTTAGCAACCGACAATGTGACGCTTTGAGTTCCTAGTGACGCAATAGGCCATTTTCAACTGAAGATTACGTCAAGTGTCAATCACGTGCTCGTCCGCACCAATAGCAATAAAGCAGTTGTTAACGAGCAGTATCCAAACAACATGGCGCCCATTTTCGGCAGAAAAATCAACAAATTGCAAGTATTTTTCGACAAATTAAATGCTTTACAGCAATTCTACCTCAGGTTGAGAATGGATAGAAATCGACACAATTCTACGATGAATCTTTTTTTTGGCTTTCCGGCCTCAATTCAATATGGATATATGAATAATAAAATTAAAAAAAAAATCATCTGAAGAAAGGGAATCTTTGAAAATGTTCCGTGTGAACCTGCTACGATATTCCATAAATGGCCTAGATTTTTATAAAGAAATATTCCTACTTCTCTCATTTTTGACCATCCTCCTTCTCCTCTCGCCATGGGCCATTCAAGTTGTTTCCCTCTCTGCTTTAAAGAAAAAACTACTCTTCTATTTAAAGTGTGTTTTAATTTCTTGTACAAAATACCGGAGAGGGAGAATCTGCATTAAATAGTCAAGACATAATAACGTGAATATTAAAATGATAATGACCACTAGAGTGAGAGAGAGGTTCAAATCAGCAGTAGCTAGTCAAGTTACCTCAATATTAAAAAAACACCACAAATATTCAATTCAGAAATAAAATGGTTGCAGATGCAAACCTTCAACGTAAAAGAAGAAAAAGGAAAAGGTGGAGAATAAAAAAAAAAAAAAAAACAAAACTGGAGCTCTGAAAACATGAACTAGAAAATAAGGTTATAGATATAAATCACTCTTCATGTATTTATACAATTTCGGCTCTTTCCCCTCTTCTTTCTCTCCCTTTCTCTTTTTCTTACAAAAATCGTTGTTTTTAACATTTAAAAATCAACCCTGTTCACTTGACAGCCATAGAGAGAAACAGAGAGAGAAAGAGATTTACAAATTCCTGGTTTGCACATCTATTCTCCGCCTCCTTGTCGTCCGTCTTCATATTCATGGCAGTTGTTACCCCTTCCCTCACTCTCCCCCATGATCCGATATCCCAAAAAATGAGGAATTCATTAAAAATAATTAAACAAGAATTCAATTTAGACGGAAAATGGAAAGAAAGGGGTGTGTGGGAAAAAATAATTTAACAGTTATGGAAAAATTTAGGCAATATTACTGCTGAGAGAGAGAGAGAGAGAGAATGAATTCCACTTCGGGACACTTGCTTCCTTAAAACGTTACGTTCACATCATCCTTCCCCTTCATCTTTATCTGCCCCCCACCTCCCGTTTGAACATTTTGCTACCCTGTGCGCTCTACCTTCAGTATACACCTGGATACTTCAATTATACCTGTCAGGTAAAAACTGAACCGTGGATGAAACTAGTAAGACACCACTCTTCTTAATCCTCACGTGCACCTCTCTCTCGCTTTCCCTTCTCTCTTAGCAGTACAATCTGCTAATCTAACCCCTCTCCCTCCCCAACCCCTTTACTCCAGGGGGTTAGAAACTATTCCCCACCTCCTTCGTCAACCTTCCAAAAAAATCTATTATTGAGTACAAATGCCGATCAAACCGACACCTGCTGAGTAGATATTCAATTTCATTTTTTTATTTTTTGAAAATATGACATTTTACTCCCCCTTCTGAAAATTCGCACCGTGCTCCTCTATGGGTCTACCGCCAACACCACCATTTCTCCTCAGGACGTCCCTAAGAGAAGCATTTCAGTTCAGGAAAGAGGCATGAGTCATAATATAGATCAACGTCTAATTGCAGTTGATGGAGGATCAATCCCCGTCCATACCACCATTCTATTCTACAGGATTGCACAGGGAATTCAGGAACGTGAACGATTCAAACGGGAATGAAAGCCGGACAAAAGGTAACATGGAATAGAACCCTTTGTGCATTATTGCGTAATACGATTACTGAAGCAGGGCACTTCATGCGCCATTTTCACCGGAAAAGAGGTTTCCAAGATCCGCAGTGGAGTCATCATTGTTGGTAAACATTCCTGCGGCGACTAGTGGTGGGAGCGGCGAGTTGCATTGGACACACCAGTTCTCGTCTGATCACTGAAGTTAAGCAACGCAAACCCAGTTAGTACTGACATGGGTGGTCGCTCGGGAAAGCTGGGTACTGCTAATACCCAATAATCGTCGCATTAGTGTAGTGTCTGTGCAGTATATGCATTAGAACTATACAGTGGACGGGTCTCTAATGACCTTGTAGTTGACGAGACCTTAAACTCCAACAAACAACAACAACAAGCGACTAGTGGTCATCATTTAGTATATCCATGCTTGGCCATACCCACAAAAGAGAGAAGAAAAAAAAAACCAGAGAATGCGAGAGACCATTGGCGTTAGCCGGAATCGAACCAGCAGTCACGCGTTTACAGGTAAAGTATGCTATAGATAATTGGGTTCGGAGTTGGTATTCGGTTTGTCCATCTCCGTATATGTTCTCATTGAGGGAAAAACTGTCTATTTCGACCTACTTTGTACATCCAAAGATGTGCTAATTTAAAATCCAACTTTTCGGTAAGAAAAATGTGGCGGCATTTTTAATGGTAGGAGGTTAGATAACGAGCCCCTTTCACCTCTCCTCCTTCGTTCCCCAACACAGAAACGTCATCTTGAAATCAAACGAAACAAATTCAAAAGGCCAGAATTCAAATTCATAAGACCATCACAAACGAGACTCGGGCTAGGTGCGCGCGCGTTTAGTGTCGTCAGAAATAGAAATTAGGGCCCACATTCGATAAAACACTTTTCCCGCCTTGTGTAGTAGGGCCGGGGAACCCATCTTTGTCCCTCTGAATGGAAACATGGACGATCTGTTGGACGGTATTTTAACGCAGCCGGTGTCATACCTCCAAGTGTCTCGGTGTCAGTGTCCGGCCAGACACTTTGAGGTATGCCCCACAGACTTTGAGATAGACCCCGGACACTTGGAGGTGTGACGGGAGAGGCGAATTGCGTTGGACACACCACTTCTCGTCTGACCACAGAAGTTAAGCAGCGCAACCGCAGCTATACTGACATGGGTGGCCGCTTGGGAAAACTGGGTACTGCTAATACCCAAAAATCGTCGCATTAGTGCAGTGTCTGTGCAGTCTCTGCATAAGAGCTATGCTGTGGACGGGGCTCTAATGACCTTGTAGTTGAAGGGCCCTAAAACACCAACAAACAACAACAACTTGAGGTGTGACACCGGCTGCCGACCAAAGCAGCAACACCTATGCTTATTGATCGTCGGCCTACTGTTCGTTAGGGCACTCCACCGAAGCTCCTACACCTGCGAATTCTGCCTCATCGACCCGGTGCATAGTAGAGAGGGTTCAGCTCCGTACACTAGTGATATCGTACTGCACTACACGGTAGGGCACCGGCTTTGCCTCCCATTCGACGGAAGCCACACTCGGAACTTCTCCCTGTCGTTCTCGTCCGAAAGAAGTTAACTTACCTTAATCCAGCATGGTAACTGGAACCACTGATGTTTCACCCAAGCATGTTACCTCCTCCGCCACCGAGACGGGTCGCACCCGTTTCCTCTTCGAATATAATCTAATTCTTTTCATTAGTTGAGCGGTAACTGAGTCCGTGGTTCCAGGTTCGATGCTAGACCGAGATGGGAGCGGCGAGTTGCGTTGGACACACCAGTTCTCGTCTGATCACTGAAGTTAAGCAACGCAAGCCCAGTTAGTACTGACATGGGTGGTCGCTCGGGAAAGCTGGGTACCGCTAATACCCAATAATCGTCGCATTAGTGTAGTGTCTGTGCAGTCTATGCATTAGAACTACGGAGTGGACGAGGCTCTAATGACCTCGTAGTTGACGGGACCTTAAACTCCAACAAACAAACAAACAACAAACAAAGCTAGACCGAGGTGGGTTGGCTTCCGGCGAGAGAAGGGCTCCGAGTGTGCCTTCTTTCAGATGAGAAGTAAACCCGAGGTCCAGTGTGGTGTATGATGGAATTTGCAGGTAAAAGAACCCTCTCTACTATGGAACGGATAGATGAGAAAGCATTCCCAGGTGTTGGAGCTCGCCCCCCCCCTGGCGTCGGGTTTTCGTATTTTAGGGCCCTTCAACTACGAGGTCATTAGATCCCCGTCCACAGTGTACTTCTAATGCAGCGACTGCATTATGCCCAGTTTTCCCAAGCGGCCACCCATGTCAGTACTAGCTGGGGTTCCGTTGCTCAGCTTCAGTGAACAGACGAGAACTGGTGTGCCCAACGCAATAAGCCGCTCCTCTTGACGTCGGTGGAGTGCCCCAACGAACAGCAAACTGACGAGAAATAAGCATAGGGGTTGCAGCTTTGGTCGCCAACCGGCTGCGGTAAAAACACCGTCCAATGTATCAGGGAGCGGCGAATTGTTTTGGAAACACCAGTTCTCGTCTGATCACTGAAGTTAAGCAACACAACCCCAGCTAGTACTGACATGGGTGGCCACATGGGAAAACTGGGTACTGCTAATACCCAAAAATCGTCGCATTAGTGTAGTGTCTGTGCAGTCTCTGCATAAGAACTATGCTGTGGACGGGGCTCTAATGACCTTGTAGTTGAAGGGCCCTAAAACACCAACAAACAAACAAATTCAATGCATCACCCTTGGGTCCATTCAGAGGGACACGATCGGTACCCGATCCTGCCATAAAGG
This sequence comes from Trigoniulus corallinus, assembly GCA_013389805.1. Classification (NCBI taxonomy): domain Eukaryota; kingdom Metazoa; phylum Arthropoda; class Diplopoda; order Spirobolida; family Trigoniulidae; genus Trigoniulus; species Trigoniulus corallinus. Next base: position 6,871,963 of record JAAFCE010004287.1, read on the forward strand.
GGGGGGGGAAAGGATTAGGAGTTGCTTTGCAGTGGATGCAATGTAAAAAGTTGATTCCACGAAGCAGAAATTGAGAAATATTTTTGGAGGTTAATGGGGCGGTTATAAAAATGGCCGAATTTTTATTTCCTTTTTCTTTTTAAATTAAAACGATATTGTACTCTACATTTTATAGACGATTTTTAAATTATTCTATTAATACCACCAAAAACTCAAAATTCACATTCGGCTTATTACGAGGACGATATTTTAGGTCAGTACTTCATTAAATTATTATTAAATTTGATATTTTTTTAAAATAAATTAAAAGGAGAATAATAAGTGGTGAGAGATGGAAATGGGAAAGAGGTAACCGTTACCTAATCTCATCAACACCAGATGTTAGTAAAACTAGTTAACATAAATAATAAATAGTTAGCTCGGTAGTTAAAGCGAAATTAACGGTTAACAAATACAAAAAAATCCACTTATGAAATTTCCATTTGAAATAAACTCGTGTGACGTCACTCAACCATACGCACATGCGCAATAGCATCACGGCATGATTGGTTTGTTGGTGTTTTAGGGCCCTTCAACTACAAGGTCATTAGAGCCCCGTCCACTGCGTAGTCCTAAAGCAGAGACTGCACAGACACTACATTTGGGTATTAGCGGCACCCAGTTTTCCCAAGCGGCCGGCCACCCATGTCAGTACTAGCTAGGGCTGCGTTGCTTAACTTCAGTGATCAGACGAGCACTCGTGGGTCCCAACGCAATTTCCGCTCCTCGTGGCGTGGTAAACCAGCTCAACGCCCGTTACACTCTCATACCGAGCAAACAAGCAACTACCAACTACCAGGGCCGGCGCTATATTTTGCGGGGCCCTGTGAAAACTAATTATGCGGGGCCCCGTGAAAACGTGTATCGAGGCCCTTCTATCAATAGGTTCGTTAACCCGAATGTGCGGGGCCCTGTGCCGTCGCACTGTTCGCACACCCATCACGCCGGCCCTGCAACTACTAACCCCTTTCCCGCCTATGGCAGAGTGGGGTACTCATTTTCTCCCTCACGGTGAACACATAACGCAACCCCAGTTAGTACTAACATGGGTTGCCGCTTTGGAACACTGGGCCCCCCCCCCCCAGCAATCAAAAATCGTCGTAACAGCATAGCGTCTGTGCAGACTCTGCATTAGAACTGTGCAGTGGACGGGGTTCTAATGACGTTTATAGTTGAAGGGCCCTAACACACTAACAAATGAACACATGGGCGATCAGTTGGACGGTATTCTTTACACAGCCGGCTGCCGACCTAAGCTATAACCCCTATACTTATTGATCGTCGACCTACTGTCTGTTGGGGCACTCCACCGAGCTCCTACACCTGGGAATTTTGCCTCATCTACCCTTTGCATAGTAGAACGGGTTCTTTTCCGGGCAGTGGTGACGTCATACACACCACACGGGATCACGGTTTTACTTCCCAAGCGATAAACAGCGCCACCTATCGGAAGAATCGGAAGATTTGTATCCTATTGGAATACAAGAGCGATCTGCTGCACGGCATTTTGACGCAGCCGGCTGCCACCTCATGCTGCAACCCCTAAACTTACTGATCTTAGGTTCACTTTAATTCGTTGGGGCACTTTCCCTCCACCGACGCCACGGGATGGGGCGAGTGCGGTTACACCTGGGTATTTTGCGGACCTACAGGTGAATTCTGCACACCACGAAAAACGCACATGAGGGGGCTTCCCTTGCTCAAAAGATGACAAAACAACGCGTCGAGGATCGAACCTGGAACCTCTGACGCAGTAGTCCAGCCCACGACCTCAGAACCTCTGCCTACGGCAGACGAACCGTCGCGTTTAAAATCCAACCTGGAACCAGCGACGCAGTTGTCCAGCTCGCTACTTCTTCGCCTAGGGCGAACATCGTCCTGTGGCAAGAGTTTACAGATCTACACCTTCCAAGTAGTAAGGGTTCTTTTCCGTGCAGTGGAACGGCTCGTTTGATCACCGAAGTTAAGCAACGCAACCCCAGCTAGTACTAGAATGGGTGGCCATATGGGAACACTGGGTGCCGCTAATATCCAAAAATCGTCCTAACAGCGCAGACTCGGCATTGGAACTACAGTGTGGACTGGGCTCTAATGACCATTGTAGTTAAAGGGTCCTAAAACACCACCTCCCTCGTAATTTCCCCGCTTCGGTTAAAGCTCGAGCTTGGAACCACTGACGGAATGGGTCACCGTGACGTGTTGCTGGTCAGATAATTCAGTATCAAGGCGAATGAGACGGAAACGAACTGGCTGTCACTCGATCAGAAAGTGAACGCATAAAGGACTGGCCTACCAAAGTAGAGGTTGACACAGAGGATTACCGTTAGACCTGGAGGACAAGAGTGGGGTTAGTTGTCCCACTAGAGGTTCCCGGTGACCGAAAAAAACACCTCGCAAGGCCATTCTGCGAATCCTTAGAAGATATTTATTTTTCATGCAAATTAATGATAAAATAAAAGTAGATGATATCATGAATGATAATGGGACAACGATGACGACTTTATTCAATTCAAATTTGGAGTTGGAAATCCTAAGATGGGGGTCACAGTAGGATCCATCTCTCTCTCGTTCTCGGGGTCGCCGAGTTACCCCTTTTTATCCATCACAAATCTAAATATTCGCATGCAAATATGTCATTTCGAGAGTGAGAGCGGTAAGGAGGAAGGAGGGGGGGGGGCGAAGTATAAAACCTTGAAAATTCACAACCCTTTATGATAAAAAAAAACTAAACCAACTATTTTCATAAAACATTTATGAGAGGGGTGAGACACCCTGCCGGTCACAAAAGGGACATCTTTTCTTTTGTCTTAAAACATGTATTTAGGTCACAGGAGACATTCAAGGTATCAAGCATAATTATTCACAAAATTCAACTGTCACCGAGTGTGACCTGTGGCCACTGCACTACACACCAATCGGACAGCCTAAAAATATCACCTGAACACGTGACGGATAGGTAGCTAGGGCGGTGTGTACTTGATTTGGTTATTTAATGTCGGCCTATCGACTTTTGCAGAGTAATGTTACCGACGCCAGGGGACTGGGCGGCAAGTGGAAGGCAGGACGAGCTCCTACACGAGCCCCTTCCGTGCAGCAGAAGGATGGTGGTGGTGGTAGCATCACACACACCCTCAAACTGTACGGCACACGTTTTATTCCCATACGGGACGGTAGCGAGACTGTTCTCCCTCTCGGATTGGTTAAATGATTAAACGCTGACGAAGGTAATTTACCGATGTCAGGGTGGAGGGGGACAAGCGTCAATACCAGAGAATTCTTCCAAATTACACCCTTGTATTTCACCGCGTAGAAAAGGGCTCTTAAGTCCAGTAATAGCAGCATCCCGAATTTCATACCCATCCGAGATGAAAGGAGCTTTTGGGAGTAGTTAAACCACTTGGCGTACTGAGTTTTACCGATGTCGGGGGTGGGAGGGAGGGGAGGAGGCAAGCCGCCTCAAATTTACTCACATATGTCCCTTTCCGTGTATAAAAGGGCTATTTGGAGTCCAGCAGTGAGGGGATCACGGCTTTGTATTGACACCCATGAAGGACGAAAGGCATTTTTGAGGCTTCCTTCTGACTCCCAAAACAAGAACGGATCGAGTGGCAATCCGCGACTACCGAACACTTGGGGGAGCGGCGAATTGCGTTGGACACACCAGTTCTCGGCTGATCACTGAAGTTAAGCAGCGCAACCCCAGCTAGTACTGACATGGGTGGCCGCTTGGGAAAGCAGTTTCTGCATAAGAACTATGCTGTGGATGGGGCTCTAATGACCTCTGTAGTTGAAGGGCCCTAAAGCACCAACAAGCAACAAGCAACCGAACACTTGGGGAGTGAAAGTTACAGATGTTGGTTCCTATCCAGGCCACTGGCCCATGGAGGGTGAAGAACTACCGTTTCCTGATCGCGGAAAATCCGACAGCAGGAGCCTGCAGCTACCACATGCAGTAATATGAATGATGATCAGATAAAGAGGGCCGTCAGCCATCCCATCAACTTGAAAACTGCTTTGGACACACCAGTTCTCGTCTGACCACTCAAGTGAAGCAACGCAACCCCAGCTAGTACTGACATGGGTGGCCGCTTGGGAAAACTGGGTACTGCTAGTTCCCCTCAAAAAATCGTCGCAGTAGTGTAGTGTCTGTGCAGTCTCTGCATTAGAACTACGCAGTGGACGGGGCTCTAATGATCTTGCAGCTGAAGGGCCCTAAAACACCAACTTGAACGAAAATGACCATCCCTAAGAATCCAAAAGCTGACCTAAGAGGTAGGTAGCAAAGACTCAGCAACCGCTAAACAAGAGAGTCGGCGTCTACCACGCAGGCGCAGCGTATGACGTCACAAAAACCGCCATAGTCTCGATAACTCGAATATTCCTATTCATCCATTCACTGGTACGCTATCCTAAGTCGAATTTTCGACATTGTAGCCTTATTTTTAAGGAATTTTAATAGATTTCAGAGAAAGAACTAATAAAAATTGTTACACAGTATTACAAGAAGTTAAAAATGTCTCTGGTTGCAACATGAAACCCTTTTTTTTTCTCATTCAAACACACAGTCAAGAGATTTAAGCAGAAATACTGTCGTCATACTTAGTTGGAAGCCAAATAACGTTTCTACATCAAGGTAGATATAAATTTTATGATCAACTACTGAGAGAGAGAGAGCGAGAGAGAAAATGAAACTAGGTTGGTGTCGTCCCCCTTTTTTATTGAAATTTCTTATTGTTTTAATCAAAAAATATATAAAATATCAGGGTTGCTCGATAAAGTTGAACCCATTTCTGAAAATATGGCTGCCGCGAAGGACTCCTCCTTCTCCTTCTTCTCCAAGGTGCACTCGACACGCAGTGAGATTTATTCAGAAATGATGAGCTACTTTTTATTCATTTAAACCCGCTTTTTGAAACGAAAGAAGAAGAAGAAGAAAACAGTTCAGATTATATTATATTTGAGATATAAATAAATAAAATCATAATTTTAAATTCAGATGCGTTTCACTTTCAACTTAAGAAGCAGGTGAGTGAGAGTGCAACTTGTTAACACAATAAGCACCACCCTTCCTCTCTCCCTTCAGGCTGCCCCGTCAGTACCAAAATAAAAATAAATACAATTTTAAATATATTATATAATAAAAAAAAAAATAATAGGGAATTTCTACCAAAAAAAAAGTAATGCACACTTGATAATCAAAAAACAATGTTATCTCTCCACAATATAAATTTTAAAATTAAGAGCGGATGCAAATCAAATCGAAAAATAAAACCAAACCTCACTTTATGAATGAGATTATTTTTTGGATAGAAATAAAGGTATTTTACAATCAAAATGGCAGTGAAAGGAAATGAGAGTCACACACCTGCTGTCTTTCTCTTCTCTCACTCTCCAAACATTTCACAAAGAGGAAGGAGAAGCACCAGTCGTTTAGCGCCACAAGGAGCATAGACAAAACAAAAGCAGGGATCGGGTACCCATCTTATCCTTCTGAATGGACACAAGGCGATAATATTGGTCATAGTTTTTTCTGCAGCCGGTTGCCGGCCAAAGCTGCACCCCTACGCTTATTTATCGTCGGTTGTTGTTGTTTGTTGGTGTTTTAGGGCCCTTCAACTACAAAGGTCATTAAAGCTCCGTCCACAGCATAGTTCTTATACAGAGACTGCACAGACACTACACTAAGGCAAGGCGCAAAATGAGGCCGCAGGGTGACGTAGGTGACGAAGGCGACGCAGCCCTGCGAAATTCTGCTAGCAGGCAATCACCGGCACATTGAATCGCAGTTTTTCACTATACTTTCATCAAATAACATGAGAACTCAGCTTCGCACCGCTTTTTGTTACTGTCACGCCAACTTCAAGCAGGAAACTGCGGCATTGGCACTGCGCTCCGCAGAGTCCCGTGGCGCAGGCACTGAGTCACGTCACCTTGCGATTTAAAATGTGCAACTACATATTATCACGTGAGCCACAGAAATTTATAGTGAGTTACTCTGCGTCACATGCGAAGACTGCGTCTCATTTTGCGCTGGGCCTAATGCAACGATTTTTTCCCAGTTTTCGCAAGCGGCCACCCATATCAGTACTAAATGGGGTTGCGCTGCTTAACTTCAGTGATCAGACGAGAACTGGTGTGTCCAACGCAATTCGCCGCTCCCCTTTTATCGTCGGTTCAGTGTTCGTTGGGGAATACTACCGACGCCAGGGGGCGAGCTCCTACACCTGGAAATTTATGCCTCATCTACTCGATGCGTAGTAGAGAGGGTTCTTTTACGTGCAAGTGCCATCGTACACCCACACAGGACCTCGGTTTTACTTCTCATCCGAAAAAAGCGCACTCGCGACCTCTCTTTCGCCCGAAAGAAGCCGACTCACCACGGTCCAGTATCGAACCTAGAACTACTGACGCAGTTGCCGAGCTTGCTAAGCACTACGCCACCGCGACGGGTGTTTAGTGCCACAAGGAGCATAAACAAAACAAAAGCAGCCTCTGACAGGTGTCAGGCATCCATCTTGTCCTTCTGAATCCACACAACGGTGATCTACTGAACTGTGTTTTTCCGCAGCCGGTTTCCTACCAAAGCTGCAACCCCTACGTTTATTTATCGTCGTTGGGGGACTCCACCGACGCCAGAGGTGAGCTCCTACACCTGGAAATTTTGCCTCGTCTACCCGTTGCGTAGTTGAGAGGGTCCTCTTACGTGGTAATGCCATCGAACACCACACGGGACCTCAGTTTTTTTTTTCATCCGAAAGAATGCGCACTCGGGGCCTCTTTCTCTGTCTCTCCATCGAAAGAGGCCAACTCACCTCGGTCCAGTATCGAACCTAGAACCAGAGGCGTCACTAGGGTTGCCGTAACCCGGTGGGGCGACGCCATGGTATCACCCCCACGTCTCCCGAAAAAAACCGCTCTGTTTCTTCTTCTGCTTTGGTGTGAGTGGTGTCATCCGGTACGGACCGCATCCCCTAGTGACGCCACTGCCTAGAACTACTGCGCTAACCACTACGCCACCAAGGCGGGTCCGTTTAGCGCCACAAGGAACATAGACAAGACAAAAGCAACTTCTAATTCTTTTCCCGTCTCTGACAGGGGTCGCGTACCCATCTTGGACGGCGTTTTTTTTTCGCAGCCCGTTGCCGGCCAAAGCTGCAACCCCTACGCCAACCCCTATCGTCCGTCTGGTGTTCGGTGGGGCACAACTGGTGGAGCTCCTACAACTGGGAATTTTGCGTCATGTACCCTTTCAAAGATCCTGACGACAATATAAAGGTTAACATCAGTCAGCAGGGCATTCCAATTCGTCTGCATCGTCCCAATTCGTGGGGTAGGCCGGCATGGCTTGTTCGTCGGTGTTTCAGGACCCTTCAACTACAAGGCCATGAGAGCCCCGTCCACTGCGTAGTTCTAATGCAGAGACTGCACCGACACTACACAATAGGGACGATTTTTGGGTATTAGTGGTACCCAGTTTTCCCAAGCGGCCACCCATGTCAGTACTAGCCGGGGTAGCGTTGTTGAACTTCAGTGATCAGAGGGGAACTGGCGAGTCCGACGCAATAAGCCGCTCCCGGCGGATCAGGGAGCCAGATTAAAAAACAGAGAGGGGGCGGGGGGGGGGGGGGGGGGGCGCCCATATGTGTCTTAGAGAAATGGGCAGCAAACAGAACGAAAGTGTCCGGGGACGGAGATGGGGAAAAGGGGGAGGGGAAATCAGTGACGTCACGCAGAAACCGTGCAAGCTCGCCATCTAGTGGAAAAAAGCGACAACACCCGTCATACCGGCCTAAATAGCTGACAAACTGCCTTTAATCTACGGGGTCAATGGCACGCTACTAACTATAAATAATTAAATAATAACAGGTAATAATAATTATAATAATAATAATATTTTCTCTTTTCATTTTAGTAAATAAATATATTATTCAATTTCTGTCATGTTTAGACTATTGTTAACAGCATTTTATTGTCCATTAATATTTGCGACAACGAGATTAAAACGGTGCACCATTTTTCTTGGATGACGACACAGAAACCCACGACTCCCCTCCGATGCCCGAAAAAGGCGTAGGGCTTTTCAAAATGGCGTTACATCAGCAGTAGAAACAACAACAACATGCTTCGTCGATTAATTTAATAACCATTTAATTGGAGCTCGGACATTTAATTTCTGGGCCACGATGACAACGCGACAAAACTACACTTCACTTCAACGAAATAAAATTGTTGCTAAAACGAAGAGAGAGAGAGAGAGGGCCATGTAAGGGGCAAAATGTGGGTCGTTGTTTGTTTGTTGCTTTAGGGCCCTTCAACTACAAGGTCATTAGAGCCCCGTCCACAGCATAGTTCTTATGCAGAGACTGCACAGACACTACACTAATGTGACGATTTTGGGGGGTATTAGCAGTACCCAGTTTTCCCAAGCGACCACCCATGTCAGTACTAGCTGGGGTTGCGCTGCTTAACTTCAGTAATCAGACGAGAACTGGTGTGTCCAACGCAATTCGCCGTTCCCGGCAAGATGCGGATCGTCGTGTCCATGATATTCAGTCCATTGGGAGTATTCTACCTCATTTTTTTTTCGGCGATATCCACCACTCCAGGCTCCCTCAAATATATTCATTCCTAATTCTGGGGGTTTCCAGAGCTGGTAGAATTAGGAATGAGTATATTAGATGTATCCTGGGGGTTGGTGGAAATCGCCGAAAAAAAAAATGAGGAGAGGGGAGGAGGAGATCGTTAGGTCCATTTCAGGAATGCAGGTGGTCGAAAGCACCCGGGACAGAGGGAGATCGAAACAGACGTGGGAACAGGTTGTCCGCAAGAATATGTTAGTGTGTGGGGCGGACGGGCACCTTGTGGGGGATAGGCGGGAGTGGAGGGCTAGAACCCGCAGACCCGACCCTTCCGCAGGCGGGATAAGGACGCGATGATGATGATGATGGGAGTTCAGTTAGCATTTCAGACACCAGGTGGGAACGAAGTCCGATCTTACAGCCCTTTGAGTGACCCAATCCTCCTATTGCTCCCGTCCCGAACATTTTAATTTTATGTACGAAATAGCATCTCAGACCCGACCCTGGCACAGTCGGGGTAAGGGTTTGCTTTGTTGGTGTTTTAGGGCCCATCAACTACAAGGCCATTAGAGCCCGTCAACTGCATAATTCAAATGTAGAGACTGCAAAGACGCTACACTAATGCGACGATTTTTGGGTATTAGCGGTACCCAGTGTTCCTAAGCGGCCATCCATGTCAGTATTAGCTGGGGTGGCGTTGCTTAACTTCAGTAATCAGACGGAACTGGTGGTTCCAACGCAATAAGCCGCTCCTGGGGTCAAGGGTATGATGATGATGACGTACGAAATAGCATCTTAGCCATCTTGGTGGCGCTGGAGGTAGCGTGCTTGTTTACTGCGTCAGATGTTCCAGGCTCGATACTGGATAACTGCTTTCGGACGAGAGAGAGGTCCGGAGTGCACCTTCCGTCGGATGGGAAGCAAAGCTTTTGTCCTATCTGGTGGACCATTGCACTTCGAAGGACCCTCTCTACTATGCAACGGGCAGGTGAAACAAAATTAACAGGTATAGGAGGTCTGTGGAGTGCCCCAACGAAAATCGGACCCACGGTGGTTGCAGCGGTGATGGACAGCAGGCTGTGTAAAAGAACCATCCAATAGATCGCCCATGGGTCCAGAGAGAGGGACAAAGAAGGGTACTCGACCCTGACACAGGGGAGAAAAGGGTTAGGAGTTGCTTGCTTTTGTATGAAATGAATCTCGAGGTCCTTTGCTGTATAAAAATTACAATTTTGGCCTCCGTTGTTCGTGGAGGTCCCTTTCTATCCTCTTAGCCTAGGGCCTATATCTATCTTTAAGGTGCTGAAAGGGCCCTCTTACTAGCGGAGCTCATCACAGGTCCTGAAAAGCCCCAGGGTAGAGTAGGTGGCAGCGGGGCACGGCAGTGTGGGCCACGGGAAGAAAAAAAAAAGCACTACAGGATGATAGAAGGGAGACCAAAAGAGCAGATAGTAGCGTCATTAGAGGGTACGGGCCGCACTGGGTGACACCAACCCTAACAACGCCACTGAGAGAAGACCCGACCCTGTCATAGACGAAATAATTATGGCGTACAAGAGGATCACCTTAAGCTAAATACACATTCGAAAGGGCCAATGGACTGCTTTCCTCTTCGGTCAGCCTACGCTGTTCAACGGTCCTACTAGGATAAGTCCTCTACCGGGCTTATTTCTCCCATGTTCAATCGTGCCCTGGGCTAATATGTTTTTCGGCTGGCCATGAGAAGCAGCAAAGGCTCAAATTCACCTTCAGTCCCGAACGAGGGCCACCGCTGTAAGTAATAGAACCCTTTCTATGAGGAGTTTCATGGTTACAGGTTCGATCCTAATCGAGGTGGTGATGTTTTTCGGGCGGGAATGAAAAGAAGGTCCAAAGCATTTCAGAGTAAAGGACCTTTTCAACGAACGCGAGACAATTTTATTGACCAAAGGCATTTTTCGGGATAGAAAAAAGAAGACCTTTTCCTATTAGAAAAAGGGCCCTTTCTGGACTATGGGCAGAAGAGGAAACTTAGGATAAACGTTAACAGGCACAACTTCACTCAGGTTAACCAACCAGCCTTCGCATCGCGATAGGTGCACTCCTAGGGCTAAAACACTCAAGGTCCATGCATTAGACGACTTACTGCTGAATTTGGAAAGTGAGGTAACCCTCACTGGAAGCTTGGCTCGAGAGCCCTTGCACATGAATAAAAAGAGTCCTTTGAAATAAGGCAAAAGCAACTCCTAACCCTTTTCCCGCCTACGGCAGGGTCGGGGACCTATCTTGTCCCTCTTAATGGACACAAGGGCGATCTATTGGACAACTTTTTCCATAGCCGGTTACCGACCTAAGTTGCAACCCCTATGCTTATTTATCGCCGGTCTACTGTTCGTTGGGGCACTCCACCGACCCCAGAGGGGGGGGGCGCGAGCTCCTATACATGGAAAATTTGACTCATCTACCCGTTCCATAGTAGAGAGGGCTCTGGAGGTGTAAAGGCCATCGTACACCACACGGGACCTCGGTTTTACTTCTCATCCGAAAGAAGGCGCACTCGGGGCCTTTCTCTTGTCCGAAAGAAGCCAACCCGCCTAGGTCCTGTATTGAACCTAGAACCAGTGACGCAGTTATCGATCGTGCTATCCACTTCGCCACCGAGGGGGGGGGTCAACTGATATAATATTTCAAGAAACATGATACCGGATTCCAGGGTCGCATGGGTCTAGGTCCTTTTTCGTGACATAGACGGAGGGGCAGAAAATACAACTGCTCCAAGACCTTAACAAGGCCCTCAGCACCAAATGTCAAAGGTCTTAATCTGCCACACGTACAACAATACTTCAAAGACAGTCCATTAGGGTCCCAGACAGGACAGGCTACTTGAAGGATTTTTTAGGGTCGACCAGTTGTTGGCATTCTTCCAGCTTTAATCCATTATGTCTCAGGTTCAATTCTGGGAACTACGGCCAGGGCGGCCTCTTTCCGACAAATGGCGAGAACGCCCCGTAAAGGTTTAAGAACCTTGTCTAAATAAAGGACACTATAATTTCGAAAAGGACCTTATAGTTTGGGTGAAATAAAAACACTAAAGATGTTCCTGCAACCATGGTCAGCAAGGCCCTTGGAAGCTGCTAACAAGGACCAGTAAGCTAAATGGTCTCAAGGGCTCCAATTTCACCATCTCCACAAGAATTCCTGTGGACATCTTAGGACCACTACTGCCCCTGATTCGTTCATGAAGCCAACAACAGTTTTTCTCACGACGTTATACTAAGTTAGGTCTTACAGGTCTGAAAGATATTTACCGACACCAGAGGGCTGCTCTGGCACACTGAAGTCAAAGTTATTTTCTCCCCGAGGTACGCATTTTCACTTCTCCGTGAAAATGGAGTTCGCACCCCCGTCACTCGTCAATGACCGTTGTAAAACGGGACCCTAATTAGAAGACGACTACAACGTGGTTTTTAGCTGACGACGACGACGCCTCTTTGAAGAGGACAACAACATGTCCCAAACCGGAAATCCAAATCGGTAAATCAATTTCGACATCGCCCACAACTTCATTTTCACGCATAACATTGAAATTTGGCAAGTGAATGTTGCCAGTCGCATTTAGTCGGAATGCGAGGTCGACGGGGGTGTGCTTTAAACGGACCTTGACAAGCATGGCGCCTTTAGGACGGCGGCCTCAACTAGCACCACCATGTCAACACGGGACAAAAATGTCGCATAAAATATGCCGTAGGGCGGGCGGAGGGAGCGCCTAATTGCTAATGTTGGAGAGTGTCGGGCGCGAACCCACGTCCACGATTGACTAGTGAAGGGGTAGCTTTCCCAAATTTGAAGGGAGAGGCTGTATTGAGTTGGGCACACCAGTTCTCGTCTGATCCCTGAAGTTAAGCAACGCAACTCCAGTTAGTACTGACATGGGTGGCCGCTTGGAAACACTGCGTACCGCTAATGCCCAAAAATCGTCGCATTAGTGTAGTGTCTGCATTAAAACTACGCAGTGGGCAGAGCTCTAATGACAATTGTAGATAAAGGGCCCTAAACCACCAACAAAACAAGAAACAACCCCAAATTTGAAGGCTCACTTATAGTGTGGTACTAGAAACCAGGACATGCCCAGAAATGAATGTTCGATCCTAGGGAGGCGAATGGTACTTTTTTCAAGTGCTCCTGTGCTCTGTCCCGAATGGGACGACACGCGCAGAGTGAATGTGCATAGACCCCTAAAAAATACCTAGGGGCAAGAACGACTACGTGCGATGCCCTACGATAGGAGGCCCGCGGTCTCAGTTTTCATCCCATACAGAGGGCGAACTTATTTTGATGTTTCACGTATGCTTGAAGGAGAAAGTCGGGGTTAGGACTTACCGTTCTTCGGGGTAGAAAGAGCCCTTTGCAAAGAGGTTTACTGGTACGCCTAGGAAGGGTGAGACCTGTCTACTTCTGAAGATAATTTACAGACAAACAGGGCGCGAGCTCCCAATCCTTGGAATTTTGCCTAATTCCATGTATACTTACCTTACTCAATGTGGCAAGGTTTCTTCTAGTTGGAATAATGCCACACGCGGATAACCTACAAGGGAACCCAGACGTCCCGCCCAGGACGAAGGGTTACGGGGAGGGGTGCAGTCACCCGACAAATAGTTCACCTCGGCCTGGATCAAACACTGTCGTTTTCTCCAATGTCAATCATGCTAAGGTTCTTTAACATGCAGAAGTGCCACTGCATACATTGCATGGGGTCACGGCTTCACTTCTCATTGGACAGAATGCACACTGGGGGAACCGGGGCTTTAGGGCCCGAAGTCGTCCTGGGGGAAATCTAGGTGAAAAAACATCTCGCCGAGGATCAAATGCTTTCGTTACCTCCAGCGTTAATAACGCTGACATATGGACTACCAAGGCGGTTTCAGAGCCACCACGGACCTGTGCCAGGATTATACTTCATGTGACGCCTTCGAAAACAAACAGGGCATCCCTCAGCCCCATCACTCCTCCCAAAAAACGATTCCAAAGGTCGTATGATGGAATAAGGCAGAGTAGGAGGACACGAAAAGCACACTATAAGGAGAGTAACACAAAGTCGTAACCCATGTCCGAGTTCAACAAAGTGACATCATTGAGATGAATGACCCATCCCGAAATATTATCCCCGAAATTTCCAGAAATACAAGTCCACAATTTATGACCGTACTTCATGGGCACGACACTGGCCGATGCCATTTAGTGACATGCAACTTGGTTGGTGGACGCATACCACACATGTTTCTTTACAAAGGACCATAAAGTGGACAGCTCCCCTCCTTCCGTCTCGTCTTCTTCCTTCCCCCACCTTCACCAAACAGAGACGAAAACGAACCTTTTTGCTTCCCTCAACCCCTAATTGTGACCCCCGCCGTCTCATAAAGAGATGTTTCCCCTCTCTCCGCTCCCAAGACAGTCCTATATCAGACTGCCAGTAATGTTGTCCAGATTCCTGAATAGGAATGCACACCAAAAATTATAAGATGATGTGCTCCATCAGCATTCCACCCCCCAATTCTTAAAGTGGATAGGAGGTCATCTCCGAAACTTAACCCCCCCCATCACCCCCATCATCCTCTTTCGTTTAGAGCCCCCACCTCATGGGCTCCTAAAGATTGAATAATTGTCCTCTCATCACAGGGTTTCTGTCAAACTAATTCTCACCTTTGCACTCTGCCTGCTCCACACGCATTAACTGATCTCTTGCCCACGCAGAACCCCCCCCTCTCCCATCCTTAAATAAGACCGAAAACACATCCACTCTCTCGCCATGGCCCACCATTAACCCCTCAAGTGCAATCACCTCTACTACAATCATGTGCAACAACTAGTGCGGCCACTTGGCATGCTTCTCAAGTTCCAGAGCAAGTCATCAAACGGCCCATTTACTTCTCTCTCGTGTCCTAATTTTAGACCGCCTTCGCAAAGTCGTTCACAAAAAGCGTACCAATTGAATTCGACTGCCCCACAACGGGCATCGGCGTCTACCACCTGGAGTGGAAATGGTACCTCAGACCTTCCACCCGTCCGACAATTGACAGAAAAAAAAATCAACTAGTTTGAGCCCTTGTCGCTTGTACTCTCTGGCGACAACAAGACTCCTCTTTAAAGAATAGGTCCCAAATTAAATCGAGATCCAATTACAGTGCCCTTAGCTATTCCCCAAATAATACACATCATTAATTAGAGCATATGTCTGTCAAATACCTGGTAAGGTCTTGCAAGGAGAACTGCACTTCTGACCGTATACAAGGGCTTGCACTAACTAACTGGCAGGGTGCAACACACTGACTTCCGTTAAACAACGCGAAGGATTTCTTGGCAGTGATTGGGACGTCACACCCCGAATTTGACGCAACAGTGATTAACCACCATTCGACGGCCAGGAAAAAAAAAATGCTTGAAGGCCCTCAAGAAAAGAGGGACATGCTGGAAATGATGCGAGCAATAGGTTCCTAAATCAGAAAAGAACTCAAGATGAAATCCAAAAAGATTTCCAGGGACACTCTGAAGGGTCAGTAACTCTGTCCATAACGGACTGTAGAATAGCAGATTATCATCGAATTTGGTACTCTGATGTGAAAGGGCATGTAACCCTAGTATCCGCGCTAGTAAAATCCCAAGCAGTTTACTACAAACAGGTACGCTAGCGCTAGAATCCATTTGGTTGCTCGAACGCTTTCCAAAAATACATCGGTGAGCACGGATAACAATAACAATCTCATAAATAGTCGAAGGTCTTAGCGGGCTTTGGAAGATGCTATTTGGGAATTAGAAGCCCAAATAGTCAGAAGGGTCATGGTAAACAACAAACCCACCTTTTCAGGTATGCAACTTGCAGGGGATAAACCCAAGAAGAAGCTTCTTTAGGCTTTCATTTCAGAATTAGTAATTAACTCGGAAAAAATAAATAAAAAGAAATCCGTCATGTTTTAGCGGAACTAATTCATTTAGCACACTTTACTGAGATTCACGCAGCCGTAAAAACAAGGTAAGGTGCGCCATACTTTCACCACCCTACGTCGTCGGGGAAAGGGGAAACATGCTGCGCGTATGGGGACGTTGTAGCGGCTGCCAGAAATGAAAACAAGAGGAAACAGACCAGATGAACTCACTCTCGTTCATTCCCGCATGAATGGGCCCACACACAAGATTAAAAAATACCATTCACAGTCAGTAGTCATTCATCCATCTAGTCCTAACGAACTTGGAGAAACTAGCCTTAAAAGACCCCTGTAGCATCACCGTCGAATTCCTCATCGAGTAACACGCGGCAAAAGACGTTCTCACGGTCGCTATCCACATTTAAACTCAAACTTATCAAATGCTTTTCTAAAATCAATTGATTTCTTCAAAATAATTTCAAAATCGTAAGGATTTTTCAAACGCTTTAGTAAAATCAACCGACAGCGTGAAATGTTACTGCAAAAACAAGGAATTTTCCAAACCCTTCCTTTTTTTTCAAACGCCTTTTTCAAATCCAAGTATTTTTCAAACGTTTTTCAAAAATCCACCAATTGGATCGAAAATATGGTAAAAGATCAATGAAAAGTTGCCATAAGTAAATTGCTTTCGTAACTAGAGTTCACGGGGTGGACAGCAGTGCTAATGACCAACAGATTGAGGGAATGGCTCCAGAGCCAAAAGGACTACCAACCAACTACGTTTTTGGAACAGGGTGCTGCTAGTTAACCGTCCAAGCATTTTTCTGGCAGAAAGGAGAAAAAAAAAGTGAAAGTTGGGGCAAGGCTCCAGAGTTGGGCAACAACCGAAATGTTTACCTACGCGAAAGTATCAAAAAACGCGGAGGCACAACCCATTTTTGTGCCCAAAATTTGGGGCTTTCAAATAATAGGTGGATGCAACCAGACATTTAACCGTATAATAACAGTAATCACAATGGGTTATCATAATGACCAATTATGGGCTAACCGAGTTAAAACCCAAAAAACCTCTTCCACCTTCCAATTATGAGTAATCGAGAGGAGTGTTGGATTAAACATTGAGAGGGGGGGGGCTCCAGTATTAATCCTCCCAGTCAAGGATTACGGCGAGGATTAGCTCTTGATGATTTCATCATCGTGGTTCTCTTATTGGTCACCATGTAATTCCGAGTGGTGACACAAATAAAGCCTGGGTGAAAGACAGTGCAATCCTTGTCCAATCTGAAAGGGTCTTCAGGGACATCCGTTCCGCCATACCTAATTGGGGATAGCAATCACTACACAGCCAAATATCGATTTAGAACACATCCCAGTCCAAAAGAAGCCCTGTCACGAGGGAATTTTTCAAACGTCTTTACATTAAGACGCCTCAGTACAATTCTTGAAGAAAGACTATCGGAAGACACCCTAATGTCCTTGAATGGTAACAAAAAAAAAATTATTCAGGTGAGAGGGAGGAAAACCAATCCTAAAACGGAGTCCGAGATCACAACTGGGAATTGGTTTAGAGTCTCGAGGACAAACGAAAAAAAGACATAGAAATCCACAAGACAAAGGTGTCCCAAACAGGAATATTAAAAGAAAGGACACCAACAAATAAAAATAAAAATTAGTCTTACCACCAAACGGAAAGGTCCAACCTCCAAAATTCGACTTTTGATTAAGTAGGCTTAAATATCGCCTAAACACTGAAGACACAACAGGTGCGTTAATATGTCCAGGGGTACAGTCTTGAAGACCATAAAGGTGTACACGTTTCAAAATCCAGAATCCATAGTTTGGTGTTGGGACCAAATCAAATTCCGGTCACAAAATCAGCAGAATAATTCGGTGATAAATTCTCGAGTTCCAAGATATTATTTCAATCGCACACTTTGATAAACTTGGTTAAGTGGCATCTTGCAAATACCAAGATAACTGAAGGCAAACACACACAAACAGAGATAAAGGGATAAGAGGGGGATGGGTGGGTTCTGTTTAAGATGCCCCAACTTTTGTCAGTAAACACATCACATATGATACTCCTTCATTGACTTCAGCAATTTTAGCGAGCATCCCTTACCACTATCAGCGGACAATTCCAAACAAGACGGCAGAGGCTCAAGAAAACTCACTGAAAATGTGATCTTCTCAAAGCGTTCGAAGAAACCAACTCCAATTGTATTAGTGAAAAAAAAACAACGTATGATGGATACACGTGTCAGCAGGTTCACAGATAAGATCCAAAGACCTAATGTGCTCTTGCTCTTCAAGAGGTTGCTCGCGCGCGCGCGTGTGGCGAGGAGAGCAAGGCGGAGAAGGGGCAGATGAACTGAGAAGGTCCTTCAAACTTTCAGAGTAACAGAAATAAAACACCGTCAGTGACACGCGCACATTCACAACAAATCACCAAGAGTATTCAATAAATCCATCATCACTTTTGCCAAAAAAAAAGAGACTGAACTCCAAAATCGTCGAGTGTCACAGTTGCCGTTTAAAAATGTTCCACTCTTCTACAGAGAACTCCCGTCGGAAAATATCCTCTGAGCGGTAAACACACAACACACGTGGAGAGCGAAGAAGAAGAGTAATTTGTAGTAGTAATTTTAGCAAAGCATTCGATCCTGGTGTTTTGCGATAAAAATCCTAATTTCACCAGTGAAAATGCGACCAAATCGTGTAGAACTTCAGGTGAAAAATGGGAAGAAGGGAGGGAGGGGATGTAATCGGTACCCACAAGTAACAAGAGTAAAGTTTGAGCCTGTCTTCCTCTAAACGGTACCATCAACAAATGAGATTACACCACGAGGACGGCTGCTGCTACCGCCAACAACAATAATCACACATACCACAGAGGGAATGAGTGAGAGTAGCGGAGAGGAGAGGTAAGAAAAAAAAAATTAACAGCCCACCGCCGAACAACAACAACAACCACAATGCCAAATACGTCGACCAGCACCGAACCACCTTTTCCGTGGCACCAACCGATGTTTGCAAATGTGAGAACATCTCTTTCTCTCACTCAAACGCAAACAGGTAAGTTTCCAGTAGATGGCGTAGCCCTGATTAGTTTCTTTTCTTGAACCAACAGATTGAGCATAAAGAGATTTCACGAATCGGTGCATGGCATACATTTTTTTTTCTACCAATAAGATCAAAGATCCTTCTTGCGGACCACATCACTTCCTTACAACCAGAACCACTTGCACTTACAACTTCTTGTACTACTACTACAACTACTACTACCTACCTACCTCTGGAGCAATTACTTTCACTCTAGTAAGAGGACGACGACGGACGGACGAAAGAGCGGGCCAACAAGACCCGTAACTGAAAAGACACTAAAAAAAAAAACGCCACGCGCACCAACACCAAACAACAAAAAATACTTACGTGAACTACCACAATACAAACAACATCAGATTCTCAAATGGGACGTCCCATTTCGGAATACCTACAAAATAGCAACAGTTTTATGAATATTATTGTTCCAACACCGAAATTAGATCATCGTGAATATAATTTATATAATTTTAAATAGTTTCATATAATAGGTCCAATTTTTCGGAAGATAAAGCCTTCTTATTTTTTTTTACCTGTCTTCAAAATTAAGACACAGGGTAACAAAGAGACCAGAGAATGAAGATGACGTAGGTGCTGTTGCTGGACTCAAGGATAGTTGCATATGAAAATGCTTTCATTTTTTTTTTGTATTCTCCCTTAACAAAAAGAGATAAGAGGGATGGGGACACGGGGGGGGACAGGTAGGAAGATAGGTAGAGTGTGAGGGTGCTAGGGTGCTAGGTGAAGAAGGATAAGAGAAGAGAGAGGGGGAAGAAGTTGAAATTTGAAATAAAACTGTCACGATTCACCTCCGTTGCTTTTCTATAACAATTTTTCTCACCCGTCCCCTCTCTCCCTCTCCTCTTCGTTGCTGGCCCCCCCTTCTCTCCTTCTTTCTCTCTCTTTGGCACCTTCTCTCTCTATACAAAAACCTTGAGATATACCTGTAGGCCACACGAAATCATATCATTTCGGAAATGTACCTCATTCAGAGGTTCACCGCCAAAATACAACTCGCCCCCTCCCTCCTTCCCTCCTAAAATTACAAACACCAAGTCCCCATATTACTAAAAAGCATATTGTACACACGGATCTGAGAAGCAAAGTAGATGCGTGTGCCTTTTCTGGATGATGAGGCAGGGGAGATCTAGAGGGCTAAGTAGATTGAAGGCAAAAGAAAGCGATGAAGAGGTGTGGGGGCGAGAGAGAGAGGGCAGCCGGACCACGTCTACTCAGATCTATTTCAGTTTTAACACGCAATCAGTTCCAAAATATCAACTGGTTTTCTTATCTCTTTCGTCGCCAAACTCGGCACTAAATGGCACTAGCAAGGAACCAGTAGCTGACAGGATATGAGCTCACAAAACTCGCAGCTATGACCACATCTTAGTGGTCAGGGTCGTTTCCAGGTGAGAGGGTGCGGTTTTGGTTATTTAACGTCTAACTTAACCACTACCGAATATAGTTTACCGACGCCAGAAGGAGGTGGGTGAGGTCCAACAACTTCCTCGTACACCTGGGAACATTGTTCTCCCTAACCGAAGGGGTTCTTTACCGTGCAATGTAACGACATTGTATCCACCCCCACATACCCGAGGGAGCGGCGAATTGCGTTGGACACACCAGTTCTCGTCTGATCACTGAAGTTAAGCAACGCAACCTTCAACTAGTACTAACATGGGTGGTCGCCTGGGAAAATTGGGTGCTGCTAATACCCAAAAAACGTCGCATTAGTGTAGTGTCTGTGCAGTCCCTGCATCAGAACTATACACTGTGGACGGGACTCTAATGACCTTGTAGTTAAAGGGCCCTAAAACACAAACAAACCCACATACCCGGAAGCTAAGGCTTTGGTTCCTCTTTCAGGGCGGAAGGAAATACAGTGAAACTAAGGGCATCACTCCAGTGTGCCAGAACTGACTCTGCAATGATAGACATCAGCAAGGGTGTGATCATGCAGAAGTGGACAAAAGAGACACTTGTCCCCTCTCCATCTCCGGGGGTCGACAAACATCCGATTCCCGAAAAACACTGCCTCCAAATCTTCCTGTAACGTCGTTTCCATGCCTTGTCCAGCCTGGAATATTTTCTGAGGACGCCCATGTCACTGAGTCACCAAGGGGGGCTAAATTCGAGAGAAGAAGAAAGAGGGGAATGCAAGATATTGTATTATTTGCTAAATGCTGCAGTACGCTAGTTTGACGTACGCAGGCCATGTTACTGACACGATAAAATAAAAGGGGGGAAGGTCAGGACAATGATGGGCTCAATGGATGGTCCCATATCGGAATCACGAGGTTTCTCCCCAGCTCTGGTGCAAGAGAATGTTGGGGAAGAGAAAAAGATGGATGAAGTCTTCTTAAGCGTCACCGTACTGGAGACCGTGTTACTGACAGCCAACCGCCATAAATGGGGACTCAGAACGATGACGAGGCCATGGCCCATCATCATAAGGTGAAGTCAATTTTTTTTGGTTTGTTGGTGTTTAAGGTCCCATCAACTACAAGGCCATTAGAGACCCGTCCACTGCATAGTTCTAGTGCATAGTCTGCACAGACACTACACTAATGCGACGATTATTGGGTATTAGCAGTACCCAGCGTTCCCGAGCGACCACCCATGTCAGTACTAACTGGGCTTGCGTTGCTTAACTTCAGTGATCAGACGAGAACTGGTGTGTCCAACGCAACTCGCCGCTCCCGGTGAAGTCAAAAAATATGGTGAATGAAAACGTCCCGTATCAGAATTACGAGTCTTCTTTGCAGCTGTGAGTCAGAATGACAAAACTAGGATTCAGGCTAGGAAATTAGAAAAAAAATCTCAGGTGAAAGTGAATAGGAGGTGATGGGGCACGAGATAGGATGGACAGGAGAGAGAGGGGGGAGGGCTATGAGGATGGGAGATTGAAATGTGAACGTTATGTTTAAACAAAAGAGACAAGAGAGAGAGGGCGGGGAAGAAAAAAGATGAGGCAGGTGGACTCTTATGGTCGTTGATGCACTAAAAAACCACATCCATGCATAGCATTTGATGATAAAGAGACCGGCTTTTCAGGCCCGTGGGTGACTCTTCAGAGGATATTAGGGCGATTAGAAAAGACGGCCCACAACAACACAACGGACATTTGAAAAGGAATAAAATAAATATTTGGAGGCAGCTGATTTCACAAACTATGACGGGCAACCACCACCGCAACTAACCCCAACAATTTTGAACTCTATTAAGTTCAGCAACACTGAATGATGAATGGGAGGGGGGAAATGGGGTGAAAAGAAATCTTAACCGCCACCAACAGGCAGTCGAGTGAAAACGGGAAATGCAATCGCTACGGGACGATTCCCAACATCCCTCCTCTCTCCTTCGAAAAAAATTCACGAAGGACAAACAAGAAAATTCTTTAAATAACCAATAAGAAAAATTACGGTGTCATCTCGAAAAAGCGTTCGACATAGTAAAGTACACTGTCTCCATTATAATCAATGACAGTCACAGACGAACAGACCACCTGTGGATCACATATCGGGTCTAACCACAAGTTTTCCAGCCGCCCAGTGATCGATACACTGCACCAGTATCAGGCACCTCCATCCCCTTAACATCTACCCAATCGGCCTAGAGTTCAGTTAAATTTGCTCCAGTTCGATAAGTTCGATCGGCTCCGTTAAGGGCACTGAGGGAGCGGCAAATTGCGTTGGACACACCAGTTCTCGTCTGATCACTGAAGTTAAGCAACGCAACCCCAGCTAGTACTGACATGGGTGGCCGCTTGGGAAAACTGGGTACCGCTAGTATCCAAAAATCGTCGCAATAGTGTAGTGTCTGTGCAGTTCCTGCATAAGAACTACACTGTGGACGGGGCTCTAATGACCTCGTAGTTCAAGGGCCCTAAAACAATAACTACGGACATTGACGGCGCCGTATAAACAACAAACCGGATAATGCTGCGCACATGAAGTGATAGTCCTGAACTGACCACTGGTCTGAACCGGAATCGAACTTGGACAATAAGTGCAGATATCACAATAATCTCTACGCAGAATAGGGGGTCCCACAGAATAGGCCCACCTCCCCAAAATCTTCCCATTCAATATTACGCCATCCACTAGCGAAAGAGAAAATCCTAAGGGTGTTTAGAAGCAGGTGCGTCGTTGTCCTTCCAACGGTCATCCAAAAAACAACTCCAACCCCTGTGGTCAATCAAAGAAATCAGTTCGAAGTCCGCTGTAACCGGTTCATCACTGTACCCCAACGATATGGAGGGAGAGGGGCAGTCACGCAACCCGACACCAAACTCATCCAACTGGTATGTTTATATGGAAGGGTGAAAGGTTAACGAGCAGAGAAAGAGATAGAGGGAGGGGTGAATGAAATGAAGAAAGGGTTTGGCCCAGGGCAGGCCATTTAAATTTAAACCTTTGCTAAATGACAACACCTGGTGGGTAAATGACTCGTACTCGTAATTTAAACATTGTAACACGAAAACCGTTAACGCAAATGACGAAAATGAAACGGGTTCTCGTTAAACCCCCGGAGTGTGTCAGGATAAGGCAGTGCAACGGGAAGTGGGGAGAGGAAGTAGAGGAGAAAAAATAAGGACGGGGGAAACAAAATTCTGTTTAGGGGAATGGAGAAGGGAGGAGAGAAGAAGAACCCGGGGTGAAATGATAGTCTGCAACCAAAAACTGGCTTCAGGTAACAGCAACACCTGCGCATCAAACGATGCAATTCATTTGAAAAAGGCTAATTACCCTAAAATAAAGTCAGATTTGAAAGGCGTTTGACCACTATATGTAAGACATCCGGCGATGGGCACATGGATAAAATCTGTAAGTGCGCCAAAGGCATCTAGTACTCTCACCCCCTTCAGATTATCAGTAAACCACCTGGCATATCACAGTGTCATTTTTACCGGGAGCCACTAACCTCTTTTTGGTAACGACGTCGGCCAATCTAGTGCTAGAGGTAATCCCCTAACCTCTGTCCTGACCTAACCCTAATCCCCTAAACCTCTGCATGTAGAAATGGATACTTTTAGTGCAGCTGTGACATCCTACAGACCACCAATGGGACAGCGGTTTCCTTCTCACTCATCCGGAGCAGAAAGAAAGGTGCACTTGGAAGCCTCCCTGCATCCAGGATCGAACCGAAAACCGTGGACTCATTAACAATAAACCACCCAGGCGGACCCTCGGACTCGAAACGGTGTTGGCCATCATAGACACGCTGTGGGCGTTAACAAGTGCTAAACATCAAAGTCGGGAGGGAGCGGCGAATTGCGGTGGACACACCAGTTCTCGTCTGATCTCTGAAGTTAAGCAGCGCAACTTCAGCTAGTACTGACATGGGTAACCGCTTGGGAAACTGGGTACTACTAACACCCAACAGTGTAGTGTCTGTGCAGCCTCTGCATAAGAACTATGCTGTGGACGGGGCTCTAATGACCTTGAAGTTGAAGGGCCCTAAAACACCAACAAACAACAACAACCTAAGTCGGAAACCGCGGCTGAAATCGGGCAGGGGGGGTGACTTGCGCAGGTCACTCAACTCCTGAAGGCAATTTACAACGCCAGGAGGAAGGGGAGCTCCTATTCCCGGAAATTTGGTCGATCTACTCGTAAATCCTAGTCAATGTTTTAAGGGGTTCTTTTCTGTGCAGATGACATCGCGCACTTCACTTCTATACCAAAGGTAGGCGGTTCCTCTTGGTGGGATTCGATCCTGAGTCGCTCCAGGGTGATCAAGGGCTCATGTAAACCGTCTAAGGATGGCAGTAGGTAGTGTGCAGGAATCCAGAAAAGGAAAGGAGCAACAAAAAGCCCGAGAAGACAAAGTGTGAATAAACCCCATATTTCATTTTTGACAGCGAGACAGTATTTACCCTTTTCCCCTCTCCACCCTTTTGCCTTTCGCTCTCTTCCCCTTGACCGCCGTGACCACCATCTAACCCCTCTGATAACAAAAGTCCCAAACCAGAATGCTTCATTCATGCATATTTCACACATGGAAGAGACATTGCATCAAAAAAACGTGGTGTAGAGTGTGTGCAGCGTGAACAGCGTGCATAATAAGGCGTTTTTATTCGAGGCAAGGGGAAGGAAGAGAGGGGGGGGGTTAGAGAGAGACCCCATATTTATGACCCTTTGTTGACCAAAACCACAAATTAACCAAGTGTGCCAATTGGATGCGCTCTTTCGTCGCGCTCAACTCTCCCTTCTCATACAACAGCCCACCTTTCCTTTCTAGAAACAAAGGGCTCAAATGCCAAGGAGTGGGGGAGAAGGGGGGGACGAGCAATAAACTTATGTTACACCGTCACCTGACTGCCTGCCGGCCTGCTCCTGCTTTTTTTCTCAGGACAAGTAAAGGCGAGCGCTAAGACTGGCCTCCTTCAGGCAGGCGGCGGCTCAGCCCAACTTGCTTGCTTGCCTGTTAGTCGGCAGACAGGCCAGAGCACCCGACAGACGACTTGAGGACAAAAAAAGTACCCGAAGAGGTCATGGACAGTACAATGACCACCACCAACTAGACATCCTGTAGTCAAGAAGTGCCAGTGCTTCAGCAGTGCACGAGGATGCAGGTTCTGAAAAGTAGGGGGTAGGAGGCAGGAGGAAGAGGAGGAGGAGGGCAAAACAAATACGTGATTTTGAGTGAATTTTCGGTTGGGTGTGGACCATAAATGAGGTCGACTATGAAATTGACAATAAACCCCCTCCCCCATACATTCCCTCGATTGTATTACTGTTCGCGGCAGGAAAGGGTTGGGAAGTAGCCATAAGCGCAAGACGGCAAGGAGGTGACCCAGAGGTCAGTTACTCTTTCAGGATTCGACAAAAACTATCAAAAGGAACAACATTACACATCGGCACACAGTACGGAACTACACTGCGGGCTGACCCGACTAAAGACAGTGGGTTCCAGGAAAAAAAAGTGACACAGAAAGAGATGCGTGGTGGATTCTCCCAGGTGGAATTTGGATCCTGAAAGTGGTAGGTCCGAAACCATGGTCTCGTTGCAGAAATCCATGCAGACCGCATTATGACATGCGAGAAGTGCCCTAGTCTGCACTAAGGTGCCGGACAGCAGTGCCGGATTTAGATATTGAGAGGGCCCAGGCTATTTCCATTTTGAGACCCTTTTCTTAAGTTTTGAAACCCGCTAAATGATGAGTCCCTAGGCTTCAGCCTAATGGTAAATCTGGCACTGCCAGGCAGGCACTTGCTATTGAAACAAATTTACGCAGGACCTTCAGGTACATCAACGAAAGCGGAAGTGGGAAACGCCCAAAACATGGAATTCCAAATCTCTTACAGTTTACACTGCTTCCTTTCAAGGTGTCACAGGAGAGGAACATCCCAGGATCTTGAACTACATTCATCTGCACACCAGGAAGATGCCGGAGAGTCAACTCCTCTAATATGCAGGAGACAACCACTGCCCAGGAAGGTCTGACATTTTTCTGAAACCAAGTCAAAGGGTTGTGCAGCTAAGTGAAATCCAGTAATGAACTAGTTACCTGTCCTGAAGTCCCTTGTGGGATGGAGTCCGGCCACAGAGTCCCCTTCCTGCTCTGGATAACATGCCGGAAATAGGCAATCATCAACTAGAAATGGGAGAGTGTCCATATAATCGCAAATCCAGAAACCCTCATTTCGGCGAACTGCCAAAATAAACAACGACAGAAGAGACTGACCTGTCTAATTCCATTAATTGAGTTGCTAAAAGAGAGGATGTTGTCTTCTCATTCCAGAACTATTTCCGGTCCGTCCGAGACACCGTTCGAGTTCTCACGCACCAATTCATTCTGAGAGCGGTAAAAAAACAAGACGGGAGTTACGGATGAGTTGAGACTTTTTTTTTCTTGCAGGAGGGAAAGGTGGGGAGGAACGAGAAGTGATCAACCCTTTGCAACCTTGCTTTCGTCTTCATCTTCTTCCTCCCCTTCTGCATCAGAGTGAAACCCATTTGATAGATCGCCTAATACGCTAGTAAACACCACAGACACACTCACACAGAACAACGGTTTCCCAAACACAGTATGGCAAGTCCCACACCAAATTCTGATCGGACATTTCGATAACACGGAACGTCTGCATTTTTCTGTCTCAAAGGATGTCTGATATTGTATTAAAACAAGGTTATTATTATCATCATCGCTATCATAATAACAACGACAATAATAATTACTATTATTATAATTACATGAACCCCTTAAGAAAGAGGGAGGGGAAAGAGGTAGAGGAGGGTGTTCAAGTCGACAACAAACGCCTGCATAGGTATTAGTAAGGCTGCTTATTCATGCAAACCTAATTAAGTGTACTTGAATTTAATGACGAACAACGACAACATTAACAAAAAACGCCATCACAGCTACTCTTTTTCCACGTGAAAGAGGAACGGGGTTCCGCTCTGGTCTCCAAGTCGGAGGACGCCATTTCTGTACCTCCGAGACCAAGGCGGCGCTATCCGGTAGTGCAGCCCAGTGTGCTTCACCTTTCACATTACAGTAGAATAATTGGTGGGGAAGTAAGCCAAGCAGCCCTAACAGGCTGAACCCTTAGGAGGCCGCAGGTTTTACTTCTCAGTTGAACTGGAAGCATGCACACATTAAACGACGAAAATGATGAGGGAGGTGAGAGTGTGTGAGAGAAAGAGACAGGAGGACAGGGATAGAAAGAGGGACAGAGAGAGATAAGGACAACGAGTAGGGGAGAACAGGGATACAAAGAAGGACGGAGAGAAAAAGAAGGAATGGATGAGAGAAAGAGAAGGACAGGAAGAGAAAGAAAAGGGGGCAGGGGAAGGGATAGGAAGAGAGGACAGGAATAGAATAACAAAGAGAGAAAAAAAAACAGGGAATGACAGGGAGATAAATGGAGAGAGAGAGAAAGGGAAGCGGGTAGGGAGAGAGGGACAGACAGAGAGAAAGAGAATGGGGTAAGAAGGGAGGGGCAGACAAAGATAAGTGGGTACGGAGAGAGGGACAGACAGAAAAGGGGGTAGGGAGAGAGGAACAGACAGAGAAGGGGGTAGGGAGAGAGGAACAGATAGAGAAAGAGAAGGGGGTAGGACGAGAGGGACAGACCCGATCTACACATACACAGTAACTTATTCCGATTAGAGTTCTTTACCCCACATGAAATCACCACGGCTTTACTTCTCATTCCTGCCACTTAGGGTCGATAGAAACTACCTACACCTCGGTCAGAACCTACGACCACGACCTCACGAGTCAAGAACATTATCACAAAAAATTGCAGAAGGTACTGTTTGTGGGATAAGGAAGAGGAAAGACTGTTCCCACACATAACAAAATGAAACATTCAATGTTACCAACTCATAATTCGGACAGAAATGGCTGGTCAGTTAAAACGGACATCGCCATCAATCACCATCTAACGGAAGTCCTCTGTGCCTTTCCACCAGATATTGGTTTGGATATAGGGTGAGGGTAACGGGAGGGGGTCAGGGGTAAGAGATACTATACTTTTACATTGCAGGCCGACCCTCCTTTATCTTCTTGCTCTCAGTAGGTCATATCTCCAAAAAAAAAAAGAAGGGCGGACCAAAATTATGAATGGCGAGGATGAAGAGGAGGGGAGTTGAGCTAAAAAATGGGGAGGAAATTGATCTAAATAGGGGAGGGGGCTCCTATAACAAGGGTGTTGTTTTTTGAACATTACGAGGAGGCAACCCATCACCAACACTGAGTCACGTCGAAGGCGCTGACTGCATATAAGCTTGAGTGACGTCACACCAAGCCCATCTTCGAACTTAACCTCAATCAAATAAACGGAAAGGTAACGGCCCCATAAAAATGTGGGGACTGGTCGGCCGCCGTCGCCACCTTCGTCTTTACATGACCTCACCTCCACCCTCAACCGAAGAAGAAGTTGAAGAAGCCTACTGAGGTAAAAAATAAAAGGGGGCGCCATCATTAATAATCGACTAATACAAAGTGACAACCAAGGCCATTGAAATAATAATCACATAAAACCCAGCGGTACAACATAGAGGTCCTCATTCCGATATGGGACGATTCCAACTCAACGCCTTTTAACCGAATTTACGCGTGTCCCGCCTTTCAATTATTATGTGAGACACCCTCGCAACCACGCAACATCACTAACCTAACTGTCAAAACTAACAGAAAGTACACTACCCGCCCAATGGCGACTCAAAAAATTGACCAAATAGCTGAAAAAAAACTTCATTCTCGCTCCCCAATCAGTTATGTCCTGCTTCACCCCAGATTAATATATCGCATTTCACTTGAACCCACAGTCATTTGACGTCATGAATTGGCGAGGTAAACCACAGAGCTGAGATTGTCAGTTCTTCTTTCGCATTTCCCCTCCCATCGAGGCTCACCTTAACCTATGGATGTCCCATATGGTATGTACACAATCAACCTGCTCAGAAACCAACAACCCCCCCTCTCTTCCTCTCTCGCTAAGCAGGTGGACAGTCCTGAATTAAAGTAGGACGGGTTCAAAACTCACTCGAGTCTCCACGAAGACA
>JAAFCE010004287.1:6906840-6934046 GCA_013389805.1 Trigoniulus corallinus
TACGTTGGACAGAACCTAATGACACCCAGAAGACCGCGACCACGAGTCTACGGCATCCTTACAGGATCGTAAACTCAGGACAACAAGGGCCGAGACTACAACAACACGCGACTCTGAAAAGTCACCATTCGTACTTCAGATAGGACCTAAGGAGACTCAAAAGAGTGCTCGTGGGACAGTCAGACAATATCGGCCACAGTCAACATACCGGATTATTCTGGGATAGAAGACCACAGGTCCGTTGCATCTCAACAGGTTCAGAAGGGCTCCTCACATCAGGTCAGTAGAGAATGTCACCCCCTACAGGACTCAATTCTCAATAGTCGCCGGCCTACTTTAAATAGGACCTTACGGGACCTTTAAGGGATTTTCAAACTGCTTCTCGGTCAGCAGCAGCAACATGGAACCCGTCAGCAACCACAAACTCTCAGGTCCCGAGTCAAACACAGAGGATTCTCCTCCTATAATGGGGCAGTCCAAAAAATCTTGAAAACAAATCGCTAGAGACTTAAGAGGAGAAAGTGACTCAAGCATTACTACACTTACGGGGCCGAGTACGTTGTCCCTGACTCCTACAACAATGGGGCAGTCCACAAAAAACCTTGAAGCCACTACTCACTTTGACTCTTTAGAGTATGGGGGGGGGACACGACACTCGATACTAAAGAGACAATGAGTGACATTTAAAGGGGCTCCTCAATAACGACCCCTTTCATTCTGTCCTCCCACCTTGCACCACCATTCATGTCCCAAGAAATAAATAAGATGGAGTGATGTGGTGGTGATGGTGGGGGCAGAGGAACAACAAGAACCAGGAGGTTGGCAAGAGAGTTTGCTGAATGATGAAGAGGAAAAAGGAGGATGAAGGGAGAGGGGGGAGGAGGACGAGAAAGGGTACGAACAAAGAGACCCCCAACAAGCATGAAATTACAAAATCCAAACAGTAGGGAGTCACCATTTCAGGTCGGATCCATTTCCTTCACCGTCTTCAGAATTTAAAACAAGGAAATGTTAGCAGCCACAGAAGGACAACATGGCACATAAGGAGGCATTATAAAAAAGCAAACTAATTTATCATGAATTTATTATAAATATATATATGGAAATTTGCTCTCGCACACACGGCCACAAAAAAAAAAACAGAAACAAGAAACTAACAGAAAAGAATAGAAAAATGAAAAGAAACATGACCCTGTTTAGGAAAGTAAAATAGACCACCCCCTTTCAAATACACACACATACACAGATATAGCAGTCACTAAAGATACGTTTCCAAAAAATTTGACATTGTGGGGTGTGTGTGTGTTTTATTATCCTCTACTTTTCTTTATTCTGACCTCAGAGACCCCTAGAAGACAGAGGGCGGCAGGAGAAACGGGGGAGGGAGAGAGGGAGGAAGAGGAGGGCCCAGGGACAAGTGCTTTCTACACACCTGTATACCTGTCTCCAGCCATGAAGAGGAAGTGACACTTTTCCCAATCATCACCGCACCACATCCAACAATTTCTCAATACATTTATTATTCCGTATTGAAAAAATATAAAGGAGTGGAGGGCAGGGCAGGGCAGGGTAGGGGGGGAAGTTAGTGCTCAGCTGAAGGGGGAGAGACTAAGAGAGAAGGCGACACCCGGGCAGAGACGGGGACAGCTAGAGGAAGTGCGGTGGATGAACCCTAGATTCGTACAAGTTACTTGGAATCACAATAGTCCCCAGTCCTTCAGAACGAGCCTCAGGCATGCAGGATGGAGGGCACTCACTCTACACAGGTAGATGGAGGAATCGAACTCCAGTTACCGGAATGAGGAGGGTGGTGAACAGCAAGAGTCAAAGTCGATTTGGGTCCCGAATGGGAATTTAACGGGGTACATTTTCTTCTGAGAAAGAGAATCAAAGTGTGGCTTCTGTTTCGAATTGGAACTTGCAGACGGGCCTCCTTCTATCCCTAGTGGGAGACCCCAAGAGCGCCGTCTGGCCCCCGTTGTTTGTTTGTTGGTTGGTGTTTTAGGGCCCTTCAACTACAAGGTTATTAGAGCCCCGTCCATAGTGTAGTTCGTATGCAGAGACTGCACAGACACTACACTAAAGCGATGACTTTTGGCTACTAGCGGTACCCAGTTTTCCCAAGCGGCCACCCATGTCAGTACTAACTGGGGTTGCGTTGCTTAACTTCAGTGATCAGACGAGAACTGGTGTGTCCAACGCAATTTGCCGCTCCGCCGTCTGTCCCGAATAGGGATACATAGGTGCGCGTCTTGTCCCGAATTGGGATATCCAAGCACTTGTCTTGTCCCAAATGGAAGCTATCAAGCGCAGTTTGCATTCCGAACAGAAAATCGTAAGAACGCCCTCCATCCCAAATGGGACATCGCCAAGCGGCCTCTGTCCCGAATGAGAAGCAGGTGTCTATAGTTAAACTTGGCAATGTCCCCTATGAACGTAAAGAACCCTTTCTACACGGAGAGCAAAAGATACGTGCAATCAGGGAAATTCCCAGGTGCAGTA
Organism: Trigoniulus corallinus; assembly: GCA_013389805.1. Classification (NCBI taxonomy): domain Eukaryota; kingdom Metazoa; phylum Arthropoda; class Diplopoda; order Spirobolida; family Trigoniulidae; genus Trigoniulus; species Trigoniulus corallinus. Next base: position 6,909,343 of record JAAFCE010004287.1, read on the forward strand.
GTTTCCTCACCCTAGAATCGGCGAGGGAGCGGCTGTATTGCGTTGGACACACCAGTTCTCGTCTGATCATCTGAACCCCTAGCTAGTACTGACATGGGTGGCCGCTTGAGAAAACTGGGTACTGCTAATACCCAAAAATCGTCGAAACAGTGTAGTGTCTGTGCAGACTCTGCATGAGAACTAAGCAGTGGACGGGGCTCTAATGACCATTGTAGTTGAAGGGTCCTAAAACACCAACGAAACAATAGAGCCGGAGGAGGAAAATACGCCCTCCCAACGAATTTATTTTGATGTCTGAGGCAGGAAGGGGGTGACATGACGAATGCCAAAGGGCCTGGATAACAATCCCGGGCGAGGATTCTCAAGTTTGAACCTCCGCCCTGCAAAATTCCACAGAATGAGACCTTTACAGTTGACAGGCAGGTGTTAAATGATCTCTAAACAAACGGTAGCATCCCATGACCAATGGTCAACAGACTATACGGCGTCTACAACAAAAGTGGGCCGCCAGGCACATCCGGTTCCTTTTGTTCTCTTTATTAAGTCAACTTCATTATCAATCTATTTATAAGGTGATCGATGGGATGAGTTCATCAAGTGGCCCGTTTTCTTCTTTTTTCTTCCCTCCTAATTTTCAACAGTGAAAATTAATGAAAGGTAAAAGACAGTACAATAGAGGAAGACCAGATACGGGCCAGGGGGATGCAAGAGAGGGGTGCGCACAAGTCCAATTTATCTAGTAGCACTTTAAAAATAACTCACCTTTTAATAATAAGGTGAGTTGGTACCTTACACATTCCACCCATTAATGTTATCAACTTATTTGGACAGGCATCAACTAACTCTATACGGCGCTTAATTAACCAGGCAACAAGAGGGGTGTCGGATAAGGCAGACAGGTTCGAAGTAGAGCACGGGGGGAGGGCGGGGCAAAGAAGAAAATTACAATTTCGGAAGCTAGAGAGAAGAGCGACAGAGTGAACCATACAACTGATAAAAAATACCTGACAATTAGGGAGCGCCTCAGAGACCGCAAAAAAAGTAATTTGGAAATCATAAAAAGGTGCCATGGTTGGACCTGAAGAGGGAGGAAGTGGAGTGCCAGCGAAACAGCGAAAAATGGCTCATTTCACTTGCAAAAGAAATCGTCCCAAATCGAGATACGAGTTCGGATTATCTCACCAAATTTGAGAGGAGGGCAGAGGAGAGAGAAACGGAATCCCAATGCAGGAAGCCAAGAGAGGTACTAGGACGAAGACAAAATGGCCCAGGTTAAATACGAAAGGGAAAGTCGTGGTGCAGTAGCTGTCCCAAACAAGAATGTAGGTGTCTGAAGTGCCTCCTGTGAAATCACGAGGAGGAAAAAAGTACAAACCTGAAATGTGGGGCCCTAGGGTGGACCTGCATATGAGGTAGAAATAAGGAGAGGAAAGAAGGCGCGGGGAGAAGAGTAATAAACTATGGCCAACGAAATTATAGTCCCAAACCGAGATACCAGCTTCTGTTAAGCTACACCACCAAGTCACGGTCCCAATACCACCTCCTTCCCTCTCCTTCTCAAAGTAACAATGGGTAGCTGATTAGTTGCCAAAATATGGTTAATTGACCCCCACCGCACCCTAAATATAGCTATTCCATGTGACTTTTGAACCTTGAACGACATTCATCACCATAAATTTGGTGCTACGTATGTGAAGTTGAGGCAGTTTGAAAATAATGAGCATTAGCGGCTTGACCACTCCAATAACTGCCTTAGCCACCATCCAAATCTCCTCTTTCATTCCCCACCTAGGGGGCAGAAACGAGGACCGAGAAACACTCTCTCCTATACGGTCGTAAAATTCCCTAGGACCTACATTTTCAAGGACTGCTATTTACTCCCCTCCGCTCCTCCTAAAATAACTTTCACTCTGCTGCTCCTCTTTCATCATGTCGGGGGCCACTATCGCTTGCACCCCTCTATTTGCTTATTACCTGTCTCAATGAAATAGATTACTTGACCCTACTACTACCTGTCCCATAAGGGGATTGAAAAATTGCCTTTCCTGTGGAGGGGGAAGGAGTTAAATGGACCTTCCCATTGTATCTTCAACGAAGTTTTAAGTGGGTCAAAAAATATGTCCACTTGTGGTCAACCAAGTTGTTTTAAAGAGCCCAAAACAGGATCAGGGTCAGTAAACAGAACCGAATCGAAGAGAAAGAGATGGGCATTACACGAAAATGTGGGAGGTGAAGGAAAGGAAAGATTAAAAGGGTATGGTTTTTTTTTGGCAGAAGATGGGTCAGTTATTTATCTTTCGAGATGTTAGAAAGCAAAGGGCCTTTTCAATCATCACTTTCATTAGGACTTCAAGGAGAAAGGGAGCAGAAACGCTGAGGTGGGGCTAAAACGAAAAAAAAAAGTATACCAAAAATAGATGGAAGCCCTGTCCTGTTTGTGGACAACTTTAACGTACGTGATTAGGAAGGCAAAGGGGGGGGCACTGTTGCCACATAACTAGGGCACTTTGGCTGAAACTGCCGTTACCATTTTCAGCCAGAGGTATGTGTATCATTACAGAGAAAGAGGCACGCAATAGGTCAAAGGGCAACCGGTATTATTTGAGTAAGAATTCATGCCTTAAGTGAAGGAGAGAGGTAGGAGTGCAAAAGTGGTCCTAAAGAATGTGGATCACAGACAAGAGAGCGTGAGAACCAAATAACCATATACAACCATCCGTCCGTTCTTCATCCATGTTTACCTTTTACCTGAGGGTGGAAGGCGGGCGACATCCCCCTACATCACAGTATCCACAGTACCCTTCTTCGCAAACAACCCACCCCTCAAGTTGTCAAATTGTTTTAGCCTGCAAACATTTCAGGAAAGAAAAAAAAACTGTCATGAAATTTAAGTTCGCGGTTTATTTACGAAGGGCAATTAAGGGCTGATCAAAAATTCCAGGGATATGTTGGCAAAAGGCGCGAGGAGTGGGAAGACGCCTGAACGAAAATTAGACGGGCCGAGAAGGTGTCTGCAAAGGTGACCTTAAGTTCAAAACGCTATTTAATGACGCCGGTAAACAAGAGGAGCGAATAACACCTCTATTATTCATCTTTAGGCCCTGCAAGAAAAAGTCATGGAATTCGGTTGCCCCGGATCACGTCAATAACGGCCATACGACACCATCATATCCCCCAATTCAAAGCACTTCCTGTCCCATGAAAGGAATGAGCGCCGGTGTTCAACACGTGCACAACCACTACAGCAATACGGAAAAGAACCCTTCATAGACGGGCTAAAATACACGGGTAGGTAGACAACATTCCAGTCCCCCCCCTCAACTTCTGTCCCGAAAAAAAAAGATGGCCGACATTATAGGTCAACAAAAGTAAAGGCATTAGGACGGCAGCCGGCTTCACAACATAAGGGATCCAAAACACAGCGTGTGTATTTCGGGATACCCCTGTTCACCATGCTTACATAGGAAAAGGGGTACTAAAACAATTTCCATTTGGGACAGAAGAAAGGTAAGCATATTTCAGTAGGCTCCCTCCCCACTCTACTCTCTCTATCCATGACTCCGCCCAGTACGGTTCTCAAGGACAGATGGGTACCCCACACCATTCACAATCCTTAAGTGAGAAAGGCGGTGGGGGTGTTAGGAATAATGGTGACGTAAAAAAAGGGGGGCAGCAGAGAAGTTAATTCCCATTCGGGACAGAAGAAAGCCGCATTTCGGAGGAGTAAGAGCGGCGAATTGCGTTGGACACACCAGTTCTCGTCTGATCACTGAAGTTAAGCAGTGCAACCCCAGCTGGTACTGACATGCGTGGCCGCTTGGGAAAACTGGGTACTGCCAATACCCAAAAATCGTCGCATTAGTGTAGTGTCGGTGCAGTCTCTGCCTAACAACTATGGTGTGGACGGGGCTCTCATGACCTTGTAGTTGAATGGCCCTTAAACACCAACAAACAACAACAACGGAGGACTAGGCCCCGTCCCCCAGCCGGCTACGGAGTAGACAAAATTAATGAAGCCGCATCTAACTGATTAAGAGCTAACTGAGGAACCGTGATGAATGGTGAAGCACCTCGAGGAACCGAGGCAGGCCGAAGGAAAGGTGCACTTCAATTCGACCTTTTCTTTCTGAATAAAAATCGTTCTCTTCTCACCTAGAATTGAACCTACAAACCATGAAATTAAATGAGAAACACGTTATCAATTGAGTGGGGAGAGAGAGAAAGAAAGAAGGTAGGAGAGTGTGGTGCGTGTTTGTAGGGTGTAAAATTAAGTGACGACATTTACCAAGCAACACGACCGAAAAAAAATTAGGCCTGTTCGTGTCATATTTAATGAATGAGCTCATCTTTATAAGAACGTCTATGAAATTAAAGCGAGCGAAAGAAGGCGAAAAACGATAAAAAAACATGACGATGATGATGATCATCCCATCTTCTTACCACCTCGGGTATAAAAACAGGTTTCCAATTTCGGGTGTCGGATACAAATACAAGTTAATAGTTGTTAGAAATTGTAGATCGCCCTCCTCCCAACCTCTCCTCTCTCACAGATAAAAAAAAAGAGGAGCCAAACCTCAGCAACACCTCAAGAAATTAAATGCACCCTTTCAATAGAAACATTAAAGAAATAATCAGCCATTTTGTTCTGCACAGCACATGCGCAAAACAACATCCAAAATACATTTAGAAACATCGGAAAAACATGTTCACGACTAAGTAGTCCGCTTTTTCTTCCTTGTAACTCATGAATTAAAAAAGTAAACCAGTTGATCCCTTTAAAACAAGAATGAGGCGGGAGAAAGGGACCAACAAAAAAATTATTTAGGATATCATTTAATAACCCTTCTAATATTTCAGTTTTACACACGTTTTGTATGTGTATGTGTGTGTGATATGTACAAATTAAACAATTCACGAATATAAAAAAAAAACATATGTGCAAGAGCTGCAGGCAGAGTGATTTGTTTTTTGTTGTTGCAAACAGTTTTAAATCACGAATTCTACCTCAGCTTATTGTCTCACGTTTCCACCCCCGCTCCATTTCGGTTCAAATCTAGCAGCCCCCAAAAACAGCATTGTGCTTCTTTTGAATTCATAATCACCTCTCACGTCCCCCCTCTCTTATTTCATTTCAAAAAAATTAAAAATTAAGATTTCAATTAAAAGTGTTTGCAAAAAAGTTGTGATGATGTACTCTATTTTAAAAAGGCTGAAAAAAAAGAGAGAGGGCTCACGTTGACCCATGCAAGTCACCAACTATAAGAAGTGACTATTACATATTCAGACATAAGAAGATGATGGAAGAGGAGGAGGAGGAGTGGAAAGGGCTACAAGCTCACCTCAATTTCGCACACACAAAATGCCCGACTTTTAAAAAAAGGAGGAGGTAAAACAATGAAGAAGTCGTCAAAAGAAACATAATAACAATAATAACACCAACTGCAAATTATCATCAACCCGAAGAAGAATGCAACACACAATTCAGATATGAACATTAAGAAAAAGCTAAATTAAATCATTTCGATTGTTTCCACGCTAAAACCGCAAAGAAAACAGCACGGTGCAGGTGAACAGGAGGAATGAATCACCAACGACGGCGCTGTCGCCTTCAAAGGTTGGGGCAGTTGTTAAGTGTGGATCTTAGTCGATTCTTGCAGGCTCATGGTGCTCAAGATGGACAGTCGAGAGGTCAGATACTCCTTCCATATTGGGAACGGCGAACTGCGTTGGACACACCCCTTCTCGTATGATCACTGAAGTTAAGCAGCGCAACCCCAGCTAGTACTGACATGGGTGGCCGCTTGGAAAAGCTGGGTACTGCTAATACCCAAAAATTGTCGCCTTAGTGTAGTGTATGAGCAGTCTCTGCATAAGAACTATGCTGTGGACGGGACACGAATGACCTTGTAGTTGAAGGGCCCTAAAACACCAACAAACAACAACAACAACAATCCTTCCATATTGGAAGGTGCTTACTCCCTGTACTGCGGGGTGAATACTGACGTCAGAGGGAAGAAGACTGCACTATTACAAGTGGAAAGGGAGCGGACCCGGTCTGCACATATCTATTCTCTATGGAAAGGGGTTCACTGACTGCAAACACCACACATGGGTGGTCAGATTAGCATAGTGTCTGTGCAGTCTCTGCACTACAAATATGCAGTGGACGGAGTACTAATGACCTTGCAGTTGAAGGGCCCTAAAACACCAACATCCGTCTAACACACATCATCCGTGTCAGTCAGGATCGAACTCTGATTCCATCAGCTTACTTGTTTTTAACATCGGCCGCTCTCTCCTCCTGAAAGTAATATAACGACGGCAGGAAACGGGCAGCATCTCCAACAGACAACACAGCCAATATTCCTGCCGGTTCCAGACGTCAGGCTGGGGTTCCCCTAGTCAGAGCATGTTCAGTGGACCCGCAGACACGACCCGACCCTGCCAAAGGAACTTTGAGATCTATACATATATTTGTTTCAGTCCGTGTAGAGAGTGGGTTCTTTAACGTGCAGTGGGGAACAGAGCTTTACAACTAATTCCATAACTGGTACACTTCAGGGTTCCACCTTCCGCCCTCCTAAGTTGTCTGTCGATGTCGGCCAGGAATGATCGCGCCTGGATCCATGGACTCAAAATCAAACATCCTATGGTTAAGCCACCAAGGCACACGCATCATAGTCTCAAGAGAGCTATTGGGATGGGACATGTCCGTTCAGCATCACACTAACCACAGTGTTATTTCTGAACCGGGACAGACGGACCTAGGCAAGTCTGAGGTTCCGTAAGTCTGTTCCTAGGTTATACCCTTCAAGTCGAATTATAAAATCGAGGTGCATTCAGTTGGAACAATCTTCACCACCATCTCGTCCCCACATTCCAAATCTGTACTATCTCTCGCCTTCTCCGCAATTATCAGAACCCATCGCAGGCGAAAAAATAAATTTGGTAACAAGATATTGGGGTTTCGGAGGTCAGGAAGCGGCGGTGGGTCAACGGTAACACAAGCAAGAAGTAAGCTAGCTACCTTCCATTTCAGAAACCAGGAGGTGTCCCGCCACTAACATTCCGTCATCAATTTCAGGAAAGCAAACCATTCAAGGGAATTTACAAACTCGTTCTTCAAACGGGACGGTAGCCGTTCAAGAAAATTTGGCACCTTGAGAAAGGAACTTGGTGGTTCTTGACGACGCAATGCGAAAATGAACTAAATACATTGATTTCCGATCAGGCAAGCAAAAAAAAAAATAATCGTGCAATTGCCAAAATAAAATGAGGTCAAGTTGCAGAATCGTACACATTTCGTTCGTTTCAAATGAGCTCTTCAATATAATATTGGCAACCCAAATAAATTTTTTAGCCAATATAACACCCCCCTCCCTCTTCATATAACACAGCTACTACATCTACCAGGTCCCCCTTCTTCCCTGGTACAATCACCGACCGGGGCTTGTTAGCCTCGAACTCAATGCACTTCGGTGTGAATTACGATTAAGAGAGTGCTATTAAAAGTAGCGAAGTTGTTATTCAACACCTGAAACCTAATCAATCCATCAAATTCTGTAATAACAACAATTGTACAAACATGATGCAAAAATTTTTATTTACGTTGGTGGCCTAGTAGTCCGAATAAAAGGGACCTTGAAAACGGAAGTAAACGCTACAAGTAGTTTTGAGGGCAAACACGCGCCGAGATGACGACTCGTGGCCCAATTCCTGATAAAGCACAGCTAACACAACACATCATACAAAAAAATCCCCCGTCCAGTCCCTAAAACGACACAGAGATAGAGAGAGACGTGGGTGGTTAATTAGTGGTCCATTCAACCGTCGACATATCAGACGCGAAAGGTCAGTTATCGATTACGGCGGTCAACTTAAAACTCTCCTCCTTAGCCCTCTCCCCCCAGTGCTATTCACAATCAGACTACATTTTTGGAGTTTTATTTCCGTCTGGTCCTCCCTCCCTCTCAAGAGTCCAGCACGAAACCAGGGAGAGCGGCGAACTGCGTTGGACACACCAGTTCTCGTCTGATCACCGGAGTTAAGCAGCGCAACCCCAGCTAGTACTGACATGGGTGGCCGCTTGGGAAAACTAGGTACTGCTAATTACCCAAAAATCGTCGCATTAGTGTGGTGTCTGTGCAGTCCTTGCATTAGAACTAAACTGTGGACGGGGATCTAATGGCCTTTGTAGTTGAAGGGCCCTAAAACAACAACAACAACAATCGTGCAGTGGTGACAAGGAGCGCCTGTACTGCGTTGGACACACCAGTTCTCGTCTGATCGCTGAAGTTTAGCAACACAACCCCAGAAAGTACTAGCATGGGTGACCGCTTGGGAACATCGGGGTACTGCTACTACCCAAAATCGGCGTAAAAGCGCAGTGTCGGTGCAGAATGTGCATTAGAACTACGCAGTGGACGGGGCTTTAATGATCTTTGTAGTTGAAGGGCCCTAAAACGCCAACAAACAAACGAAACCAGGAGCGGCTGTAATGAATTGGACCCACCAGTTTTCGTCTGGTCACTGACGTTAAGCAACGCAACCCTACTGTTTGTTTGTTTCGTCGGTGTTTTAGGGTCCTTCAACTACAAGACCATTAGAGCCCCGTCCACTGCGTAGTTTCAATGCAGAGACTGCACAGGCACTACGCTAAAGCGACGATTTCCGAGTATCAGCATTTTCCAGTTTTCCCAAGCGGCCACCCATGGTAGTACTAGCTGGGGTTGCGTTGCTTAACTTCAGTGACCAGACGAGAACTGGTGTGTCCAACGAAATAAGCCGCTCCCCCATCCGAAAGAAAGGTCCACTTGGGATATCTGTCTCTCTCTCTCCCGAAAGCAGCCAACCCACCTCGATCCAGTATGGAACCTGGAGTCACTGACGCAGTAGTTGACCAAAGGGGGTCCAGAATCGACCCCGCAACTATAGATTCAAAAAGCACCACCCTGAAAAACTGAACCACCGAAACCCAGACTCTGGGAACCCAGAAATTCCCAACCATCAGGGTATTATTAGTGTCAATAACCAGGAGCACATATCAAATTTAAAATTCAACCACTTCCGGTACTGACATGGCAGGATAGGCCCTGTAGAATATCATTTTCGACAAATGAACAGAATCTACAATCTTCTTTATTTCTAGTCTACAGAATAGAAAATCTAAGTTTGGAAGAAATAAGACCCCCCCCCAAACATACACAAAATCGTGACTTTTCATAAAAAGAAACGGGTCTAAAAGATGAAAGGTGTTAAAGAAGATAAAAATATGAAAAGAGAGAACACCAACACCTCTGTGAGAGGAACATAGGGTGTACGCACCTCTAGTGTATTATTACACCATTTCTCTCCACATTTTGATTATCTATCGGTCGATCCCGCTTCTTGCCTGTTTGCTGTGGCCAAATTCCACCACGAGATTACAAGGCACACAGCAAGGAGATGAAAGAAGAGTGGAGAGGACCTGTCTCCTCCTTCCTGTCCCACATGAGAATCCAGTGAACATCACCACTACCTCTCACAAGTTACCTGTGTGTTCCAGATTCACAAAGCGAGGAAAAAAATTGATTATAGATGACGTTGAAGTGCAGATTCTTATCAGATGATAACTTATTCCGGAAATGGTTTTGGAGATTCGACCCCTCCTCCTCCTGCCCGGTCCACAACCCTTTTTTTACCCTTCTACTTTCAGAACAAAGTGAACTCAACATCACTCAATACAAAGAGACTCCTCTATTCAACCACTCAACATCACTTGAAGTACCCCTTCCCCCTCTCTCTCTCTTGCACCCCAAATTTATTATTACTTCAAGTATCCCTTCCCCCTGTCTCTTGCACCCCAAATTTATTATTAGTATTGGCGAAACGATTGATAATAGAAACAGGAAAGAACAAGAAAACGAATATATCTAAACCGGAAGTGAGATCTAGAATATGTTTTGTGTGATGACAGCACTTGAAGAAGAGTGAAACAGGCAGAGAACTTCAGTATCATTCCCTCATCTGCACCCTACCCCCAAATTCTTTTAGTCTTCGAGTCAGAAGACGTGCAAGTTGTACTCATCGGCTACACCCCTCTACTCCTCCTCCTCCTCTGCAGTCAAAATATTTGACCAATTGACACCCCAAACAATCGATTTGATGATACCTTGGTTCAATTCAATTCCGATAATTGGTCGTCCGAAATCTCTTCACATCACCCAATTTGTAACCGGTTTCCGAAAGAAAATGTACCAAACACCCGCTCCTCAACTCGAGCCATTTCAATGACGCTAATTAACCAGGGTAGAGGTGCAGCCAGTCGCCCATCCTAAAATCAACAAGCAGCGAGTTATACAAGAGGCGGTATTGAGATGTAGGGACCTAGGTCCTCACTCCCTCCTGTCAAAAAACCAAATGGTTTAAAACAGAGGTCATCGCTTCCACTGAAAACAGGGTCTGTATTTTCCCTTACTAGCAACAGTAACTATCAACCCTTTTTCCGCCCATGGCAGGGTAAGATACTCATTTTTGTACATCGGGATGGACACATGGACCTCTCGCCTTGGTGGCGCAGTGGGCAGAACACCCGTAAAAAGGGTCAGTAGTTCTCGGTTCTATATTGGACCGAGGTGGGTTGCAGTGGCGTACCGAGGGTATTCTGTGACCGGGGACAAAGACCGCAATCTGCGCCCTCTGGCACCCGCTAAACTTAATGTTAACTGCATTTCTGCGCCCCCTGTCTTCTGCGCCCGGGGACATCTGTCCCCCTTCGGTACGCCACTGGTCGGTTGGCTTCTTCCGGGCGAGAGAAAGACCGAGGTCCCATTGCAACTCGAAGAACCCTCTCTACTGTGCAACGGGTCGATGAGGGAGCGGCAAACTGCATTGGACACACCAGTTCTCGTCTGGTCACTGAAGTTAAGCAGCGCAACCCCAGCTAGTACTGACATGGGTGGCCGCTTGGGAAAACTGGGTACTGCTAACACCCAAAAATCGTTACATTAGTGTAGCGTCTGTGCAGTTTCTGCATCAGAACTATGCTGTGGACGAGGCTCTAATGACCTTGTAGTTGAAGGGCCCTAAAACACCAACAAACAACAACGGGTCGATGAGGCAAACCCTCCCGGTGTACGAGCTCGTACCCTGGCGTCGGTTGAATGCCCCAACGAACAGTAGACAGGCGATCAATAAGCATAGGGATTGCAACTTTGGTTGGCAACCGGCTGTGGAAAACACTGTCCAATAGATCGCCCTTGTGTCCATTCAGAGGGACAAGATGGATACCCGACCCTGCCAAAAGCGGTAAAAGAGTTAGGAGTTGCTAGTTGTTGGAAGGACGCACGGACGATTTGTTTGACGGTATTTTACGCAGCCGGCTGCTGACCAAGCTGCAATCCCTATGTCTATTCATCGTCGGCCTACTGTTCATTGGGGCATTCCACCGACTCCAGAGGGCCAGCCCCCACACCTGGGAATTCGTATTGGGTTCTTTTACGAGCAATTGACATCATACACATCACACGGGGTCACGACTTTACTTCTCATCCGAAGGAAGACGGCGCACTTGGGGCTTTTCTCTCGTCCAAAAGCAGTCAACGGACTGCGATGTAGTCTTGAACCTGGAATCACTGACGCTGTAGTCGAGCACGCTACCTCCTACGCCAGCGAGTCTCAACCTTTTTTTCGCCACGGTACACTTTTACTAATTTCAAAATTTGGCGGCACACTAACAACGACACATTTCGGGGCACACAAACGCCAAAGAAAATATTTACTGTAAGTTGCAACCTAACCCTATGCAAAACCTTGCCTCGGTGGCGCTCGGTAACTGTGTCAGTAGTTTTTGGTTCAATACTGGACCGAGGTGGGTTGGCTTTTTCGGGCGAGAGAGGAGCCCTGATTGCACCTTATTTTGGGTGAGAAGTAAAACCGTGGCCCCGTGTGGTCTACGACGGCATCTGCACGTGGAAGACCCCTCTCTATTATGGAACGGGTAGAGGACCAAAATTTCCAGGTGCAGGAGCTCGCCCCCTGTCTTCGGTGTCCCAACGAACAGTAGAAAGACGATAAATAGCATAGGAGTTGCAGCTTTGGTTGGCAACCGGCTGTGGGAAAACACTGCTCAATATATCGCTCTTGTGTCCAGTCAGAGGGACAAGATGGGTACCCGACCTCGCGGCACACTAAAGTGCCGCGGCACAGTGGTTGAGAATCGCTGTCCTACGCCATCGAGTGCTGATTAAATCTATCAGTGGCAGGCACCTGCCTGCAGCCAACCTACCACATCTTTATCAATCTCTGACAAGTTATCATTTCGAAGGATCACCCCTTGATACAGTCTCACGTGGGATTGACGGAATGTCCAAATTGGACCAATCAGCGCTCCATTCAGCGGACTCACAATAAAAAGCGGTGACAAGGCACACACGCTGGACCCACCACGGCGCTCCTTTATTCAAGAGGCGGGCCAAGAAAAATATTTGGGACGAGTGACAACCGAGTCAGAAACGTGCTCAAAAATTTAGCAAAGTAACAGTAACAAAGAGGTGAATACGTGGTGGGTCCAGGACCTCCAAGTTGGGTCTCAGTACAGACCGAGGAGGAGGAGGAGGAGGAGGAGGGGAGAGTGAAACAGAGGAACCGGACAAGAAAAGGCACGTTCCACGTCGAACATTTTCACAAAAATTGCCCCATGCACAGATGCTCTGTGGGGTATCAACCACATTCAATAGCTGCACTTGACAACTAATATATTCCCCTCCCTTAAACAAAATTGAACAGCTCCCCCCTTCGTCGTGCCCTCATTCCCCAGTACGACAAAAAAACAGGCGAAATCTTTTCCTAACGGGTCATGACCTTTACAACTCGTAATTCCTCTTCGCCATTTAGCAGATGGAAGGGTAGTAGAGTGAAGGAGAGGGTGAATGAGAGAGACAAATATTAGATGGTGTCCTCTCCTTCCCTCCCCATTGTGAGGAATCTGCCCCATCGAAGGGGTACCGAAGTTGAGGGGAGGTTTAAAGACTCCCTTCTTTTCTTGGACAATGACAGCATCAGATCAAGGCACCCACGACTGTGAATGCGAGTCATTATAATTCAGCAGCTAATTTTTTATTCATCAGTGGAGGGACCTTCTAAGGGGGATGAGGCATGGGGTAGGAGGAGTTAAAAGAAGATGGAGGAAGTGGGGTTGATCCACTCATCTCCTCCTTCCACCTAAAATAACGTTTTCCTCCACTAGCTTGTCCCAAATTCATACCTAGAACAAACATCATATTAGAGCACCTCTGATGCACGTCGTTCAATGTTTATTTTTAGGGTGTGGTAGCCGGTTCCCATTCTATTTCGGGACAAATACTTCATTATCACTTCAGCAGGCCCACCTCTTCCTCCTACCCTTGCTTCAATTCGACCTTTGACATCAACCATCACCACCCCCATACTCTACAATAACCACTCTATCCTCCTGCTAAACATTTTTCAATAGAAGGACTACGTTAGCTCGACCTGAAAAGGTCATTTTTTTCAGCTAGAAAAGGTGATGACGGGACAGGGCGACATTCTGCCCTCATACCTAAATGGACAACTTGTCTCACCTGTAGGTCTTACCTATCCTCTCTGATTACGATTAGGATCATGAATAATTTCCTAATATCAAGTATTTCCGTGTAAAAGGGCTGTATCCAAGAACGGCCTGTTTTCAGAGGAGAGAGGGTTGGGGCTACCAGTAAAGGTCTGCTTTTCCGCGAAGTAAGGGCTTGGTTTAGCAAAAAAGGTCTACCAAGAAAGGATATTCGTATTGTGTAATGGGACCAGTTATTTGGAAAATTTTGGGTCAGGGTGAGGAATGGGCGAGCTCCTTTATACTTAAAATTTTGATGACCTCCATTTATATTTTACACCCATATCCCGCCTATAGCAGGGTCGGGTACCCATTTTGTCCCTCGGAATGGACACAACGATGATATAATGGACAGTGGTCGGCAACCGGCTGCGGAAAGGCAAAGGTGCAACCCCTCTGCTTAATTGTCGTCGGCCTACTGTTTGTTTGGGCACTCCACCGACGCCAGGGAGGGCGAGCTCCTACACCTGGAAATGTTTGTTTGTTTGTTGGCGTTTTAGGGCCCTTCAACTACAAGGTCATTAGAGCCCCGTACACAGTGTAGTTCTTAGGCAAAGACTGTACAGACACTACACAAATGCGACGATTTTTGGGTATTAGCAGTACCCAGTTTTCTCAAGCGGCCACCCATGTCAGTACTAGCTGGGGTTGTGTTGCTTAACTTCAGTAATCAGACGAGAACTGGTGTGTCCAACACAATTCGCCGCTCCCTGGAAATGTTGTCTCATCTTTGACGTGCAAATGCAATCCCACACCACACAGGCCCTCCCTTCGCCCGAAAGAAAGTAACCCACCTCGGTCCAGTATCGAACTTAGAACCACTGACGCAGTTACCGAGCACGCTAACCGTGTAGTGGTGACATCCGTGCCCCTTACACTACTTCCCATTCGGGACTAGAAATGGAGGGCGGGGTTCTTGAAGTTGTCTCTATCCTACTCGGACGAAAAAGGACCCGCTTAGGACGGAATCGAACCTGCATCCATAGTCTCAAAGCATGCTGAGGCGGGGCGAGCAGCAAGATGAGGGAAAAGAAAGAACAAAAAGAGGGGGGGTCAAAGGGCAAAATTGATAACGTCATTCGAGTTAGGGCAAACAATTGCATATTTATACGGCAGAAGGAGAGAACGTAGTAAAAATGTCCAGGTGTGCAAGACTGGCAGCTGCGCAGGGCGCCTACGAACCAGCAACGACCTTCATTTTTGAACGGCCCTTTGTGAACCCGCGCTGCCATTAATAAACGGCGTTAACACGATGATGAATTTCGATTTGCACACAACTCCAGCAAAGGTACAAGTCTCGCTCTGCCGCCATTCCATCAAACAAACCTACGCCTATATTTAGTATCTCTCGTTGTACCCCTCCGCCCACGAGTCACTCCCCTTCGTCATTTCTGCTCCCCCCCTGACCTACCCTTCTCCCCCGCCTTACCCCCCACCACCCTATTTTCCCCTTCGTTGGCATTTTGCATTTACTGCACATTATTCAAGCTGCACTTAAACAGTCATCCATCTGCCCTTGTGCTCAAAGTCCGTCCCGGGACAGATGAGAGCAAAAAGAGTGAACAGGCGAGACCAGTTGTGTTATTCGAAATGAAAGAAGAGGTAAAAAACAAGAGGAGATAAATCGGAGGTTAATTGGTTCACGGACCTCTCCAGCAGTAGGAGGCCAATTCCTGTCGAGGCAAAAAAGTAGAAAAATGAAGTAGCACACTGGATCCAAGGTAGTCACAAAAAAAAAATGGAGACGACTTCAGCTGGGTTGTAAGCTTTTCTTTCCTCCAGAAGAAAGGTTAGATAAATAAACAGGACCAGAACAAAAATTTACAAGAGGTGGTGGGGTAAAAACTTAGTAGGACAGGTCGATTAATGACTACCCCATCTACCTTTCTCTCTCTGTTATAAGGGTCCTTGAAAAAATCAAATGTCTTGTCAAGAGACCCACTTCAATAATCATCTCACAAAGCAAATATTCCTAGATGGGACGGTCCGCACAACTTCCATTTCAAATTCGTACACAGGTCTCAATTTTACAACATGCAATACCACAATCAAATTTATCGTCTTAGGACCACAAAAAAATATTTTAAAATATTACGAGTTCTTACCGCTAAACTTGAATGTCATGAAAGTCAATCGACATCACACAGGTGAACATTGGACAATAGGTCAAGAGGTCATTTACAATTGCACCTGTAAAGAATTTAAACAAGAAACAACGACGATAAGCCAGATAGAAACAAGGGCACATAATAAATAAAAGAAGGTCCTAAACAGGCAACTGCGTGCTGACTGTGCGAATTTCTATGCCCCATTCAAAGATAGACCTCTAACCTTCCGGTTAGAGGGCCTACCGATTACTTGATTCACCTACCTGCGTCACCTGATTGTACCAACTAAGGTGAAGTCGCATATAACCGTACACATTACGTTCGGATTTGGTTAGGGTCATTTAATCACTTAACGTCGGCCTATCTACTTCGAGGTAACTGACCTGACGCCAGCGAAAAAGGGGAGGAGGTGAGGTCCACCTACACTTAAATGTAGGAAGGGCTCTTTTCTATGCAGTGGTGACATCGTCCACACCCCTTAAACGGGACCTCGTGGAATTTTGATTTCTCATTTCGGAACTGTGGGATCTTGGGCAGGGGGGGCTCAAAACCAACAGGTCAACTCCTTTCAGAATTTTTAGCTCCAGTAACGTAGCTACTGCAGTCAGTGGTACCCAGCGTTAAGATTTTTAAGGGTCCATGGTCAAAAGGATTGCATTAGGGCCCTGAAGAGAGTCTCAGCTTGGGAATCAAGCGCTGAATTCCTAACTATTATACAGTAGGGACGAGACAAAATGCATCTAAAGCGCAATGGCCCACAAGCCCCCGCTTGAGAACACTGGGTACTGCTAATACCCAAATCGTCATAACAGCGTAGTGTCTGTGCAGACTGCGCATTAGAACTATGCAGTGGACGGGGCTCTAACGACCATTGTAGATGAGGGACCCTAAAACACCATCAAAACTGACATGGGTGACCGCTTGGGAAAACTGGATAGTGCTTCTACCCAAAAATCGTCGCATTAGTGTAGTGTCTGTGCAATCTCTGCATAAGAACTAATCTGTGGACGGGGCTCTAAAGCACCAACCTAAAGCAATAAAGACAACCCTAATGTAACCCAGTGCAATTTGTGGTCCAAGAAATTCTCGCAGCCCAGTTGTGGACCGCAGACCGAACTTTGAGAAACGCTGCTCTACACTAGCGGTTCTCAACTAGAGCCCCGCAGCACGAAGTGTTGTGAATCCCTGGGGCATCATAAACGCCAGCCGTCTATCTCTCGCTACACTGGCCCCTTCTAAGATTTTCTGTCAGGTAGCGGCTCCGCGACTCCAAAAGGGTTGAGAACCGCTGCTCTAGACCACAGTTTAACGCAGTTTTTTGTATGCACAAATGCGCCAAATCAACAATTTCGCAAGATAAGTGATGGACAGTTATTGTTACGAGCATCATTTTCGACGTTGTGTGACTCACGTGTCCCGAAATGGTGACCTCCCTCGTCTGCCAAGAAAGGGTAACAAACACAACCTTGCCAAAACTTCCTTCTAATGAATATCTTGGTGAGAGAAGCAAAAAAAAAAGCATTTGAACGAGTACATGATGAAATCTCTGTACGAAAACCTTAATTTCCATATCTAGTTGACCAACTTTTTTTTGCTCTCTCTCTCTCTCTCTGCACACCAAAATCAAATCTGCGCGAAAATTGAATTCAAAATGGAAGATGAAGGGGGTCGTTCATCTTTGATAAGTAACAACAACTTGTCAGGTATTTCATCATCATCCCTGTTGTGAAGAAGTGCTTGCCTGCCATCAACAAATTCAGCAAAGAAAAAAAAATGAAGGAGTTAAAATTTTAACTTTTTTTTTCTTCTTCTTTGAAATGTTTAAATTCAAAACGAAACTCACTTTTTTTTCACCCCCCCCAAAAAAACCATCAACAGCAACCACATCAGCACCGTGTAGGAGAAGATGAGTAACCATTCCAATTAGGAGATTCTGCGCATGCGTCCGAAGAAAGCTGTTCAATATGGAGTGAAGGAAACAAGATGTATAACCTCAAATTGAAATTATAAATAACAACTGAAGTTTAATCCATTTTCATTAACCTTTTCAAGAAGGGGTCCGAAATAAATAATAACAACAAAACATACCCCAACCCCAGCATTTCTGAAAAGGTGAAGAAGATTCAGTCAAAATCGCGGCAGGACACCAAAGCAAGATATACCTTGTATGGAGAAAACAACCGCCCTTGACTTTAATAAGGACACATTCCTGAAGATGCAGCCTAAATCAAGTAAGTACACATACAACATCTAACCCCCATCCCCCCAAAACATTTCAACCACAGGGTCAACTACAAAGAAACCTATTTCGGAGGTTGACGAATATGATCTTTCGAAAAAAAAAAGAGAAGAGAGGGAAGAAGGGGGCCCACGGCTCACGTACAGAATGAATTGCCCCGTGACGGAAGACGGAGAAGAAAAACTTTGCCCCAAAAGCCGGCCAGTGCAAAAGACATCCAAAGAGAAGGGGTAAAGAGATGGATGACTATGTAAGAAGTTTGATAGGGTGAGGGGTAAGGTGGAGAAGAAGAGGAACGTGGATCCAACATGAGAAATTTCAATATACACAGCGGAAGAAGAAGAAGAAGGAGAAGGGAGGGTGAACAAGAATAATAAGAAGAATCTTGGCAAAATCATGTAAGGAACTCCTCGGGAGGCTCCACAAGACGTCTAACCAAAAATTTCTGCAGAAGAACCATGTCACGATTCCGCCACATGCTCCAAAATTATCATTTTATTTCTCCCCCTTCCATGAGGAAGCCAGAAGATGACCGACTCCTACTCTCTATCTAGAAGCGCACATAGAGACAACTACAGCATGGTTTACGAAATGATGACGACACCCTAGGGTCCTCTCTCCCTGGCTGCTCTCTCTTCCAAACTGAGGCAGGCAGGTACAGGTAAGGCTGGTGACTACTCCACGCCAATGTTGACATCTCCCTACACGACTTCTGAAATCCTGTTATTATATCTAATACAGAGCTGATAGGACTGCGCAATCAAACAGAAAAAAGTTAAAGGTCAAAGTGATTTCCAAAAAAACGCACACACCATTTCGCCCTCCCCAAAATGCTCCGCTCACTCTCTCCCCTCCTTTTCTTCTTCATTTCCATTGTCATGTCAAACTTCTGCAGCTGCTAGGCTCATCTACTGTAAAACAAACCATCATTTGAATGTCATGAGATTATACAAAAGCATTTGAAAAACTAAGAAAAATCGATGGTCTACCTGATCCCGAGGTCGACTAATACAGCTTACTCCCAGGGATCCTTCCGAAATTATCACTGAAAATTAAATTCCGACAGCGTTGTGCAAGAAAAAGACATCTGGGAAAGACTGCAACTTGAAACAGTGTATTCATGTCATGTGATTGTGTTCTGCAAAAAAAAAAAAAAAAAAGTCCACACCCCACCACCGGTCACCGATCAGAGGACAAGCATTCATTCCAGCTGCTGGAGAACTGTAAACACAAAAATACTCAGGAACACCTTTCTGACACTCAATGTCGACTCAGAGGTCCAAAGAGGCACCCAGTCACTTCCAGGGGATAGTTCAAAAAATCCAGGTAACAGCAGTCCAACTTCGAGCCGCCAACCCCAGTGTCGAGAATCCACTGAAAATATTTACTGCAAACATCGTTAAACGTTCGTAAACATTACCCACCTACGCCATCTCCACGTTACGACTACTACCAGTTTTGGGTGGGAACGGGTGTATTACGCTGGACACACCAGTTCTCGTCCGATCACTGAAGTTAAGTAACGTAACTCCAGCTAGTACTAGTATGGACGACCGCTTGGGAACAACACTGGGTCCTGCTGATATCTAAAAATCGTCGTAACAGTGTAGTGTCTGTGCAGACTGCAATAGAATTACACAGTTTTTTTTGTTTTGTTGGAGTTTAAGGTCCCGTCAACTACGAGGTCATTAGAGACCCGTCCACTGTGTAGGTCCGATGCATATACCGCACGGACACCACACCAATGCGACGATTATTGGGTATTAGCAGTACCCAGCTTTCCCGAGCGACCACCCATGTCAGTACTAACTGGGCTTGCGTTGCTTAACTTCAGTGATCAGACGAGAACTGGTGTGTCCAACGCAACTCGCCGCTCCCAGAATTACACAGAGGACGGGGCTTTAATGACCTTGTAGTTGAAGGGCCCTAAAACACCAACGAAACAAATAAAAAAAATCGGTTTGGGAGGAATCCCTTCCGATCCCTGCATTGCACACTGCGAGTATAACTGGAGAAAAGGCGGTGTGGCAGGCAGTACCTCCACCAAAAATGTTCAGAAGCCGCCAAAAAAAGACAGTAACATTGGTATACAACGGCTGGAACATAGTCAAACGCTTTCGAAAGCTCTTTTTTGTTAGGGCGCTTGAAACGCCTCTAAGAAAAACTTAAGTTTGGGATCAGCTTTCAGCGCTCATAAGGTGACATCGGACATATCCCCGGCCATTCCCATTCCGGGCAGGGAGCAAACGAAACTTCTTTCCACTCTTACCGAGGCCGAACTTTTGCCATGAAAGACCTTATGTGTCAAGAATTCAGAGTTACCCTTAGCTGAAATGGACATTGGTTTGTTGGTGTTTTAGGGGCCTTTAACTACAAGGTCATTAGTGCACTGTCCACTGCTTTGTTCTAATGCAAAAACTGGACAGACACTACACTAATGCGACGATTTTTGGGTATTAGCAGTACCCAGTTTTCCCAAGCAGCCACCCATGTCAGTACTAAATGGGGTTGCGTTGCTTAACTTCAGTGATCAGACGAGAACTGGCGTGTCCAACAAATTAAGCCGCTCCCCTGAAATGGACAGACAAAGCGGTTATGGGTCATCAAGGACCTAAGAAGACCGAAAGAAAATCAACAAATAATTCATATGCAGATGCGAACATTATTTTAATATCAACCAATCATTCAGTTACAATTATGTCTGACAAGGAAAAAAAAACAGGAACAGAGGTTATGGCCCATGAACAGTATGGGATACAATATCTCCAAAATATCAAAATCGTCATCACTAGTACAAAAATCTGATTATGAGGACATTTAGGAAACAAAACAGAGGCGGGAGCAGAAGGTGACATCATCCAAAAACAACAACACAGCAGCATCAAGACTACAGGAGCGCCCCATCAAGATCCTGCAGAGTTCAATTAACGGTCAAAGACGATCACTTAACTATTTCAAAGCGTTTGAAAAACAAAATAACAAGTACAATTTGAATTTGATAATGCCTCTGTGGGGGTCCAACGAACTTATTTCCCAAATACCACAGACTCTATTCAGCAGGAAGCGAGTCCATCAATTGCGTCATTATGTTCAAAAATGAATTTGCCAATTGCAAAATTTATTTTTAAAATTAATAATTAAAATATTTCAATCAAAACGTTCTTTTCAAAAAAAGCCAAAAAAAGTGTGGATGCCACAACAACCCCAACATCCGATATCTCAAATAGGCCATCTTTTCAGAAACAGAGACACATCCCCCATCAACTCAAGGAGGAGGGAGTATCACATACCACACTCCACTAAGTCCCACTTCAATTTCTGTCCACCAAAAACGACTTGATCGCCACCATATCTCTGGACAACCAATTGGCATTCAGTCGAATGCTTTCCAGAGATTGCTGCACGTTGCGTTCCGTGCCTGCTATGGGATGCTCGAGAAAAAAGCTTTCCACTTCCTTGGCCTTTTCTTCAGAGGCGAAGTTCTCAGTGAGACACTGAAGTGATAAACAACAGGCCATTATAGGCACAGACAAAAAAGAAAAAAAAAACTCACTTGGAGCAATGTCCTAACCGACTCTAGCGGCAAATTACATGACTGAGACCTTGGATCCCACATCCACAGGCCGGTGAGGGAGTGGTACAGTGCCGAAAAGATCGATTTCAGATGACAACGCTCTACCACTACAAGCCAAACAGGAAAGAAAGACACTGGTACAGAGTGCCACCACCAAGGTGCAACATGCCAGAGGAACTCAAAGAGAGAGAGACACACCTTGAATCAAACCAACAGGAAATGCACCATCAGCCAAGCCAGTCCACCTTCACTCATTCGTATCAACATGCAGAAAATGGCAGACTAACTAAAGCTAAGAAAACCAATCACCCACCATCACCACCAATCGGAAAGGAAGTACCAAAATAGACAATCAAAAATACACCACCGGCTGGTAAACAAAGGGTTACCATTTATCAAACAGCAAGAAAAGATAACGTCACACACGCCCAAAGAAATAAACAGCATTGTCATCAAGACATTTGCTGCCCCGCGCGCGCTCGCTCCTTTGCGGTCTGACGGCGGCAACTTCGCACACGTGGAACGAGAGGTGAAAGGTCACCACATGCCAAACACATGAACATATCCTTGCTTCTGCAGAACCAGTCCAGAAAAAAAAATGCAGCAGCAATAGCAACAACGAAAAGCATGCACACAACCCAACGAACGCAATCAAGCGCAACCAGCCAGCACAAACTGCCACAGGCTCCCTCCAGCAAAGGGCAACATCTGACAAATTAAGATGCGGCTCTCTCTTAACCCCATCCTCCAACCCTCTGTTTCAAATCAAAAAAATTAAAACGCTTTCGACGTCACCGCTCTCTCCTTCTCACAACAACAAAGCATAAGACACCTGGTAAAATAACGACTCATATGGGACACAAGCGACCCTGGGTTCAATTCGTGAAAAACTGCTCATCACAGGGCTCAGGCACCCAACGATGGTCACTTCGGTTAAGGCGCTTTCTTTATACGGGCCTATCAGTTATTTCACCGATGAAGGAGCAGATTTAGTAATTTAACGTTCGGCCTCTGTACTGCCGATGGTAATTTACCGACGGCAGGGATAAAGCGAGCAGTTACACCTGCCCAATTTGCCGATCTACACGTACTGCATATAGGGAGGAGAAGAGAAAGGGATCTCTTCTGGGCAGCAACGGCATCATTTAAGACTACCATCCGGAACGGAAGGGGCACTTGACACTTCCCTCACCCTCTCGCCCGTGCGAACGAAGATTTCCAAGTCGCTCAGGATTGAACCTGCATCCATGGAGGACGCAGAACCGCCTCACTCATTAACTCACGGTTCCTAGGTTCAACCCCAGTCGAGATCCGACAGTGGTTCCTAATCGGATCACGAGAATTAAGCAACTCGAACTACGCCTTTCGGCACGGAAAGTTGGTGATGTGATGGAGGACCAGGTGTGGGCATCCGGCTACCCCCACCACTGTCCACTAACAAAAAACCCTTTCCAACGCCATTAAGAGGTGCACCAAGGGGCCCTAACGGGCCGACATTAACTAACCACAAAAAGAAAATCTAAATCACGCCCACCCCCTTCCTCACAAACGACAAATAGCCATTAATTTAATGACCCAATAAAGTAGACACGCGACAGGAGGACAGGGGTACAAAATTTGTTGAGGGGGGAGGGAAAAGGGACGTCCATTAAATCTTCATTTCACGGGGTACATTTCAGACAAAAGAAGAAGCCATTATGAAGGGTGTTGTTGGTAGTTACACTGAGGTGGCGATGAAACGTAAGGAGTGGCAGCCTTGTAATCACCGACCGATGACAACTAAGGGGGGGGGGGGGGGGAGAGATGGAAGAAGAGGACCGGGGTAAAGGGGGCTCGGGTAGAGCAATCCACAAATTACTAGTATTGTCTTAAGAGGTTTTTCTTACTCATTAAGGTTGCCTGCCATGAAGAATTTTTTCTTTCCGCAAAGGGAAGCTAGTGTAGGAGGAAGTTGCAAAGGGAGAGAGAGAGAGGGGTGTCCTGCGAAGAGGTGGAACAACTGGCCACTTGGTGCGTGTAACTCGTTAAGAGAGAATTTGTTGCTCGCTGGGAGCAACTTATCTGCAAACCATTTAGTAGTAGTGGTAGTGGTCAGGTACATCAGACGTACCTCTCTTATTCGGGACGAAATGAGAGTAGTAGCAGTGGTGGTTGTAATAATCATAATAATAATGGATGGAGGCAGGAAAAGGGGAGGGAGAGGGCGAAGGAGGAGGAGGAGGAGGGACAGGACGAAGAAGAGAAGGGTGGCCCCCACATCAGGGTGCTGACACGCCAAGACTGGAGGCTTGTCAGGGTGGTTAATCTCCTTACAAGATCAGACAAATGTCAATCAACACAAAGTGCGCGTAATTCTTCAAACAACACACATCGTCGTCTATCATCTTATTTCGGGACAACTCCGACGAAACATTAAAACAAACTTGAGTAAATAAAAGTCTTAATTCATCCCCTTCCTTCCTACCCTCCCTCGTCCGGGACGACGCCCCAAAACAAGAGCAAAATCCGTCCCTCTCCTCTCTTCTTCTCCATTCTACCTCTCCACAGGCACATAAATGCATGCATCAATACGCAGACAGATGCAAATGGGAGAAAGGGGGAGTAAACAGGGGGTAGGAGGAAGGGGGTGGTAGGGTCGGACCGGCCCACTAGGACAACAGAGACGTCGATGACACCGCCTGTCAGTGTCCTGAAGTCGACGTCGCCTCCACCGCACATCTACAAGAAAAGTGGCCGCCGTTCAATTGATTGACAGCTCAAGGAACTCGTTAGTCAACAAGCTCTCCCACAGTGCACTCTACAAGTCACCAGCTGGCTCCATCTACTGGCAGGCCCACCTCAGAATAAGATGGCTAGGGAGGAGAGGGGAGAAGGCTTGGATGGATATGATTTAGTGTATGCCAACCTACAGAAGGTCATCCACCGATGCTAAGGAGGGGAAGGGGAGCGAAGGTCTAAACTTGAGAATTTGGGCAACATGAGTGTTTTTCCGCGTAGAAAGGGTGATGCGTTTCCGTGCAGTGGTGACGTAGTGCACACATTACACAAGAAAAAGGGCACGGAATTTACTTACCAACCGGAATGGAGTGCCGAAGAGAAACCGACCAGTATTGAACCCTGGACAATGAGTCAGCGAGACGGGCTGGCTAGAGGTGTAAGTCTGAGGCATTCGTTATA
>JAAFCE010004287.1:6934056-6953414 GCA_013389805.1 Trigoniulus corallinus
AAGGAGAGAATAAGAGTTTACGGCGACAATATCGCCACATGGAGACTATAAGTCTCTCCCCCTCCTAGTTTGTATTTCCGGTTACATTTTTATCAGGAGAGCAACCGGTTACATCTGAACAGTTGGAACGGGCTGGTAGAGGACTGGGAACAGCAAGGGCACAACGGGACAACCGAGAAAGGTTTAAAAAAGAGCAGGCGAGAAAGTTAACACCACCACTGACTATTTGACATCCAAATCAGTCAAGACCAAAAAAAAAAGAGAGGTAGTTATAATTAATGGACCACGCACACATACCTTGACAAGTCGAGCCATTAAATAGCCGCCTTCGTAACGCGAGTTCAGGACGGCCCAGTTCTCCTTGAAAAACTGCCACGCCAGTTCTCGGCCATGTTTGTTGTAACTCACGGACACGATCACGAAAATGGTATCCTGAGACCGGACTTCATCCTATACCAAAATAAAAAAAAAAAGAGAGAAAAAAAATTGATACCTGTTAATCAACCGATTACCATCCACAGACATGGCAGGCTTTAATTTATCCTATTTTCATCGCCACAGGTGGCGGTACAAGGTCAACGAAAACGACCCCGAAAATTCAATATTCAGTTCTTATCATCATCGTCGTCACCATCACTAACTACATCTGGTCACACCACACGTACATCACAGCGCTAAAAACCACGAAAAAGAAACCAGTGCAGCATACACCACTGAGAATTCCTTTCCGGATAACAGAGGGTACAATCCCAAATTGATTTTACTTCAGTATTTCACACTAATTATTAATACCCCCCCCCCCGCCGAAATACAATTTACAGTCCAAAAAAAGCGGTTTTGGTTCAACTTATCTACTCATCTAACCACCTGCAGAACAATGCAACTTAAAAACAAAAGTCAAAAATGACGTCATCGTGTCATGGCCGCTAATTATTTTAGGTCTGACATCAGCGGTCTAGCACTGTGGCAAAGCGGTGTCCAAAGATAACTTAACGGTGGGTACCATGGGACTACTACTACACGGAAAAGGACCCTTACTACACGAAGAGTGCAGGTCGGCAACATTTCCAGGTGTCAGAGCTCGCCCCCCCCCTGGCGTCGGGTAAGGAAAAGTGTGCCACTATAAGCATAGGGGTTCCAGCTGTGTAAAAATACCGTTGTTGTTGTTTGTTGGTGTTTTAGGGCCCTTCGACTACAAGGCCATTAGGTCCCCGTCACTGTGTAGCTCTGATGCAGAAACTGCACAGACACTACACTAATGCGACGATTTTTGGGTATTAGCGGTACCCCGTTGTCCCAAGCGGCCACCCATGTCAGTACTAGCTGGGGTTGCGCTGCTTAACTTCAGAGATCAGACGAGAAATCAGACTTTGCCCCGATGGGAAAAAAATGGTCCATCAGACCTTGCCACAGGCTGGAAAAAGGATTAGTGATGACTGTCTTCCTCTAGTGACTATCTTGCTACAAGGGTCTTCGATTCCGGTAAGAAACTTAACTAGGCCCTTTCTCACGCTATGCCCATCTGTTACTAAAGGTCTCAGACGATCTACGGTAATTTACCGACGTCAGGTGGAAAAGGGCAAAGTTCAGAGAAAGCCGAAGAAGAAATTTCATCGAACTTTTCTGTGTAGGGGTGACATCGCATTTGTCTCACACGTCGTGGGACAAAAATATTGATTGCGCCTTGAGGCACAGCGCTAACAGGGCCCACTACTTGCAATTAGGCAAGCTGCCACCTTGATTGGTCAGTTCACCACTGCCCTCACGTAACCAAGCTTATTATAATGGCCACCGCGTCCTACCCGTCCGAAAGAAGCTACTAACTGTGACTAGGATTGAACCCGCAGCCTCGGACTTACATTACCGAGTATTGAACCTTGAAGGTGGGCTCTCACCACTCTTACGCAGCAGGATAATGTTGAGCCTCTCATCTTGACCAGTAAAGGTCATTTGAACTATCCATTATATTTAAGATAGTGGAAAGACCCTTTCACCTGACGATGAGGGAAGGAAGTCAAGTGGGAAGGTCCACTACAGAGACAACATGGTCAGTAGAGACAGGGGGTGTTTTTCTCAAAAAATAGACATTTTTTGGCACAATTGTGGTGAAGTGGACTTGAGCGCAAAACAGAGTACAATAAGGCTGATTCCTCTGCAGCGGTGGCCAAAATTTAGGAGAGCGTGGTGATGAAGCCCACCCACCTTCCTTATGAAGGAGGGGGACATGAGAGGACAAGGAGGAGAGAGAAAAGAGAGGGGGGAAACAAATTGGACAATGGATAGGCGAAAACACACAATATTCTTCTCTACTCCAATTGAAGGGAGCCCAATCACAGGTGGAATTTATGAAGTGGGAAGTGTCCAAAAATTATGAAGTGTCCCAAAAAATAAACTCTTCAACCGCATGAAGAAAAGGAGGGTCAGGGCTTTCACTTGAATGATGGACAACTTAAAATTTCACCAAATATTCTGCAACTTTTATCCAAAAAAGTTGGTTTCTTCAAGTCAGATGAGTCTAGTGGTTTGCAGCAAACGAAGGACACAGAAAGCACCCTCTCTGCTCCGTCCCTCGAGAGGAGCGGAAAGGAGACGACAAGTAATGCACCCCCCTCACCTTTTACCGAAAAAATAGTCGACATAACGACGATTTGAAAATTATACAACGAACTTTTTCAAGAGCTCCTCCTTTCCCCAAAACTCTGCCATTAAAGTTAGTGGATCACACAAAAGACTCCTTTTTATTCAGAACACAACTGTCTTAAGTGGACAGTCAAAAAATTCAGTGAGTAAGAACATTATCCGAGGAGAAAAGGAGGTGTCTGTGTCTGACTTGGCTGGGCTGGGCTGGGAGGGAGGAGGAGGAGGAGAAGAAGAAGAAGAGGGGTACGAGAGTGACCTAACCAACACAACCTATTTATATAATACAAATTTTGGAGAGACACTACTTTGCATAAATATACTCCTTTAAAAGAAAATTCTCAAGAGGAAGGTAAGCAATTTAAACTCTTTTCTACCTGAAAAGTAAATACACTTCAGGTAAGAAAATTTATCTTCTGAGAAATTCAAAGAAGAAAAGATGGCGTAACGATATTTTTTTTCCAAGAAAAAAACCCAGCAACCACATCACTTTAAAAGAGAGGAGCCCACCCCAACACACCCAGTACCTAAACACTTCAAATCAAAACACATACGAGAGAACATTTTTTCTTTGTAGAAAATTCATGAGACCACTTCCTCTGGGTGTATAGTCCCACCTTCGGACCCCCTGGTGGCAGCCTTACGTCATCCACTTCGGTCCTTATTAACCTCAGCCTGCCAGATTTGAGCGCCAAGGATCCCTCCTCGGTTTCTCTGGAGTAAAGCTGCTCGACTCCGCAGCTTTAAGTTCGATTTTGGCCGCAGTGAGTGGCTCCTTTCGCCGACGAAAGTGCGCTTTCCGTTAAACGGATTGAAAGTAAGAGTTAGTGAGGGGTGTTTACGGTGCCACTGCTGTCCGGAAGGACCCCTTTCTAGACGGAACGATTAATTTCCCTCGTCCAAACGCCCATGGTGGAGAGCTTCCGGAAGTAGCTCAATTAGGACGTCAAATACTCGTAGTTAGCCATCGGATATACAAATTGTCCTGTTTCTGGACCCATCTCCGGTTTCTTGCAGACAAGTGTTCCCGAATTGGAACCCTGTCTCCAAACTTTGCTCCCTCTCCTAGCAAATGCTCTGCGGATTAGTTATTTATTGCTTTTGGGCCCACAACTTCTATAGTCATTAGGGCCCAGACAGAGTCATTCCATGGTAGGGGGTGTAAAGTGCCATCCCAGTAAAGGACAAAAGACCAACAACCAACAACAGTCAAATGGTCAAAAATGAGCTGCGGACTCTCTTGTCTACCGTATGGTTAAATTACTTCAGTACAGAGGTCGACGTTAAGGGCCCAAATAGAACAATGCAAATTGACGCCAGCATGCCGTAAACCTCACCTGTCAGCCTTTAGATTTCCGTGTGCAAGAGGGTACCAGAGATCAGGGTGGGCTGAAAAAAATCATCAGTTTCGATAAGAACTGAACTAGTGCACCTTAAATTCAACATAGTCAAGCGCATTACTGAGATTCCGTGAAGAATTGACCACACGATTTCCTCAGGCTGACCAAGGCTGAAACGTTGGTGGTGACGGTTAGTTGTGACGTCATCAATCAACTTCCGTTACTGGACAAGAGGGGTAGAAAAATATTACTGTTTGCGATTGAACAAAGGAATGGTGAAAGGGAGTGGAAAGTGAGGTAAAACAGACACTTATCCTTATTGGCAAAATATGATGGACAAAGGAAAAGCGGGAGTGGGGTCACGGGACGATCCCCGCGTGCTCGTTCTCTAAACCCCCAAAAAAATCCCTAATTTTTTTCAACCACAAAACATAAAAGTATAATATGGCTTGTTATTGTTCAACGCCATCATCATCAATCTGACTTTGAAAGTCTTATTACAACAATGTCAAAGGGGACATAATTAAGCCCATCAATCTGCAGATAGGACAGTAAATACTCAGAGGCACTTCTTTTTCGTACGCCCGCCCTTCTGTCTGACTACAGATAACTAAATATTTACCGTCTTAATTGATACGCCACTAGAAGAATGTGCTCTGTTAATAGCCACAGAAAAGAGTGGAGGTAGTGGACGTGACGGTGCAGCTTCATTAAAACAACTCCTAATATCTCTGCAAAGCATTCGACAAAGTCTTCCCAAAACCGTCTGAAGAGGAAGGTAAATTTTGGGGGCAATTAGAAGAGATTTGTTGAGGCGCTCTAAATAACAGCAGAAATAAAAAAACAACACAAACTCTTGAATTATGGGAATAAAACCAACAAGGAAAATATTAGGATATTTTAGAGCAAAAAACAATTGAATTCCTGAACCGTCCGATATGGGAATACAGCTCACCAGTCATTCCCAAAAGGGATTACACCTCATAAACTACTCTAGAATAGGAGGAAAGTGGTCCACGATGGAAGTCCGTGCGTAAATGCAGGTGTGTTCCTCGCCGAGGAGCGTGGGGAACAAAACACCGGTCCCAGGTGGTAACTCAGTGGCTGAGGACGTACGGATGACCTTGTGGTTGCAGATTTGAACCTTTCAGTGGAGAGAGAGAGAGAGAGGAAATCCGAAATGGCCCTTTCTGTTCCGCATGTTAATCAAAGACTGGGCTCTAAATGACGGTAGTGCTGCACTGAAAAACATCCGTCCTATCATTATCGTCATTACCCCTTTTCTCCACTTACGGCAGGGGTTGGATGCCCATCGGGACAGTTGAGTAATCCGTTGGACAGGAAGCAAGCTCCACACCTGGGAATTTTGCCCCACAACAGAAATATGTGGTAAAGATTCTTTTTTCGTGTAGTGGTGACATCGTACACGCCGTCCCCACCGTTAGGGAGGGCACCGACTGTACTTCCAACGGGACGCGTACAAGGGGGCTGTCTGTCGTCCGAAAGAAGCCAACAACTTCAGTTCGTTGGTGTTTTAGGGCCCTTCAATTGCAAGGTCATTAGAGCCCCGTCCACTCTATAGTTCTAATGCAGAGACTGATGCAGGGACTGCACAGACACTACACTAATGCGACGATTTTTGGATACTAGCGTTACCCAGTTTTCCCGAGCGGCCACCCATGTCAGTACTAACTAGGGTTGCGTTGCTTAACTTCAGTGATCAGACGAGAACTGGTGTATCCAACACAACTCGCCGCTCCCAACCACTTCGGGCCTGCATTGTACGTGGAACCGCTGACGCACCTCTGCGCCAAAGAGGCTAGTTGCTCGTTGATCTCAGTCGGAATTGAACCCTCAATGTGTGACCTTTCTGTGTGCCAGGGCGTTATTCTTTGATATACATGCTACATACGGTCGAAATATTTGCAGGGCAGTGACACTCATCGAATTAGTCACGAGGTGTAGCACACGTCAAAACTAATAAATAGCACCCCATTTAAAAAAAATAACAACAAAAAGGGGAGAGGGGGGGGAAAGGTGAAACTCAATCGCGTGTCCTTGCAAGACGCCGTGACCACACACAAAACCACTACACACACATACAGGACAGGCATCCAACAATAAAAACTGCCAAATTGAGATGGAGCGCGAGAGTCGAAATCTCGGGCTTCAAGTCGGATTAGGCAGACAGCTATATCTCAAAAGACAACTAATCCGCAACGACCACTTCATAACAGGATTAAAGCATAAGATACCTGCGCCCTCCACAAATCACAAACCACCTCTCCACCGGAATGCTAATCACGTGACCCACCCCATGTTACGCTGACATAAATCAACTATAGAGCAGCTGACAGGGGTCATTCACAAAACGCTCCGCAGTCGCCTTTTAAGAGTACACGCACATCCTGTTTTAGAGGATCGATCGAAACATCGAAATTCGATCTCAAAATCAAACATGGGATACCAATGTCCCAACCGTGGCTGAGCCCTCCACCCACAGGTGTTATGTCCATTACTGTCTTAGAAAGGGGAGTGTTAAACGAGCCTCTCCAAACATTGTAAGGGGAAGTGAGAGAAACCACTCGTTCCAAACAACATCCACACCGGTACCTTTATTCATAGCATGCATGACTAATGAGTTCAGGATGACCCGAGGGTCGAAATTCAGGCGAAAGAGCAGGATTCGAGGCTTCCCGCCGTCCAGAAAAAATAACTCTGGCTTATCAATTTCTAGTTGGAAGCCCGACGGTGTCCCAGAGTCCAACACCCGTATTACGGTAAAATGGTAATAAACTTAACAGAAAAAAATTCGATAAAATTTCTCAGGGTCATGAATTACCTCTACCCTAAGCATCATCCAGGATTAATCCTGGTCCGGTACAGCAGTTTCATTATTTTGGACAGGAGATGCGTTCATTTCTTTTCCGCCCAGAAAGCCCTTCGACTATGGAGGATAAGATTATCTGAAAATAAACCCTTTATGGACGGAAACTGATGGCCGTAGCGGTCTCGGGGAGCAGCTTACTGCCTTGGACACACCAGTTCTTGTCCGATTACGGAAGTTAAGCAACGCAACCCCAGCTAGTACTGAAATTGGTGGGGGCTGGGGAAAACTGGGTACAGCTAATACCCAAAAAATCCGTCGCATTAGTGTAGTGTCTGTGCAGTCTCTGCGTTGGAACTACGCAGTGGACGGGGCTCTAATGACCTCGTAGATGAAGAACCTTAAAACACTAACGAAACAAAAAATAGCAGTCCAAATAGACCCAAAAAGTTCTTATCAACCGGACGCATTTCGAAATCCTCGGTCAAAATCGGACCATAAACTCAAAAAGGGCATCCAAAACAATCTGCAGTCAGTAATCAGCCAAGCTACTCTATGTACAACTAGGATGCCGACCATCAGGACATGATGGAGAGTAGTCAGTATTTCGGGTACACAAGCCGAAATTCTGACAACACCTCACTCCTCGACAATCCCGTTTCTAAATTCTCAGCCAAATAGACTCGAGCAACCAAAACCACCAACACACAAAGTGATCAGTCAAGGGCTACTCCGTGGATAACCAGGTAGGACACAGTGACGAAGGTAGTGAAGAGTGGCTGTATTGCATGTGGTGGACACACCAGTTCTCGTCTGATCACCGAAGCTAAGCAACTCAACCCCAGGCTAGCAGTGACATGGGTGGTCGCTTGGGAAAACTGGGTACTGCTAATCCCCAATAATCGTCGCATTAGTGTAGCGCCTGTGCAGTCAATGCATTAGAACTATGCAGTGGACGGGTCTCTAATGACCTTGTATTTGACGGGACCTTAAACACAAACAAACAAACAAAAATTGGAAACACTAGGCACTACTAATACCCAAAAATCGCCTCATGAACGGGGTTCTAATGACCGTTGCAGTTGAAAAGCCCTAAAAACACCAACGAAAGAAAGACGGGGGAACACTGGGTACTACTGCTAATACCCAAAACTCGTCGTTAGCGTCTGTGCAGACTCTGCATTAGAACTACTTCTTGTTTGTTTGTTTGTTGGTGTTTAAGGTCCCGTCAACTACAAGGTCATTAGAGACCCGTCCACTGCATAGACTGCACAGATACTACGCTAATGTGACGATTATTGGGTATTAGCAGTACCCAGTTTTCCCAAGCGACCACCCATGTCAGTACTAGCTGGGCTTGCGTTGCTTAACTTCAGTGATCAGGTGAGAATTGGCGTGTCCAACGCAATTCGCCGCTCCCATTAGAACTACGCAGTGGACGGAGCCCTAATGACCTTTGCAGTTGAAGACCCCTAAAAAAAAACACCAACGAAAAGCAGACGGTACTACCCAAAGTTAAATCCTGACAACCCCTCCTCCACCGCAGCCCTCCCCAACTCAACCACTCATTCAAATTGATTAAACAATCATCCGAAAAAAAAAAGCCAGAAGGAAAAGACAGTGGCCCTGATTATTAAAAAAAGCACCAACTGCAATAAACATGTAGATGACCTCATAACACGAAAAAAGACGTGCAAAAATCGAGTGTATTTACATAGGGGTGACTAGTCATCCCCTTCAATCAAAACGAGCGATTGCAACGCCACCACACATGCCACACAAATATGAAAAAAATCGCACATCATCACCACCACCACCATCATCATCACTATTATTATTATTATGGGCAAAAGTACTGTACTCCCTCTTCTCTCCCCTCTGCCGAAAAAAAGAGGTACAAAATTGTTCACAGTTAATCGACAACTATTATTTGTGATTTCATTCAAAGAAATATATATTATCCGACCTGATAACAAAAACGATAATAATAATATGAAAAAAAAATTCACATCTCATTCAACCCTTTGCATTCTTTATCCATCATGAAGCAACAGCAGCAGTAGTCGTTGTAGTAGCATCATTATCACAATATTGAAAAATTTACACAATTTTTTTGCAAAAAATCTCAATTCTCTTTCTTCTAGTTTTTCAAAAAGAAAAAATTTATATAATCCTAATTTTAATAAGAATAATTGAATATATCAAGTTGAACAAATTTGTTTTTGACACAATAACAACCGACAACAAGTAGTCATCCGCCCGCCATTTTTACCAAAAAAATAACTGTTGATGGCCAAAATTGAAGGAATAACTTTCTTAAAAAAAAAGGACTATGAAGATTTGCCCTTGGCCCACATTTTGCACACTACTACTCCTGTTAACACGTGAAGAAAAAAAAACATTTCTTCTTCCTCTTCCGCCCGCCCTCTATTTTCCCCAAATTCTCACTTTTTCTGATAATTTCTGTAAATTTTCGTAAATAATTATTCTTGGTAACCAGTGCTGAAATATAGATCTTAAAGAAATGGGATCTCCATTTCTTTTGAAGAGGAGGAGGAAGAGGCCAGTTGAAAGTCAAAAAAGAGGGAGAAACATGCAATTAAGAAATTTACAACAAGAAGAAGAAAAAAAAACCCGCCCACAACCCTTTACTACTTCTTCCGTCTTACAGGTGTTGTTCTACACGAAATTATACAAAAGGTGAAAGGAAACACAGGTATTAAGAGACAGAGGAAATAACAATAAAAAAACGACTCCAACAGAGGAGGTGGTCGGTCTACACCAATCACCAACCACACCAGTTCTCGTCTGATCACTGAAGTTAAGCACCGCAACCCCAGTTAGTACTAACATGGGTGAGAGATGGGTACCGCTACTACCCAAAAATCGTCGCATTAGTGTAGTGCCTGTGCAGTTTCTGCAAAAGAACTATGCTGTGGACGGGGCTCTAATGACCTTTTTTAGTTGAAGGGCCCTAAAACACCAACAAAAAAACGAAACCAACCGGGGGGGGGGAGGAATTGTTCAGAAAGAGTCAGTAGACACCACACGGAGCTACGGCTTTATTTTTCACCAGACGGACAGGGTACATGCAGCTTCCCTCATACTTGAAAAAGTGCCCTCTCCCTACGCCACCTCGATCAGGAAATGAACCTGTGTCATTGACTCAGAGGTGGAAAAACTACTGGCACGAAAGGATGTTGAGGGGAGGGGAAGGTCCCAAAAGAGCGCCTCATTTCCTTAGCCTGGAATTTAAAAGTAAAACTGTGGTCCCTTGTGAGAGTGCGTATGACATCACCACAGCCCGGAAAACACAGCCGCCGCTTCTTCTGCTTTGGTGTCACCCGGTGCGGCCCGCACCCACCTTGTTGTTTGTTAGTGTTTTAGAGCCCTTCAACTACAAAGGCCATTAGAGCCCCGTCCACAGCATAGTTCTTATGCAGAGACTGCACAGACACTACACTAAGGCGACGATTTTTGGGTATTAGCAGTACCCAGTTTTCCCAAGCGGCCACCCATGTCAGTACTAACTGGGGTTGCGCTGCTTAACTTCAGTGATCAGACGAGAACTGGTGTGTCCAACGCACTCTATCGCCGCTCCCCCCCGCACCCACCTAGTGACGCCACTGCCTTGCAACCTCTCTGCTTATTATCGTCGGTCTACTGTTCGTTGGAACATTCCAGGACTCCAGGGGGATCTACTACACACCTGGAAAGCTTGCCTCATCTACCCGTTGCATAGTAGAGAGGGTTCTTT
This sequence comes from Trigoniulus corallinus, assembly GCA_013389805.1. Taxonomy (NCBI): domain Eukaryota; kingdom Metazoa; phylum Arthropoda; class Diplopoda; order Spirobolida; family Trigoniulidae; genus Trigoniulus; species Trigoniulus corallinus. The sequence goes on from JAAFCE010004287.1 coordinate 6,944,618, forward strand.
GGCGTGCAAACGCCATCGTACACCACACGGAACCTCGGTTTTACCTCTCATCCGTAGAGAGGCGCATTCGGGACTTCTCTCTCGCCCGAAAGAAGCCAACCTACTGGAACCATTGATGTCGTAAACCGAGTACGCTCAAGACCTCCTAAACAGGCTAGGAGGCTTTGGTACGCTACCTATTGCAGCACCGAGGCGGGTCTAAATTAAATATAGGAAATAAGAAGAAAAAAAAACACCACCTATCGGCAAGATCACCAAATAAAGGGGGTAATAAATTACAACTTCTGCAGATAAGAAAGTTGGCAACCCTTTTTTCTTCCATCTTCCAGGCATTTCACACAACAAATAAAACTGAAAACGAGAGCAAAGCACCGCTAACCTTTTTTTTGGGAGGGGGGAAAATGATGGACGTTGGGGGTAACCACGTGCAGAAAGTGCACCTTCCCTAACTTGCAGATAGCTATCACACGCTAATAAAAGTAATAATGTTACACAAGTGGACACAGAATACACATCATTATAATTACTAACCCATTTTTGCCTATGGCAGGGTTAAGTATCTATTCGTTCCGCGGAACCGGGAACACAAGGACGAATTACTGGACGTCAGCTTGTCATCTTCGTTCACCGACCGCAGGGGGACGGGGCGAGCTCCTACACCTGGGATTTTACTGATACAGTGAAGCCTCTCTGATTGATACACCCGGGGGACCCAGCCAAAGTGTACCCATCAGAGGGGTGAACCCATAAGAGGGGTAGTAATAGCCTATGGATGAAAAATCGGTGCCTGAAAAATTTGTACCGATATAAGAGGTGTACCCTTAGAGAGGTTTTACTGTATTTTATTACCCATGTAGAAAGGGTTCTTTTCCGTGGAGGGGGGGATTACATAGTACATGCCCCACACAGGGCTACAGCTTGACCTCTCTTCCGACGGAAGGGGCTTCTCGTTCCCTTTAACGCTCGAAAGACGACTAATCGCCTCGGCTATGGAAGAGAGCCCTGTGCCTCCTCAGCTCCAAGTGCACAGCTTCGACTCTCCCCCAAACCGTTCAGGTCGGTCCCTGATAGTGACTCAACTGACAAGTAAACACATTCATCATTATCATCATTCACTCATCCCGCCTGTGGCAGGGTCGGCTCTGCGGGTTCTAGCCCTCCAATGAACACGCTCCGATTAGGGGCACCCCAGCCAGGCATCTTCAACCCGCAGAAATATTGCCTGGGTTGTCTGTCAGGGGAGGAGCCGGCCTAGCCCACCGATGAATAAGCACATTCACCAAAACAGAAAACAACTACAGCAATTACAAAGATAGAAAGGGCTTTTCAATATGGTCTGATTGAGGACGGGGGATGCTTCAGACAAGACCCATCTTCCAGTTTAACCCTTTTATTCTCTCTCTCTCTCTCTCCGGGCGTAAACATCCTCATGGAGATAAGGGTGACCTATTAAAACTGCTTCAGTGGAAGGAGAGGAACGGTGGGGGTAACTACAGGTAGATGACGGGTTAAAAAAATTAGGAGGGTAGAGAGGATTAGGATGGAACAGAGTAGTAGCAGTAGTCCTGCCGTACCCTCCCAACTCTCGGTCCTTCTTCCACCTACTGGACCCCTTCTTTTAAGCCTTCCATAAATATCAGAGACGGGTCAAGTCTGAAACATCCCCCATCATGTTATCATGTTGCTAATTGTAAGCTCAGCAGGGCAGTTCATAAATCGTGAAATTCAAAAAAGTAGAAAAAAAAACAAACTATAAACCTCTCAACATTTTTTTTTTTAAAAAAAAGTTAATTTTGTTAAAGAAAAAAAATTTGGATGTTACTGTTGATGAAACTGCACATTTTTTTTGGGGGGGGGGGAAGGGGTACATAACCAAAAAAAAAAATATTTTTTAAATGTTACATAGTTGCATGTAGAAAGAAACTTTATGATTCTGCCTAACTGGTAGACTGGTAGACATAGGAACCTGCCAGCCGCCGGTCTTACGAAATTTTACATTTAAGAAATCTAATTAATTTTTCTTAAAGAAACAACACAAAAAAACATCAAAAAAACAACAAGAGGAACCACTCATCTCTCTCAAGTCAGATTAATTATAGTTTCTTCTTCACAATTGGATGAAAAGGGGCAGGCAGAGCAGCAGCAGTAGTTCCACATTTGCACAAAACTCAGTTCTCACAACAGGGCATCAAAATTTGACAAAACGGGTGCGTTTTGGTAAATGGGCCGGGGGTGGAGGTGTGCCGCCAGAGAGAGGGAGAGAGAGAGAGATAACACCACGTTGGCATGAACTCAATATGAATAAATTTCGTCCCACACAGGGCATCACCACTCGGAATTCATCCCCGTTGTCAGACTGTGGTTCTCTATTTGATGACAACGTGATTTATGAAGCCTCATCTTTTAAAATAAAAAGGGGTCTTTTTTTTCACCGGTCGCTTCCGTGGCTACCCTTTTCCCTCCTCCTCTTCCTCCCACGAAAGTCCTCACATGACCAAATAAAGTTCATCGTAACAGGCTACATCATTTTTGACTTCTTCGGGGCTGGGAGCAACATTAGCCGATGAAGTCGATGAAAAAAAAATATCGGCATGTGAAAGATACCGGCCCGAGGGACAGCCGGCTGGCGATCGGCTAGGTATCAGCAAGTCTAGGCTATAATTGGCTAACCGTAGGATAAACTCGGTTAGGTATCAGCTGAACGCAGGATAAAAGCAGCTAGGTGTTGGCTGAATGCAGGATAAAAGCAGCTAGGTGTTGGCTGAATGCAGGATAAAAGCAGCTAGGTGTTGGCTGAATGCAGGATAAAATCGGCTAGGTGTCGGCTGAATGCAGGATAAAATCGTCTAGGCATCGGCTGGATGTAAAACGAAATAGGTTGAGTATTGGTTGAATGTAAAATCAGCTGCCTGAATGATAAAATCGGCTTCCAGGACGGCTAAAACCGGCTAAGAATCGACCAGGTGTCAGCTAGACTAAGCTAAAACGCCTGGCCATTGGCGAAAATCGGCTAGGAACCGCCTAGATATTAGCTAGCCTAGACTAAAACCGGCTGGCGATAGGATGAAATCGGCTAGGCATCGGTTGCCCGTAGGCTAAAACCGGATAAGAATCGACTAGTATCAGTTAGACTAGGCTAAAATCGCCTGACCATTGGCGAAAATGGCCTAGGAATCGAATAGGTATTGTGGCATATGTAGTTTTGAGAAGGAGAGAGTGTGGACAGGGACCCCACAGTATCATACTGTCTAGGATGAAGTCGGCTAGGTACCGGCTGATCTGAAGATCAAATCGGTTAGGTTAGATCAAACCGGTAACAAAATAAAATCAGCTGGCCATCGGCTAAAATCGGCTGGGCATCAGCTCAAGATAAGCACGAAAAAGTGCGGCGGGTATCCAACTGTTCCGAGAACAGATTGAAGTAAGCTGCAGGACAGTAATTTTACGTAGCCATCTGCCAACAATACCTAACGCCACAACTCCATCTTCTTTCTGGGGTAGGGGAGGGGGGAGGTCACAATTTCTTTAACCGACTATTCAAGGGGCAACCTCCAGCACCAGGGAACTTTGTGTCTATTGTTTGCTTGTTGGTGTTTTAGGGCCTTTCAACTACAAGGTCATTAGAGTCCCGTCCACAGCATAGTTCTTATGCAGAGACTGCACAGACACTGCACTAATGCGACGATTTTTGGGTATTAGCAGTACCCAGTTTTCCCAAGCGGCCACCCATGTCAGTACTAACTGGGGTTGCGCTGCTTAACTTCAGTGATCACACGAGAACTGGTGTGTCCAACGCAATAAACCGCTCAAAATTTTGTCTAGCAAGGATCCTTTTCTGCAGGTGGTACACAGATCAACGCGCGGGACAGTACAACTTTATTTCAAAATCTGAGACGACGACGGATCGTGCACTTGGAGATTATTTTTCTCTAGGGAGGGGGGGAAAGGGGGACCCAAAATAAGCCTTCTGCCTGGGGCCAAGCTCGAACCTGGTTCAGATTATAAACCATACGCTTCAACTAATTAATTTGTAATAATAAAAAACGGAATGTGTCGAGTTGGGAGTCACAGAGGTGAGAACGTGAGAGAAAGTGCAGGAGGTGCTAACAAATTAAGAGAAGTTTAACCCTTTTCCCTCTTTTTTTTTTTCCTGAGTGAACACCCGGGGTAAGGTGGAAAACGCAAAAAGTCACCTAAAGAGTAGGAGGGGGGGGAAGGACATTGCAAAAAAAAAAAAAACGCTGACTTAATTAACTAGTTTTCTAATCGGTAAGCCACATAACAAGCTGGTGGTGATAAATGAAAGTTAAATGATACAGGTTGGTATCAGGTGAAGGAGTAACAGGTAAGATCAGGGACATATTTGTGTACCCTAAATTTCTAAGAGAGGGTGCCAACAACAACACCACCTCTAGTGCAATTTCAACAGAAAAGGAACGATAACCACCATAATGAAAAATAATAACCACACAGAAGGCCAATTGGGCTACAAGTAGTTAATCAATTTGGGAGTCCCAATGACACAAAAATCTTCCTCAAATCACACCCACGAATAACATCATTAATCTTAACGAAAAACGAGAAGAAAACCGAGCAGGTAACCGACTCAGGCCTTCTCAGAACCACATCAGGTTAAATAGGGCTCCAACTAATTTGTTTGTTTGTGTTTTAGGACCCTTTAACTACAAGGCCATGAGAGCCCCGTCCACAGCATAGTTCTTATGCAGAGACTGCACAGACGCTATACTAATGCGACAATTTTTGGACATTAGCGGTACCCAGTTTTCCCAAGCGGCCACCCATGTCAGTACTAACTGGGGTTGCGCTGCTTAACTTCAGTGATCAGACGAAAACTGCTGTGTCCAACGCAATTTACCGCTCCCGGCTACAAATAAGGAAGAGGGAGAGAGAAGGAACGGGGGGATGAACCAGCTATGAAGGACAGTGTGGTGTCGTTTCCGTTTCCACTTCACGACCTATCTCATCCATCATCGTAAAGGTCAAGCACTCAAATTTGTCTGTCCCAAACATAATGAAGCAGCGGGTCGTGGACCATTACAGAATGGATGGGCGCCAATCCCAAAGCCGCTAGCAGAGGGATGCCGACCAATGACAATGGCGTCGCCCTTTAATTTCAGTTCTGAAACGAGGTCATTTACGGACACTAGGGAAGGGAAAAGAATGACGGAGTAGGGCCGCTCGCACAGTGTTTTTAGGGCCCTTCAACTACAAAGGTCACTAGAGCCCCGTCCACTTCATAGCTCTAATGCACAGTCTGCACAGACACTACGCTGTTAGGCCGATGTTTTGGTATTAGCCGCTCTGGGGAGCGGCTGTGATGCGTTGGACACACCAGTTCTCGTCTCATCACTGAAGTTAAGGAACGCAACCCCAGTTAGCCGTTTGGGAACACTGGGTACCGCTAATACCCAAAAAATCGTCCTAACTGCTGGAAGATTTGCCAATTTGCACGGAATTTTGCGGTGATGACATTGTACGGGCTCTAGTGACAATTCAAAGACAAAAGAAAGTGCCAAATTGAGGTCCCATCACTACAGCCTGAAAGAAGTACCCACTTAGGCCAGAATCGACCCTGCAACTATGGCCTGAAGAGTCCACGATGAAACTGAGGTGGGCTTTCGACCTACTTATTAAAAACCCTATGCTTACTTTTCTCATCGTCCCTGTCTAGGGTCAAGAAAAATGAGGCAAACTGGGGGAGGAAGAAGATTCATAAATGCCCTCTTGATTATCCGGCAGGATTTGTCCCAAGTTGGTTTTCCTAGTTTTTTGACACCCCCCCCCCCCCACTCGAAAAAACGCGCTATTATCAAGATGATGTCGAGTGCTCTGATTTCGTTCAAATACATCCAAAACGTACTCAAAACGAGATAACATTTCAGCCCCACTCCACCAAAAAAACAACAACAAAAACACATCATTATGTTACAAAATGGAGCTTCAGGAATTTAAATTCGATGATAAATGATCGTCCTTTCAACCCATTCTCGCTGGCATTCCTTTGCTGGAGGGGGTTTGACCACCGGATGAGGTCACCAACCAAATTTCGAGCTCATAACAGGTCAAAAACAACATGGTGCAACCGGTACTTATATTTAGCATTCCATGTAACAAGGGTTCCTTCCAGGTTAGCGGTGACATTGTACAAGGGCATTTCCGGCTTTACCGCCCGTCTGATCCGAAAAGGAAGAAAGGGCAACTTCAGGGTAAACTATTATCGCCCCAGACTAGAGAAGACGAAAGGAGTTGAGTGAGTACACGCAAACAAAGAGGGTTCTTATCTCCATTTGGGACAACGGCATGGGGATGACTAAAATTCAGACATAACCTACTTTGGCCAGCATACTATCTGAGAACCAACGAGGGTCACTTAACGCCGGCCTCCAAACAGTTGGAAGTAATTTACCGATACCAAGAGGTTTAGGGTGGCGGAGGAATTGAGCTTATACATCTGAGTTTTGCTGCCCTACACCTATATTCTACTTCCCACACATAGACATCACACGGAGCTACGGCTTCATTTCCCATCCGACGGAAGGCGACTTGGTCTAAAGAAGCCGCTACTTTCGGTTGAGAATCGAACCTGAATCTTATAACTGAGCGAGTCCAGCACACACTAACAACAGAAATACCACTATAGCCGGCGACACAGGAACCTCAGAGTACAACAGCGACTACTAACCCTTTTCCCGCTTTTGGATACTCATCTACGTCCATCTGGATGGAAACCTCACCGATCTGTTCGACGGTGTTTCGACGCAGCCGGCTGCCGACCAAAGCTGCGACTCCTATGCTTATTTATCGCCGGCCTCCGTTCGTTGGGGCACTCCACCGAACTGCAGCTTTATGCTTATTGGAGCACTCCACCGAGCTCCTACACCTGGGAATTTTGCCTCATCTACCCGTTGCGTTAACGCGCAAATGACATCGCATGGTAGGGCACCGGTAAGGCAAGGCGCAAAATAAGGCCGCAGGGTGACGCAGCGTAACGCAGCCCTGCGAAATTCTGCTAGCAGGCAATCACCACACATTGAATCGCAGTTTTTCAACATACTGGTTTGCAATTTGCGTCAACTAAAATGGCTTTCAACGTAACAGTGATTGCCTGCTAGCAGAATTTCGCAGGGCTCATTTTGCGGCCTCGCCTTATACTTCCCATCCGACGGAAGGCTTTTTTTGTTTCGTTGGCGTTTTAGGGCCCATCAACTACAAGGTCATTAGAGCCCCGTCCACATCGTAGTTCCAACGTAGAGACAGTACAGAAACTACACTAATGCGACGATTTTTCGGTATTAGCAGTACCCAGTTTTCCCAAGCGGCCACCCATGTCAGAACTAGCTGGGGTTGCGCTGCTTAACTTCGGTGATCAGACGAGAACTGGTGCGTCCAACGGAATACGCCGTTCCGGACGGAAGGCGCACTCGTGGCCACTCTCTCGCACGTAAAAAGCCAACCCACCTCGATTCAATGTGGAACCTGGCACTATTGACGCAGTAGTCGAGCACGCCACTTCCTGCGCCATCGAGGCGGGTCCATAGGAGTTCCAGAGTCACTAACACAATTCCGAGGCCGGCTACCATTTGCTTCTCGTTGACATATTTATCTAATTCGAGAAGATACTCAGCATGTTATAGTTGTTGTTGAGTGCATCGTTTGAATTAGGGGATTATCTCTAATCTGCGGCTTAAATTTGTAATCTCGGATATAGTTTTTTTTTGGCAAAAGAGAGAGAATACAATTCTTCAACCAAAAAAAATGGGGGGGGGATATAGAGTACTGTCCCTAGTGGGGGTGGTTATGTTATCTGCATGCGTTGATGTGCGTCGTGGGTTCACCTCCTTTCGCTGTAGTTGTTTTCTTTATCAACATCATCATCATCATCTACATAGAACTGTTCTCGTGTTGTGCTCCTCTTTGTGGGGGCCTCATTCTCCCCCCTCATCGCCTAAATTGCTACATCAAATGTATACCCGAGTGCGCCTTTCGTCCCGTTTGGCGAAAAACAAAAAAAAATTTCTTTTTTTAAAGAATAACCCTTTAAATAACCAGATGTTTGTGAAAAGAATTTGGTCTTCATCAAAAGGTAGTTTGAGGATTGTCTCCAAACAATTGTGTTTTATGAGTAATCGTGTTTTATTTCGGATTAGTATTATTGTGGTTGGTAATGAACGACTTAAACTTGAGATTTTTGAATTACTTATTTACAAAAAAATGGCTCGTATTAGTTCCACATGTGGGGGCGAAAAAGGGTTGATCGGGCTATCCCTCAACCCTTTATTCCTCTCCCAAAAAAAACCACAACCACATACAAATCCCAAACACACCTCAAAAAATATGCATTCATTGGCTTTGCACACAACTCAACATTATTATTGTTGCTCTGAATTTAAAATTTCTATCCCACTCTTGAATTCGGGAGGTGGCATTTCTCTTACACTTTCACCCCTGTACCCCTGTTTTTCGACAGTCTAAAATTTAATTCTTTTTTATAATCATTTCCAGTCAGTTTCCCCTTTTTCGGCATTCAAAAATCATAATTTTCATCCAAAATAAGAAAAAAATTCATCCAATCAGTTAAAAACCCTTTTCTACCTTGGCAGGGTCGGGTGCCCTAATAGGACAGAAGTGCGATCGGTCGGATTGTATTTTTATGCAGCCGGCTGCCAACCTAATGCTGCAACCCCCTATACTTCTGCACTGGGACACTTTTTCAACACCAAATCCCACGAGGGGGAGGAGAGCTTTCACACCTGGAGTTCTTTGCTAAACTACAGTA
>JAAFCE010004287.1:6953424-6990784 GCA_013389805.1 Trigoniulus corallinus
GGGGGAGGAGAGCTTTCACACCTGGAGTTCTTTGCTAAACTACAGTAAGGGTTCTTTTCCGTGCAGCGGTTACATCGTAAACACCTCAAACCAAGAGAAGTAGCAGAAAGAAACTCTCCTGTAGAGGGAGAGAGGGAAAATGTTTGGAGACAATGTTCCAGGAAAACAAGTGGGTCACGCATGCTACAGGGAATCGAATCAACTGATGTTCCCCCGTAGACAAACATTCTGGCCCAATTTCAATAATACTTCTTTTTGGGTGCCGGGATTGCGTTGGACACACCCTTTCTCGTCTGATCACTGAAGTTAAGCAACGCAACCCCAGCTAGAACTAGCATAGGTGACCTATTGGAAACACTGGGCACTGCTAATTCCCAACCAGCGTAGTGTCTGTGCAGACCCTGCATTAGAACTACGCAGTGGACGGGGCTCTAATGACCTTCGTAGTCGAGGGTCCCGAAAACACCATTAAACAAAAAAAAATCCGGTGTGAGGTGGAAGGCCAGTTCATCATTGTCTCAAATGAAGAACCACAGCTTTATACCTCATCCGGGACGCAAGGCCCGCATGTGGGACGTTCTTCCCTAACTTAACGAAAAACGCCACTGTCCTCGACCGGGAGAGGATCAATCTCGCAACTCACTGAACCACCAAAGTAGACACCCTCCAAATTAAATTAAAAGTGAGGGAGGGGAGAGAGAGAGCGGGGAAAAAGAAATATCCAAGGAACTACACACACACCTGGACTAACAACATGGCAGAGATTACAAACACACACAGCCCAAACAAGGCCGTTAACCAAAGCTGGGGAAAGGGGGGGGGGGCAAGATATTAGAACAGCATTCTTATTAACCACTTATCAAAATCGACATCCCGTACCAATTCATACAACCATTTTGTAACAAAAACTGATGACAGATTAATACACGCATCGAAAGTCGGAAACACACAAACAACAAACATATCTCACAATGTGGATCATTTCACAACTCATATCTTGTAACAACAATTGTGTGAAATTTTCTAAAGAAAATGTGCCTTTTTTTTGCACCTGAGTAAGGTGGAAAGAAGGTAGAGAGAAAGAGGTAAGGGGGGGGGAAAAGAGTAAAACAAAGATGGAGAAAGGGAAATCGCTAGAGTAGGACTACAGTAGGACTTCAACTATCTACAGGCCGAAAAAAAAACAATAGGAGAAGGTAGTGCAGAGGAGAAGAGTGCAGAGGAGGAGGAGGACAGGGAGCAAACACCTTTTCAAAGCAGTTTCCGTCTTGTAAGACAAGCCCTCAAGCCGCCTCCACTGGGGTAACTAATGCAGGATTCTTACCAAATCCTTCATCTATATAATCATCAATCCTAATTTTCACCTCTAATTTTTTTCTGGACCAGAATTTTGAGACTTTTTTAAAGTTAGAGGATGCAGTTAGAGGTGGAAGAGAGAGACGAGGAGTTGGAGATGGAGGTTAACGAGGGAGAAAGGAGGGGGGTTCGCTTCCCCTTCACATCTCCTTTCACTAACAAGGCCATGCTATTTAGCAACGATTCACACAATGACATACCTAGATCACCCTCTCTCTCGCTTTTTAGACTCGCAATTTGCTCGTTCCATATTAGTCAGAGACAAGGTCATTTTTCTATGAACAAATTTCTATGAATAACAAATTTTCACACAGAAAAAAAAAATTGTAAAAAAAAAATCTCACATCGATAGAAATGAGTAGAGCAGAAGTTACACTAATAAGAGGGCCAAACGTGGAAGCCAATAGACAAAAAATCAAGAAAACAGGAACATATTTTTTGGGATGATTGAAGATCCAGTGCCCGACGCCTGAAACAAGGCACTCTCTTTACACCTGCAAGGTTCCTAGAAGGATCAAGGATATCAGCACAAAGTTCTCAACAGGGGATCAGACAACACTGGGTAGTTCCTACAGGGGACACAATATCTGGAGGATATCTAGAGGAAAAGTGACGCTTGCAGGGCTCCTAAAAAGAACAAAGATGTCTAGAGTACACCAAGAAGGAAAAGTGATATCTTGTGGATTCCAATAAGAAACAGGGATATCGTGAGTTCCTGGAATGAACAGACATCTCAAGGGCTCGTAGAGGAAAACGGAGCATCCAAAGGGCTCCTTGATGCAAACGAAACATCTGAAAGGCTCCTGGATGAAAACGAAACATCTGGAGGGCTTCTAGTGGAAACAGGACATCTAAAGGGTTCAAGGAGGCAAACGGGACATTGGAAGGACTACTGGAAAGTAATCCGATATCTGAAGGGCTACTGGACAAAACCGCAGCATCTGAAGGCCTCCAAAAGAGGTTCCATCTGAGACAGACCATTCAGTAATTCCTAGAAAGAGCAAGAGCTCTTTCAGCAAGAGGAAGTAGCCAGTGCATTGCCCGATTGACGACTCTGTCAAATTGGTCCTATACAGTATACAGTCCAGAATCAGACGTTGAAGAAATCAGTTCTGACCCGAATGCTTCCAACAATGCTGCCAACAATCTTGACATATAATTACCTGTTTATAAATCAACTTGTCATTAACAAGCACACAAAATTTTCACCAGCTCGTTAAAAATTCCTTGGCACATGTGCTCATCCTGAGTACTGTACCCAACAAAACAGTTTTTAAACAATGTTGTCAACAATTTCTGACAATATTTCTCTTTACAAACTTCGTTCCTTCAGTATTCTGAGGAAAAAGGCCAACAAAGCTGGCCTTTTCGATGCCTTACTGCAAACCTTAACCTTTTCAAAACGACTATAGTGAACAACTGCTACCAACAGATGTGTTGGCAACAAAAATACAACTTCGGTACACCAACAGTCACTAGACTGTAAGATATCACATCACGTCTGTCAACCTACCAGTGTTGTTGCATGAATCACTTCCAATACAAATAAGTCAGAAACAGCGGCAGCAACAACAACATAAAGGCGTGTTTGTAAATACAAATAAAGTTGTCGGCGAACGACAAAAACGCAACAACGCCCTTAAAAAAAGAAGCTAACGACTACTCATCTGCAAACATTTCAAAAGACATCACATTCCACACGATATCACCTACTCTCTTCTCTAAAGGGTCAAAAAATGAAATCTTTCAAAAAAAGTCTACCAATAATACTCCACCCACGCTTCGGACGAGATCCTCGAAGAGTTAAACAATAACAACAAATTTTGAACATAGTTTTTGAGTCGCCCAAATGCGGATTCCCTCTCCTATTCAAACTTGAGCAGACATTTTTGAAATATCTCGTTCAATATCACGAACAAACACACATTAAGAAGTTCGAGTTTAAGCGGGAGCCCCCACTCTGTCAGTCCTCCTCTCACTTAGTTGCTGCAATATATTATCTCCAAATATATTTACCGACCAAAATCCCAACTAGGGCCACGCTTTCTTGCTTCGTTTGCTCCCTCTATTTCCAAAATCAAAGATGCCACAAAATGAAAAACACATAAGTGCAGTATTATATAAATACAATAAAATCTGACAGACAGCAAAAGAGTTGTAAATCAGACGAAGAAGAGGAAAAAGGGGTAGGCAAGGGCAACAGTTTTGAAAAAAAAAAAAAAATTCAAATTTGAGTTGGCGAACAGACCCACTAAACACATTTTAAAGATGTTACAGGGGGAGCAGAAAGAGTGAGAGAAAGGGATAGAGGGAGGGAGAGAGATGGGTGCAGGGAGAGAGAGGGGGAAGCAGAGAGAGAGGGGGGAAGCAGAGAGAGAGAGGGGGGAAGCAGCAGAGAGAGAGGGGGGAAGCAGCAGAGAGAGAGGGGGAGGCAGAGAACTTTTATAACAATAATCATAAAATAAAATGTAGGTTCCCGATTTTGATTTACAACATGCTATATAATCCATTTTGCAAACACGTCAGTCACACAGCACACGGCCATGTTTAAAAAATTATACTATTATTAATAGCAATAATCATCGCGAGGGCTGCAATATATTCTGGAAAGAAAGAGATAGGTGGGAACTGCGGTGGTGGGTTAGGGAGAAAAAGGTAGTGCTGCCAGAATTTTAAAAAAGTTAACACCTGTTGCTCTTCTCTCCTCCGTACATATAAAGTAGAGTATTTTGAATACTAATCTTCAAAATATCATCATCATCTACCCTTATTCCGCTTGTGGCAGGGTCGGGTCTTTGGGTTCTAGCCCTCCAGTCTATAACCAACCAGATCCCCGTCCACCCCACACACTACCGCATCCTTAAGGACAACCTGCTCCCACACCTGCTCCGGTTTCTCCTTGCCTCGTGTGCTTCCAACCACCTGCATTTCTGAAGTGGACCTAACGAGCTCCTCCTCTCCTCATTATATGTCCATACCACCTTAACCTACTCTCCCTCATTTTCTTCCGCGATGTCCCCCCCCACCCCAGGCTACCTCTGATATACTCGTTCCTAACCCTATCAGCTCTCCACACCCCACTCATGTACCGCAGCTTGCATTCTGCTGACGTGGCCCTTCCTACCTGCCCAACACTCTGATCCATATAGTCGGGCCTAACCACAGCCCTGTAAAACTTCCCTATCAACTTGATTGGCACCTTCCTATCACACAGGACTCCACTTGCCTGTTTCCACTTCAACCATCCCCCATTGATTCTATGGGTCACATCCCAGTCCATCGCAAAATAGCAAAGCCGCTTATGGCAGTGTAGGATACCCATAAGGCATAAAGCAAGAGCAGGTGCAGATACATCCAGGTGGCTGTTGCGGCAGTGCTCCTATTCCGGGGTGCAGGAAGGACTGGTGACTCTTATCATTCGGCCTATGAAAATAGCGACAAAACAACCCTAGCTAAATGAAGAGTAAAATGCAAGAGTGATGGGGCAAAATTCTCAGGTGTGGGAATCTCAACCCTGGCTCTAACTGTTGCAATTCCGCAGTAAAGACATCAGGACAAAACATTTTTAGTAAAATTTCCAGGGGAATGAGTTCGGCTCCCGCCTTCCGGCAGCCTAAAAACGGACCTCCAACAGCAGTTAAACCAAACGAATTATTGTTCTTCATTCAGGACCCTTGAAGAAATAGAGCAGAGATTAAATTAACAGAGATGAGGCATTTTAGTAGATGGGGAAGGGGTAAGGGAGTGTTGGGTGGGAGGTGGGTGTCTGAGGAGCAGAAAGAAGAAGAAGAAAGGGTTGTTGTTATCATAACGATTATTATCATAATCTACAAGAATAATTTTAATGAGTAGCTCTTGATGAAGACAAGAAATCAAGTAGCGCTTGAACTACAAGAGCAGCAGGAACCAAAAAGCATCTCAACCTCTGACCATATACGGAAAGAGGACTGACTGTCCATTATCATCCCTCATCCCCTTCTTCTCCTCCTCCAACTTACCCACCACACACACCCCTACCCCTCCAGCTCTTCCTGTAATACAAAATGCCAATCAGAAAGTCTGATTTCATCTCATCAAGATCAACATTACTGATAAAAAAAAACATATTAACCTTTTACATTAATAGATTCATCTTTTCATTACCCTATAAATAGATGATCTAAATACAGGTAGGAGATAAAAATGACCACCTAGGCCTAACAATCACAGTTAACCCGTTCAAGAAATTACTTTTAATTGACTAATCGCCATTAGGCACACACACTGCTTCTGAAAATGACCCCTTCCTCTTTGAGAGAGAGAGAGAGAGAGAGCACAAAGGGGTAAGTAGACTAACTCCTCCTCTTGCTACTCCGATACCTTACCACAAATAACACCGAAAACTTCTTCTCATAATAATTATCTTAAGAAGGTGGATAGCGGCGAAGGAAAGGATTAGGGTAGGGGGGGGCCATAGAAGGAAGTCAAAAACAGAAATTAAGTGCAAATAGGAGAAAAAAATATGCCTCCAAAACATGTATCATTTTGGAATTCCTATTTGGGATGACTGGTTGATGCCCTGCAAAAGCAAGGCGAAGAAGAAGAAGAGAGAGAGGACGGATAGGGTCCACCCGGGGGGGGGGAGAGGGCATTTTAAGCCGGCCTCTTTCTCAGTTCTGAACTGCAGCCTGTTTAATCGACAAATTCTGTAGCCGGCAAATGCAGAATCTGACTTAGTGTTCATGCAGACCGAGTTCCATTCCTCCCTGAAACTGGGTTAGGGTCCGGCTCAAGAAGTGCTGGGGAATCTACTCCAAATGAGGTCACTAGGTAAAGGCAGGCTAGTACGACGGCGGCATACAAGGCACTGTGTAGCGTAAACTGGACGGAGGTAGAAGTGGAGGGCCAAAACTCGCAGAGCCGGCCCCTACCTTAGACGATGTTTAGACAAATTGTTCTACTAACTCCCGCGTGAAGGGAGTATTTCTAGAGGGAATACACAAAGACCCGCCACATCCTTGTTTTGTCAGAAATGGGGTGCGTGTTAACCCGGAAAATCATAACCATCCAACACTATCAAAACAAAGACCCTCCTAACCCTTTTCTCGCCTGTGGCAGGGTCGGGTACACATCTTGCCCTCTGAATGGACAAGCAAGTGATATATTGGATAGTATTTTTCCCCAGCCGGCTATAGACCAAAGCTGCAACCCCTATGTGTATTTATCGTCGGTATACTGTTCGTTGATGGTGTTTTAGGGCCCTTCAACTACAAAGGTCATTAGAGCCCAGTCCACAGCATAGTCCTGATGCAGAGACTGCACAGACACTACACTAATGCGACGATTTTTGGGTCTTAGCAGTACCCAGTTTTCCCAAGCGGCCACCCATGTCAGTACCAGCTGGGGTTGCGCTGCTTAACTTCAGGAATCAGACGAGAACTGGTGTGTCCAACGCAATTCGCCGCTCCCCCTACTGTTCGTTGGGGACTCCGCCGACGCCAGGGGCGAGCTCCTACACCTGGAAAGTTTGCCTCATCTACTTGCGCCATAGTACAGGATGCACTATGGATGTTCTTTGACGTGCAAATGCCACAGTACACCACACGGGACGTCGGTTCCACTTCTCATCCGAAGGAAGGCGCACCCAGGGGCCTCTCTCTCTCTCTCTCTCTCCCGGAAGAAGTCAACCCACTTCGATCCAGTATCGAACCTGGAACCACGGACACAGCGATTACAGCAGGCTACCTCCTGCGCCACCGACCGTCAAAGGGTGGAAAATTTGTTAGTCAAAGAAAGGCTTATCTCCTCTCGGCTGACACATAAAAAAGGGTCCATGTTTATTCAAGCATCACCCTTCCTCGTTCCTAATCCTTTTCCGCCTATGGTAGAGCCCAGTACTCATTTGTCCCATCAAACCTGGGAGACTATTAAGCAGCATTTTTACTTAGCCGGCTGCCGAGCGAACACTGCAACTGTTTACTTCTTTAATGCCGGGCTTACTTTCTTCACGGAAACGCCGTCCACAGACGCCAGGGATAGGGTGAGTGGTCCTGTACGGGAAACATTTGCCAAACATTGTACAGGAATTCTGGATTCATTTAATGGGTTGGGGAGTTAGCCAAGCAGCCATAACAGGACGAACCCTTAGGAGACTGCCCGTAGGAGATGAGGAGGTAGGTGTAGAGGACGTAGGAGAGGGGAAATTTGCAGCACCCACCGTTCGTTACCAACAACCCATGTTGTTACTAACGCGGGCTTGCACTGTTTAACTTCAGGGATCTCACGAGAACTGGTGTGTCCAACGCAACTTGGCTGCACAAGACGATGAGGGTTCTCTTCAATGTGGTGTGGGAGAGGGAACATCGTGCACACATTTACCCCACACGTCGGTAGGGGAGGGGGAGTCGACCGGAATGGGGAGCGGCGAATTGCGTTGGACACACCAGTTTTCATCTGATCACTGAAGTTAAGCAGCGCAACTCCAGCTAGTACAGACATGGGTGGCCGCTTAGGAAAACTGGGTACCGCTAGTATCCAAAAATCGTCGCATTAGTGTAGTGTCTGTGCAGGCTCTGCATCAGAACTACACAGTGGACGGGGCTCTAATGACCTCGTAGTTGAAGGGCCCTAAAACACCAACAAGCAAGCAAGTCGACCAGAATGGCACCTGCATCTCACGAGCCAAGCACATTACCCCTGAATCACCACGGAGATTCACCAAAGGGAAGGGCCAAGTTCTAAGCATCTTATTATTTTCACTGTACATAAGAAGAACTACCTGGGCAAGGATTTGCAAACAAAGTGCCTGAAAACACTGAATAGGGTGATGATGATGATGATGAAGGTGATGAGGATGTAGGTGGCCTTCTTTAATGTTTTAATTGCCATTTAACACCATAACGACAGGCTTGACATATTTTGATTGTTGAGAGACCCACCCCATCTCACAGCTCTCCCCCCTACGTCAATGCCCACCTACCTCTGCCCAAAAAGGCAACAACATTCAGCAACACAGAAAGAGAAGAAAAACAACAACAGCATCCACTTCAACATTTATGCATAAAAGTAAATATCTATTTTCTCCTCTCTCTCTTTTGCCGAAAAGGAAGAGAAAAAAAAATATATTTAACCAAAATTCCCTGACCTTTTTCCTGACTTTTCCATGACCTGATTTAGAAAAAAAATCAAAGAGGTGACGGTAAGGTCCCGCGCAAAGAAGGTGGCTGGCAACTAGGCTTAGAGCAGAACCAACATTCACCGAATGTGTCAAAATCTTTGTCATCGGTCACGAAGGGTTAAGGGGGGGAGGTAGAGGGTGAAGGCGAATGAGCAACAAGTCAGTCCCCCAACGCTTACCAGTCCAATTAAAAATTTTGCCCTGATAGTCATAGTGTTCAATCGATCACCCTGCAACCTGACAAGCTTCTGCATCTCAACTTCCATACAGCTTAAAGACACAGGTAAGATTCCATCCTGGGGGGGGGGCGGCGGCCGTATGGCGTTGGGCACACCAATTTCGTCTGATCACTAAAATTAAGCAACGCAACCCCAGTTAGTAATGACATGGGTGGCTGCTTGGGAAAACTGGGTACCGCTAGTATCCAAAAATCGCCGCATTAGTGTAGTGTCTGTGCAGCCTCTGCATCAAAACTACATAGTGGACGGGGCTCTAATGACCTTTGGAGTTCACGGGCCCTAAAACGCCAACAAACAAACAACGATTCCATCCCGGGGAGAGCAGCTGTATGGCGTTGGACACACCAGTTCTCGTCTGATCACTGAAATTAAGCAACGCATTTGTTTGTTGGAGTTTAAGGTCCCGTCAACTACAAGGTCATTAGAGACCCGTCCACTGTGTAGGTCTGATGCATATACTGCACAGACACTACACTAATGCGACGATTATTGGGTATTAGCAGTACCCAGCTTTCCTGAGCGACCACCCATGTCAGTACTAACTTGGGTGGCAGCTTGGGAACATTGCGTACTGCTAACACCCAAAAATCGTCCCACCAGAGTAGTTTTGGTGCAGTCTCTGCACTAGAACTATGCAGTGGATGCGGATCTAAGGACCTTGAAGTTGAAGGACCCTAAAACACCAACGAAACAAAGAAAAACACCTTCTGTCCCAAACCGGGAAGTGAAGTCGGTATCAGGTAATGCGGTGGCGCGTACGACGGCATTACTGCCTGGTTGTTGTTTGTTGGTGTTTTAGGGCCCTTCAACTACAAGGTCATTAGAGCCCCGTCTACAGCATACTTCTTATGCAGAGACTGCACAGACACTACACTAATGGGACGATTTTTGGGTATTAGCATTACCCAGTCTTCCCAAACGGCCACCCATGTCAGCACTAGCTGGGGTTGAACTGTTGCTTACACCTTCAGACGAGAACTGCCGCTCCCTTACTGCCTGGAAAAGAACCCTTTCTAAACGGAATAGAGTAGTTAGGAAAGTAGCAAAATTCCCCAAGAGCAAGATCTCGCCTTCCTCCCCGGTTAAGTCACTTCCAGAAAATTAAATAGGCCGACGATTAAATAATAAAATAAACCAACAACCCGGCAATTGGCAACACGATTCCATTTTCGGACGTTTTCATTCCAGTGGAGCAGTTCACGAATTACGAGTAGTAGTATACACTACGGAAGAGTCTGAATAGGGAGACATGCAAGGATTTTCAAACAGACCACCTACGAACTGCTAAAGCGGATCCGACATCAAGATCAGGTCAGAAAACGAAATCAAAACCATCTCAGAAAAGCGATTCAGAAAGAGATAGAAAAAAAAATACGAAGAAAGAAGAAGATTAAGAAAATTACTGCAGAGATGAAGGCCCTCGATCCATATTCTAGACCTTGTTATCATCCAGAGCACGAAAGGGGTGAAAATCTTCTTAACCAAAATTTGGAGGAGGAGGAGGACGGGGGGGAGGTGTATCAGAGTTACGCCGCAGCGGAAAGAAAAAAAAACGGATGAACATCTTGCATTAAAACTTTCATAAATTTCCAAAAGTCGACAAGGAACTGCAGAGGATCAACATCTTGGAGGAAAGAAGGGGGAGGGGGACACTCAGGAGAAGACGACCAAAAAAAAAATTTAAGCGCACAAATCGAATTAAATATTCTGAATACACACACACAACAAACTCAGTGAACCAACAACATCAACAAAAAGTTAAATTCTTACTAAAAAAAAACCTTCCCACCTGTGCATTTCAACTCTATTTATAGGATTTCGTTCAAAAAATTGTAAACTTTATTTTTGCACCCACGGGCCAGAAACAAAAATTAATAATAATAACAAAAAAAAATATCAATCTCAACTCGAGTGACGAAGAAAGTGAAAGGGGTGAAGGAGGAAAACAGGAGAGGGAAAGATTTAAGGAGCCTATTTCTCTGCATGATTTATGTTACAGGGTCACTGTGGCACCTATTTCAACATTCTGCACACAAGACCCAAACTGCGCAATTAAAAATTGGAAAACTCAAAATGAAAACGGTACACACACAGTTCTTATTAGCATGCATAGTACCACCAACAAAAACCAAAACAAAACGAATTTCCCCCTACCACCTCTGTCCCAGCATCTTTACCCATTAACACCTTTCTGCATGACACCACAGGTAACAACCCCCTTCATCCCCCTCCCGAAATAACTAGAAATTCAGATCATTTGAATACATAAAGCAGATGACATCAACAACAATAATTGAAACCAAACCGTAAAGCCAACGTCCCACATGTGGAATCGAACCCACTTCCTCAAATCTCAGAAACAAAGGTTTGAGGCTAAAACAAAGAACTCACCATAACCCATTAATAACCCTTTTCCCGCCTATGTCAGGACTGGGTGATCATTTTTTTCTCCTACCGGAATAAATCAGCGATCAACTGGACAGTATTTTGGCGCAGCCGGCTGCCAACCTACTGCTCCACCTCCTATGCTTACTGATCGTAGGTTCAATTTGATTCGTTGGGGTTGTTGTTGTTTGTTGGTGTTTTAGGGCCATTCAACTACAAAGGTCATTAGAGCGCCCCGTCCACAGCATAGTTCTGATGCAGAAACTGCACAGACGCTACACTAATGTAACGATTTTTGGGTATCAGCAGTACCCAGTTTTCCCAAGCGGCCACCCATGTCAGTACTAGCTGGGGTTGCGCTGCTTAACTTCAGTGATCAGACGAGAACTGGTGTGTCCAACGCAATTCGTCGCTCCCTCGATTCGTTGGGACACTTTCACCTCCACCCGGGGGCGAGCTGATACACCTTCAAGTATATTTTGTACTCCAAGCGTGGTGACACCGTATACACCCTCGCACTAGAGGTCCTGTGTGTCTCTCTCTCTCCTCCTCCTCCAAAAGGACAATCACCGCGCCTAGGACCGAACCTGGAACAACTGACGCAGGAGTAGTCCAGTATGTGGTACACTCGTTATCAAGGTGGCAAGGAGGCAAGGTGGGGCACACTTCTGAACCGGATTAGCATCGGGAGCCCATAGGCAAACTGTAAGGAGGTACTTTTCCACAGCCGGCTATCGTCGAACGCCGACCAACCCCTTCGCTTAACTTCATACGCCGGGGAGGGGGCTCCTACACCCAAAAATTTGGTTTACGTGCACGTATATTTACTTTAGGAAGGGTTCCTTTAGGGGTACCGCAGTTTTGCCTACCATCCAAAACAGGTAGTCGCACCACGATTCCTTGCCCGAAAGAGGCTACTCATTCGGGCTGAGAACTGGACCTGCAGAAGAGATGCACCCTTGCTTTAGAGGTTCTGTCTCTCTCCTCCAATAGGACAATCACCGCGCCTAGGATCGAACCCGGAACCACTGTCGCAGGAGTAGTCCATCACCGACCTCCGCCTATGATGGCAAGGTGCGGCACTTGTACACGCATATATACTCTAGGAAGGGCTCCTTTAGGGGGTATCCTAGTGTTGCTTACCATCCGAAACAGGGAGTCGAACCACGGTTCCCTGCCCGAAAGAGGCTCCTCATTTGGGTTGAGTTGTTGTTGTTTGTTGGTGTCTTAGGGCCCTTCAACTACAAGGTCCACTCTGTAGTTCTGATGCAGGGACAGCACAGACACTACACTAACGCGATGATTTTCGGATACTAGCGGTACCCAGTTTTCCCAAGCGGCCACCCATGTCAGTACTAACTGGGGTTGCGTTGCTTAACTTCAGTGATCAGACGAGAACTGGTGTGTCCAACGCAACTTGCCGCTCCCCGTTGGGTTGAGAACTGAACCTGAAACCATGGACTCAAGAGTCAAGCACGTTAGTACATGAAGTTACTTAATCGGGGAGGAGAGCGAGAGAAGAGTCGGGTCCCTTGTGAATAGCACATGCAAAAAAAGATGCGGCAATGGCCCAGATACAGATTCAAACTCCTATTCAAGGAGTACCTTCCAAAAGCGCTAAATACCACTCCCGAAAAGTGATTTCAATAAATAATAGGACCTTCCTCGTTCTCCTTCGACTTGATGCACGTAGTACAAGATGTTGGGTGAGAGGTAAGGAGGGAAGGGTGTGGACACCAACGATCTAGATCTTACGAAGAATGGCATGTGAGGAAAAAAAAAAGCACCCTGCAACCCTTTCCTGCAACAATGACGTCTGTCTGTTGCTTAAAAATCAAATTAATACCAAAAATAAACGCACAATAAAATTAATTATAGCAATAAACAAAAGAAAATCTCATTAGAAAAAAAAACCACGCCAACCCAACCCATCATACGTCCAAAATTAATGAGTCAAAAGACGCCGGCCCAGTTGCCGCGGGCAAGAGGAACACGAGGTACACCTGTACGCTGAAAATGTCCGAAAAGTAGCAGAGAATTTGAAAGGAGGAGTGGCTCATTGCCACAATCAGGGTCACGGTTTTATTACTTTTTTCAAAGTCAATCAACCATGGGTTGGAAACGTGATTAGGGGGAGGGGAGAGAAATATACCAGTGGCCATCGTCAGGGGGTCGAAAGGTTTAGTCCACATCGGCCTAAAATCCGCTTACTCTAAAATAGCCATCACCTTTAATCAGGATCAATCCTACATTCAACGGCACACGGCACAAGATGCTTATTAGTTAGGTTACTTACAGTCCCCTTCACTGAAAGGCGTTTAGTAAACATAACGGTGACATGACCTCCCAAATTCAGGAACTCTGCGCCTGTAAAAGGATAGCGTGAGCCCTATTTGGCAGTCCCAGATAACGGATTCAATCAAGTCCGTATCCGGATGCCGTTGTAGTTTGCGATTAGCAGTTCTCGATGCCCTCTTCACTCGCCTGGGTGGTTTAGGTCGTTTAATCTGACAATTTCCGGTTTAACTCTTTCTCGCCCCCCCCCCTCCATGCTTGTCTCTCCCTCCAAGGACTGCCACTACTGCGTTCCTTTCTTTGTTTTGCCCGTTTCGTTATCCTTTATCTACATTTCGGCTTCTGTCTCTCTCCTTCCTTCTCTTCCCCTTTCTATCTTTGTCACCCTTCTCATCGCCATCCGCAATCCCGAGTCTGCGTCCCCCTCTTTCTAGTCGTCCCGCTACTATAGTTCTTGTATTGCTCAAAATTCGGAGGGAATAGGAGGAGGACCGAATATAAACTCCCTCTTCCCATCGAATTTCGTTTACTCGTTATTCC
The DNA here is from genome assembly GCA_013389805.1 of Trigoniulus corallinus. Taxonomy (NCBI): domain Eukaryota; kingdom Metazoa; phylum Arthropoda; class Diplopoda; order Spirobolida; family Trigoniulidae; genus Trigoniulus; species Trigoniulus corallinus. The sequence goes on from JAAFCE010004287.1 coordinate 6,967,396, forward strand.
CCACAAATGGGAACTTTGGATAGTGCTAATACCCCAAAATCGTCGTAATCGCGACGCAATATCAACCGCCCTAATACCATCCCCCATACCTGTGCCTTTCGTCCCAAATAGGAAGGAAAACCTTTGTGAGCCTTGTCTGTTGGACACACCAGTTCTCGTCTGGTCACTAAAGTTAAACAACGCAACCCCAGCAAGTACTACAACGGGGGACGGCTGGGAACACTGGGTACTGCTAAGCCCCAAAAAATCGTCCTAACAGCGTAGTGTCTGTACAGACCCTGCATTACAACTACGCAGTGGACGGGGCACTAACGACCATTGTAGTCGAAGGGCCCTAAAGCCTCAACCTTATATCAAGCCGCCGGTCTAATATCAACCCCCATACCGGTGCCTTTCGTCCCAAATAGGAACGAAAACCTTTGCGAGCCTCATGTGGTGCTTGCCTGTTGGACACACCAGCTCTCGTCTGATCACTGAAGTTAAGCAACGCAACCCCAGCTAGTACTACAACGGGGGACGGCTTGTGAAACCCCTGGGTACTACTAATACCCAAAAAATCGTCGTATTGTTGTTGTTTGTTGGTGCTTTAGGGCCCTTCAACTACGAAGGTCATTAGAGCCACGTCCACAGCATAGTTCTGATGCAGAGACTGTACAGACACTACACTAATGAGACAAATCTTGGGTATTAGCGGTACCCAGTTTTCCCAATTGTTGTTGTTGTTTGTTGGAGTTTAAGGTCCCGTCAACTACGAGGTCAATAGAGACCCGTCCACTGTATAGTTCTAATGCATAGATTGCACAGACACTACACTAATGCAACGATTATTGGGTATTAGCAGTACCCAGCTTTCCCAAGCGGCCACCCATGTCAGTACTAGCTGGGGTTGCGCTGCTTAACTTCAGTCATCAGACGAGAATTGGTTTGTTTGTTTGTTGGAGTTTAAGGTCCCGTCAACTACGAAGTCATTAGAGACCCGTCCACTGTATAGTTCTGGGAGCGGCGAGTTGCGTTGGACACACCAGTTCTCGTCTGATCACTGAAGTTAAGCAACGCACGCCCAGTTAGTACTGACATGGGTGGTCGCTCGGGAAAGCTGGGTACTGCTAATACCCAATAATCGTCGCATTAGTGTAGTGTCTGTGCAGTATATGCATTAGAGCTATACAGTGGACGGGTCTCTAATGACCTCGTAGTTGACGGGACCTTAAACTCCAACAAAAAACAACAACAACTGTATAGTTCTAATGCATATACTGCACAGACACTACAGTAATGCGACGATTACTGGGTATTAGCAGTACCCAGCTTTCCCGAGAGACCACCCATGTCAGTACTAACTGGGCTTGCGTTGCTTAACTTCAGTGATCTGACGAGAACTGGTGTGTCCAACGCAACTCGCCGGTCCCCATCGTCGGAACAGCGTAGTGTCTGTGCAGACTCTGCATTAGAACTACGCAGTGGACGGGGCTCTAATGACCGTTGTAGTTGAAGGGCCTTAAAACAACAGTAACGAAACAAACTCTCGAGATACTGCGCTACATCCAAATTCAAGCGCATTTCTTGCAAAACGATAATAAAGAAATGATCAAGAATTCAGTCAACTTCTAGTTGTTGTTGTTTGTGCTGTTTTTCTTACTCTTGAAATTGGGAAAGAATGCGAGAAAATAAGAGGAAAAAAAAAGGTTGAAAGAAAATAAAAAAAACATAATCTTGTACACAGAGACGTCATCATTAAAATGAATAATAATAATAAACAGGCCGAATGGGTTAAAAAAGAAGGTCGATTAAGCCGTTTAACTTAAATACATGTAAACCAACATTAAGATGGAGAGCGAGAGAAAAAGAGAGAAGGGGGGAAGAGGACAACAGGCAGTACATATACCCCCAAAATTTCAATAATGAACACCATAACAGCAACAACAACAACCACAAAGTCGGCAGTAAAAAAAATAAAAGAGTAGAAAAAAATAATTTTTCTTCTCAAATCTTAAAATGAGTGCAGAGTAGCAAAAAAAATTGAAATAAAAATCTAAATTAAGGAATTTAAATAATAAAGATGGCGGAGGGGGGAAAGATGGAGACAAGGGGATTGTAGAAAAGGTGGAAGAGAAGGGAGAAGCCCAAAAACATCCCAGATACAGATACATTATGTAGATACATATAAATAAACGAGGCCGCATATATTGTTAGAAGAAATAAATAAATAAAAAAAAAAACAGACTCCCCAACCACAAATTTAAAACCCATTGTGCACATACATATATTTTCGGTGGTTTATTTTGGGCAAAACTTTCTCCCTCTCCCCCCAACAAGAAATACATCAAAAGTAATAAAATGTCTTAAAAAATAAGAAAATTTAATTTAAAAAGAGAAAAAAAATTTTAGCATAGTTGAGGTAAAACTACGAATATAAAAGAGGGTCAACAAATGAGAGAGAGAAAAAAAAAATATATAAAGGCAACAACGAGGTGGGTGGGTACACGGCGAATAATAGTAGTGTTCATTTCGAGAATGACCCTACAAATAACCCTTTTCCTTATTACATCCTCCAGCATCTCGCCGCAGCGGTAATAAAGGACGTTACATGAGAAACAATATCATAAACTGCAAACCACATGCCGTTAGGTTATCCCGGAAACAGTAAACTAGATCCAGGAAGCGCGGTGTCGATAGGTGTGAGGATTAGTACCCCCTCTTCCCCCCCCCCCCCCTAAAAAGAAAGAAAGAAGCAGAATTTGGTTACACCCCTCCACACCTGCAATCCATAAGGTGTTCAACAACAGTCGCTGAATGTTGACAGCAACAAATGTTACCAGACGCAGTATTTGCGATATCTGTTCATTTAACGGTGGAATGGGTCGAGGGCGAAAGCGCACCTGCGCCTGGATTTTGTTGTTTGTTTGTTGGTGTTTTAGGGCCCTTCAACTACAAGGTCCTTAGAACCCCGTCCACAGCATAGTTCTGATGCACAGACACTACACTAGTGCGACGATTTTTGGGCATTAGCAGCACCCAGTTTTCCCAACCGACCACCCATGTCAGTACTAGCTAGGGCTGCGTTGCTAAACTTCAGTGAACGGACGAGAGCTGGTGTGCCCAACGCAATAAGCCGCTCCTGCGCCTGGAGATTTTAACCAACATACCATAATTACTAACCCTTTCCCCCTATTTTTGGTCTGTTGGGGCATTAGGGCCCTTCAACTACAAGGTCATTAGAGCCCCGTCCACTGTGTCGTTCTAATGCAGAGACTGCACAGACACTACACTAATGTGACGATTTTTGGGTATTAGCGGTAACCCAGTTTTCCCAAGCGGCCACCCATGCCAGTACTAAGTGGGGTTGTGGTGCTTAACCTCAGTGCTCACACTAGAACTGGTGTGTCCAACGCAATAAGCCGCTCCCCACCCTTGTCCTCACTGGGGTACACGGGCGATCCTGTAAGGAGGTATTTTACGTAGCCGGCTTTTCCAAAACCGAAAGCTAGTGGGGGCGAAATTCAGTTTCCCACCTGGAATATTTTCCCAAAACCACAAGCAGACAAAGCACCCTTCAAGCTCGAGTCACATTTTTTGGGGGTTAAGAGTACATCGTTCTCTAGAGCTACTTGGCCCATGTCCTACCAAGGCCGACGAGGGGGGAATGGGTGGGAGCGGCGAGTTGCGTTGGACACACCAGTTCTCGTCTGATCACTGAAGTTAAGCAACGCAACCCCAGCTAGTACTGACATGGGTGGCCGCTTGCGAAAACTGGGTGCTGCTAATCCCCAAAAATCGTCGCAGTGGTGTAGTGTCTGTGCAGTCTCTGCATAAGAACTATGTTGTGGACGGGGCTCTAATGACCTTGTGTTTGAAGGGCCCTAAAACCCCAATAAACAACAACAAAAACTGAACAACTGACACTACGCTATTACTTCGATTTAGGCAATGACAGTAACCAGTGTTCCCAAGTGGTCACCCATGCCAGTACTATCTGGGATTGCGTTACATAACTTCAGAGATCAGACGAGAACTGGTATGTCCAACAGCCAGGCACCACATGAGGCTTACAAAGGTTTTCCTTCCTACTTGGGACGAAAGACACAGGTATGGGGGAAGGGTTGGTATTAGGCCGGCAGGGCAAAACTATAATCCAAAAAAGTCGCTTGTGGGTTCCCGGTACCAACTGGGGGACGGCGGCGGGTTCTCAACACGTTCAAAATGATGATGATGACGTAGACAAACAGAATAATAGTTACCCCAAACTATTTTCAGCAGGAGGATATTGATAGGTAACGGGGCGTTAGCGACGACGGCGAAATACGGGGAGAAGAGAAGCTAAAAAAATTGTGGGGGTGAGGGAAGAGGGGCTAAAAATGATAGACGAAAAAAAGGGAAAAGTTGAATATGATAATAATTCAGAGCATGATCAATGGAGTAAGCTAATTAGCATATAGAAAACCAAGACGAAAATCGGGAACTAACCCTCCCTCTTCAACAATGTAATTCATATTCTTCCTACCCCACTTAAGTGAATTGGCTCCCCCCGAATTTAAACACCTCTCAGTCTCCTCTTCCTCCCTTTATTCCATTATGAGACACTTTCATTGATAAAATTTGGGAATAAGTTAGACAATATCCGAACAAAAAAATACATTTGAAAAAATCAAGATAAAACACGATGGTGAGAGGGAAAGGTTGAGGGCCTAGTTGAAGGGGAGAGGGAAGCGGGTTAGGACACGTTCTCCTTCACCACAGGTAAGCAGCGACAGTAACAGAAGCCTGAAATCCTTTCCTCTACAGAGGTAACGAAAAATACAACAGAGGGAGTCATAACCCTTTCTTCCTTCCATGCCAAATTCTCTAATTTCAAGTTTGGTGCAAAACAATTATTTTGGACAAATTGTTACTCTACACTATTTACTTAATTGACTACAGATACCGACAGGTAATTAACGACTGCATGCAACTTCGCATGTTGCAACTCGAAATAACATCAGCACACGATATTCCGAAGCGGGACAACATGTTTATCATATTCAAATTGAAGCAATCAATGGATGTTACCCATGGCGGGGGGTAGGAACTCATCATGCCTTATCCCTAGAGCAACTTAGTAATAAACATCTAGGACGATTCCAAAACGGGACAAGAATTTACAGCCAAATTCACTGCTGTGCGAAAATTACAGCACATATATAGATACTGTACGACAGGAGGAGTGATGTAGTAGACGCCCTCAAATCTAACACCTTCACTCCTGACCTTCAGCAAAGCGACCCTTCCTCGCCATGTTGAGACACATTTCGAGGACCCAAAAAGGACCACCAAACAAATACTCCTATTTCTGCATAGAATCAGACCGATGGTACCTTTAAAAAGGGGTTTTTTTTGCATTAAATTACTTTCGGAAGGTATGCAATGGCCTAAACAGCGGAATGCAAAGTATGCTGTCGCATGAGGGGTCCGAAGCGCGCTAGGGGGACCTTAAACGTTCTACTAAACCAGAATTACATATTCAAACTTCCAAATGAGGGAGTGAGGGGGGGGGCACAGAACATTTGTCGCACAGAGGTCCAAGAGTTGTAGTTACGCAACTGGACGGGAATGAGATCACGTCGTCCCAAGATGGGAAGGGGAGAAGATGGCACCTGTAAACAGGTGAGAAAGAATGGATTGTCACGTCATTATGAGACTCTTGCACCATCCAAGGTGATCGGCCTTCAAAAAAGAAATTCGATGGAGGGCAAGAGAGAGGACGAGACCAACACACCAAATACACTCATCATCAAGCAAGACAACCCAAGGTAGCACAGACAAGGGGTTTTTGGGAACACTGGGTGCCCCGAATTTCCCTCTCCTACATCCTCCCCACTCATACCCCCCTTTTCAACCTCGAGTACCCTCCACAAGGTTCGGCCCGTTAAGGCTGCTTGGCCGACTCCCCAACCCGTTGGCATAACACACTAACATCATCATAATGGTACGATACCCTTATCCCACGTGTGACAGGGTCGAGCGGTTTACCGTGCACCTTCCGTCGGATGAGAAGTAAAGGCCAGTGCCCTATCGTGGTGCGTGTCACCACTCCACGGAAAGAAACCTCCTCTACTGAGCAACGGGGAGATGAGGTAAAATCCCCAGGTGGCGGAGCTCGGTGAAGTGCCCCAACGAACAGTACCAAGCACCTCCTAACCCTTTTCCCGCCTATGGTAGGGTCGGGTACCCATCTTGTCTCGCTGAATGGACACAACGGTGATACATTGGGCAGTGTTTATCTACAGCCGGTTGCTGACCAAATCAGCAAACCCTATGCTTATTTATCATCGATCTACTGCGGGAGCGGCGAATTGTGTTGGACACACCAGTTCTAGTTGTTGTTTGTTGGTGTTTTAGGGCCTTTCAACTACAAGGTCATTAGAGCCCCGTCCTTAGCATAGTTCTTATGCAGAGACTGCACAGACATTACACTAATGCGACGATTTTTGGGTATTAACAGTACCCAGTTTTCCCAAGCGGTCACCGATGTAAGTACTAACTGGGGTTGCGCTGCTTAACTTCAGTGATCAGACGAGAACTGGTGTGTCCAACGCAATTCACCGCTACCACTTCTAGTCTGATTACTGAAGTTAAGCAGCGCAACCCCAGCTAGTACTGACATGGGTGGCCGCTTGGAAAAACTGGGTACCGCTAATACCCAAAAAAGCGCCGCATTAGTGTAGTGTCTGTGCAGTCTATGCAAAAGAACTATGCTGAGGACGGGGCTCTAATGACCTTGTAGTTGAAGGGCCCTAAAACACCAACAAACAAACAATCGGTCTACTGTTCGTTGGGGCAATTCCACCGAACTCCTACACCTGGGAATTTTGCCTCATCTACCCGTCGCATAGTAGAGGGGGGGGGTCATTGACGGGCAAATGCCATCGTACACCACTCGAAACCTCGGTTTTACTTCTCATTCGAATTAAGGCGCACTAGGGGCCTCTCTCTCTTGCCCGAAAGAACCCAACCCACCTAGGTCCAGTACCGAACCTAGAACCCCTGACGCATGCCTAGTTCCGTATCACCACACTTCAACGCTAATCACGTCGCCACTGATGACATTTTGATGACGATTTGTGCTAGTGCGTTACGAAGGACCGCCAGCGCAATTCCTTAAGTGCAGCGCTTTATTTGGAGTCACCGCACGCCGCCGTCATGTCTTACATTATCCTCCGCCATTTTTGAAGCAGACAGCTCAACCGCCAGCCAATCAGAACGCAGCGTGACGTGCGGGACGCTATGGGAGTTGACCACTGGTCAACTCAACTACCGTCACGCATAGCTGCTCTGCGGCGCCCCAAGTAGCAGTGTGACGTCACCATTTTTTTGTGCTGTGTCGTCTGATTCAACGGTAGTAGCGTTAGCGCGTGGGTATACGGAACCAGGCAGCAGTTGGCGAGCGCGCTAGCCACGGCGCCACCGAGGCAGGCCCTTTTCGACTAATGCCAACAAATGGGAATATTCTCTTAATTTTGATCATGAGTGCATATCACCTTCTTAATTAATAGAAAAGGTCAAGAGAGTATCAAATTTCTCTTCTTGAACGTTTCACTTTCGACAAACAGGTGAGAAATAACAAGTTCTTTTTTTTATCTTCCTCCGAAAATAAGTCAGGGTCTTCGTCACCTCTCTCATCAACACACATTATTAAGATTTATTTCCGTTTTCTTTAAGAAGGTCAAAAAAGAGCTGAGATGGTCGCCGCCGCCACCACCAGTGCAGTTTTATTTACAAACTGCATTTAATTTTGGAAGGATAATGCCTCTAGGGCATCTGATCCGTGGGTACTAGGCCGGTCCAGCAGGTGTCCAGGCCCACCTCCACCCCCACACTTCAGTAGAGGGGGGGGGGGAAACTCCACCATCCAAAAAATATCAAGGAAGAGGGAAAACTCTTTTCTGAAATATACAACACAATAATAATAATAACAGCAATAATAAGCCGAATTAATTTTCCTGCTACGTCACAATTAAAAACAAATCCGAGACAAAAATGAAGGACTAATTTTAAATAATAAATATTTTAAAACAAACAATAATAATTCTTTTTTTTTAAAAAAAAACTTAAATTATTATTGCAGTTTCAAAAACAATAAAAAAAACGGTTAACTGAATATTAGTTAACACTGGCCTTGTGTGAAAAGAATGATTCACACCTGAGAAACATGACTGTAATTATTCAAGTACAAGGTGAGTTAGGAATAACGTTTTTCCACAACAAAAACAAGGGCACAGGCAACAGAAAGAGAGTAAGAGACCTGACAGGCCTAGTTCATCCACTTCCGGAACCCAACACAACACTCATCGCCCCCTCTTCCCCCCCCCCCTGCAGCGCACGCCAGTGAAACAAAAATTAAAAATCGTGGGTGGATTCCACTGACATCAATCATGTCATTTCAAGAATGACCCCTCCAACATTACACCGGATGATGAAACTGACCCTGGTACGGTGAGCCAAGGAAGAACATCCTGGTAATTTTAGCCCAAGGCGCAATTAAACCGAGAAAGAGAGGGAGAGAGGGCCCGGCGTTATTTTTTTTTCAGTGAATGACCCTGACCAAAGAAATAGAGAAAGAACGGGATATCATGAGTCACAAATTAGACCGCAGTCCTGCCTCCCCCATATACACAAGTACTTCCGGTTCAGTATGACCCACTACAGTCCCGCGTGGCCTCACAACTCCTACTCAGTTTTTCCTCACGACAACTTACTCCTGCTGACCCCGTCCCTCTTGGTACTCAACGGCCGGAGGAGAAGTGTACTATTTTGAGAATCACCAAATCCAACAGAGAAGGTCACCGAATTCGGGACTACCTCATCCGCTCAACTGAACCCAAATACTGTTTCGACCTGTGGACCAGCTGGTCCAAATCAATTTGAATAATTCATGAAATATTTCTCTCAGATGAACAGGACCGATCCTGATAACCGACGACTACACCATCGAAAATGAACCCTGGTCCCGTTTACTGGGTGGTGCACGACATCACTTGGGGATCAGAGAAGACCCTTTTCACCCTGTTCGGGGGACGAATTCTCACAACCCATTCTTAGTTAACGTAAGCCTAACTTCAACCTGTTGGACACACAAAGCACCCTTCAAGCTCGAGTCACATTTTTTTTGGGGGTTAAGAGTACATCGTTCTCTAGAGCTACTTGGCCCATGTCCTACCAAGGCCGACGAGGGGGGAATGGGAATGACGGAACCAATTTCCCGGGCACGAACGTTATCCCATTCGAACCAAACCGGAGTAATCCATCGTCCCAACCTTAAAACTCTAAACATTCATTTATTAATTTGGGTCCATGTAAGCCTTTCGGGCCTTGGTGACGTCTCAACGTCCCTGGTCCCACCGAATGAGCCCAAATAACCTCCCCGCATCACTACCAGTTGCATTTCTTCCTTTTCCAATATCGTCGTGTACTAGAAGACATCAGAAGTTCCGCAGTACAGAGGGGGGACGGCACAGTGATCCCGCTATTGCCTAAAAAAGAACAGGAAGGGGGCCAGGGGAGACAGGGTAAAGATACAAACAAGAGATGGCGCAGTTGTATACAGGAAACAATTCAGAAGCACTTAAACCGCAATACTGCAGAGCCGCTATCATCATCCCCGCCACCAACGCAATTGCTGCAAATTGCCGTGCACTGATTGGCACCAAGGTTCAAACCTCCTCCGTGTCACTCCAACGTTCAAGGCACTTCACGTCAAACAACGTCCTGCTCACAATCCACTCCATTTCCCCTTCTGTCAAACAGAGCGCCAAATAACAGGATATTCACAACAGTAAGCAACGGCCTTAGAACCAGACCCAGGCAGGGCATAGAACGGATTTCTCACAGAACGGATGCCAAAAGGATTCATCAAACGCTTTTCTATTCTCCAGAAAAGGAGCACCTTGCGAGGGGTGAAACAAGTAAGCGCAATCCAAATTTTCTTCTGCATTCGGCCTTAAACAGTGCGCAACCCTGAGCAAACACAAGGCTACGGCAACAAGGAACGAAGGCAAAAAAACCCCCTTTTTAACGTCCCCCATCATGCACCAGCAACAAGGTGTTTTCACTTATAAATTAATAGCTAAGAAAAATTAATATACCATCAGCAAATCGTCTCGAAAAGGAGAGCGAGCGAGCGAGCATGCAGAGCAGGAAGCGAGAGAGGTGCACGAGCAAACCTCTGGAAGGAAAGAGGGTAAAAAAAAGCCCACCGCCAACCTCCTCAACCCTTTATCTACTTTCTCAGCGCCTCTCCTCCTATTCTTGGTTCTTCTGTTAACACAAATAATATAATGATGAATAATGTGTAACATTCAGGCCTTGAACGAACACGCACATACACACATATAGAAAGTAACGAAATATGACGTAGGAAAATTAACCGTGTTCGCCACGGTAAGAAAGAGGAGGGAGGAGGACGTGGGCCAAACGGAAACTTTTAATTCCCCATTTTTAATGCTAGCTGCTAAAGCACACCGCCATGAATTCATCGCAACAAAAAAACCTATTCAGGGTCTTTTTCATTATTACACCTGAATCTTCAAAAAAAATTTTTTTTTTATTAGAAATAATCATAACAGCACCAAAGAGGGGAAGGGGAAGGGGGGCGGTAGAGAGGGAGAGGCCGGGGAGCGGCTCATTGCGTTGGACACACCAGTTCTCGCCTGATCACTAAGTTAAGCAACGTAACCCCAGCTAATACTAACATGGGTGGCCGATTGAAAAAAACTGGATACCGCTAATACCCCAAAATCGTCGCATCACCATAGTGTCTGTGCAGTCTCTGCATTGGAACTACGCAGTGGGAGGGCCTGGGGAGCGGCGAATTGCGTTGGACACACCAGTTCTCGTCTGATCACTGAAGTTAAGCAGCCCAACCCAGCTAGTACTGATATGGGTGGCCGCTTGGGAAAACTGGATACTGCTAATACCCAAATATCGTCGCATTTGTGTAGGGTCTGTGCAGTTTCTGCATCAGAACTACACAGTGGATGGGGCTCTAATAACCTTGTAGTTGAAGGGCCCTAAAACACCAACAAACAAGAAGTGGGCGGGCCTCTAATGGTCTTGTAGTTGAAAAGCCCTAAAACACAGAAAAAGGAAGAGGACGAAACCACAGGACAACGCTGCTTTCCTGCTCTGCCCCATCTCTTCCATCCTTTGTCATTGACGAATCTGCCAAAAGTCCTACCCCAGGTCTCTCATCCTCTCCATTCGTCTTATCAAGCCCTTTTCCGTCTACGACAGGGAAGAGTACACACACAAAGACGGAAACTGAAGGCAGGATAGCATGGGCAGGATAGAGCCGGTTTTCCCGAGCGACCACCCATGTCAGTACTAGCTGGGGTTGCACCGCTTAACTTCAGTGATCAGACGAGAACTGGTGTGTCCAATGCAATTCGTTGCTCCCTTAAAGGTTCCCGAACAGGAATGAGCACGTACAAGGTTCACGAACGGTCCCAAAAAGAAAATATGTTTAGGGTTCCCATATAGCAGCGGTCTTCAAACTGTGTTCCGCTGAACCCCAGGGTTCCGCAATAGATCTCTGGTGGTTCCGCGAGTCAAAATGAAAATTCGTTAGCAGCGGCAAGATATACTTTTCTAAAGGTGGGATTTGGTTCCCCCACAACACCTTATAGTTCTAAGGGTTCCGTGAGTCCACAAAGTTTGAAGACCACTGTCATTTTAAAAAAAAAGCCCTGAACGGGGAAAGCACACTTCACGGCATGCTCAAATCGGTCTCGAACATGAATAAGTACCCAACGTCCCGAATCGGAATCCATTCTCAAGAACAAGATCCCGTTACAGATCGAATAGGGATAAGCAGCCAACAATTGAGATCGACTAAATATCCAACGCCCTGACCTCGTAAGAATGCACGAGGTCCCGAAATGGAATAAATTGCCAACGTCCCAAACTGGAACGCTCTATATTAATAAGCATATATCATAAGGAGGAAACAAACACAATTAGGATAGACACAACATGCTTAACTGATACCTGCACGAAACTAAGAATTCATATTTCAACCCTTTAGTGAACCCCCTCCACTTTAACACAATTTCAGTAGCTGGGGCGGTGGGGGGGAGAGGTGAGGGACATGCATTAATTCAACGACAATGTTGAAAAACAGTTTTTGGTACTGTTAGTAGTGGAGAAGCAGAGCGCATTCGCTTTTCGGACAACGTTGCTATAAATTTAAATGTAGGAATTAAGATTAGCTGGTTTTCGGAGGGCGGGGAAGGGGGGGGGGTACTACCCACGTACCAAGAACCGGGATCACAGTAGTGTGACAAGGTAATATTTCACTACTAATAATAAAATCGACTTATCATTAATTAACAAAAATAAAATTGGATTTTTTTTTTACACAATACGAGTTGGAAGGAAGGTGAGAAGGAGAGGGAGCAGCCGTCACCCCTCCCAATTTCGTTTAAGGCACTTTTACCGCTTATAACTACTGGCCATCAATTAAGCACACAAGCCTAGTAAAGATGCCACTGGTAAATTAATTAACAAGACCAAAAAAAAATTTTAGCACATGCCAACCACGTATTATTAACTAATCTTAATGTCACTTTACAACCTTTTTTTTCAAAATTTATTTAGGAGGCTACTACGCTGACCCACAGAAAAAGAGGAGGAGGTGTGAAAGTAGACGACGGTCAGTAAATGGGACGGTGTCGTCCGTTTCTTTTTATTTATATTAAAATCTTGTTTCACAACTCGTTAATTAACTATTAAAATCTAACAAGAATTGCCCAAATTATTCGCACGTCAACAAGGGCAAAAAATATAGCGGGGGGTTTTTTTTTAAGCATAATGAGAATTTTCGGCAATTTTTCGCTTGTAATAATAGATTTAACCCTAAAATGACAGCAAACCTGTAAAATGAATTCTAATTTGGCTAACAAGGGTAGACTAATGAACCATCATTACTCCAACACGCCTCACCCCTCCACAAGTCAAAAGCCCCAGAAACAGTCCAATTAACCGAAAAATAGTTGTACCTCCTTCAACGGGACATGTAAACTACAATCCCCAAGGACAAACAAAAACAGTCCACACTGTTGCTACTGGGTAACTATCAGATCGGCTGCCTGTCTCGTCATTAGGTTATTTGACACTCCACTTCCACCAGAGACCGGAATCGAACTCTGGTATCTCCAACTATATACTACCTACCAAGTTTAATAATACACCAGATAATGGACAATTTTCCGAAAAAAAAACACGCCACGAGGGTGGAGGGAATGGGTCAAGGGTTTGAAACCCATCCAACGAAAGGTACCCATGAAATTCTTCCTAGCGTTTCAAATAAAACATTCGACCTTAGTCAGGAACGAACCCACGCACCATATATTAACGCAAGCTATCAAGTGCGCTCTGATATAGGAGGACGCTCTGATGACGTCAAACATATCGAGCGGGTACAGTTCAACGTCCCAGATCGCATGACGATATTCCGAAAATCCCTCGTCTTATCAGATTCTTTATTCGAGGCCGGGACGGCTTCAGGACGGAGTCGAATTTTTACCACGAGAGGCTCATAAAGGGAGATGACGGAGCAGTGATGGTGACGTACCCAAGACTCAAGCAACATTCCAGCATAAGGAGAGTCAGGACCTGTCCTAACACCAGTTCTCGTCTGATAACTGAAGTTAAGCAACGCAACCCCAGATAGCACTGGCATAGGCGACCGCTTGGGAACACTGGGTACTGCTAATACCCAAATCGTCGTAACAGCATAGTGTCAGTGCAGACTGCATTAAGGAACTACGCAGTGGACGGGGCTCTAATGACCATTGTAGTTGAGGGCCCTAAAACACCCACAAAACAAACAAAAACTTGTCCCAGAAGAAGAAGAATTCGATACCCTCAACTGGCCAAAGTCGAAATTTTAACCTCCAGCCCGCCGCAACACCGACAGGAAAGCCTTGCAATGTCGTCAACTTACAACTTCTATTCCGGACAAATTCCATGCTGCGGTGACACCACATAGGAACAGGGTTTAAACCCCATATGGGGCGAAAGGCGCACTAGGAACTTCCTTCAAAAAAGCAATTTGTGTTGGGGAGAATCGAGACCGGAACCACGAACCCACGAGTCAAGCATGTTACTACTGAGACACGGAGAAGAGTTAGTTATGCCAATGGGTGGTGGAGTCGGCCAAGCAGCCATAACAGGCCGGACCCTTTGAAGGCTGCTCGCGGGTGAGGGGGAGGTAGGAGTGGGGAGATTAGCAGTACCCAGTGTTCCCAACCAACCACCCATGTCGGTACTAACCTGGATTGCGTTGCTTAGCTTCAGTAGGTAATCTGACGAGAACTGGTGCGCCCAACGAATTCAACCCGTTCATCAGAATCAGGTCAAGGAATGACCTGGAGACCCAGGAGGACCACGGCAAGACAGGCCAGGCTCGAACCAGCGCAGGAAGAATTCAGCTCGGCCAGTTGCCGGTGGAAAAGAGAGCGGCATCCTTTTGGAGATTCTCAATGGGTAATAAAAATACCCCTTTTACAAGTGCCCACATTCTTGACCACTCCACACACACATACACCTACAGAGAAGAGAATCGTGCCCGCGGGCCCTTTTTCCGCTTCTCTACCTCTACCCCCGTTCTCCCACTAACATCCTTTTAATACAAATAGTAAATGACACATAATACAAATTATAATTAGAACTCATTCATAAGTATAGATCACCAACTATATAGTCAGTAGTAGCGTTAGAAGGGGTAGGAGAAGGGGGCAGAGGGGGGTGAGAAGGGCTGACAGGAAAGAGGCCGGGCCAAAAAAGAAAACATAACATCACGACACACATTTAAGGCTCAGAGAGAGAGAAAAAAAAAACAAGTACTGTATATAAAGAAACGGGTTAACGATCACGAAATGAAATTCACACGCACTAATTGGGACACGAACCACCGCCGAGAAATTTGAATGAGCATCTCTAACATCCTCGTGATATTATGTAGAACATAACAACGGAATAATTAACAGTGATATATGCCACTGAGAGGAGGCAGGTCGACCCATAGAGGGCGCTTGTCCTACTGTCGCACTCAGGTTCGATTCCGCACAAAGTCAGGTGGGTGGGGGGGGGTCCAACCTCCTGTCCACCAACCTTCAGAACAAGAGTGCCAATATGATACGCGTACAATGTCACCTGCCCATCCGCAATCCCTAAACACCAGCATGTGATCAACGCTGCATCGCCACGTCATTAGAAACATGGCTCTACTGTCGCTATGACAACGGCGACAACAACACCAAGATGGCAGCCGAATAAACCAAAAAATTCTGAATTCATTTAATGGGTTGGGGAGTTAGTCAAGCAGCCATAACAGGATGAACCTTTAGGAGGCTGCTCGCGGGAGATGAGGAGGTAGGTAGTGGACATAGGAGAGGGGAACTTTGCAGCACCCAAAGTTCTTTACCAACCATCCATGTTGGTACTAACGTGGGCTTGCGATGCTTAACTTCAGTGATCTCACGAGAATTGGTGTGTCCAACGCAACGTGGCTGCACTTAAGTGGGGGAAGGTCCTTGGGTGTCGCTTCGGCCTACCTACTTAAGGGGTGGATGAGTTAGTTCACCTACGGGAGGAAAAAAAGGGTAAGCTCCACCGCCTAGGAACATTTTATTCCGTGTAAAATGGGGTCTCTTCTGTGCAGTGTGACGACACATTCAATACGGAACCACGAGTTCATCCCCAGGCCGCGGGACAGAAGGGTGTACTAGAAGCGAGCGCCCTCTCTCTCTCTCTCGTCCGGCAAAAATGTCACCAACCTCGACCAGGGTAGGACCTTAGCTCACAAGCTATCTAAAGAACGATACAGACAATGATAAACCCCAAACTTCAACGACAAATCAGTGACTGACACCATCTGGCTGATGACGTCAGGCATGTCGAAGGTCAGGTCAGGCAGTAATTAAACAACGTCAGAAGCAACTCAACCCTTTTCTCGCCTATGGCAGGGTCGTGTACCCATCTCGTCCTTCTGAATGGATACAAGGTTGATCAATTGGACGGCGTTTTCCCGCAGCCGGCTGCCGACCAAAGCTGCAACCCCTATGCTTATTTATCGTCGGTCTACTGTTCGCTGGGTGACTCCACCGAGGCCAGGTGGCGAGCTCCTACCCCCTGGGAGTTTCGCCTAATCTACCAGTTGCATTGTGGAGAGGGTTCTTTGACGTGCAAATACCATCGTACACTACACGGGACCTCGGTTTGACTTGTCATTCGAAGGAAGGGGCATTAGGGGCTAATCTAACGCCTGAAAGAGGTCAACCCTCCTCGATGCAGTATAGGACCTAGAACCACAAAACGCTACCTACTGCGCCGTCGAGACGGGTTTCCTGATTCCCCTGACGGCCGTCATTGTAATGAATGTGTTACCAATGTGGTCGGGGGGGGGGGAGGTTAACCCTAGTTTGACATGCCTGTCTTAGATGACGTGAATGGTTGACCTAAACCAGTACGGTAGCCCTAAAAGAATCGCTAAATTTCTCTGCTCAACTCGGAAATAAAAAGCAAAACCAACTACTAACCCCTTTTCCCGCCTATGGCAGGGTCGGGTATCTATCTTGTCCCTCTGATTGAACATAGGTCGGAAGTGAAAAACAAAAAAAAAGTACCGCTGAAAAATGAAACCAGGTTAAAACCATGCAATGTTATACGATCACAAATGTCGTCACCAATCAAGTGACGTCAGAGATGACGTATTTATGACGCCAAAAAAACCAATATGGCGGCTATAAATTATTATTATTCATCAGTTTTCGATTATAAATTACGGAGAAAAATTATGAAAAAAATTAATAATGAAGAAATAATTTCAGCAAAATGAATAAAAATATCATTTTTTAAAAGATTCCGCTTCGAATATAAAAATAGTAGCGTTTAAACGAATAAAAAACTTAATAATAATAATAAAAACCCATTTTTCATGAGCGAAAAGAGAGAGTGAGGAGTTGGAAGGGCCAGTTAGGCCATATTTTTTTCTTTCTAAAAATAATTTTTTTTTGAATAAAAAAAAATAATAGAGGATCTTCATTGTAATAAAGTGGGCGTTAAATTTCTTTAACCAAAGTCAGAGAAGAGGAAAATAATAAAAAAAAAATTGGAGGAGAGAAGGGGAAGGAGGGAGGAGGAGAAAGGGGTAATTCATTATCATTATCGTGAACTATTAACCCAGAAAAAAATAGTTAACTAATTTAACTCTTTATAATTATGTTGTTAATCTCCATTGTTAATAATAAAATGTTGCACTCATTTCACGTCCATGGGAAGACTTCACTTTTGTTGTTTTTATGGGACAATATGGGTTTTATCATTCCCTTAACTACAGACAGAAAGAAACGGGGAAAAAAAAACAACATTTTTTTTTCTACAGAAATATAATAAACTTTAAAAAATAATAATAATAATAATAATAATGCGCAGCGCCATATTTCAATAACCGCATTCATAACTTCCAAATAATAATAATAAACTTAACAACAAAATAAAAATAACTCCGTTTGCATCACTTAATATCAGCAACATTTGCCGAAAATAACATTACTTCATACCGCAGACATTTTCTTAGAATTTTCCAAGAAAACCACAACGTCATCATTCTATTCTTCCCGCCTATGGCAAAGGGGGGAGGACGGGAGGGGGGTAGGGAATACTTCTCGGTCCCAGTGGGAATCTGTAGAAACCGTATTTTTACCCAGCCGGGTGTCAACCTAACGCTGCAACCCCCTAAGTTTATTTACCGTCGACCTATTTCCTTCCTTGGGACACTTCTCCTCAAGAAACAACAGGGCGCAGGACGACCTCCAACACCCAGAAATTTTGCCGACCAGTAGGTGTATTTCTCTCCATCATCGTCATCATCATACCCTTATCCTGCCTGTGGCAGGGTAGGCCAGGCGGTGGCCCCAGCCAGACGTCTGGAACCCGTAAGAATAGTGGCTAAGATGTCTGTGGGGCAATGTCGGCCCACCCCACGAATTGAGACGATGCAAAAATAATAATAATCTGACAAGCGACTTGCTGTTGATGCCTTTTGAATGTGAATTGCCATTGACCAGTCAGAATCGAACCCGCACACGGCTGAAATGCGTTGGACACACCAGTTCTCGTCAAATCACTGAAGTTAAACAACGCAACCCTAGTACCGACAAGGGTGGTTGATTGGGAACACTGGGTACTGCTAATTTCCCCACTCATACCACCCCCTCACCCACGAGCATCCTCCACAGGGTCCGGTCCGTTATGGCAAACAAATTGTCAACCTCACCACCGGAAACGGGTTGCAGCACAATTAATCAGTATTCGTGGATGGGCAAATGACAAGGTGGACCCTTATATGGTACCACCAATTTTACTTCCTGTATGACAAGCCCACTTAGGAGCAGAGTGCTTGAGCCCACGGTTATAGGTTTGATCTTGCTCGAGATGAGCGACTTCCTCTTCACTGTACTTTCTAGTCCGCGTGAGAAGTAAAGCCGTGACCCTGTGTAGTGTGTGTAGGATGTCGCTTTGCACTGAAACAATCCCTTTCTATGGGGAATAACATGCATCCCAAAAATCAGTAAAATACCCACAGAGGTGTAGGAGCTGGCTCCTATCTCCCCCTTCCTCCGACATCGGTAAATTACCCTCGTAAGTAAAACAGGGCGAGATACTAACTGCTAACTCTTGTCCCGTCTACGGCATGGTCGGGAACCCATCTTTGTCCATCTAAACGGAAACACGCATGGGCCATCTGTTGCATGGTATTTTGACGCAGCCGGCTGCCGACCAAAGCTGCAACTCCTATGCTTATTTACCATCAGCCTACTACACCTGGAAAATTTTGCCTGTGATCTACCCGTTCCATAGTAGCGAGGGTTCTTTGACGTGCAAAATGACATCGCACACCACACAGTAGGGCACCGGTTTTACTTCCCATCCGACAGAAGGCGAACTCGGGGCCTCTTTCTTCCGCCTGACAGAAGCCAACCCATCTCGATCCAGTATGGAACCTAGAACTACTGACGCAGTAGTCGGGCACGCTGCCCTCTGAGCCACCGAGGCGGGGTCTAAAACTACTATTGAGAGTAAATAGCGACAACAATAACAGTCACCATCATCCAAAAAATGGACGCCATTCCCTAGCAACTAGAAGCGACAACCGGCCTGTGTGTGTGTGGTCAAGAGTTTCATTAAATTTTTAAACCAGAATACATGTCAAACTTAATAACATTTTCCCTCATGGTCATTAGGTGTGGTCATCATAAGCTACTAAACAGTTACCAAGTAGGAAAAAAAAAATGTATACGCACCACCTCAACACCACCCTCTTCTAAACAACTTACTTGAATCATTTTGATATAAAAAAAAATTCACGTATTATTGGAACCAAATCGGCCCCCCTTCCACTTAACTAGGATAATTACTAGTACTAAATAAACTAGTAAAAATTAAGTGGATCGTTAGTTACAGGGCAATTTAGCACTGCATGACCTCTTGAATTTGTGAAGGTCCTTCCACGACATGAGGAATGGGGAAAGAGCTCCATCACACGATCCACTCTCAATCCCAGCGATTGAGAGTGGATCTAAGCTATCAGAGGAAAGAAAAAAATTCAAAAGCGCCTTCTTGTCTTTTTCAAAAACGCACTTGGACGTCCTATTGATAAACGAACAAACCCTTGATGTTCCCCACCCCAAAAAAACACTTTCCAGAAACATGACCAGAATCGAACCAGCATGCTAACGACAGAAGTTGAAAAGGTAGAACCATTGCCAGCAGACTATCGATAGCCTAGCATCTTTGAATGACAGTCTGCATTATGTCACAAGTTATTCACTACACAGGTTAACAGAGGAAGAAAGGAGAGAGGGCATCATTGCACCCCGTCGTAATTTGGAAATTACGCCTAACTACATATTTTTAATTAAAATTGGAGCGTCATCTTCGTTCACTTCCAGAAAAAAAAATGATTTTCATATCACACGTGACCAACTTCTCATCATTCGACAGAAGATCGACCATAAACAGAATCGATCCAGGAACCACACACACACACACTCAATGAAACCAATTCACGGATGTCTGGGGGAGCGGCGAATTGCGTTGGGCACACCAGTTCCCGTCTGATCACTGAAGTTAAGCAGCGCAACCCCAGCTAGAACTGACGTGGGTGGCCGCTTGGGAAATTGGGCACTGCCAATACCCAAAAATCGTCGCATTAGTGTAGTGTCTGTGCAGTCTCTGCATAAGAACTATGCTGTGGACGGGACTCTAATGACCTTTGCAGTTGAAGGGCCCTAAAACACTAACCAACAACAAACACGGATGTCTAGGTATGGTTTCGTGGACGGCCTGGTGGTATGATATATCCCTAACAACCTCTCCGCCAGATGGTACACTTTAGGAGAAATCACCTTCTCATCAGCCGGCAAAAAATCTCAAGGGAGGGGTAGGAGAGGAAGCGAGCCCACGTACGTTAAGCTACTAGCCCTTTTCTCGTCTATGGCAGGGTCGGGTACCCATCTTGTTCCCCTGAACTGACAGACGGGCGATCTATTGGACGGTGATTTTCCGCAGAGGATGCTGCCGAACAGCGCTGCAACCCCTATGCTTATTTATCGCTAGTCAGCTGTTTGTTGGGGCACACAATCGACGCCGGGGAGGGGGGACGAGCCTAAAACCCCTAAGAATTGTTCCTCATCCACCCGTTGCATAGCAGAGGGGGTTCTTTGGCATTCAAACGCCATCTTACACCACACAGCACCTCGGTTTTACTTGTTATCCGAAGGAAGGCCAACCCACCTCAATCCAGTATCGAACCTGGAACCACTGGTGCACTAAATCGAGCACGTTACTTATTGCGCCACCGAGACAGGTCCTCAAAGAGCACAGGCGATCTGTAAAATTTCATTTCTAACCACTAAATTAATTAGTTATCACGTGGTTACCACTCATTTAAAAAAAAATAACCAAAATTTTGAACCGGAAATGCAAACTAGATGCAACTCAGCAAACCGCTCCGCGCTTCATACGTCAATCACTTCTTATTGTTGATAAGAAGTCCCACGCCCGCAATGTTCCGAGCAGATGAGCACATGCACAGGAGATCGAGACGAGGTCGGTCTACCATTAATCACATACTAAATTAATATAATTAAATTAATATTATTAAAGATACAAACCAGGAATATTGTCCGTGGGTAATGGCCTACATTTTCTTAAAGAAAATCTTACAGAAATACACTCGAGTTTCTAAGGAAAAAAGAAGCCTTTTTTCATCTCAGACAATCAGAGAGGTTC
Organism: Trigoniulus corallinus; assembly: GCA_013389805.1. Lineage (NCBI taxonomy): Eukaryota > Metazoa > Arthropoda > Diplopoda > Spirobolida > Trigoniulidae > Trigoniulus > Trigoniulus corallinus. Next base: position 6,988,723 of record JAAFCE010004287.1, read on the forward strand.
CGCAATTATGCAATTACAAAGATGTCACGAAAATGGAGTCGTGGGACAAAGGCTACAGTTCTTGACCTCTATAGGCCCAAAATGTCCTATACCTAGCCAAGAGGCAGCGGCCGTGGCAGAGCGCAGGGCAACGCTCGGCAGAGCAGCATTTGCCGAATGATACAACCTCACGAGTTAGCCTCAGCATCTCAAGTTCCGCATAGCATAGAGCGGCGAACTGCGTTGGTCACACCAGTTCTCGTCTGATCACTGCAGTTAAGCAGCGCAACCCCAGCTAGTACTGACAAGGGTGGCCGCTTGGGAAAACTGGGTACCGCTTATACCCAAGGATCGTCGCATTAGCGTAGGTGTCTGTGCAGTCTCTGCATAAGAACTATGCTGTGGACGGGGCTCTAACGACCTTGTAGTTGAAGGGCCCTAAAACACCAACAAACAACCATATAGCCTAAATGCACAGGTACGATTCCATCCTGGGGGAGCGGCTGTACGGCGTTGGACACGCCAGTTCTCGTCTGATCACTGAAATTAAGCAACGCAACCCCAGCAAGTACTAACTTGGGTTGCCGCTTGGGAACACTGGGTACCTCTAATTCCCCAAAATCGTCCCTGCCGTATCTGCATTAGAACTAGCAGTGGACGGGGCTCTAATGACCTTGTAGTTGAAGGGCCCTAAATCACCAACGAAACAAATAATTTCCATCCCGGGACAGTAACTTGCACTTCTTCAGAGAAGGATGACGAAAAGTGCGTATGAAGTAGGCCTGGCAGGTGGCAATCCGGTGATTACCCTAGACGACACTCTCTGGTACTTGAATCAGTGCTAGTTCCCCATCTGGGACAGAAGAACTCAAGCTTTACTTACAGCCTGAAACAGAAGGGTTCCCAATTTTATCTGCTAATTGGAGATGTAATTCAACCAGTGTTACCTTTTAATCTAGGTCAGTAAAAGCACACATCAGCAAGGAGAGCGTTAGGCAAATTTTGAGAGGACCCGGGGCATACTGAGCGCAAAAAAAAACGGGTTCCAAAATGAGAGCATGACTATCACACGTGACCCTATCCATGTTGCTAATTGGCCGACAAGGAATTTCATAATCTTTAGGAATGACCCTCTTTAGAGGAAGAGGGGAAAAGAAAAACGCGTTAAACAAATTCATAAATCATCATCAAATTACGGGCACACCGCTTTGGCCCTCAAGTAGAGGGTCGCGGCGTAAATCGAGCATTAATAAATCATTAATAACAAAATAATTAAGTGAGAAACATTTCAAGTCCCAAAATTTTCTGTGGTGATAGCGATGAGGTGTTAGAGAGGAGGGAGAAGCCTCCATTTAAACATCATCCATCCGCTTTACCAATAAACCTTTCGTCCTGCCTGATTCATCTAACAAGAAGAAAATTTCATCATGTTCAATGTAGGCCTAGGTCGCATACGCAATCTGATGGGAAACACGGTGAGAATTTCCGATTTGAAAAGATATCAAAATAAGTAACCATTCAAGTAGACAACGGCGAAGAAAAGCACGTCATCATTCCAACTACGATATCTCACCCTCTCATTAGCTTCTTTTTAACGTCAAAAGCAAAATAAAAAAAAATGAAAACAAGGAACGGGAAACGACCGTTATCACCTTCACATTTGTAAACCACTATCACTACACCACAATAAGTGGACCTACATTCATATATTAGTCTTGAACTAGTGAGAGCCAAACATCCATCAATAGTAGCGTTGGGGTTGAAAAAAAAGGAAGAAGTGGGACAGAGACTGACCGCAACTGAAAGACTGAATTCAGGCAAGAAACGGCAGAGAAGATGGATAGGAAGCAGTGGATATCCTGAATTGAAGACAGAACGGTGAACGTTTAATTGGACGGTAGAATACAGGGCTTTCCGACTGGAAGAGACAGAAGTGGACATTCCGACCGCAAGAGACGGAAGTGGACAGTCCGACTTGAAGGAACAGAAGTGAACCTTGGGACTGGAAGGAACAGAAGTGAACCTTGGGACTGGAAGGAACAGAAGTGGACATTCCGACTGGAAGGAACAGAAGTGGACATTC
>JAAFCE010004287.1:6990794-7002062 GCA_013389805.1 Trigoniulus corallinus
GACATTCCGACTGGAAGAGACGGAAGTGGACAGTTCGACTGGATGAAACAGAAGCGGATAGCCAGGCTGGAAGACAAACATACGCTGACTAAAAACAACAGCGGATATCCAGACTCAAAGGGAGAGCAATGGACATCTCAGAATGAATGCGAGGAAAGTGGACAATGAGAAGCTAAAACTGAAAAACGAACAGCAAGAAACTAAAACAGAGTAGGACTTGCTGGAAGCCAAGAACAACGTCAGAGAGGCTACTACTTCAACTCCGAATGACTGCAGAGACTCGTTTGACATCAGCTACAAGACATCTTGCAACTATTTTCTGGAATTTAGGAGTTCGCCTTTCTTGCATCAGAACCAAATGACTGCCATTAACTAATGAAATACATCAAACTTATCGAAAAACAAAAACAAGCAGATGAATTTGAGGAGAGAAGAATCGAACCTACGTCGCCATCCTCACTTCAAGAGCGTAACCTCACAGCTTACAAATTATGGCATTGCAACCGCGGAAAGCCTGATAAGAAAAACAGGCATTGTAAAGAGTAAGTTGAGGCCTAAACAATAAAAGGTAAGGTAAAGAGGGGAGAGGAGAGGGGCTAAAAGGGAAACAGCCAAAAGTTTTATACACCAGGTGACTCGGCAATGCCCATGCTCTGCTGAATTTGAAAGCGAAATTGAAAGAGGAGAGACAGTGCGGGGTGAGGAGGGGGGGGCGCAACTACATCAAGTTAACCTTCAACAATCTTGGCCTAAATTGTAAGTAAATGCGTGCTGTTATACTGATGTTAGCTGTTTGCTTGCTGCTGTTGCTGTCTTGAGAAAAACTTAAGAAATTGAAAAGAAACTTGGGGAAAGGAAAGGGGGGGAGGGGTGAGGAAAGGGTTGAAAAAATTTACAGTAGCTCAAGAGTTACACCACATATACAAAAATGCAAAGCCATGGACGAGAAGATGAATACATTTTTCCCCCCTCCATCATCTATTAACCACGCAATTACAATAACCTAACAAATAAATAACAACAGGTAGCCCTACATAAATGAGTGTATGAACATGTAGGTGATGTGTAACTTGTACTCACTTTCTTTTTAGGGTAGTTCTTCTCTCCCTCTAACTAGCCCCCCCTCTTCTACCCTTACCCCTCAACACTACCATTCAAAATTATTTGCTAAAAACACAATAAAGTTTGCGTGTTTCGCTCACCAACAAGACAAACCTACAAAATAATATATATAATATATACCACCGAGAAAAACCACATACGTAGCTTTCAATGGGACAGATGACAAGGAAGACGGAAAAGGGGTGAAGAGGACCCCCTCAGCGACACCTTCAACTGATAAAAAAAATAAACGAGAGAACTTAAAAGACTACAGAAAATGAAAGGGTTCAGGTAGAGCAAAGACCAATCAGATACCAAAACACTACTCCATCAAAAGAGTAGAAGAGGATAAGTGGCCCGAAGGGGAACAGAACGGGGTTGGGTGTAATAGGGTGTCCAGTGATTATTTAACATCAGCCTGTCAACTCTAAAGGTCATCATCTACAGACGCCTGGAGAAAAGAGAAGGTAAGACCGTGGAGCGAGCACTGACACCTAGAAATTTCGTCAATCTACGCAGATGTTCCTCTATCTCTCTCGCTCCATCTAAAAAAAAAACATTTTTTAAGCGGTGCTGGTATTGTGCACACACCACATGGGATCACCCCAAAAAATCCTATTTTGGAAAGGAAAAGGAACGAACCCGTGATCAGGAACTGAGGATGCTCGGGAACGGCAAAATGCTCAGCAAAATGAACTGTAAAAAACAGACAACGAAATGAAACACTATTTTGGGAGTTGCCTAAGAGGGCCATCTCCTCCTCGGAATCCTAAAGACACCGGAAGTACTCAGTATCTTCGGCGAATTGCAAACCTCATCCCGGTTTATCAGAAAAAATTCAAGGACTTTCCTGAGAAATTATCTTTATTAACTATCTTACTCTTGAATGGGTATGCAATCTGACAAGGGTGGGGCAATCGTATATTCTCGCGAAGTCTCAGCAGCTGGGAACTGAACTCGGGTCACCTGCACGCCAGGTGCAAGCCCAAACCCATCAAGGTGACAGCAGTAACGAGCTATTTCAAGATATTATCCAGACATACTAGTATTTATTCTAATAATAATTACTTCGTCTGATACATCGCTTGTGATAAGCAACATTCCTGAATAGTCAGCTAAGAAAACCTGCGACGAAGCCCCGACAACCGACACGCCTTAAATTAAGAGGACCATAGTGACGACTAAAGGGCATAAAGGACCCAAGGAATGACAACCGTACACAAAACTGAAAAGAAACCTTTTCATAACCAGTAGTGAACAATCCATCCGACCACAACAGCTCTGGCGTTTGAGCTCAATAAGCAACTCCGTTCTAATAAGCAGGATCGCCCATGGGGCTGAACCTCCGGCGTTGTTCCCTACCTTTATAAATGGAGATAGGATAACCTGCCCCAGCAATTCAAGGGATTGCGCGGTTGACTAATGAGTCTCTACCTGCAGAAGGGAGGAGCTCGATCCCGGCCAGCTGCAAATGGCCATTTTCGGTTGTTGTTGTTTACTGGCCCTTCACCTACAAGGTCATTAGAGCCCCGTCCACAACATAGTTCTGATGCAGAGACTGCACGGACACTACACTAATGCGACGACTTTTGGGTATTAGCAGTGTCCAGTTTTCCCAAGCGGCCACCCATGTCAGTACTAGCTGGGATTGAGCTGCTTAACTTCAGCGATCAAACGAGAACTGGTGTGTCAAACGCAATTCGCCGCTCCCGCCTTTTTCGGTCAAGAGGAAAAGGGAATCCAAAGTGCGCTTTCAGCCGGATAGATAGTAAAGCCATGGTCCCGCTTGGGGCCACGTTATCACCTGCATATAAAAGAACCCTGTTTTTTTTTTACATGGAGTACAATATCCCAGACGTAGAAGATCCACCTCTGACGCAGGGAAAACAAATTGTCCCCAGAAATGCAGCAGGGGTTCTGAAATGATTGTGACATCAATTCACCCTTGTGTTCCTGCAGCAACGGGGCATACCTAGACACCCGATCCTGCCAGAGTAAGAAAAGGGTTAGACGGAATCATAGTGATAACAGCGTGGGAGGAAGGAAGGGATAAATAGATGAAAAAAAACAAAAGTGAACTCCCCTGAATCAGTTTGAATTAGGATGCAACGACAAAGTCAATCACAGTCAGTGTTTCTATGGTTCCTGCACCCCATCTAAAAAAAAAAAAAAAACAACCCGCCCCCCCCAATTCGCGGGGGGGGGGGGGGGGAAGAAGAATCGGCCAATGAATCAACTTCTGAAAATAAATGGATGGATGAGAGACGGAGAAAGAGGAAAAAAAAATTGCTCACAGAAGGAAAAAGACAACTACAGGCCACTCAAGACAAGAGAATAAATTGCATCAGACCTTTATGCCTTTCAACATTGTGCCTGCTGCTGCTGCTGTCTGTCCTCTTTTCAGAAGTGCTCTTTCCCCCCCCCCCCCTCTAAAACAGTCAAGAAAGCTGACAAACATAATATACAAATAGACATATCCTACTAAAAAAAGTTATTCACAGACAGTTGCCTCCCTTAACCGTCCCAAACCCTGCTGTCAACCCTTCGCGTGGCCTCCTCTTTATCCAACAACCATCCATCGTGGAGAGAAAGAGAGTGAACTACTTAACTTTTACTATTATTTCCTTAACCTAATTCAAATTTATTCCAATATCACCTGCACTCCTCAATCAATTTTAAGATGTAATATCTGCCAAGCCCTAACATTTATGACATATGCAAGAAGCGCTGTACCTTCTTCTCCACCACCTCCTTTCCTAAAATACAAGGCACCTTGCTATATCCTCCCCGCTTTTCAAATCTACAAGAGGAAAGAAAAAAACAAAGTCCCTCGTCCTCCTCTCCTGCACCTCTTTTTTTTTTTCATTCTTTCTCCATGTCATACATGGATTCACGATGAACACCCGGATCTACATTAATTACGCATTTAAAATACGGATTAACCAAGGTTAATCTGACATCGCGCAAAAATGAATGATAAAAAGCCTTCTTGCATCTTACATCTAAGACTACCACCACCGTCTTGGCCTAAGACACGCCAAGAACAAGCCGAATACAATTTAATCAACAAATGCAAATTCATAATTTACTCAAGACATCTTCAGTTCTCTTAAAAAACCGTGGGAGCGGCGAGTTGCGTTGGACACACCAGTTCTCGTCTGATCACTGAAGTTAAGCAACGCAAGCCCAGTTAGTACTGACATGGGTGGTCGCTCGGGAAAGCTGGGTACCGCTAATACCCAATAATCGTCGCATTGGTGTAGTGTCTGTGCAGTATATGCATTAGAACTATACAGTGGACGGGTCTCTAATGACCTCGTAGTTGACGGGACCTTAAACCCCAACAAACAAACAAATTAAAAAACCGTCCAACAACCACTACACCATTTCTTTCCTCCACCGGGGAATTGAACTCCAATCATCTGCAATGCAAGGCAGATGGTCAAGCCTACATATTTCACCCACCAGCAACAGTTAAACATTCTTACAACTGCAGTTTCCAGGGTTACGTCGGCCCATCAGCCAACACCTGGGAATACTGGTGATCGGCAAAAATATTCATTCTACTTTCTGTGAAAAAAAAAAAAAAAGGATTTATTTAAGTATGCAGTGGTAATGTCGTGACTGCCCCTTCAGACGGGGTCAGGATTGTATTTCCCCCCCTCAGCAACCGACATACCAGTTCTCGTCTGCTCACTGAAGTTAAGTAACGCAACCCCAGCTAGTACTAGTATGAACGAACGCCTGGGAACACTGGGCACTGCTAAGACCCAAAATCGTCCTAACAGCAGAGTGTCTGTGCAGGCTGGATTAGAGCTACGCAGTGGACGAAGCGGCGAATTGCGTTGGACACTCCAGTTCTCGTCTGATAACTGAAATTAAGCAGCGCAATCCCAGCTAGTACTGACATGGGTGGCCGCGTCGGAAAACTGGGTACTGCTAATACCCAAAAATCGTCGCATTGGTGTAGTGTCTGTGCAGTTTCTGCATAAGAACTATGCTGTGGACGGGGCTCTAATGACCTTTGTAGTTGAAGGGCCTAAAACACCAACAAAAACAACAATACGCAGTGGACGGGCCTCAAATGATAATTGTAGTGGAAGGACCTTAAAACACCAACGAAACGAAAGCATTTCCGCGTAGTCATCATATCATCATCATAACCTTATCCCGCCCTTGACAGGGTCGGGCCTGCGGGTCCACCGAACAAGCTCTGACTGGGGGTACCCCAGCCAGGCGTATGGAACCAGCAGGAATATTGCCTGGGTTGTCTGTGGAGGGGGGATGCCGGCCTACCCCACTTGTTCCACTTCCGCGTAGAAAAGGGCTTTTTAATCCTTACTCAGCATCGTTTTTCTCAACCGACATCAGAAACAGAAGTGGTAAAACAGTCTCTCAACAATGACTTGACAGCCAGTTTACAGCTACAAAGTGATGAAAGAATAAAAGCGGTGTGTGGTGGTGGTGGCTGTAGAGCAAAAGGAGAGAGAGAGAAAAAAAATTACGTCTGTCAAATTCATACGCAATTTAATATTTAATGTGATTTAAAAACAGAACAACAACAACAGGAAAAAAAATTTCGAGTTACCAGCTTTAAAATCCATTCCCAAGTATTTAAGAGCACCTACTGATCAACCACACCATTTATTTCATTTTTCGTTCTCCTTTCGAGATTAAATAAAAAATAACCGCACTGCTGAAAGGTTTTTTCTTGCCCTCTGGCCTTCCAGTCGAAATAAGAGATGGGTTTATAACTAAAACATCAGACTAATATCTAGTATTATTCATAAATACATTTCAGCAGGTATCAAATTAAAGAGATCAGACAGCGAGAGAGTGTGAAGATGAAAATGATGGAAAGAGGGTTGAAAGAAAGTGAGGAAGAGGGGGGAGAGACAGAGGTATGTGTATTAAAAAGAAATTAACACTCCACAATTTGGGACGGGACACCTCTGGCCCATTCTCTCTAACATACACATAAAAAAACGCTTACAAGTATTCCCCTCTACTCCTTGTTGCCAGTAGAAAGTCGCTAAATAGGAGGCACGAATCCTGTAAAATTTCACGGACTTAAAAAAGATTAGTTACGGGCACTTAAAAATAAATGTAGCTGAAGGCTGACAAAACCATGCTGCCTTTTTTTGGATACCTCCTAATCGGTTTTTATTTCTCGTGACGTCACAAGTAGCTGTGAATGTAATTATGTCCACCAATGGCTGTATTCGCAGCACTGACAACATGCTATCACGCTTTCACGACGACGATGATGATGATGATGATAATGAATAGGCTTGAAAGGTTGACCACATTACAATCCTCCCCCCACAATAATTTTTTTTTAACACAAACCTGACTGAAAATCACGCAAAAATTCAACTACACGGAACAATGACGGCAGAGAACATCTTCATCTTCGTTGTGTGCTCCGATTTAACCAACAAAGGGTAACAGTTACTTAGTGTCTTACCTATAAGAAATTAATTAACATTTCTGAATATAAAAAGAAATTATAGAAAGGCAGGTGAGAAACTTTAGACATTTTATCTTTCAGAATACCTTAACAAATCATGTAGTATAATCATATCGATGACGCCATCACTCATCTACAAAACAACATTGTTCCTTCTTCCACCCACCAGCAAATTCACGAAGGATAACGTCATTATTACTTGTATTAAACTCCTCTTCGGTTACATTTAACTATTTAAAGTCAGTAAAATTCACACTCGACTATCTCAATTTCAGGAATAAAATAATAAAATATCAGTCAACCACTGAATCATGGAATTCTAACGACAACAGAACACGGACGTTCTTTTCCAGAATTCAAATCCAGGCTCTGATCTATGAAGGGTATATCATGGCGCACACTTCATGCTAATTGGCTGGTAAGTTGGTGACGTCACAAAGAGACCCCCGAGAGTCATTTGCATCTCATTAACGCGATGAAGTAATTCATTAGTCCCACCTGATAATTAAGACTCGTATTACACTAGCAGATGTGTTCCCTGTTTCCAGCCTATGACAGTCAGGGTTTGGAACACAAATATGCTGCACTGCACGCTCATTCAGGAATTGACGAAACACGGTGCTGTATACGTGACGTCAAGCATTTTTTTCTGTTTCGTTGGGGTTTTTGGTCCCTTCAACTACAAAAGGTCATTAGAGCCCCATCCACTGCATAGTTCTAATGCAGAATCTTCACAGATACTACGCTGTTACGACAATTTTCAGTATTAGCAGCACCCAGCGTTCCCAAGCGGTCACCCATGCCAGTACAAGCTGGAGTTGTGTCGCTTCACTTCAGTGATCAGACGAGAACTGGTATCATTATCATACCCTTATCCCGCCTGTGGTAGGATCGAGTCTGAGGATCCACTGAACATGCTCTGACTGGGGGGCACCCCTGTCAGCTGTCTGGAACTCGCAGGAATATTAGCTGTGGGCGGCCTGTAGAGGGTGATGTCGGCCTACCCCACGAGAACTGGTGTATCCAACGCAATATAGCCGCTCACGACGAGACCAAGCAGCCCACCTAACCGACTTTTAGATCAAGTTATTGGGTCAAGTAGGGCCGAGTTTAGCGTCCAGAGCGTTACCCAAGTTTAAACGTTATATCGGGTGCGCGAAACTTTCGTTTGGTTTGGTGTTTTAGGGCCCTTCAACTACAAGGTTAGGAGAGCCCCGTCCACTGCGTAGTTCTAATGCAGAGACTGCACAGACACTACACTAATGCGACGATTTTTGGGTATTAGTTGTATCCAGTTTTCCTAAGCAGCCAAACATGTCAGTGCTAACTGGGGTTGCGTTGCTTAACTTCAGTGATCAGACGAGAACTGGTGTGCAGTGCTGCAAGATTGGGCTACAAGTAGTGGATTGGGCTACTTTTTAAGTGTCCTTGCTACAAAAAATTCAAATTGGGTGACACGCTACTTTTTGGGCTACCTTTAATTTGTCTGAGAGCTATAAATGTTTAAAATACGCTACTTTGTTATAGTTATAAATAAAGGTGTAAAACAACCACCATCATAATACCCCTATCTTGCCTGTGGTAGGGTCGGGTCTGTGCGTTCTTGCCCGCCAATCCCACCAATCTACCACCAGGTCCTCATCCACCCTACACACACACACTACCATATCCTTAAGGACAAGCTGCTCTCATGTCTCATTTGATCTCCCCCTGCCCCGGGTGGCTCCAACAACCAACATTCCTGTAATGCACCTAACGAGCTCCACCTACCCCTCTTCTCATTATGTGTCCATGCCACCTCAACTTCCTCTCCTCATCTTTTCCGTGATGTCCCCCACCCCCGGCTACCTCTAATATACCCATTCGTAACTCTTATTAGCTCAGTTTTTTTTTTTTTTTTTGTTTTGTTGGAGTTTAAGGTCCCGTCAACTACAAGGTCATTAGAGACCCGTCCACTGTGTAGTTCTAATGCATATACTGCACAGACACTACACTAATGCGACGATTATTGGGTATTAGCAGTACCCAGCTTTCCCGAGCGACCACCCATGTCAGTACTAACTGGGCTTGCGTTGCTTAACTTCAGTGATCAGACGAGAACTGGTGTGTCCAACGCAACTCGCCGCTCCCTATTAGCTCAGGACGCCCTACTTATGTACCACAGCATTCTCATTATGGTTACTTGCATTCTGTTTGTGTGGCTCTTTCTCACTGCACAACACTTTGATCCATATAACATAGCTGGCCTAACCACTGCCCTGCGAAACTTCTCTTTTACTTGATTGGGACCCTCCTATCACACAGGACTCCACTTCAACCGTCCCCAATTGATTCTGTGGGTGACTTTCGAATCTATCTCCCCATTGCTCTGGATCACTGATCCTAATTACTTCACTTCCTGCACTTTTGTCACCAGTTCCCCGAGAAGCTAACCCAAACTAACCAGACCTAACCATATAAAATTAGCCTAACCTAGAACAAATAAAAGGAAGTAGTAGGAAAATGATTCTTTTTTATTTGGGCTACAAATGTTTCAATTCTGCTACTTTTGGTGTACAGCAATGCTACTTTTTAGTCTTCAGATCTGGCAACACTGCTGGTGTGTCCAAAACAATAAGCCGCTCCCCGAAACTTTCGTATATCCACAGTTGAGAGAGGGGGAAGGGGGATGGGAAAGGGAAAAGGTCATCATACTCCATCTAAAAGTTCTCAACGTTTGGGATTCATTCTATCCTTTCGCGGCCTAGGGCCCAGAACAACCTCAATTCGGCACTGCACGCAACCTACAAAAATCAATTCTGAAGCTTCTTTATATTACTCACAATATGATCATCATTTACCACCGACAGAAGGAAAAGAAAAACAGATGCATTGTAAAGACAGTGTTGGGATAGAGGAAAGAAATTGTAATAAACGGATGAGGAGAGTAACTGACACTACTTGAAAAATCCACCCAAACTAGGAGGGGTCAGTCAAAAAATATAAAGCCTACAATGTCACGAATTTGAAAACAATATAGGAGGAGGCAGGAGGGGTTCCCTTCAAAGGAGAACAAGTCGCTTTCAGTTACTGTAGGTGATACTGTAATATTTCTGATTCATAATACGGCACCAACTACTACTACTATTACTACTACACACCTCTTATCTCTCTCTCTCTTCCTTCATTTTATTATTAAAAATTATTTCCCCTTTTTTGAGTTGAAAATGAATAAAAAAAAAATTACTAGATCAAGGCCAAGACTACTAAAACCACACCAACCGTAAAGGAGAGACCTTACCACCAACTCACGGTTCAAGATGACGACATATCACGTTAAAAAGACTTCAAAATATGAACATACACACAGTTAGAAAGAAAGAAGGTAACAACAACAAAAAATTTGACATTAAAACATAATTATTCATTTCAAAATTTAATCTATTTCTATATGGCAAACCAACCAGATACATAATCTGAATAGTTACAACCTGAACCACAACTACAACCATCACACATCACTTAAAAAAGAGAAATTTAGTACTGTACATATTTAATTTGGCATTTTCTGAAATTAGGTCACCTCTCTCTCTCTCACTGTGTCCCACACCCATCTTAACCGTCCTCAACAGAGTCTCTGTATTGTTTCCTTATTACAAATTCAATGTCAAAGAGAGTCTCCCCGTCTCATCCTTGACCAAGTTCCAAGCTGTTGCATTTCGGAAAACCTTAAAAAGAAACTACAGAGATGTAATAGGCATCCAAAAAAAAAGAAGGAGAGGAGGACCTGATGGAGGACAAAATCAAAAATATTAAAGGTGGATCAAGATGAAAATCAATCTTGTCGCTTTAAGGACTCACTCAGTCATTGTTTGTTGAGAAAGGCACAGAGGAGAGGGATGAGGAGGAAAAACCCCTATCCCACAACAACAAGAGGACGAGGATGGTGGTGACCTAAAAGACGGCCCTCTCAGGTAAAACAACTGACCTTAAAAATTCCTGTCTGATATTTAACTAACAAAAAAATTTTTTTTTATTTTCTTTCCCTTCTTTTAACGTCCTGAGTAAATGATGTTGATTTTAGAAATCTAGTCAAGTCACCATTTATTTACCCAGGTGATAACTGGATCTCTGATTGGTGGTCATCTGAGAGAAGAACCCCCCCCCACCTCCTTCTATGAGAATGAGTGAGTGAACGTCAAGGGACTCTTTACAACAGTCGAATTTTGTCCCTCCAAGACAATATCGCCCCCCCTCCACTTACAGATTCAACATTGTGGTTTAAATTAGTGCAAACTAAACATTGTTGAAACACATTTTTTTTTTTCAAACACACGGGGCAATTTCATTTGTTTGAAGATGCACATCAAAATACCAAACATTGGCTCTGAGAATGTCGGTCTTGTTTGCCTTTGGCATGTAAAAATGCAACTAGTAAGGCCCTCCTCTCCTTTCTCTCTCTCTCTCTCTCCTCATGAGTGCTACAACAAGTAAGGCCCCCTCTCCTTTCTCTCTCTCTACCCTGTCCTCTTTCTCCTCATGGGTGCTACAACAAGTAAGGCCCTCCTCCCCTTTCTCTCTCTTCATGGGTGCTATAAGAAGTAAGGCTCCCTCACCTTTCTCTCTCTCCTCATAAGTGCTACAACAAGTAAGGCCCTCCTCTCCTTTCTCTCTCTCTCTCTCTCTCTACCCTGCCTTCTCTCCTCATGGGTACAACA
>JAAFCE010004287.1:7002072-7066448 GCA_013389805.1 Trigoniulus corallinus
CTCTACCCTGCCTTCTCTCCTCATGGGTACAACAAGTAAGGCCCCCCCTCTCCATTTTCTCTCTACCCTGTCCTCTCTCTCTCCTCATGGGTGCTACAACAAGTAAGGTCCCTTGTCCTTTTTCTCTCTCTACGCTGTCCTCTCTCTCTCCTCATGGATGCTACAACAAGTAAGGCCCCCCTCTCTTTTCTCTCTCTACCCTGTCCCCTCTCTCTCTCTCTCTCTCTCTCTCCTTTCTCTCTCTCCTCATACGTGCTACAACAAGTAAGGCCCCCCTCTCCTTTTTATCTCTACCCTGTCCTCTCTCTCTCCTCATGGGTGCTTCAATAAGTAAGGCCCCCTCTCATGTTTTCTCTCTCTCCTCATGGGTGCTGCACAGTACTGATAGAGAGAGAAAGACATGGCTAAAAAATTCTCTTCGTGCAAAGGTTGAGGTTCTTGTCCTCAATAGGAGACACACAATAGCCTAATGTTCATCACGCAGAAAAAAAATTTAGGTTTGATTTTCTCTATTATTACCTAGTTTGATATAAAAGACCAATTGTGTCCAACGTCTATATTTTATGTGTGCCCGCAATAATACTAATAACAATAATATTTCTTTTGATGTTTTCATGCTCTTTTTTTTTTAATCTTCTTTTTCCTTCCAAAGAAGAGACAAGCTTTGAAAAATGGCCTACATTTTTAATTTTGTGAGAGAAAAGTAATCATCAAATGGGGGAGCTTCAATGAAAAATATGACAACTGCACTGGTGTTCAAAATTAAGAGAATAAAGGCGCATTTATTAAAATTTCACCAAAAATACTGAACCCAAAACTGGAGATCATGTCTATAAATAATAATGCTATAATGTAGGTGGCACTGTGCCCTTGGCTGCCTAAATCGTGACCCTATGGTCTTCTGCTGTTCCTTCATTCGTACAAATCAGGAACACTCATCAATTCTGTCACATTGCTTACGGTTCTCGTTGGTGTTTTAGGACCTTTCAACTACAATGATCGATCATTTTAGCCCCGTCCACTGCGTAGTTTTAATCCAGTCTGCACAGACACTAGGCTGTTACGACGATTTTGGACAATTAGCAGTACCCAGTGTTCCCAAGCGGTCACCCATCCTAGTATGTGCTAGCCGGGGTTGCGCTGCTTAACATCAGTGATCAGACGAGAACTGCTGCGCCCACATGATGACTAATCCTCAGTGTTTCTCACACTGTGCTGTCTGCGGCCGCGAGAATCTCTTGGTGGGCCACAAATTTTATTGCTATATATTAGGGGTGAGTACGCATGAGGTCAATGAGTCTCACAGTAAGGCGTTTATGCATTATAAAGAGCCGCATCATAATTACATAGTATTAAATATACAAATTGAAATCCAATTTATTTAATTAACATTTTCCACATATGTCACATAATATGCAACCATTTGTGATGGATATCGTGCTAGTGTGATTTTTCATGCTAGACCCATATGCCTAATCTCCTCCACCAGCACCCTAGCAACACCTTGGCCTTTCGCACCCATTCTAGCCGCTCCACCACAACACCCATCACTCCCACAACCTCTTCCAATGTGGGGGTTGCCCAACCTCTCGTGCAATGGTCCAGCGTTGGACAAGCCAGTATCACATGCATGACATCCTCCACTTGATCCCCACATAATACACAACCCTCTCTGCCTGTGATCTTTGCCATTCTCTTTTTCGTCTCCAGTGTCCATCTTCTTCATTATCCTGGTTACTCCCCTCTCCCAGTTGGTAGACACCCTCATGTTGTTTACCCACGCATTAAACTGCCATACTGGATTCTCCCCCATATCCTGCATAAGTATGTCAACTTATTACTCATTTCTCTCTGTTCAAATGTAGACCACCCCATGTCCCTCTGCATTGTGGAAACGGTTTCAGCAGACTGGATCCCTATATGCACGAGACCTGGTCAAGGGCATCCAACAGCCACAACAGCCAATGAGAATCAGAATGTGGCACTTTCAGACAAGCGTCAGAAGATCGCTGCAGCTACAAACTCTCTGGTGAACTCTCTGCCGCTACTGGAACTGTAGTTTCAGGGGCTTCCGGTCCTGAAGGCTTCGTGGAAGAGTGCTGATTGCCAGAAGACCCGCTATTTGCACCCTACTCACTCCATCACACAAGTGCAGAGAACATCATCTTTGGATCCGACTTCAGTACGTCCATGTTCTCTTCAGTGAAGAGTCAGAATTCAGCCTAGACACAGATTCGATACGAACCTTGATCCGGAGAGAATCTGGGACCGACTGTCACCCCTCCAACTGGTGGGAAAGGTGTTAGGCATTATGATGGATGGCGCCGATGTCATCCCGGTCTCTATCAATCAACAACCATATGAAGGGCTTAAGGCCGCCACACACGATCAGTTTGGTGTGTGTGTGCAAGAAACGTTTTTGCTCACACCAAAAATTTTAACTGACGGTGTGAAGAAATTTTATCCCATCGGTGTGTCAGTTCGAACTGACGTCAGTCCGAAGTGAGCGTGTGTGGGGTTGCTCACACCAGTTGTTCACATTTTTGTTCTGTGCATGCCCAAACACGGATAAACGTCATCATTAAAAATTGCACCATGGTAACGGTAAAATTACTGGTTGATGCGGACAATCAAATGACGTCACATGACGTTTAACGAAAAGGAACATAAGTACGTGACACACCAAACTGATCGTGTGTGGGCAATTCAGTCCTTCACACCAAACTGAACACATCGATGTGCACACACCGAACTGATTGTGTGTGGTGGGCTTTAGGCGAAAACACGTGCTAAATGACGATGCTAACAGCTATAGGTTCTAAACGACACGGTTGCTATAGAAACCAGCAACGAACCAATCAGATCAGTCTACAGAAGCACGTGATTGGCCGTAAACAATAAGTCATTGCTAAGGAAACGGTTGATAACAGAACCACGACAAGGACCAATCATATCGGCTGGCATGTGCATAGCTGCACGTGTTTGTCAGTAAACATCATACAGTTACCAAGGAAACGGCTTGAATTTTGCAGGAAAAATGAATCTCATAGTTTGCTTCCCTTTACAAGGGCTGATTAAGTCACACTACAATTTTTATTTCTGTTTTTGACGATTATTAATGAAAAAAAGAGTGGAAAAGAAGGACTACAGTCGTAGCTTGTTTCTGTCCCAAAATGATAATAGCCATTTTACGTCACTTCCCTTGTCACGCCCCTCCAAATCCAAAATCCTAAGAGTTTTTCTTGCTTGTAAATCAGGCCCGGAGCCATTCAAAAGACGGAGTAGTTTATAGCATCAATAAAAATGGCGTTAACACGTCAACAACTGCGCAATATTTGCCACCACTGAAGTTGTAACATCAACAACAGTAATAACATGAATATGTCTAGTCCATGGACAACAGCAGCATAGTGCAGTACCCTACATACGTGCCTCCCTCCATATTTGATATTCCAGAAACGTCCCACAATCTGTTTCAAGTGTGGCATCCCATTATCAGAAATGGGAGCACAGCTACCGACACTACTCAGGGGGACCATATAACATTTAATGGATAAATGAGTGTGTGTGCTAACAATAAGACCGCCCTCGCCATCCATCTCCTCCTACTACTCCAAAAATTATCAAGCCTCCATTCAAATTAATTACTACTACAAAGTAGCTATCCTTGTTTGGGACAAAGACGACTTTGATAACAATTGCGAAATTTTTTTTTTTTTTTGGCAACATACAAGAGTCAATATTTTGATAACTTCTGGTAGATCTTAAGGGGTTCTTTCATAGAAAACTTGATCAAAATAATCAAGTGATAAAATTTCTCGCACGTTAAAATAATCATAAAGATTCAGTTCATTACAAAAAAGAAACCATCACTGAATGAACACAAGGGCGATATATTGAACAGTGTTTTTCCACAGCCGGTTGCCAACCAAAGCTGCAACCGCTACTGTTCATTTTTTTGGGGCATTCCGCCGACGCCAGGGAGGGGGCGAGCTCCTACATCTGAAAATTTTGCCTCATCTACTCGTTGCATTTTGGAGAGGGTTCTTTTACGTGCAAATGCCATCGTGCACCACGCGGGACCTCGCTTTTACTTCTCATCCGAAAGTAGGCGCAATCGGGGCTTCTCTCTCGCCCGAAAGTCCAGAGCCAAGTTGCGTTGGACACACCAGTTCTCGTGAGATCCCTGAAGTTAAGCAGCGCAAGCCCACGTTAGTACCACCATGGGTGGTTGGTAAAGAACGTTAGGTGCTGCAAAGTTCCCCTCTCCTATGTCCACTACCTACATCCTCATCTCCTGGGAGCAGCCTCCTAAGGGTTCGTCCTGTTATGGCTCCTTGGCTAACTCCCCAACCCATTAAATGAATACAGAATCCAAAAAGAAGCCAACCCACTTAGGTCCAGTGTCGAACCTAGAACTACTGACGCAGTTACTGATAAATAATAATGGTTGTTGTTTGTTGGTGTTTTAGGGCCCTTCAACTACAAGGTCATTAGAGCCCCGTCCACTGTGTAGTTCTGATGCATAGACTGCATAGACACTACAGTAATGCGACGATTTTTGGATACTAGCGGTACCCAGTTTTCCCAAGCGACCACCCATGTTAGTATTAACTGGGGTTGCGTTGCTTCACTTCAGTGATCAGACGAGGACTGGTGTGTCCAACGCAATTTGCCGCTCCCAATAATATTGGAAACGACAGTCATCCACTGAGATGAGGAACAACACAGAAGGGTTAAAATGATGGGAACTGCGACGAACCATTGTCTTAATTTGTAGAGAAAAAAAAGGAAACCAGAAGATTGATGGATGGAGGGAAAGGGTTATCAAAACCACAGGTGTTTTATGCGAAATTCATTACTTGCCTTTATACAGTGTCTATACGTCGTCCAAGATAAAACAAATCCACAAATTGTATTGGGCCAATCAAAAGGGTAGAAGAAGACAAAAAAAAGAAACAGGTTGGCCATTGAACTTCAATTAGCACAACCAAGTTAATGGCTGAATAAATATCACTAACATCGGTCTGCATTTAACACAACAGAAAAATCAAATTCACCAACTGGAAAAGATGCTCAACATTTTTACCGGTTAACAAACTCCACTTACCCACCTACTCTATTAGGCAACCTGGAATTAAATTATTCCGATATTCCTCCTTCAAAAAAAATGACCATTACAGAGCAAGACAGTAACATAGACACGTTTCAAGAACAACTGAAAACATCAAACACCCCTGTTGCTCCCCCAAATGGGTCGCTTTTCAGCAAAGAGTTACCTTCCAAAAAAGCCTGAACGGTCAGGACGAGCTTTCACACCAGGAGTCTTTCCGCGTGGAAAGGGTTCTTATACGTGCAGTGGTAACCAAACGGTAGTCACGACTCTACTTCCCATATGGCGGAAAGCACACTAGGGGCCTCCCTTCTCTCCCTCTTCACTCGCTTTTTGTTTCGTTCTTGTTCTAGGGCCTTCTAGGCCCTTCAATTACAACGGTCATTATACTCCCGTCCATTGAGCAGTTCTAATGCGTAGTCTGCACAGACACTACGCTGTTATGACGATTTTTGGGTATTAGCAGTACTCAGTGTTCCCAAGCTGTAACCCATGCCAGTGACTAGCTGGGGTTGCGTTGCTTAACTTCAGGGCACAGATGGAAACTGCAGGACCTCTGCCAGGACCGAACATGAAACTATATACGCCGACCACTACGCGCATTTCCTGTCCTAGAAGAACGACATCTTACGCGGAGTGGTTGTGGGATCATGCATAGGATGTCAAACCACAGGTCATTCGGAGGGAGCGGCTTATTGCGTGGGACACACCAGTTCTCGTCTGATAAATGAGTTAAGCAACGCAACCCCAGGTAGTACGTACTAACATGGGTAGTCGATTGGGAAAACTGGGTACCGCTAGTATCCAAAAATCGTCGCATTAGTGTAGTAGTGTCTGTGCAGTCCCTGCATCAGAACTACACAGTGGACGGGGCTGTAATGACCTCATAGTTGAAGGACCCTAAAACACTAACAAACAAACAACAACCAAAGCAGGACTTCCCCTTTCTTTGAAGCTTGGAGAAGAAACCTCGAAAATCAAATGCTAAGAAGATGTGGTCAAAAGATCCCTCCAAGGATCGCAGGCGGGTGTTGTGATGTTTAGGTCAGATGAGCCAGTTCCAGGATCATAGAGTGAAATCCAAGACTGTGACGGAACATCTGTCTACCAATATGAGACACTTCTTAACAGGAAAGCGACAAAGTCACTCTTTTAGCCCTCCACTGCTTAACCCTTTCGGATTTTTCAGTATGCAGCACAGTTAGCACAATCAATCCCCATCACCCCATAGTTTTCTCTTCCCCCCCCCCTCCCTCACCTCATGAAATTTAACTAAAGGTTATTTCCAATCAATTCTGTGTCAGAAGCAACATCAGTAAAATGGGGGCGCCTACTTTTGCACCAGTTGAAATTTCACGAAATAAAGACAATTCAAATCTCACTGATTTCTCTCTAACCATCAAAATAATTTAAACACCTGAAAGGTAGTCAGAGCCGCCGTCTTCCTCCTCATCTATCACTCTGCACCTCACCACCCAAATTTTTGTATAATTTTCAGTTATGTGCCTGCCTCACACTTAATTGCCTGCCTGCCTGCCTTCTGTAGCCCCTAAGTCGAAATCAAGAGAAAAAAAATTAACAAATTTGAAATGGCAGCAAAAAAAACAACAGGTAAATACAGCACTTAACAGGTTACTGCAACAAATCATCATCATCATCATCATCAAAATTCCATTTCTTGAAAAGCCCACGGATGAACTTATTCGAAAAACATTTGGGACACCAGATGCTAACTAACTTAACCGATTGGAACACAAGAGTCGAATCATCACTTCATAAATCTAAGGGGTTAATTTCACACTTAAATAAGGCCATCACCAGGTAAGTTATTTTTTCACTCTTCTGATTACACATATTTCAAAGAGAGTTTGATGGCCTTGCAAAAACAGCAGGCAGCACTGGAGTCGAGGGGGTTACAAGCTACTAAAGTCAAATAAAACATGGCGCCGAAAACTTTCGTCACTCAAAAATTGCCTCACATTCATTTCTTTTTTTTTTCTTCAATTTTCACAGGCTATAAAGTAAAATCAACAACAAAGAAAGGTGTGTGAGAGCCTGTGAACTGATGTAAAATGCGACCACAAACACATACAGTAACGGCGTGTGATGTGTGTACCTGAAACAGTGTCAAAAGCTTTTAGAAATTCCAAACACATGCTAGAACACACACGCGACCTAGTACACTATCCTTATTAGAAAAAATATCAACCATTTTCATTAGCAACTTCACTCATCTTCAATATTAAATGATGTCAAATTCATTATTCACAACCTCAGAACCTTCCAAAATCTTCCTCTTACACCTTCCCCTCTCCCTCACCCCATCATCTTCCAAAGTTTCAACACCGTCTAACACAAATAGAGTTACTGCAATAAATAAAATTACCACAATGTTTTTTTTCGCCTTCTTGGAAAAATATTAAAATTCAGCACTACCACCAATGAGAATCGAACCTGAATTCTAGAAATAACTGCCGAAATTATTTCACAGCCACCTCATCCTGTGACGGGTTCAAGGAAAAGGAACACTCCTAAGGTTTCTCTGGAATTCAGCTACTCTGCAGTTTTGCTTCATATCTAGAAATAAAAGTCCAGGATTGGTGATTCACATGCGGGACAGAACAAAAAGCCATTGGGGCTGCCACTGAACTTTCGTTCCTCCCTCAAGATCGAACAAGTCCCGGTCAAGATCGGAACCATGCGCTGCCACACACGGGACAAATCATATTTGCCCTGTTACCAAAAAAAAAAAAAAGGAAGCTACTGCGATCGAACAGAGAACAATAGGCTCAACAGATGGGAGAATGGGGAATACAGAGGGGAAAGACAAAGGAAACTTCACTTGCCTACAAAAATGCTGGCTGAGGAGCACTTATTCCGGGATGGGACAGAGGGAGAAAGTGATGGGGCACAGCGCCAATACATCTCACGGGCCTCTTGTGTGGACCTTAGACCAGAACCGAGGTTGCCACAAGCCACAATCAGCCGAAATTGGTACCAGACACCTCTTTTGAGAGCTCCCTGAGAGCAGTTTCTCTTCTGAATGACCTATCTATTTCAGGAGGTAATTTACCGAGACCAGGGGAGGAAGGGGGGATGAAAAGGGAAAGAGGTGTGGAGCTTCTGCCCCAAGAAATTTTTGTTGCATTTCTCGTAAATGTTTCTTCGTGATTCCTTGCCGTGCAGTTAGTAATGCCGCACATGCCCCACAGAGAGGGACCACAGTGAAATTCTCATTCCGGACAGAGGAGAACTTCTCTTTTCTTCTCGCCTCACCCACTTAGAGAAATATCCCAGGCCTTCACGGCAAGAACCAGGCCACCTACCCTACGAAACCACCATGCACTTCTGAAAAGTCGAGAGGGCGTTCATAGTTCACCAGGAAGAACCGGCCGGAGAGAAAAAAAAGGGCAAATATCTGCCCTTCCTGACCTTTAACCGCCAAAATTTCTCTTCTACATGGTGGCCGATGGAGGATGTAAGGGAAGGTAGCAGGATTGGACAACATACAGCACACGGAGAGGGTATAATAAATATTATGGAAAGCAAACATGAGATTTAGATAAACTAAAAAAAGGACCTGTCCAAAAAAAAAGCATGGAGCAGAATCAGTAATTAGCCTTAATTAGTTATTAACGTCTTAAGTTTCTTCTAAGATTTGCCTTTGAGGTGGTAAGTCTAGTTCAGAAAGACGAGGAGGTGGATGGGATCAATCACAGGGGAATCTGGTCACCTTTCTCTCCCCTACTCCTTCTCTCTCACACAGGACGTGATCATTGAGATGGTGGCCAAACATCCCCCAAAAGAGAGAGAGAAAACACACCGATTAAACAATTTGAAGGGGGTGAAAGATACCTGGTTACAGGTTAATTACCGGCAAAAAAAAGAAGGAAAAAAAAACATCGATCGGGTTGATGAGAAGAAAGTAAAATTAAGGAAGAGACTCAAAAACAATTAAGGCCCAAAAAAAAAAATGTGCTAGGAGAGTCCAGGCGGCTAGGGGAGAAGCACTAGACTGGAGTTCAAATCAGCATTAAATGCCTCCGGGTGTCCCAGTGGTCGTTGTTGTTGTTTGTTGGTGTTTTAGGGTTCTTCAACTACAAAGGTCATTAGAGCCCCGTCCACAGCATAGTTTTAGTGCAGAGACTGTACAGACACTACCCTAATGCGATGATTTTTGGGTATTAGCAGTACCCAGTTTCCCCAAGCGGTCACCCACGTCAGTACTAGCTGGGGTTGAGCTGCTTAACTTCATTGATCAGGCGAGAACTGGGGTGTCCAACGCAATTCGCCGCTCCCCTGTCGCAGTGGTCGGTCCCTTGTCTGTTTGCCATTTAGTACTAAGTGTTAGACGGACATTTATTTGGAGTATTCAAAAATTACGTCAATAACATTCTGATACATTTTAAACGCCCCCTCCCCTAGCAGGGTCGGGTACACATCTTGTCCCACTGAATGGACACAAGGGTGTTATTCCGGAACCGGTTACCGAACAAAGCTGCAACTCCTATGCATATTTATTGTCGGTCTACTGTTCGTTGGGGCACGCCACCGACGCCAGGGGTGGAGGCGAGGTTCTACACCAGGAAATTTCGCCTCCTCTACCCGTTGCATGGTAGAGAGGATTTTTTGACGTGAAATTGGCATCGTACACCACACGGGACCTCAGTTTCACATCTCATACGAAGGAAGGCGCATTCGGAGCATCTTTCTCGAAAGAGGTCAACCCACCTCCATCTAGTATCGAACCTAGAAACACTGACGCAGTTACCGAGCACGCTGCCAACTGCGCCACCGAGGCGGGGGTAATTTATAAATAGAATGCATATTATTATTATAACCTTGTAAAAATCATTTTCTCACACGCTGCAGGTAACAAACTATGCAAATACCCAAGGGGTAATGGAATTTAGGCATATAATAATACGAACAGATACAATCAAAAATTAAATAAAATCTCTAAAATGTCCAATTTAAAATTTTTTAAAAAAAAAAATAGACTGAAAGTCTACATTGCAGCACCCCCTAGAGTTCCAAAAAAAAAACCCCCTGAAAATCACCATACAGTACTTCACAGGAAATCCATTTAAACACGAAACATAGAAAATCAGCACTAAAGGTTCCATATAAAGAAAACCAAAATGGCTAACAAACTGATTGGACTTACCGACATGGCGAACTCCAAAACTCTGCGTAAAAGGGCCTCATCTTTTATGGTCCCAAGAGCAGTCGATAAACGATTTTTCTCCTCGTGCAAATCAGTCTCACGATAGAGCTAGAAAAAAAAATGTATTATAATTTTGGGTAAGAAATTACGAAATTTACAAAGATGTCTACAGCGCGCCACACTGCAGAAGGCGTAAAGATTTTGGACCCATTTCAAGGGCATTAAAATCCTCGAAATAAGACCAAAAAAACATTAATAGTGTTCCTTGATAGCAGAGGCCACAAAAAGTGCCGAATTTTATCAATTGATTTAACATTTAATAGGGATTTTGCGATTTCTCGTAACGTGGGTGTTTCGGGACGAAAGACATGAAGGACGGGAAGGTTTTTTAACTTCTCGTCTTTCGTCCCCAAACGCCCACGTTACGAGAAATCGCAAAATCTCTAATGGGCACAAAAAAAAAGCCGCATCCTGTAATGAGGATGGTCGAAATTGAACCAAAGCATACTGAGTTTCGAAAAGAAGTTGTTAATAAGGTCCGGAGACGAACCCGAGTTTATGTTATTACAAAGAAGTTGAGATAATTTGTGCAGCAGTGTCCTATTGGATTATCCTCATCATCATCATCATCATACCCTTATCCCGCCTGTGGCAGGGTCGGAACTGCGGATTCTACCCCTCCACTCCCGTCTATCTCCCCCTAGGCCCCCGTCCACTCCACACGCTACCGTATCCTTACGGACAAGAAGCAAATGCCCTACTGGATGAGACAGCGAGAAATACGCCGGTGGTTGGAGCCTCCATTACCGGACATGGTGACGAAAAGGTCATCCCCAACATTATTCCGAACCCCTTTCCCTTATGGCAGGATCGAAACTTCATTTGTCCCATCAAAAGTGGGAGCGCACAGAAGATTAATGAACGGCATTTTTTGGCAGCCGGCTGGCGATACAATTCCTTATTATAATCCGTGTGCCGGCCAGGGGGCCATCTTTACCGATCTACACGTACAGTATATATTTCGACCCAAACAAAAGTTCGTGTAGAGGTGATGATATCATACGCGCCTGCAGAAGGCGTTTCGTACCTCACCTCTTCGTCCTAAAGTATTCACAAGTGTTGAGCAGCCAGGATCGAGCCTGAGCACGGTCCAAGATCTTGGACTATGAACCTACACATGATGGATGCGCCAAGTCGTTAAGTGGCAGTACAATCGATTTACTAACCATTTCCCGACAACGGCAAGGAGCAGCACCCATTTGTGTCCCATTGGGCCGGGGCATTAATTCCCATCGAACGGAAGGCACACTGTGGGTCAGTGCTCTCTCACCTCAAAGAAGTCAAACCATCTCTATCCAGTATTAAACCTGAAACCACGGAGACCACTGTCTCTGCACTACGTGGCACCATCAATGTGTTAAGTATGGGATCCAAAGATTCTACGTTCGAGTCCCCACGCAGGAGTGAGCCTAAGATGACTCCACTCTGGAGATCCATAAACGAGGGATGTCAGTTGCACAGCAACGTAAAACGGAAACAAAAGCAACCGCTAACCCTTCTTCCGCCTAGAAAAGTCGTGTACCCATTTCTACTCCACTGGAACACGACGCTGCAGCCGGCTGCCGACCTTATCCTACCCTTGCGCTTATTGAACATCGGCTTATTTTTCTTTAATGAGACACTTTTCTTTCACCGATGGCAGGGAAGTGGAGGAGCTCCTACATCTGGAATTTTTGTTACGGGTCTACTCGTTGCATGTAGACAGTGCCGTAACGAGGGCGTGTCGAAGAAGGCGGCCGCCACAGGCGCAACTGGCTTTGGGGCGCAAAATTTTTAATTTTTTTGTCATTATTCGGTTGAGGGGAGGCGCAAGTTAGGCACTTGCCACAGGCGCTTCATACTACCGTTACGGCCCTGCATGTAGACAGAGCTCTTTTCCGTGTAGTGGTTGATTTGCTGGTGTTTTAGGGCCCTTCAACTACAATGCTTATTAGAGCCCCGTCCACTGCGTAGTTATAAGGCAGAGTCAGCACAGACACTGCGCTGTTACCACAATTTGGGTAGTAGCAATACCCAAAGTTCCCAAACGGTCAACCAATTCCATTACTATGTGCAACGGTGACATCGTACACACGACACGGGGCTTTATATCTCATCCGATGCAAGGCACTCCAAGCAATTTTTAGGGCCCTTCAACTACAAGGTCATTAGAGCCTCCTCCACTGTATAGATTTGTGCAGAGACTGCACAGACACTACCCTAATGCGACGATTTTGGGGTCTTAGCGGTACCCAGTTTTCCCAAACTGCCACCCCTGTTAGTACTATCGGGGGTTGCGTTGCTTCACTTCAGGGATCAGACGAGAACTGGTGGGTCCAACGCAATAAAGCCGCTCCACTCTATCCAACTCACCTCGATTCAATATCGAACCTGGAACCAATGATTCAGTAGGCAAACACTACCTCCGCGGCTCGACCCACACAGTGGAGGATCTCCAACATGAAAATGGGAGCTTTTAAAGGGTGTTTAGTACCGGTAATATCGGGTTCAAGATGCTCTTTAAAACTATTTCTTAGCAGTCGGCTCAAATTTCAAGATGAGAAGTAGAAAGAGTTGAAGTAAAGAAACCACAGGTATGAATAAAAAACAAACAACTAAAAATGGCAAGGAGAAAAAATTCGGCGGAAAACAATAGCGACTACTATGTGAATTAGCACCTGCATTAGTTTCAACACAAATAATAATATACTAAAATTAGTTTCGGTTAAAGTCATGTGCCGCTTGTGTGTGTATGTGTGTGTGGGTGGACACACCATCTACAATAACCAGAAAACAAATAATACATTCTTAAAGGGGGGGAAAGAAAAAGATAATATATATTTTAAATAAATACAATCACAAAAATGAAAAATGAGTGCGAGCACAAAGAACAATAACTTCGGTGTTGTTTTATCATAAATTAGATCTGTTTTCACATCTACTACACAATATTATAGGCTAAATGTGAAGCAAACCCTTTCTCACTTTCTTAAAATGTAAGTCATAACTCAAACTGTCATTAAAATTTCAAATTAATAACACAAATTTACTCTAATATCCGCTGGAAAAACCGCAAACACAAATTTCTAACCGCTTTCCAACAATTGGCAGCCATTATTGAATTGCAATAACAAATTGCACTACAGCCTACCACTTCACCGACGAGAAGAAGGCAACTGCGCAAACGCGGTTACTTCATCCAAGTGCAAAAATCTGATGGTCATTCAAAAACATGCGAATTCAAGTCAGGAAGGGGAAATACAGTGAAACCTCTCTGAGGGTACACTCCTCATATCGGTTCAAATTCTACAGGCACCGAATTTTACCCAGAGGCTTTATGTGATTACTACCCTTCTAAACGATAAGAGCAACTCCTAACCCTTTTCCCGCCTACGGCAGGGTCGGGTACCCATCTTGTCCCTCTGAATGGACACAAGAGCGATATATTGGTCATAGTTTATCTGCAGCCGGTTGCCGGCCTAAGCTGCACCCCTACGCTTATTTATCGTCGGTCTAGTGTTCGTTGGGGAATGCTACCGACACCAAGAGGCGAGCTCCTACACCTGGAAACTTTTGCCTAACCCATCCGTCCCCTCTAAACGGTACACCTTTATAATTGGTACACCCCCCTCTATTGGCACTCTCAGTATCCGTCACCTTTTTCAGGAAACCACCTCTGAATGTGTACATCGACAAATGTCCCGTGTCCCAAGTGCGCTTTCCATGAGAAGTAAAACAGAGGTCCGGTGTGGTGTTCCATGGCATTCGCATGTAAAAGAACCCTATCTACTATACAACTGGTAGATGAGGCAAAATCTCCAGGTGTTGGGCTCGCCCTTCCCCCTGGCGTCGGTGGAATTCCCCATACGGATTGCATCTTCGGTCAGTAACCGGCTGCGAAAAACAGGAACAAAATGGGTACCCGACCCTGCTATTGGCGAGAAAGGGGTTGAGTTGCTATACTCCTGGGAATAACCCTCTCATGGGTACACTTTGGCCGTGTCCCACAGGTGTACCAATTAAAGAGGTTTCACTGTACTAACTACACGCGCAACTACACTAACTAACGTACTAACTAACTACAGTGTTCAAGGCCGCCTACTGCATTCCCAGATTCACACGGGCTATAATACCCTTTCCTCTTTCTGCATACGAAGTACGCAACTAATTGCGGTACAGAGGTTTGGCGTAGTTTTCGGGGCGGCTTATTGCATTAGACACACCAGTTCTCGTCTGATCGCTAAAGTTATGCAACGCAACCCCAGCTAGTACTGACATGGGTGACCGCTTGGGAAAACTGGGTACTGCTAATACCCAAAAATCGTCGCATTAGTGTAGTGTCTGTGCAGTCTCTGCATTAGAACTATGCAGTGGACGGGGCTCTAAGTGACCTTGTAGTTGAAGGGCCCTAAAGCGAAAACAATTGGCGTAGTTTAATCACCTATAGCACCTTTATCACCTATAACAGGGTCCGGTACCCATCTTTGCCCATCTGGATGGAAACATGGGGAATCTCTTGGACAGTATTTTGAAGTAGTCGGTTGCCGACCTAAGCTACAGCGCCTATATTTATCATCGGCCTACTGTTCGTTGGGGCACTCCACCAAGCTCCTACACCTCGGAATTTTGCCTCATCTATCCGTTGAATAGTGGAGAGGATTCTCCTACCTCCCGTGGAGACGTCGCATACACTTCACGGTAGCGCACCGGCTTTAATTCCCATTTGATGGAAGGCGCAGTTGGGACTTCTCTTTCGCCCCGAAGAAGCCACCCCTCCAACCTCGATCTGCTATCGAACTTGAAGCAGTATTCGTGCACAGTACTTCTGCTCCACCGAGGTAGATCATATTTGGGCATTTAACGCATTGCCACGATGGGGAGAGGGGCGAGTTCCGTCACCTGATCTACACATTCCACGCAGAAAGGGTTCTTTTACGTGCAGTTAAGCAATCGTACACATGCTACACGGGGCCAAGAGTTGTCGTACCGTTCGAGATGGAAGGTGGATTAGGGGGCTCGAGCTTGCTGCAGCTACGGACCCAAGTTCAGTACGGTGTCAATGAGCTATTTTGTTTTGTGGGTGTTTTAAGGCCCTTCAACTACAAGGCCATTAGAGCCCCGTCCACTGGGTAGTTTTGATGCAGAGGCTGCACAGACACTACGCTAATGAGACGAGTTCTGGATACTAGCGGTACCGAGTTTTCCCAAGCAGCTACCCATGTCAGTACTACCTGGGGTTGCGTTGTTTATCATCAGTAATCAGACTAGAACTGGAGTGTCCGACGCAATTTGCCGCTCCCTAACAATGACATACGGAGTCGGGTGGAGCCCGGGAACAGAATCGGGATGAGTGGAAGAAAGGCGTAATTTGAAAAAAAAAAGAAATGGAAAAGAGAGGCTCTTAAGGCTGTGGGACGTGACTGAGAAGAACTGTGCGAAGATCAATTTAGGCTACTCCCACCCTGCACCCCCGTCTCCAGAATTCATTCTTTGTCGACAAGCTTTTAGTACTGAACCCCACCGAAACCAAAAAAACGAGTACAAACAAGTAATGGACACTTGATAAAATATTCATGCTTCTGTTAAAACAGCACGAAGTTTTTCTAGTAAGAGTAAGGTGGGGGTGACACCCTTCTCAGATCGGACTAGCATTCAAAAAACTCTCCAGAAAACGTCTTTTTAGCAGTTATTTACTTTGAAAGACACAATACAAACTTAAAGAGTATTAAAAAAGAGAAGAAAAACTTCAGACAAATGGTTGAGGTGAAAATCACACACAAAATAAAAACGGAGCCCCCTGACAATATATGGGATGATGATGATACCGTGACTTCTGCACACCAAGTCGTAGGCCAGAGGGAGAGGGGGGGGGGGGCGCAACACAGAAAGACATCAGTAAAATTACAGGAAACCATTGGTAGTTTAAGGTAAACACTAGAGAACAACTAGCTTACTCCTTTGAAATACAAAAAAAAAAAAAAATGGGCAAAGGAGGAGGAGGAGGTGTAAAGTGTGAGGACCCACAACTCACACACTCCAAAAAAATATCCTACAAAAAGACGGTGTGCATGTATAGTGTGAGGTGAGGGGGAGAGAGAGAGGGAACGAGAGGGAGTGAATAAGTAGACCACCATGAAACAGCACTTCACAATCTAGTCCCAAATTCCTCAGTACCGCCCTCGCCCTCCTCCTCCATCTCTACCTCACAACGAGGAATGCCATGCGTTAGAAACTCTTCAATAATAAGGCGAAAGACATGTTTACTCATCATCGAGTATCGGGCCGCCACAAATGGTCCCCCCCTCTGCCAAATCCCTGTATCTTTTTTGAACTACCCCATCCTCCACAAATTTGACAGTTGCCACCTACAACAACAAGACGTGACAGACAGTGACATCCACCAATCCAGTTCTGCCAGGATTCGTCTGGACTCGCACTGCTCATCTGCCAGCAAATGAGTGGAATTGCCCCCTTCCCTTCTCCCCTACCCGATTATTATTCAGTCATAACTCATGGGAGGATGAATTTAGTTTTCATCTTGTGAATAGGTGACCCGAGTTCAAATTTTCTGGTTAAGGAGACATTCAGTGATGGTCTGGTGTCGCGCATCGGCTCCACGAAGGACTAATGCCCATCATGTCCCTGGTATTTGGAAAATTAATTTGGGCTCGACAATGTGCTCAATCTCGCAGCCTTTATATGGGCCGAAGCCGACTTCGGTAGTCCACGGAGAGGTAACAGAGGAGGGAAGAGTTGACACTCAACAAAACGTCCCAAATGGGAATCCCAAACAAGCCAACATCACAGCTTTAGAATGCTCAGGTAAATTATGGCAGTAGCGGTGGTTCGAAGCAGTGGCCCCGGTTATCAATCTCGCCTCTGGTGATTAAAAACCATGGACTTGAATGAGACAATTGCGCAGTCGATACGCTCCAAAGAAGTTTGGCCTGTCTTCTGCTATAGGCAAATTGACGACGCCACTGCAGGATCCAAAGCCTGGGTGTTTTGCATCAGCCAACATACCCTTTGTGCTTTATGTAGAAAGGGTCCTTTATAGTGCTGACAGAACACCTACTGTAATTCCCAACGGGGACAGAAATAAGGCGCAATTGGGGACCATCATTTAGAATCGATCCTTCAGTCACAGACTCCCACTATCACCGGGACAGCCACTGACTGAGGCACATCGACTCTATCAACTGCTTTAAAAAAAACCCCGAAGCTATTTCAGCGAAATCAAAGTTGAGACCTGAACTGGGGTTAGGGAAACCACTGAAGGACCGGCAGATCAGAGCGGGAAGGGTAGAGTAGATATCGAAGAAGAGTAAGGCGCAGACATTGACTGAACCGCCGTTGAGAGCAAACCAACGTTATCAAATGCTTTGCAAAAATCCCAAAATTATTTAAGCAAAATCGAAGCTCGGGTATGAACTGGGGAGAAAGAAAGGCAACCAGGGTTGAAAGATGAGACAGTACGAGAAGGACACAGCAGAGTGAGAGGAGAAAGCGCAGACACTCCGGGAAAAAAAAAACGAGATGGGAGGAGCAACGAGGAGGAGAGATGCGAGAAATAAGGCGTGGTGAATGACCACAAAAAATTATGGGGGAAGACCAAAGAACCAAAAAAAAACATCTTTTCGCACCTAATGCAGTAGTGGAAGAATTGGATGATGATGGGGAGGAGGAAGAAGGCCCCTTGTACCTTTCACCAGACGGCGTTTGCAATAAATTCTATTGTATGTCTACATGAGCCCTGCATTTGTTAGCTCTGGTGTCATGTCACTTTTTAAGTGCATACAACAATAAACAGTAAAGTTGTGTTTGAAGGGAGGGGGAGAGAGAGGAGAGGAGGAAAAAGGAGGATGCTGATGCAATGTGGGAGAGAAGTGGGTGCTATTGAGGTAAGAAAAGAAGAAGATAGGATAAAGTCAAATGATTTCTTAATATTATAATCATGGCTGCCAGGAATTTTAAAAGCAAAAGACATTTTCTTTTTCTGTTCATCCTGCAACGGGGTAAATAGCAGTAAAAAAACCAGGTGAGAAGGTAGGTAGGTGGTGAGGGGTATATGGGTGAAAGAGAGGGGGTTGGAGGACCACGAGGAAGAGCACGAAGGGAGAGAGAAAAGAGAAAGAAAAGAGATGGTGTACCAACAAGAATAATGATGTCTGCCAATTACAAATTCAATAGTCAACACTCCACCGGCTTGCGGTTCCTCCCCCCACTCCAAGGTACTCCTGGCACCCCCTCCTACGCCTTCTCCCCTACGGCTTCAAAGCCGTGCCACATGTTGTATTAACAAGAAATCAAATCATTTCTATTATGATGATGTCGAGGCCATTCTTGAAGCATCACAATAACCGAATAAGTTCAACGGCATGGTTCGAGCCCTATATTGCACCTACTTGTCACTTGTCTACAAGACTGCTAACAGCCCACAAAGAGAAATGAGAGGGGGGAGCTGTGGGTGCGAGGGGAAGAAGGGGAGAGGAAAGAGAAGTTGAGGGGGAGAACCTAGCAGAAGAAGAAGAAGAAGAAGGGGGTGACGAGAAATTTACATATTTGAGAAGGAGGGATAAGGAGACAGAGAGGTGCAACTAGCGGAAGGGGGAGACAGAAGAAGGACATCTGGTGGCGAGAATAGTTTCGCCTACAGCAGGCCCACAGAAAGAAAGATTATTTCAAACGAACCGACCTCACAATATACTCTGCAACGACTTTGGACAAAAAAAGAAAACATGCATTCCAAGGCTTGCCATGAATTCAGGAAAAAAAAACAACGGCAATTGCCGAAAAATGTGCTTTTGTCTTCCATTGTCCGAACCACTGTCCAATTGTGGAACTGATCCCTAATGAGGTTACACAACGAAGTGGTGGACCAAACAACACGTATTAAAAACATTAATATCCTCACTTGTCGAAATACAAAACCTTGTAGAAGGGGTAAAATATGACAACTATTCCTAAATTGTTCCCTCGCAAGAATCCTGATATAGGACGGTGGAGAAAGAGGGGAGAGGGAGTAAGCGTAAAAACGAAAATAGGGCTAGGGTAGTACAGTTAACGTTCAAATAATGGGGTACTTCATAGTTGCATGCATCCTGTGGTTCGAATTGGAAACAAGGAAGCTTGGTTCTCCCCATTCTTAACCCTCTTCCCGTCTATCGAAGGACCAGTTATTCATTTGTCCCGTTGGGGAACAGCACACGGGCCAAGTGTGTTGAACGAAAGCCGACGCCAACCTAATACCAGTTTCTAATGACACGTGTCGGCAAGAGGAAGGTTGGAGGCAAGAAGACTATAAAGACTCAAACGTCCCATCTTGGAATATAGTTTTTTGACATCTACTAAGGTGTACCTCAAAGGTCCTACATATAATATCTGAATGCCTAAACTTAGGAACCAACAGCTTCAAGTTCTCCCTGATGCCACCTTTCTCCTTTGGGTAGCTAGAACAGTGACCATCAACTCAGATGAGTCGTCCCCCCCCTCCGAATCTCCTGTGCAGTTTCTCAAAACACCAAGAGGAGGGCGGAAGCGAACTCGTGCACCGCGGAATTTTGCTGATCTTCACATCCCATTGAAAAGATCAAAATAAAGTGTTCAATCCTCTCGCTGAACAGAAAAGAAAACCATTCTCCTGGTCCAGGGATCGAACCCGAGTTCTTGAGCTTCCACTAATAGCCGAAATGACAGGTCGCTCATCGACTTTCGCTTACTAATCGCAATATATAACTAAGAAGAATTGTCCTTCAACAAAATGGACCGGAATAATGGCACACCGGATTGAACCCAGGCCACCCACCCACCAGAAGACAGCTCATACGTCCCATTACTTGAGACGGCCCATTAAATGAGCAGGGGAGCGGCCGCATCACGTTGGACACAATAGGTGCCCGCTTGGAAACACTTGGTACTGCTAATACCCACAATCGCGGTGACAGCCTAGTGTCTCTGCAGAATATGCATTAGAACGACGCAGTGGACGGGGTTCTACTGACCGCTGTATTTGAAGGACCCTAAAACCAAATCATCATCATATCCTTATCCCACCTGTGGCAGGTTCAGGCTGTTGTTTGTTGGTGTTTTAGGGCCTTTCAACTACAAGGTCATTAGAGCCCCGTCCACAGTGTAGTTCTTAAGCAGAGACTGCACAGACACTACACTAATGCGACGATTTTTGGGTATTAGCAGTACCCAGTTTTCCCAAGCGGCCACCCATGTCAGTACTAGCTGGGGTTGTGTTTCTTAACTTCAGTGATCAGACGGGAACTGGTGTGTCCAACGCAATTCGGCACTCCCAGGGAGGTTCGGGTCTGCGGGTCCACTGAACATGCCCTGACCGAGGGCACCCTAACCAGGCGTCTGGAACCCGCTGAGTTGTGTAGGGGGGATGCCGGCCTACCCCACGAATTGAGACGACGGGTCCTAAAACCAAATGAAACCAAAATAAATATTACAAGAGCCGTCATGTTGGTCCCTAACCAACATCGTAGTAATCCCGTTTAATTCCGAATACAAAATAAAATATATCACTGACCTTGACTGGGATCGAACCGGTAGCTAGTCATCAGTCAGTCAGTTCTGCAGTGAAAAAGCCTGATTTTCTAATTGAAGTTTCGTGTGACGTAGCATGTCTGACGTCATCAAGCGGCACAGACCTACTTTGCTGTTTTCTGAGTACAATTTCAAACATAAAAGGTTCATATCCCCCTCCCCTCTTCTCGCTATAAAATGTTATAATGAGGTTAACTTGGAGCTCATTGATGTTTGACCTTTTCTTCTTGACCCACCTGCCGATATCTTCACAACTCACAAGATTCGACGATGGCACTGCCCTCTTCTGCCTTATACCCCTCCTCCCCTACTCAACCCATCACTTTCCAGTCCCCCTCCTCCCTCCTTTCACATGTTTTCGTTGTTGTTATAATAGTGGTGAAGCAATTTTGACACCTTTAATGTGTCACCCACACAATTAATGCACCTTTCTCGATGGATGAGTTTGAAATTTTTCGATGATGATGCTGCCCTCTGACCCCTAGTTAACAACTGTCTGTCACGTTTCAACCCCCTCCTCTCACTCTCTTCTAAAACAAAATTTGAGAGTTCATCTTGGCAGATAGGAAACCCAAATTAGATGTTCGGAGATTCATTATTTTCGTATTGATGACGTCGTTTATGCTGGCCGAAACGGGCCAATCCCGGAATTGGGCCAACGCACCCTTGTACCTCTGTGTTCTCCGATCCTTATTATTACCCTCAAAAGCGCGGTTCTTTTGCATAACAGAATCAAAGAGTTAATTGTGATTATTGACATCATTTGAATGATGCCCAAATTTAACTGTCCGGTACTTCCGGCCATGTGCCAACAGTCATCTAGACCTTTGAGGCCCTCCTTCAATTCCAAGGAGGGGGAGGGAGGGCACAAGACAAGCGCCTACGCCCCTATCTATTCCAGGGAGGAGAGGTTTCATATATATCGAAGAGTGATGAGAATTGGGCAGTTATATAGGACTATCACCGTCCGGGGGACGGATAACGACCCCACATCTGGATGGCCATCGAGGGTGCGGACAGCACTCCGCGCAGGTGTGACAACGTACACCCCCTCATCACACAAAGCCACCATTTTACCTGCCAGCCAACGGGATGTGGCGAAAGAAGCCACTCCGCCTCGACTACAATCCCACCTGGGACTCTCAGTGCTACACAACAAATTATTCCCGTGTAAAAGGGGTTGATTCCGTGCAATGGCGGCATCCTAGGGAGAGGCAAATTGCGTTGGACACACCAGTTCCCGTCTGATCACTGAAGTTAAGCAACGCAACCCCAGTTAGAACTAACAAGGGTGGCCGCTTGGGAAAACTGGGTACCGCTAGTATCCATAAATCGTCGCATTAGTGTAGTGTCTGTGCAGTCTCTGCATCAGAACTACACAGTGGACGGGGCTCTAATGACCTTGTAGTTGAAGGGCCCTAAAACACCGACAAACAACAAAAAAAGGGGACATCCCACGAACATCCCATCCCACGAGAGAAACCGGGGCTACTTACGAAATGGGGCGAAAGCCTCACTTCAATAACTGGACGGGTGAAAAGCCACCGGAAGCAGGTTCGAACCTGTTGTTTCGGGTTCAGATTCAAGTTCAAGCATATTGCCACTAAGCCACCGAGATAAAATGCTAACGTAGAAGGGAGCTTCCCTCTCTCTTGACCCTCTCCCAAAAAAATCTGGATCACACTCTCAACAGCGCAATCGCGAACTGAAAATCATCTCCATGACAACCGCCTCCAAGATACACAGTGCAACGAAAAGAATCCTCACGAGCCCATTAACGAGTCCATCCATTAAAAAGCACCTGAGATCTCTAATTTTCTTATTCCCCTTCCAAATTAATCCTATTAAAGGTAACTCTGAGAGGATAAGGGGGTAGGCTAGAGGGGGAGGGGGTTTATTTCCTCACCAGGCAACAAATCAGGTCACGAAATTGAATATAAGTCGCACCTTGAACAGTCAGGTATTGACCAAGCCTAAATCACGAGTAGTTAAAAAAAAAGGGGCGTCAGGACAACAGCCCAAAAAAAGGAGTCAGAATCTTATACCCGCCCTAACTATATTTAATCACTTTATTAATAAAAATTTGATGAAACCAATGCTTTTTATTAGGATTTCGAGCCACTGGTAGTAGGCGGAAGAGGAGGACGAGAAGGGCAGTTCAAAAAATGTGCACTTATACTAAAAAAAGCCCTGAAAATCAGGCCAAGAAACCAAATTTAGGAGTCACACATCACACCCGCCTGTAGAATTTCGCTTCATCTATCATTGTCAGTCATTAATCTTTTAAAGCGAGACGAGCTGTGTGACTCACACATTTTTGATTTCATACCTTGATTTAGAAATAAATACCTAAGAAAGTGGAGAGTGGGGGAGAGAGGTAGTGGTGGTGGTGTTGTTTAGAGAGAGTCCCCCCCCTTCCTCATGCTCCACCAGGTCCTCAACAAGTTAGGAAATCAGCCCACCAATCACAAGTAGGTAACCAAAAATACGTTAACTTTTAGGAAAGAGTGAGGGAGAAGGGGGGGAAGCACCAATTTGACGTATGCACACAGTTTGGGGTCAAAAATGTCGCCGTAAAAGTCGTCGTTCCCCCTCCAAGCGTCATGGCCGACTAAAAAGTTACCATATTTGGTTCAAATTTGACAAAGGTACGATAAACAGGCTCCACTCCACAACAATAACAACGGTGCACGCTGCAAACAATTCCCCCGACAGACAGAGCAGAGACACACAGAAAAAGAAGAATAAGAAAAATACGCCTCCGTATATTTTATTACCTGATTTATGGATCAAGTGACCACTGAATCAATAGAAAGCTATTTCACACTAGGAAATTATCACCTGATCAATCTGCCAAAATGTCTGCGCGCGCATACAAAAACAAGACCATTTTGTTATCCAAAACACAAAAAAAAAACTAGGTAGACTCGGGGGTCCAGGGTTACCTGTCATATTTGAATAGCTTCAGAGCTGTTAAAGGTCGAATTCCCACCAGAATGACGTGACGCCACCACATTAGCACTGTGTCGAATGAGCATGCGCCCCGAAATGCCCAGACTGTCTTATCTGCGCATGCTCATCAGTCGACAGACACTACACTCATGCGACGACTTTGGGGTATTAGCGGCACCCAGTTTTCTCAAGCGACCACCCATGTCAGTACTAGCTGAGGTTACGTTGCTCAACTTCAGCGATCAGACGAGAACTGGTGTGTCCAACGCAATAAGCCGCTCAGTCGACGTGAGGTGGCGCAGAACCACACAAGGGCATTCGGAGAATTCGTTTAACGCAGAGTTGGTAACCCAAGAATGAAGAGGGACGCCATCCTCTTATTTTGCCTGCGACAGGGTCGGGTCTCCTCCTATCTTAGTTGCTTCCATTAACTGGCATCCCGGTGGTTGGTGTTTCAGGGTCCTTCAACTACAATGGTCATTAGAGCCCCGTCCACAGCATAGTTGTTATGCAGAGACTGCACAGACACTACACTAATGCGACGATTTTTGGGTATTAGCAGCACCCAGTTTTCCCAAGCGGCCACCCATGTCAGTACTAGCTGGGGTTGCGCTGCTTAACTTCAGTGATCAGACGAGAACTGGTGTGTCCAACGCAATTCGCCGCTCCTTGGGAGGGAGGGATACTTGAATGAGAAATTTAAGGTGGAATTGGAAAGGACAAACCGTTGGAATCAGAAACGCGACACGCCA
The DNA here is from genome assembly GCA_013389805.1 of Trigoniulus corallinus. Classification (NCBI taxonomy): domain Eukaryota; kingdom Metazoa; phylum Arthropoda; class Diplopoda; order Spirobolida; family Trigoniulidae; genus Trigoniulus; species Trigoniulus corallinus. Next base: position 7,026,653 of record JAAFCE010004287.1, read on the forward strand.
GAACTACTGGGCGCACAGTAGGGAAAAGTAAAGAGTTCTCACACCAGAAAGAGATGAGGGGAGAATTTCGTACCGATCTACTTTTGTCGAGAAGCAAGGTTCCAGTATAGATGCTGTTAATTCTTTCAAAAACACCAGGGACCATTTCCAAACAGGGACAGAAGAAGACGTCCACCACTCCCCTCACACGAATGATATCCATTCCGGAATCGAACCTGTATCATGAGCTCACACACCAAACTCATCATTACGGAACTATTGAAGTGGGGATAGAACACAGGAGCAGAGGAACTAATGGACCGTAATGTTGGACATGGTCATCCATCACCAACGCTTCACTTTAAGCCCTTGTATAACGAAAACAAATACTGACCGCAAGCACACGGATGCGAACCTGCATATTTTGAGTAGAAGCGAAGTGAAGGCCAATTACTTTAAAAATACCAAGACTGAGTCACCGGAAATGGTTCCCACCTGACAAGGCAGTGATCCCGAGTTCAAAATCCCGCTTTAACACGTGCGGAGGACGGAAAGGTGTCCCTCTTCGCATTCAACTATAACCTGCCAATATATTTAACATTGAAAACAATTCGTACGTAATTTTAGAACTCCTCAACCTTTTCCCGCCTATGGTAGGATCGGATACCTATCTTGTCACTCTGAATGGACACAAGGGCGATCTATTGGACAGTGTTTTTCCGCAGCCCGTTGCTGACCGAACCTGCAATCTCTATGCTTAGTCATCTTGCAGCCAAGTTGCCTGTGCGGCCAAGTTGCCTGTGCAGCCAGGTTGCCTGTGCAGCCAAGTTGCGTTGGACACACCAGTTCCCGTGAGATCCCTGAAGTTAAGCAGCGCAAGCCCACGTCAATACTAACATGGGTGGTTGGTAAAGAACGTTGGATGTTGAAAATTAGCCCTCTCCTTCATCCTTTCACCTACCTTCTCATCTCCCACGGGCAGCCTCCTAAGGGTTTAACCCGTTATGGCTGCCTGGCTTACTCCTCAACCCTTGAAACTAATCTTCAGTCTGTTCGTTGGGGCACTCCGGTGTGAGCTCCTACACCTGGAAACTTTTGCGTCATCTACCTGTTGCATAGTAGAGAGGGTTCTTTGACGTGCAAATGACATCATACACCACACGGGACTTCGGTTTTACTTCTCCCGCGAAAAAGAAGCCAACCCACCTCGGTCTAATATGGAACCTAGAACTACTGACGCAATTACCGAGCTTGCTACTCACTGCGCCACCGAGGCGGGTACGTACGTAATTTTAGAACAAACCTTAAAATCGAGTTTATGCTAATTAGAGTTGTAAAATTATTTTTTTTGTAAAAAAATGTGGGTGACTGGATTATTACTTGATATTAATAATTTTTAGCTAACTCAAGAAGTTGAAATGTCAAGCAAAAAAAAATTCAGTGACGTCACTGTTGGCATTTGACCGTGATAAGATTCGAACCTTCCATCCTGGATCTGATAAAAAAAAATCGGAATTTTTTCAGGGCGGAACTCGCGCGGTAAAGTGCAAAGCTAAGATCAAAGCCGAATAAATCACGTTTTTTCGCACATAGGCTGAGTCATATTTTTTATATCAACCTAATTTTAAAAATATGCCATTATATTAGTAGTGTTATTATAATGAATTCATCGCTTCAAAATTCAACCTTGGGTTCGTCTTGTAGAACAGCGCGTGCGCAGTCAAACAGGTCAACTTGGGGGTCAGTTCTATTTGTAGATCGCCCACGCGCACCAACAGACTTCTGAGTACAATTCCGTAGCGAGTGCCAACCCTTCTACAAGAAGGGGACACCAAACCCCACTAAAAAAGGCGTTACTTATTAATCACATCGCGTCTTGCAAGTAAGCAACCAGAAACGCCTTTTCCGCCTAAAGCAGGGTCGGGCACCCATCTTTGTTCTTCTGGATGGACACCTAGGCGATCTGTTGAACGGCATTTTGAGGCAGCCGGCTGCCGACCTAAGCTGCAACCCCTAATCTTATTTATTGTCTCGGCCTACTGTTCGTTGGGGATCCTGCCTCGGTGGGTTTTAGGGGGCCTTTGAAGCGGCGAGTTGCGTTGGACACACCAGTTCTCGTCTGATCACTGAAGTTAAGCAACGCAAGTCCAGTTAGTACTGACATGGGTGGTCGCTCGGGAAAGCTGGGTACTGCTAATACCCAATAATCGTCGCATTAGTGTAGTGTCTGTGCAGTATATGCATTAGAACTATACAGTGGACGGGTCTCTAATGACCTTGTAGTTGACGGGACCTTAAACTCCAACAAACAACAACAAATTAGGGGGCCTCAGCGGTCCTAGGTTCGATACTGGACCGAGGTGAGCAGGATTCTTCCGGGCGACAGAAATGCTCCGAGTGCACCTTCCTTCTGGTGAGAAATCAAACCGAGGTCCCGTCGTGTGGTAGACTATGGCATCTGGGCGTCAAAGAACCCGGGACGGGTAGATGATGCAAAATTTCCAGGCGTAGGAGCTCACCGCCCCGTGGCGGCGGTGTCCTTCCCCAACGAACAGTAGACCGACGATAAATAAGTCTAGGGATTCCAGCTTTGGTCGGCAACCGGTTGCGGAAAACCACAGACCAATAGATTATCCTTGTGTCCATTCAAAGGGACAAGAAGGGTACCCGACCCTACCATAGGCGGGAAAAAGGTCAGCAGTTGCTTGGTACTGTTCGTTGGGGCACTTCACAGAGTTCTTCCACGTGGGAATTTTGCCTCCTCTACCCCGTTGTACCGTAAAGAGGGTTCCTATCCCTGCAGTGGTGACATCGTACACTCGTCACGTTAGGGCGCCGGCTTTACTTCTCATCCGACGGAGGGCGTGGGAGCGGCGAATTGCGTTGGACACACCAGTTCTCGTCTGATCACTGAAGTTAAGCAGCGCAGCCCCAGGTAGTACTGACAAGGGTGGCCGCTTTGGAAAACTGGGCACTGCTAAGACCCAAAAATCGTCGCATTAGTGTAGTGTCTGTGTAGTCTCTGCATAAGAACTACGCTGTGGACGGGACTCTAATAACCTTGTAGTTGAAGGGTCCTAAAACACCAACAAACAACAACAACGGAGGGCGCACCCGGGATCTCTCTGCCTGTCTCACGTGGTAGAGAAGCCAGCCCACCTCTATGGAGTAACGAACCTGGAACTACTGAGGCAGTAATCGAGGACGTTTTCTCCAGCGCCACCAACGCGGGTGCTAATCACATCTCCTCTTAGACGAAAAAAAAAAATGCCAAATAAAGAGGTCGCGAGATCGATTCTGGGACGGGGGTCGGTCCCAGCAACTTTTAGAAGGCAGCAGCTAACCCATCTATGCTAGGGCACTGAAATAGCGTGTTTGGCTCGTAACGTTTTGGGTTCAATCCAGACACCAACCTCTCTAATGCTGCTGAAGGAAATTTGCAGGTTCCATTAAGAAAAGGCGGGGGAGGGGGCGAGCCGAATCAATGTCAAAATTTGAGACCCTGGGATGCCACAGCGTCAGGAGGACCACGGCAGTAACGGGTCGGGCCGGTTAGAACTTTTGACAGTTTTATTGTCCACCCGCACACTGACGACGAGTGCCAAAATAACGCTCCTTCAAGAACGAGGCGAGGATCCTCCACTAATCTCTGACCCAGTTCAGACACCCACTTAATTAGGACCAAAATACCACGCTTATTAACCTAGATAAATACACCTCAACTATTTCCGGTAAGAAATACAGAACCTTTAGCCCAAAAAAAAGTTCAGGGACAATTCCACCAACGAGAGCTACTGCACTTCCGGTAAAAAAAAAGGATGATGGTGGGCGAGTTCATGACCAAGCACCGCCAGTACCAATATACATCATTCAACGCCTGGGCGTAATGACACCATCTAGGAACGCAAGTCACCTCCTCAAAAACTTCGGCCAGCCATTAAAAGGACTATTCAAAATTTACGTCCTTAGTCGCCCATTCAGCGAGGAACCAGGGTTCAATTCTCCCTTCCACTAGTTTTGATGGCCCCCCACTGGTGGGCGGCCAGCGGCCCCTCACGCTCCACAATGTGCTATGATGTCTTTTACGACATCGTTCGACCCGTTAACACCCCGCAAGAGTAGGTGCACCCTCTTCCACACGGAAGAACAAGCTCGCTTGCAGCCAAGTTGCGTTAGACACACCAGTTCTCCTGACATCACTGAAGTTAAGCAGCGCAATCCCACGTTAGTATCAACTTGGGTAATTGGTAAAGAACGTTGGGTGCTGCAAGTTTCCCCTCTCCATGTTCCTCTACACCTACCTCCTCATCTCCCGCAAGCAGCCTCTTAAGGGTTCATCCTGTTATGGCTGCTTAGCTCAATCCCCAACCTGTGAAACTAATCCAATTATCAAAAAAAGTGACCTTCAAAATGTAGCGGTCAGTGAAGGGCTCAGAGCGCCTTCCTTCCCTACTGAAAAGCAGATGACCTATCATGCGATATTGGCGATGTCATCGCTGCACGGAAATGGACCCTTTCTACATGGAATCCAATATGCGAAAAGATCAACAGGTGGGTTTGTTTCGTTGGTGCTTTAGGGCCCTTCAACCACAAGGTCATTAGAGCCCCGTCCACAGTGTAGTTCTTATGCAGAGACTGCACAGGCACTAAAGAAATTCGCCGCTCCCAGGCAGGTTCGGGTCTGCGGGTCCACTGAACACGCTCTGACCGAGGGCACCCTAACAAGGCGTTTGGAACCCGCAGGAAATATTGGCTGAGGTGCCGGGCCTATCCCACGAATTGACACGATGGGTCCTAATGCAGAGACTGCACAGTCACTACACTAATGCGACGATTTTGCGGTATTAGCGGTATCCAGTTTTCCCAAGCGGCCACCCATGTCAGTACTAGCAGGGTTTGCGTTGGTTAACTTCAACGATCAGGTGAGAACTGGTGTCAACAGGTGGGAGTTCGGCCGTCTAGGGTCGGTAAAATACCGCCAGACGTAGAAAGGGTAAGTGAGACCATACCTTCCAGGTGAAATGGAGGGGAAAAAATGCTGTTTGGCAGCTTCCGGTGTCAAAAAAACGGCCAGCAACTAATCAAGAACTGAAACTATTCATTCAACAGGCGATAAGTGCCTCAAAAGCATCCAAATAAATATGGAAAGCAACCACTTCCGCCATTCCGTCCATAAATTTTGTCATGTTTATAACACCATACATGATATAACCCTTTTCTTGCACAAAACCGTTTCTTTCGCAGGTATTTTTCAAAGACAGGTGTTATCACCGTTCGCGCGAGCAATTCAACTATTGCAATACTTCACTGCAGGCAATGAAAACGCTATACATTTCTGGTGCTTTCCTCGTCCGCCCTTCTTTCTCTTCAAGAGTCAAGGCTCAAGGTTGCTGCCAGACACATTCCAACCTACTTCCGTTCAGAAAAAAAACTGCCCGGAACTACTGCATTTCTTTTCATTATATTTAAACAAGCGTTAAGACGAGAGATAAAAAAAAAGTTCACGCTTATCGGACAATGTCATCTTTACTAACCGTTTTCGGCGCCTATGGCAGGGGTCAGTGCCCAATTTTGCTCCACTGGGACACACAAACGATCTATTGGACGGCATCCTGACAGCCGGCTGCCAGCCTAATGCTGCAACCTCTATGCTTATTGATCGTCAACTAATTCTGAATCGTAGGGACACCTTTTCGACACCGACACCAGGGGCCGAGCTCCCAAACCTGTTGTTTGTTTGTTTGCTGGAGTTTAAGGTCCCGTCAACTACAAGGTCATTAGAGACCCGTCCACTGCATAGTTCTAATGCATATACTGCCCAGACACTACACTAATGCGACGATTATTGGGTAATAGCAGCACCCAGCTTTCCCGAGCGACCACCCATGTCAGTACTAACTGGGCTTGCGTTGCTTAACTTCAGTGATCAGACGAGAACTGGTGTGTCCAACGCAACTCGCCGCTCTCCCAAACCTGGAAATTCCACCAAAACTGCAGATATAATTTATTCCGTGTAGAAAGGGTTACCACCTCCATGCAGTGACGACATCATACACACCTGCCTCCGCCGGAAGGTGCATTTGAAATTTTCCTCTCTCTAGTACCGAAAAACAAAAGGGCTATTTTACTTGAAGTAGTGACATATGCAATTCCAATCTGGGACGGTAGAAAAGGACACTGTGAGCGAAAATCAGCCCAGGCCAGGAATGAACCAGTGATTATGGACTCCAAGTCAAGCATGCTTCCAATCGCCTCACAGCCGAGATGAATGGGCAAACATACCGACAGCCGGAAGTAGTGAAGCTTATCTAAACGGGGAGTGGGGAGAGAAACTGAGGTCAACTTCCTAGGTTAAGGAACCCACCCCCTGACCTCGCTTAACGATTCTCAGATCTGACAGGCCGATGTTAAATAACCAGAAATAAACTAGACGAAATCGTGGAAGACAGTACCTGGCATTAGCGAGGACCGAACCGGCGCACAAACAGTTAGAAAAAAAAGTAAATGAGCTACCTGTCGTCAGGGTACTACCTTTACCCCCACTCCCCAAACCTTTTCTCACCTGTCAGAATAAATTTTTCACAAATTCTCAATTTACGAAAGTTCAGTAACAATAACAAGCAAAAAAAAATTGGCGGCAAACGACGGCACTGACATCTCTGTGACGTCACACTCGGGGTCACCCACAGGAACAAGCCTTCCCCCAAAATTCCGCGAACTCTAAATTTACCATTTAAGAACCTCGACGAAGAGCATCGCACAGGGCCTATACCCTCACAAGTGAGCACCGCTTTACTTCTAATCCGACAGAGGGAAGGCTTGACCAACGTCGAACCGAGAACCATGCTAAAAACGGACCGTGAGACACCACAGAGGTGCCCCTGCCCATCCGACCCGGAAGTTGCCCGGGAAGAAGTCATCTAATTTGGCCAGAATCGAACTTATAACCACACTTATGAGCCCGGAACATACAGGTGAACGTGAACTCCTACCTGCGCCAACAGCACGGAAATTTTATTCTAAGAAGAAAGGGTTATTTTTCGTGCTGGAGGGACATTACTACCCTCAGATTTCACTTCCGGAAACAAGCCTTGGCGACGATGGAACCTTCAGGCCCACAAGACAACCTCTCACAGACCATTCATTCAGATAACAGTAACAGCAACTGCTAACGCTTTTCCCGCCTACGGCAGGATCGGGTATCCATCTCTGTTCCTCTGAGAGATGTGAGGCAGCCGGCTGCCCACCAAAGCTGCATTTCTTGTTGTTCGTTGGTGTTTTAGGGCCCTTCAACTACAAGGTCATTAGAGCCCCGTCCACAACATAGTTCTTATGCAGAGACTGCAGAGACACTACACTAATGCGACTGGGTACTTCAGCAGTACCCAGTTTTCCCAAACTGGCCACCGATGGCAGTACTAGCTGGGGTTGCGCTGCTTAACTTCAGTGATCACACGAGAACTGGTGGGTCCAACGCAATTCGCTGCTCCCCGGCCAAAGCTGCAACCCTTATTTTTATTGATCGTCGGCCAACAGTTCGTGGGGCACTCCATCGAATGCCTACACCTGGGAAATTTGCCGCATCTACCCATTGCATAGTAGAGGGTTCTTTTCAGTGCAGGGGTGACAACGTACACACACTTGATACCTCTACACACAGGCCGGGCTCGTGGGTTTCAAGCGCCCTAGGCAAGTGGATCCGTCGGCGCGCCTCCCATTAATTTAATGCAGTTGTAAATTGTCCGAGCGCTCCTCACATCCTTGGCACTTGTCCCATTGCCATTGCCTCTGCAACAGGGCGCCTTCAGAAATCAAACATTTAGAAAAGCCCCCTCCCCCAAATCAGAGAAGTTTGGGGACCCCAGGACTACGAACATTTTAAATGACAGACTGCATGGCAAGGAAGTACCTCTGAAATTAGCCGCCCCTTTGAAACTTGCCGCCCTAGGCAGCCGCCTAGGTTTGCCTGTCCAATGAGCCGCCTGTGTCTACACACAGACACTGCGGACCTCTCTCTCTCGCCCGAAAAAGTCAACCCACCTTGATCCAGTATCGAACTTGGAATCACTGACGCAGTCGTCCTGCGCCACCGAGAGGGCTTCTCTCTCGGTCAACTGTTCGTTGGGGCACTCCACCGAGCAACTACACCTGGGAAGGAGTTAAAACCTGAAATTCTTTTCGGAACAAAAACAGACCCAGCCATTTTGGGGAATATGGCGTAATAATTCATTTCCATAAAATGTGCACCGCAGTCTGGTTGGCGGCGGCAGCGGGGATGTCGACGCACCTCCATTTTCTGCGATTGTTTCACAACGATAGTGTTAATTAAACTACGCGAAACTAATAAAATAACCTCCCCATTTTTCCAAAGGTAATTATGTTACTTTTCGGTAAAAATTCGGCATAGAAACACATAAATCACACCTGCCTGTTAAGTCTACCAGTCGTTAAGAGTACAATTAATTCGTTTAAAACAACAATTTAAGCATTTCCCTCGTCCACATTTAGAAACTCGACGGGGCAGTCATGCCTTCGCACCATTAGTCAGTCGTCGTCCATTGCCGAAAATTATTTCTAACATCGTCCACACCCATGGTTCCTTTGCCGACTTTAAGTGACTCATTCATTGACTTGCTTTCTTTCCTCACCCACTTCAACCACCCTCGCGCGGTACGTGGTAGCGCGCAATTGCCTCATGAGGTCACGGTGTGCACGTTCGCCCCAGGCCGAGGCTGGTCGTGGAGGAAGAAGAGGAGGAAGTGCAGAGATTCAATTGAGAGAGGAAGAGGACGAGGGTACATCTAGACAACACCCCCTCCCTGTCTGGATGGGAAGTAAAACAACCTTCGTCCCACGGACCCTTTACAGGACGGAAAACGATGTCTATTCACGAAGAGTTGAAAGTGGGTGCTCCGCTGGCACCACCTGGGAACACACCTGACGGGCCTGCAAGAGAGAAGGGGGACGGGAGCGAAGGCGAGACGGGACAGGAGCGACAGATAAGGGGGATGGCAGCGAGAGAGAGGGCGGGACGGGAGCGAGGGAAAAAGAGGGGACGCGAGAGAGAAATTATCTCGACACCAGAGGGCTAGTTCCCGGGAGCCACGAATCGCGTTGGACACAACAGTTCTCGTCTGATCACTGAAGTTAAGCAGCGCAACCCCAGCTAGCACTGACATGGGTGGCCGCTTGGGAAACCTGGGTACTGCTAATACCCAAAAAAATCGTCGCATTAGTGTAGTGTCTGTGCAGTGTCTACAACAGAACTATGCTGTGGACGAGGCTCTAATGACCTTGTAGTTGGAGGGCCCTAAAAACCAACAAACAGCAAGAGGGCTGGTTTCCCATAGTCACCACGACTACCAGGGATCATTAAAGGGCGGAAGATGCGATGTATACTCGCAAAGAGTTGAAAATGGGTGCTCCGCTGACACTGCGTGGTACGCAGCCAGAAGCGGGATGGGTTACTGTCCTGCGCCAGAAAGAGAGAAGACGGATGTTCCACATAACCTTCCGTCGGATGCAGGTTGCAGGTTCAATTCTAGTAGAGGCGGATGTCTTATTTTTGAGACGAGGGCGACGAAGGGATAACACGATGCCCCAGCCTTCAATTCCGAATGTGATTACAACCGCGGCCCCATGTGGACAGTACCATGTAGACACTCTACAGAAAATACTCCTTAATACACGGAAAATGGCCGTCTAGATCGAATGAAGGACGTTGTGGACTCTCCTCTGTTCTGGAGCATAGCTAGCCTGTGGTGGTGAGAGAGAGAGACAGAGGAAGGACCTCATTGAGAGCCTTAATAATCGTAACCCTTGGGAATCTCAATCATTCCTCTGCCTGTCACGGAAGAGCTAATGAAAGGAAACCCTTTCCCATCAAGAGTCACCGAACAACTTTTGCAACCCTATTCTGCAGGCTCAATTTCTCGAGGCCATCTCAGAGCCCCGCCTTGGCCATCAAACTGACCACACCATTCAAAAAGAAGAAACTTGTTCGAAAATAACCAAAAGGCTCCTCATCATTACTCCAGCAAAAAAAATAGAGTCGGCTTAATAAAAAAAGTGCATGCATGATTGCTCAAACGCTTTCTTTTTTTTCGTCACTTTCAAATCAAGAAAAACCTGGCTAAGAATTAATGTCGCCTGCAGAAAAAGGGAGAAAAAAAAACCTAAACTGACTTTCAGTGCCAAGTGATAAGATTGAAAAAGGGAGTGGGGGGGCATGCACATCTTTAAGAGGTGCTCTTTCTCACAGACACACCAGGTTTGGCACGAGTCACGCCTGAAGGTCTGAAAATATAATTTTTTTTTTTTAGAAAAGCTCTTTTACAACAGGAATACATGGATCCATACAGCAAAAAATAGTTCAACATTTAACAAGGGTTGCCTTTACCTGCCACATCCAGTCAATTAGAAGAATGGCAGCTTTACCCGCCTGTGCCCTTCTTGAGGAAGGGCTGCTTTGCTCATGTTCTGGTCTCCAGTTTCGGTTACTCATTTGATGGTTCGTTTGTTGGTGTTTTAGGGACCTTCAACTACAAGGTCATTAGAGCCTCGTCCATTATGCTGCACAGAAACTACACTAATACGACGATTTTTGGATACTAGTGGTACCCAGTTTACCCAAGCGGCCACCTATGTCAGTACTAACTGGGGTTGCGTTGCTTCACTTCAGTGATCAAGCAAGAAGTGGCGTGTCCAACACAATGCATCCACTCAACAACCGATACAGACCGCTGCAGTCCTAACTCATGTCTACTTCAGGATGAAGGGAATAGAAACTGGGGCGTCGGAACTGAAGAGGGAGGTTATACAACAGAGGAGATTCCATTACCTAGTCCTGGGATTTTTAAAACCGGCTCTTTTCTGGTGATATAAGTACCAAAAAAAATGGATGGACGACCTTACTTTCACATTTGGCAAGGACATGAGCGGCCCACATCAGCCAGGATCGAATCGGTAATCATGGACATAGGACTCGAGGTCGCTCGACTGCTAAACTCCCAAGGGCATCTGGTGGATGCTGCCTTTGGGGCGTTCCTCCTTGCTGCCCCAAAACTTGTCAACATGCCTTTAAAAAGTCTTGAAACCATAGAGTCCAGTTCACTTCTTCAATACTCCTTCTACTGACAACAACCGTTCATTTCTTAAGAAATAAAATAACAAGAATTTAAAGTGAACTGTTAGAAGAAACAGCAACCACAACAATCAAGACAACCAGAAATAAAAGGGAATAAAAAGAAAGCTTTCGACCAGATAGTGAGTAATGTGAATGTGTGTAGGCACACGCACAAGCAGATTTCGGACACTGATACAAATGACTCGAAGAAGTGCTCTCCAGTAATTCCCAAAGAAAAAGAGACCACACACAAACCAGGCACTTAAAGTCTCAAAACCGGACAAGGCGTGTTTGATTTCCTTGCCCTCTTACAATTAGATTAACGCGATAGCACTGTTGTTGCTGTTGTTGGGGCAAGAGAGAGAGAGGGCGAGATGATGGGACTAACTGATGCCATCAACACAAAAACTAGAACACCTTCACTTCTCTTTATTCTCCAGGTGCAGTCACACCCCTAAGACACCTACCAATCAGCCCGTTTCCGAAGTGCCCTTGTAGAGAAACTGGTTAGCCATAAGGAAATACTCCACCTTAAATATGCCCCGGTTGTTGACAGGACATCGATTGCTCAATTCTAAACATTCGGTCGCAAAGGTGCCAAGAACAGTGTAAACCTTGGAACTTTTATCTGAAATCTGAGATTCTTTTCGCAAAAAGAGTTTGCTGGTCACGAGGGACTGACCACCATACAACAATAGGATCAAAAATAATCCAGTGATTTCTGGCAGGACAAGAAGAGGAAGGAGCACTTAAGCATCCAGCACATAGGACACCGTTGCGCTCCAGGTGCCTATGAGGTTTCGTCTAGTATTCAGAAAAGGGGATAACAAAATCGGCCAGGAATAGAACATGAGCAGTACTAAGTTCCAGAGTCGAGGATGCAGCAAGAACGATACCGAGAGAATGTAGCCTTCAGGAAATGTCGGCCATAACGGGGGGCGACCCTTCTTCACCTGGAAATTTTTCCTTTTCAGTGTAGAAAGGGTTTATGCCACAAGTAGGCACACGACATTTCCTTTCATCCCAAATTGCACTACTGTCCGTGACGAACAGAACGCAGCACCTCTACCCCACGAGTCCAACAGTCAACAGGCCTTAGTCTCAGGGACGGCGGGCCTCTGGCAGACCGGTAAGACAACCGAGGGATCCCAACGTTTAGAATTTTTTATAGAACCCAAGAGGGATGTTACCAAATCCCCTCATCATTCATCATCATCATTATCATACCCTTATCCTGCCTGTGGCATGGTCGGGTCTGCGGGTCCAATGAGCATGCTCTCACTGGGGGCACCCCAGCCGGGCGTCTGGAGCCCGCAGGGAATATTGGCTGAGTTGTCTGTTGGGGGATGCCGGCCTACTCCACTGTACCAAATGCCCTCACAGGTGCGAATTTGAACTCGAGATCCTCTCTCCTGTACGGTAGGAAGGGGTAGGGGAAGAATGCCTAACCCATCCAGCCTTAATTCCGACCAACCTGACCATTGTCCACTATCAGCAATCTAATACAGTGTAGTAATTTACGATAAAAACTTGGTTAGAATTCAATTTGCAATTGGGCGGTTCACAAAACACCGGCTTTTAATTAATATAACAGGTCTTCATTTCTTCGATGGACAGAAGGATGAGGGGGTAGTGAGGGGTAAGAGTAACACGGTGTGGTCCTGCTCCCTTTTCTCCTAAAAATAAAACTGATTTCCAAATGGATTTCTCCTTGAAGCTGATGACGACTTCTTTAGTAATGTATTCACAATCATGAAATTATAATTATATATTATGCCAAATTAATTTTATCCAAGACACTCAAAAAAAGGACCCCCAAAAGAGGGGTAAGTGTAGCCCCCTCCTCTTCTCAGTTCACGAAAAGCATTTAGATTACCATTAAATAGTTCAAAAACTGACTTCTACGCCTTATTACTGTTATACATCTTATGATTTACAAAGGAGATAATAAAAATTCTCCAAGGTTACATTTCGGTCCTCTTAGTTACCATCACCACCTTCGGGAAGGACCCAACCCTTTACCCCCACCCCCCCTCCCTTCGCACCATAATCTAATTTCACAGCCTTCATTTTAAACTATTAAATTCACCCTGTGGTCATCATTAACCTTACAGGTGCTGAGAAGAAAAAAAATTGACCATTTTAAAATAGTTAAGAAAATCACTTAATAAGTAGTTAAAACAACTAGTCGCCTTTTAAGTGGTTCCTCTTTACGTCCAAAATGAGAAAGGGGAGCTGCTGTTGCCACGGGGTGTTGAGAAAGGCCGATACGAGGTTCGAAGCCTCAACCTTCAATTCCCCGTCCGTTACTTTTCTATTGGCAACTTTACATCAAACTCAAGCTTCGAATAGTTCCCATTAGGTGGAGCAACATTAAATAAAGTATACACTAGGATACAGTGAAACCTCTCTAATTGGTACACCCAGGGGACCCAGCCAAAGTGTACCCATCAGAGGGGTGTACCCATAAGAGGGGTAGTAATAGCCTATGGATGAAAAGTCGGTGCCTGAAGAATTTGTACCGATATAAGGGGTGTACCCATAGAGAGGTTTTACTGTAATAGAGTCCAAAATAATATTAAATGGGGGGCGACAAGAACAGTTGAGAGGGCTGGTCAAAAAATATTTGGACAAGATGACGATCCATAGGTGGAGATGCGAAATGTATCGAAGGTCACACCGAAAATTCAAAGACGAGACCCGCCAACAGAGACGACATACTACACAAAACGTAACCAGACACCACCCTCTCATAACAATGTCCCGCCTGCCCTTGAAATTCAACTGAACTAGGTTAAGAAAAAAAGCAAAGCAGCGCCCTCTGTCTATCAGTGCAGGAGACGTCTCACGCTTCCACTCCTGATGAAAATTTGGAGAAAATGATTTGGTGACCCCCGATCGCGAGTTAAGAAGACCGAGCCACCGTCACCACCACTCTTACCTTCCACAGAGGGATCCTGCGCGGGCCACTGGTCTGTTGATGTTTTTTCCGTTTCGTTGGTGTTTTAGAGCCCGTCAACTACCAGCGCCTTCTCTAGCACATATGCCGCCCCGGACAAAAAGCAAAAGCAACTCCTAACCCTTTTCCCGCCTATGGCAGGGTCCGGTACCTATCTTGTCCCTCTGAATGGACACAGGGCGATATATTGGTCATAGTTTCTTCTGCACCCGGTTGCCGGCCAAAGCTGCACCCCTACGCTTATTTATCGTCGTCGGTCTAGTGTTGGTTGGGGAATGCTACCGACGCCAGGGGGCAAGTTCCGACACCGGGAAATTTACTTCCTCTACCCGTTCCATAATAGAGAGGGTTCTTTTACGTGCACGTGTGATCGTACACCCACACGGGACCTCGGTTTTACTTCTCATCCGAAAGAAGGCACACTCGCGGCCTCTCTCTCGAACGAAAGAAGCCGACCCATCTCGGTCCAGTATCGAACCTAGAATTACTGACGCAGTTGCTGAGCGTGCTAACCACTACGCCCCGCGGCGGGTTTATGCCGCCCCGGACAAAAGGACAAATTGCCGCCCCTTGAAGCAGCGGTCTGCTCGCGTGCTCTGTTCTCACACTTACAGCCAAAATTGCGCCCCGGACAAATGTCAGGGCTGCCCTCCTCCCTTAGAGCGGGCCCTTAGAGAGCCCCGCCCACTGCGAAGTTCTAATCTAGGGGGCACAGACGCTGTTACGACAATTTTGGGGTATTAACAGTGCCCAGGGTTCCCAATCGGTCACTCATGTTAGTACTAGCTGGGGTTGCGTTGCTTAACTCAGTGATCAGACGAGAACTGGGGTGCCCAACGCAATACGCCGCTCCCCTAGTCTGTTGAGGCCGGCGTGAGAGGGGGTTGCAGTCCGAGTCATATCAAGAAGTAATTCCAGTTGCAGGGAGTCTAAGGCAGGACAGGTGGTATTGAAAAGTGGAGAAAAGCAACAAAATATGCATAGGGAGAAGAGGGGAAAGGAGGAAGGAGGGAATGAGAGAGAGGGGGAAGGGGAGAGGGGGAAGGGGAGAGGGGGAAGGGGAGAGTGGAACCATGTACCTTAGTGCCGGTGGGCAAAAAATATGGTCCTAATTTTACAACGTGTCAATTTTCAACTGGTTCAATCATTAATAACCAACAACAACAACAACAGTAACACAATAAAAAATAAATAAACACGAAGGTTAGATAAAAATGGCCGCCGGTCCAACCGTGACAACAGTCACCCTGCGAAAAACACATCGGATTCGAGCTGCAGAGGAAAGAAAGGGGCCGAGAACATAAAAATGCCTGTTTGCATTGGAGACATAAACAACTTATAGGCAATATCTTAACCGATCACCAAATACATTATCCAAAACGCATGTCCCGGCCTCCCCAACCTCCTATCAGCCCCCCTCCCCAACGAAACAAGTGCATAAATCAGTGATAAAAAGTGTGAAAACCATTTGTCAGGAAACCAAACAACTTGTTCAACAACTACAGGATATATATTGTCAAGCGAAGCATAAAAAAAAGCCCCTGCATTTCGATTATCAAAATGATTTAAATAAGTCAATCACATAACTATCCTAAAGGGTTAAGAAAATAAAGACTTCATTAATAAACCAAAACGTGACAAGGGAGGGGAAGCGAGAGAGGGGAAGAAGACGATAAAAAATTGGGGAGGAGAGTATGAGGAGTGGAGAGAAAAAGAGGAGGAAGGCGAGCGGGAGAGATGAGGCAAGCAAGTGATAAAATACCAATCTCCCACCAGAATGATGCTACTGAGAAGATGCTACCGCCATACACAACTAACGATGTCATTCACCAACTCCACTCCGCATCATCATTAGAAGCAGTAGCCACAATCAGTCACCAGAACGATGCTAGAGAAGCAACGACGTCAGCATAACGCTAAGAAAGAGGGCATGCATGATTTTGGTTTGTTCGCGTTTTTAGGGCCCTTCAACTACAAGGTCATTAGAGCCCCGTCCACAGCATAGTTCTTATGCAGAGACTGCACAGGCACTACACTAATGCGACGATTTTTGGGCATTAGCAGTACCCAGTTTACCCAAGCAGCCACTCATGTCAGTACTAACTGGGGTTGCGTTGCTTAACTTCAGTGATCAGACGAGAACTGGATGTGTCCAAAGCAATTTCCGGTCACTCTGGCAGAAGATCGCTGTGGCAGGGTCGGGCCTGCGGGTTCTAGCCCTCCACTCCCGCCTATGTCTCACAAGGTCCACGTCCACTCCCGCACTACCATATTCTTATGTACAACCTGTTCCCACGTCTGATTCGCTCTTCCCTTGACCCGGGTGCTTCCAACAACCTGCATTTCCGTTATGGACCAAACGGGCTCCTCATCCCCTTCAAGATAAGCCCTGGCGTTAAAAAATTATTAACGTTTTTCAACGTGGGCTTAAGGAGGTGATTTACCGACACGCTAAGAGGAGGGGACGGGGAAGAAAGTAGGCTCCTACATCTGGGCAGGACAACGGCATTACCTTCCATCTGCTGAAAGGTGGATCCCAAGGGCATCTTTCCCTCCCTGTCGTTCCTAAAAGAAACCATAATTGAACCAGTTACTACAGGTTCACCAGTCAACGCAGTTTAAACTCGGAGGAGGACAGCAACAGGCTGGCGTGCAGAATCGACAGAAGACTTCCGGTTTGGCGTCCCATCAGCACGTTGCCAGTTGTGGGAGGGCGAGAGAAAGATGAACACTACTATAGTGGCAACAGTGACGCCGTACGAAATATTCCTATCTGGGACAGAAGATCCTTATTCACCTGCAAAAGCCAGGACTGAACTCTTGAACAGCGGGTCTACCAAACGCCGCCGCAGGAACCCCTGCATTGCGGAAAAGATCCTCTTGATGTCGGTCGAGATTTTAAAGTGCTGATAGACTGGTCACTAACTCAATCAACGAAAACACAAAAGATCCACCCTTAGGAACCTTGAACCAGAACAAAAGGAGGGCGAGGGGATGGGGTAGGAGTTTGAAACAAATCTATTACGTTTTGGATGACTAGTTCAATTTACAAACTTCCTCTTCCACGGGCAGATGATGATTTTTCCTCCTTCTAACTTCTTTACCTCTTCCCGTACACTTCCATTCACTCAAGCAGTTGGTGGACCGCCCCCATAAAATACTTTGAGTGCCACAGGCACGAATAATAGACCAGAACCGAGAAAAATACAAACGAATATATCACCGAGTTACACATACTGCCATAACCACAACAACGAGGAAAATTGATCATATAAACTTCTTTCTTTTTTCCCCAAATACTTCAAAATATACAGCAGGGTCAACCTGTCCACCCCTGTTCCAAGATTTCAGAAATTACTGCACTCATAAAGTAGGAAAACAGCAGCACTAACAACAATAATTTACCAAGTAAACATCTAAATCAATGAGGTGTTTAAAGGATCCCTTTTGCTCGCACCCCACACACCCCCGCAGCACTCACTCTTGCATTACAATAGTTTCACATCACACCGAATTTTAATTTTTTAGCCCTATTGATCATTATCATGAACCCTTTTCTCGCCTGTGGCAGGGTCGGATGCGAAGTTTTGTCCCGCTGAAAAACATGAGTGATCTGTTGGACGGTATTTCGACCCAGCGGGCTGGGAACCAAATGTTGTAGACCCTTCACTTATTGATCGTCTGCCTATTCTGATTCATTGGAACACCATTCTGTCGCCGAAATCATGGAAGGGGGGGGTTTCTTTGGTGCTTTAGGGTCCATCAACTACAACGGTCATTGGAGCCCCGCCCACAGTGTAGTTCTAGTGCAGAGTCTGGACAGGCACTACGCTGTTACGGCGTTTTCGGCTTTAGCAGTACCCAGTGTCCCCAAGCGGTCACCCATGCCAGTTTTCGCTGGGGTCGCGTTGCTTAACTTCAGTTTGTTTGTTTGTTGGTGTTTTAGGACCCTTCAACTACAAGGTCATTAGAGCCCCGTCCACAACATAGTTCTTACGCAGAGACTGCACAGACACTACACTAATGCGACGATTTTTGGGTAACAGCAGCACCTAGGTTTCCCAAGCGGCCACCCATGTCAGTACTAGCTGTGGGTGCGCTGCTTAACTTCAGTGATCAGACGAGAACTGACGTGTCCAACGCAATTCGCCGCTCTACGGGGCGAGTTCCTACACTTGAAAATTTTGAACCGAAATGCACCTATATTTATTCCAAGTAGTGCTCTTTCTGTTACCCGGCAAAAAAAAGCCAAACTACCTGGAACCACTGACGCAGTTGATCCAGTAAAGTAACTCTGCGCTACCCCCGAGGCAGGGTAACAGCTACAACGGGACGTTCGACAAATTTTTGGCCGACTTATTTGGTTATTTAACGCCGGCTCACGTGCTTGGGAGGAGATAACAGAGAGTTTTCTGGCTGCGGTTCTATCCGACTTACGCTACGTAAACTGCGCAAACTCAGACCCTGCATGCGCCTGCGCAGTTGACAATTCGTCTGCATTACGTAGCGTACGTCGGATAGAACCGCAGCCAGAAAACTCTCTATTTCCGTCGTCTGAACGTAGATGTGGAGTGAGTTTTAGCTTGGTCGAGCTACAGGCATCTTTCACACCAAATAGAAAGGGCTCTCTTTCCACGCACCACTCAACAAGAGCAACTCCTAACCCTTTTCCCGCCCATGGCAGGGTCGGGTGCCCATCTTGTCCCTCTGAATGGACACAGGGCGATATATTGTTCATAATTTTTTCCTGCAGCTGGTTGCCGGCCAAAGCAACACCCCTACGCTTATTTATCGTTGGTCTAGTGTTGGTTGGGGAATGCTACCGACGCCAGGGGGCAAGCTCCGACACCGGGAAATTTACTTCCTCTACCCGTTCCATAATAGAGAGGGTTCTTTAACGTGCACGTGTCATCGTACACCCACACGGGACCTCGGTTTCACTTGTTATCCGAAAGAAGGCACACTCGCGGCCTCTCTATCGCCCGAAAGAAGCCGACCCACCTCGGTCCAGTATCGAACTTAGAACTATACTGAGGCAGTTGCCGAGCGTGCTAACCACTACGCCACCGCAGCGGGTCCACGCACCACTCAGCAGGACACCAAATTTACTGCATTCCCAAACGGGCCAGGAAGGTCAGAAAACGCTCTTTAGGGTTTCCTTCCGTCCTGCCTGGATCGAACCTGATATCCGCGATTCACGAATCAAGTACACTACACCATGCAGTCAAAGTGGAGGGCGACAATGGGGAAGAATATTAATAAGATGAAAAAAATCCAAAATTTTCGGTCCGAATCGTTTAGGAGATGCCTTCCTCCTCTTCAGTACGCCCACCCCCGTCTTTGCAGCCCGTTGCCCTAAACAGAGGTTAACTACACAAAACTACCACAACTAAAAAAAGTGGTTCTACACTGCTGTATATTAAACAGGTTTTTTTTCGGCAAAGTCGGGCGGCGGAGGGGGAAGAGACTAATAGTAAGAATTATGCCGGACATCCTCTCTTGAGAAATATGGAGGACGAGAGGTGGGCCTGTTAAGACACTTGAGGCCATTTATTTTGTTACATTTCACTGTAGTTAAAAAAAGAGCAGAAGAAAAAATATTTATAAATATATTAAAGTTCACCAAAAAATGATAAAAGGTGAAAAAAGAAAAATGGCTAAGGTGTGCCATAGTCCATAAACCTTAAATACAAACATAAATATTCAATTCATGTCCCAAACAACGTCTGACGAAGACAACACACGTACGAAAAAAAAAAAACCCACCAAAAATCACCAGGTAACCACCACTACAAACCACCTAGCTACCCATCTACTTTGGTTCCTCTTCCTCTGCCCCTCTCCCCTTCTACCTGCACCTCTCTGCAATCTCCAAACATGAAGACTACTCTGTCTCTTTCCAAACCATCCGATGACCCACTGCGATTAATTGTTCTCAAAATTTTGAATAACCACATTATATTCCTTGTTTTGCCCTCCTAACCCTTCGCCCCTTCCTTGTTAGGACCCACTCTGAAACTTTGGAAAACAATTCACGAACAACACCTGCGAAAATGTAGTGCAGTACCATCAAAACTGGACAACAAAGCACAAAGTGACATCATAAGTTTATATGATCATTATTCCACCAAGTGTGGTCAGGCTTCGGCCGGCGGCCGGATGGATAGGGGTATATAGAAATTTGGCAGAAGGCGCCTTTAAGACAATGAAATTACGCTCACTCTCCACAGGTCAATCGAGTTTAGGTCATTAAAGTGGTATCGTCGCTACTATAAATACAGTAACAAGCAAAGTGGACAGCAGGGTAGGAAACCCGGTGAAGAGGGCAACAGAACCCCAATGAAGTGGACAAGAGTTGAAAACAGTATCCACAAAACAAACAATTGCTGCATGCGCTTTCAAATGTTTGCAAACATTTGTAGGCTTTCTTTTATCAACTCTGCCTGACAAACGTTCACACTCCCCAATCAGCTTGAGTGACCAATGACTTTTGGAACCACTTCCGCACCTGGATAGGGAGCGGCGAACTGCGTTGGACACACCAGTTCTCGACTGATCACTGAAGTTAAGCAGCGCAACCCCAGCTAGTACTGACATGGGTGGCCGCTTGGGAAAACTGGGTACTGCTAGTTCCCAAAAAGTCGTCGCATTAGTGTAGTGTCTGTGCAGTCTCTGCATAAGAACTATGCTGTGGACGGGGCTCTAATGACCTTTGTAGTTGAAGGGCCCTAAAATACCAACAAACAACAACAACACACCTGGATACCAGAGTAGCAAATTACGTCTTTATCAAAAATGTTGAGATATCCCCAAACAACAAACATTTGTTCAGTGTCCCACCATCCACGAGTTCGCAGACCTCCGATAGATCTTTCCAGTTTGAAAGCAAAAAGCAACTCCTACCCTTATCCTGCCTATGGTAGGGTCGGGCACCCATCTTGTCCCTCTGAATGGATACAAGGGTGATATTTTGGACAGCGTTTTTCCGCCGCCAGCTGCCGACCAAAGCCGCAACCCCTATGCTTATTTACCGTCGGTCTACTACTCGTTGGGGCATTCCAACGAGCTCCTACACCTGGGAATTTGGCCTCATCATGGATTCGTTGGTGTTGTAGGGCCCTCCACTGCGTAGTTCTAATGCAGAGACTGCACAGACACTACACTTTGCGACGACTTTTTGGGAACTAGCAGTACCCAGTTTTCCCATGCGGCCACCCATGTTAGTACTAGCTGGGGTTGCGTTGCTTCACTTCAGTGATCAGACGATATTTGGTATGTCCAAGCAATACAGTCGCTCCCACACCACACGAGACCTCGGTTTCACTTCTCATCAGAATGAAGGCGTAATCGGAGCTTCTTCTATCCGGCCCGAAAGAAGGCAACCTACCTCGATCCAGTGTCGAACCCGGAATCACTGGCGCAGTAAGTCAGACACGCTACTTATTGCGCCACCTAGGCAGGTCCTTTCCAGGTTGAAAAAGGAATAAAATTCAGTTAAGAAAATTGAGCCCCAGGCTACACATGGGGTGGGGGAGGGCCTGTATTATGCTGGACACACCAGTTCTAGTCTGACCACTGAAGTTAAGCAACACAAGCCCAGCTAGTAGTAACATGAGTGGCCGCTTAGGAAGCCTGGGTACCACTAATACCCAAAAATCGTCTCGTTAGTGTAGTGTCTGTGCAGTCTCTGGACTAGAATTTTGTTTGTTGGTGTTTAAGGTCCCGTCAACTACAAGGTCATTAGAGACCCGTCCACTGCGTAGTTCTAATGCATAGACTGCACAGACACTACACTAATGCGACGATTATTGGGTATTAGCGGTACCCAGCTTTCCCGAGCGACCACTAACTGGGGTTGTGTTGCTTAACTTCAGTGATCAGACGAGAACTGGTGTGTAAAACGCAACTCGCCGCTCCCTCTGCACTAGAAGCATGCAGTGGACAGGGCTCCAATGACCTTACAGTTGAAAGGCCTTAAAAACACCAAAGAAACAAAAAATACACATGGGGGAGTGATTGTGCCTCCGTCGCCCTAAAACGGGAAAAGAAGAGACGAAGAAGAATGACCCTACAAAAATGAATTTAATTCTTATAGACATTCAATGACAAGTGATAAGTCGAATCTTTACCAATAGTTATCTTCTGACTAGAAAAAAGTAATAATAACTCATAATGATAGTTATTAACTACTTATTATTTAATAAACAGAGATTTCAGACATAAAAAAATTAAACGAGAAGAGAAAAAAACAATAGGAGCCGAATATAATTATTTCTGTACTCAAAAAAACTAAAAACGACATCAATAACAGCTCTAATTGAGCTGATTATTGTAATAAATAGTCTTGACAAACGTGCGATTGAACCGAAGAGCTTGCGAAAACCACTGCCAAAAGCACTGCTGATACCGAACACCCAACCAACCAATGGGACACGGGTCATTATTCTCCCTAATTGGAGCCAATTAAACGAAGTAATGCAGTGAGAAATGACACATCAATAAAACAAGCTCTCATCTTCTTTACAAACCCTTTTCCCGCCGATGGTAGAGCCGCGGGCCCACGTTTGCCCCATTCCAGTCACAAAAGAGCTGCATGGTATTTTGACGCAGCCGATTACCAACCTAATGCTACAACATCATCATCATACCCTTATCCCTCCTGTGACAGGGTCGGGTCTGCGGGTTCTAGCCTCCCTCCAACCAGGTCCCCGTCCACCCCACACACTACCATATCCCTATAGACAACTTACTCCCACGTCTGCTTCGGCCTCTCCCTGCCCCGTTTGTTTATTGTTGCTTTAGGGCCCTCCAACTACAAGGTCATTAGAGCCCCGTCCACAGCATAGTTCTTATGCAGAGACTGCACAGACACCACACTAATGCGACGATTTTTGGGTATTAGCAGTACCCAGTTTTCCCAAGCGACCACTCATGTCAGTACTAACTGGGGCTGCGTTGCTTAACCTCAGTGATCGCACGAGAACTGGTGCGTCCAACGCAATTCACCGCTCCCCCCCTGCCCCGGGTGCTTCCAATCACTTGCATTCCGGTAATGGACCGCTAATGTAACTCTTCGCATTTCGTGCCCATCCCACCTCAATCTACTCTCCCTCATTTCTTCCGCGATGTCCACCACCCCCAGGCTACCTCTAATATACTCATTCCTAATTCTAATAGCTCTTGACACCCCATGAGTGGGGTGTACCGCAGAATTCACATCTTGGCTACCTATTGGCATTCTATTGACGTGGCTCTTCCTCACTGCCGAAACTCTCTGATCCATATAACATAACTGGCGTAACCACTGCCCTGTAAAACTTCCCTTTCAACTTTATTGGGACCCCCTCTCTCTAGCCCGAAAGAAACAAAACCACCTTGGGTCAGGATCCAAAGGATTCTTTTATCGTGCTTCGGTACTAGACTCGATGACACCAGTGCAGATAGGAGGGGAAGAGAGAAAGGGTGCCAAATTTCGCGACTGACCCTTGACCTCATTATAAGTAGCATTACAAAGAGAACAATTGGACACAGAAATATGAGAGATGGAACCTACGTTTAACACACCATTTTAGAGGTTCCAAGGGCAGTATGCTCCAATTTGGAACACTGGGGAATCGATCCTACACATGAAAGGTTGCCAAATTGGAGGAGGTAAAGAGTATGAGGCATTCGCTTTTAAAAATTCACCGTGTCCTACGACGAAAAAATAATTACCCACCTGTCGCCGTAGTCCGAAATATTTATCCTTATATAACCTCTGCGAGCAACAACCAGAATGAGGAGCAGGAGGACGAATTTATTGGTCAGTGCACGGTGCCCCTATTTTGAAAAAATACTCTCCTCTCTCTCGGTCACCTTGTTTTAGTTTCTTTAAACAACTAAATGACAACGGATGTATTTTAAAATTATCCTGCACCCCGCCGACAGGGCCATCTATTAAAAATTATGTATTAGACCTACCCAGAGTGGGACAAGGAAAGATTAGAAATGTCCCACTGGAGCGATTACGAGTAAACGAAAATTCCTCCTCGACTTTCCAAGCAAGAAAAATGAGACGACACCTGCCGGATAGCGTAGGCATCGCAATGGGTCAAACAAAATAAGAGTGGACCTTCTCGTCAGTGGGTAGCTGACCAACGCCCTCTGTCTGTTGTTAGTCCCCGTTCGGGAGAGGGCAGGAGAGGGGGTTCAACGAGACCGAAAGTAATAAATATCGGATGAAAGTAACTAAGTAAGTGCCTGAGGTTTATGAGTACAGGTCAGAAGGTCAACATCAAAATATTAAACAATACTGCCACGATTCATAACTGTCCACAAGCACACGTCCATCTGTCAAAATATTCGTAACAAACCATGCAAAGACCCCCTTCTCCTCTCTCCCTAGCAGAACGTAACAATTACACTCGAGTACACCTGCAACTAGAATGACAACTTCCAAACTGTCCCGGGAATGAAGACGACACACCAGACAAAAAAAAAGCAGACAGTGAAATCTACGACCCCCCTCTCCACCCCGCTCTACAAGTTCATTAACTCGGACTCTACCAGAACCTGTCCCACCCCCTGTTCCATTAATAAGTGGAAATTATTCACACCCATGACGTTGCAACCATGGAAATCAGTTATCAGGAAACCAGGCCGCTTGGACATTCTCTCTCTGTTACCTCTCCAATTCTTGGTACACAACAAATTCGGACCAGAGGTCGGAGACTTAATTCTGAGAAGAGAAAACCCTCAAGTCTCTCTGACTTCCCGAAAAGAAAAATTTAGCTGGTACCTACACCACGAGAGACGTACAATGTCACCTGTCCTGTAAGAGAACATTGAAAAACAATTCCGAGTTCGGCCCTGGATCGAGACCATGGGTTTTATGTAGCTGGTTCGTGTAGCGTGTACCAAGTGACTTCTGCACGGAGAAGAAGCTTTAACCAAACGGAGTAAATTAAGGGTACAAGTTCAGTAACACTTTTAAGGTGTAGGAGATCGCTCCCAGGCGTGGGTGTCGAAAAAGAGCCCTCCAAACGAATCAAAATGGGCCAACGATACATAAGCATATGGGTTGACTCATTGGGTTTCGGCACCTGATTGCTTATCTGTTTCAGTTGTTTGTTGGTGTTTTAGGGCCCTTCAACTACAAAGGTCATTAGAGCCCCTTCCACAGCATAGTTCTTATGCAGACACTAATGCGACGATTTTTGGGTATTAGCAGTACCCAGTTTTCCCCTAGCGGCCTTGCTGCGCTGCTTAACTTTAGTAATCAGAAGAGAACTGGTGTGTCCAACGCAATTCGCCGCTCCCTCATCTCCCTATATCTGCTTCAGGGGTACGATACCGCGCCACATGTAGAAAAGGGGTTACTGAAGTTAAGCAACGTAACTGGGTACCGCTAATACCCAAAAATCGTCGCATTGGTGTAGTGTCTGTTCAGTCTCTGCGTTAGAACTACGCAGTGGACGGGACTCTAACGACCACTGCAGTTGAAGGGCCCTAAAACACCACAGAAACAAACAAGAAAAAGCAATTAGTAGGGTTTTTGGGTTACTTGGCGCCGCTGGCCCACTTAGTTCTGGAGGTAATTTACCGACGCCGGCAAGGAGGGCGAACGTCAGTTGCTCAAATCATGCCCAACCACACGGATGTCTTTCTCTGGGTAAAAAGGATTCATTTCCACGCAGTAAAGACACTGTAGCACCACAGGGGGCCTCCGCGATAATTCGCATCGAACGGAAACCACCGGGGCTTTACCCTCCCCTGGAAGTATCCCCGGGATTCACAGGTGCTTTCAGAAAACAATAGCCAAACTGTAAAAACAAATAGGCAATAATGGGAAGAGAGCAATCCGGTTACATCATTATTTCATCGTCTGTGCCAACTTTTCTAAGACTATTGATCTTTTTCGAGCAAATGACCACCGTGACGACGCGACGCGTCGGCCTGAACAACATGGAAAACAAGCAGGTCAAACTAATGACCTTCCAAGTGGGTCATTAAAAATTACGGAAAGGAGCTGAGGGGGGATGAGTCCGATACGAAACGAGATGGAGAAAAATCAACACACGTTCATTAAACAGTAATCTATTGAATAATAAGTTCGCCAAAACTTGATACAGCTCCGGCACGCTTCAGTGCAATAATTACAGACAGAAATAAGTAGTCATCTTAAATAGCATTGCCTAAATTCTGGGAAAAAGCCAGGCTCTAGTCTGTAAGCCTGGCAGCAACACAAACTCCTAGTCACAACCAACTGTCAATTAAGAATGACCCTAAAAACCGTCGCCTTAGCAATGCCTTAGAAAACGTGTTGCGCCACGCCTCTCCTCCACCACATGGCATTTCACTAAGCAATAAACATCAAGCAAAGTGAGTTGCCATGACAACACATCGAATCTTGAGTGACGACGACGTCGTGTCATCAGCGTTGTCATGACAACAGCGTCACTTTCTCCACGTGCTCTGCCCGATTTCATGCGCCTTGTCAGTATGTAGCTGCTGGATGCAATTCTGTCATTTTTGTTGTTTTCTGCAAGAAAAGTTGTTGCAGAAACCTGGTCGCCCTCCATCACCTTCTTCATTGCCTCCAGTTTGCCCCATTTGATGGCCCAATCGTAAAACGTGTAAAGACAATGAGGAGTTTTCTCCGCCCATTTTTTCTTCTTCTTCTTCTTCTTCAGGTCCAGAAGATGGACGGCCCTTAAGTATTTAACAGGTTTTCGAGAAATGTTGGGCAAAACCTTGTTGGAACTTTGCAACTCATAACATATCACCACCTTCAGTTCCTTTTTTTACCAGTGTTCCTCTCCGCCCTCTCAGAGGAATGAAAGAGAGAGAAAGAGAGTATCAGAGACCCTCCTCCTCCTCCACCCTTTTGTGTAATATTTCGTGGGGGTCGGTCGTCGAAGAGATTCGCTTGATCGCAATTATCCCTTTGTTACCTAACAAATTGTTCTTCATTACCCAAGTATACAGTTGAAAGACTGCTTAAGTATGGGGTTTAATAACCTACGATTAACTAATCGTGACTCAACCAGGGAGTACAGGGTCTTATTATTTCGTCAGTATAATTAATACATGTGTATTCTTTAATATTATTTATAACTGATATATATTCTCTATCAAAGATATTCTTAAAATAATAAATTTTCGTACAACGGGGGTACCACCTCTCCACCGATCCGGTCAGCATTTAGATATCTGTGAATTTCTCTGAAAGCATCTTTCTCTCCTCTCGAAAAAAAAAAAGGTCAGGGTCACCAGACAAAATTTCAACTTGTAGACAAAGATTCCTGGAATACCAACTCCCACTGCTCGTCCCGCACGCCTGCCTTCAGCATACTCCTCTATTTAAACCCCTTCCCCATCCCAGAAAAAAATCATCAACACAATGGGCTAATTTTGATTTTTTTTTTTTTTAGAAATGTACACGAATGAGGGTGGTCATGCATAAATTATGACCATCAATTCTGAAGTGAAGCTTCAAGAGTTGTTGTCCAGCGTTCAGTTTCAAATCGGCCGCACCTCCTCTCCTCCTCTGATACCCTTCAAAAAAGGGCCTTGAAAAGGAGGGTATATTCATCTTACGGGGAGAGTAGATAGGGACGAGACAGCATCACTTCAAAGGGGCACACCGAGCAAGTAGTTTAGCAGCAACAGAGATTCATAAACTGACCACTCTTCCATCCACACCTCGCCCCCTCCCCATTTCTTATCCATCCTACCTTAGCTACGAATTGTATATTTAAAATACGCAAAGGAAGCCACTTGAACCCGAAAACCATCAGCTAATTATTTGTCCGTCCCACGCAGAGAACTGATTCCACAGGCAATTTGACCACTGACCATCCTAGTTGACATTTCCAGTGAGATTATTTCGCTTTCATTTGAGAAAAGGGTCCGGTCTCCAATAGGCTCCTGATGGCAATCAGGACTTGGTCCATTACAGAGAGTCCAAGAGTAGAATCACTATTGATGTCACCAGATCTGTAGCGGGGGTTACACGCTCAGTCTGGCATCAGTTCAGTCCATGACTGTGGTCAGAATGACGCCAGACTGATTGTATAACACGATGACTGACAAGACTGATGGAATGGATTGACGGATTTTTAAATTTTTTGATAATTTTCGTCAGTCTGTGCGTGACTGACGTCATATTGATCGTGTGAACGCCTTTCATCAGTCAGTCACTGCTTGGAGACACATGCGCTGGATTTACCACTATGCTCAGTAGGCTGAAGCCTATGGTCTCAACGTTTAGCGGGATTCAAAACTTAAGAAACGGGCATGAAAAAGGCCTGAAAATTGAAATAGCCTAGGGCCTCTCAATATCTAATTCCGGCACTGCCTGCAACAATGCCTGTACAACTGGTGGAACCAGAGAAAGACTTATACGAGTACAATACATGTGAAACAATATGTGGGAGGGTTTCCTTCTGTTTTGGGCAAAAGCTGGGTCACTGGAGAAGAAACAGAGGATGGCAAAGATCACAGGTGGAGAGGAGGGCTGTGGGGATCAAGTGGCATGTGATACTGGCATGTCCAGCGCTGGATCACTGCAGGGGAGGGTTATGGAACCACCACATTGGAAGAGGTCCAGGGGTGGTGGGTGTTGGGGTGGAGCGGCTGGAATGGGTGGAAAAGGCAAAGGTGTTGCCTGGGTGCTGGCGGAGATCTAGGCTTATGGGTCTAGCATGAAAAATCTCACTAGCAAGGTATCTTCTTCATGCATGTATCTTGATATGTCAAAAATGGCTTCACGCCAGTTGGGGCATTGAGGGTGGAGTAGTTGCTGCATTGCTCCCCATATGGATCCGCCCCTGATCCAACGTTGCCTTTTACTACTTGTTGCTAAACCTATTATAATTGCAATACAAGCTTTTTCCTTATTGCAATCCATGGTTTCTTTTGCGCAATCAGGGTTTTTGAGGAGACTGATGGTCAGTCTGACTGATGATGTAATGTCATCCATCAATCCATCAGTTTGGCATCAGTCTATTCTTGATCACGATCATGGACTGAACTGATGCCCGACTGAGCGTGTAACCCCCCGCTTATGAGAGGAGATTTGACCTCGAAAACGTTGGCACACCATAAGAATACACCACCTCAACGGGCCAACAGTCAGGAACAATGATCAAGGCGAAATCCTTGGCCTCACAGCTACTGCAGTCAGGGTCAGATACAAACCTATATCCAAACCACTAGCGTACAGAAACCTAGATGACCAGTTTGTGGAGCAAACGGACTGCGAATTCGTAGGGTGAGCGAATAATCATGTGCAAATACAGAAGAGCAACTGACCAGTGTACGCTGGAAGGAAGTAACCTCCACGTGTCCGAAGGGGGTGAAGGAGATGACAGTAGAGCTCTCAAAATGTGGGACAAGCAGGACATATCCACATACGATGGGACAACAAACCATCCAGCAACTCACAACGCTGTCAAACAACAAGAGTTTTATTATGTTACTAACCCTTTCGCCATGAGGCACATAACCTTTAAACGCTTATTTTCACCTAGACTGACCAACACCATCACCTATTAGACAAGTAATTATGCAAATAGTTTGATAAGAGTAAGAAAAATGTCGTAAATCTCAAACTTTACAATAATAAAAACTCATTTCAAATTTTCGACAGTGCCTTCGACAGCGCCACCTACTTCCAACTCAGAAGGGGCGTTAGTTAAGAAAGTACGCCGCCAACAAATTCCTTACCAGTTCTCAGAAACCTCTCAAGAAAACTAGCTAGAGTGTATCGTTGACACCTTTTGATTATAACCCCGAAAATGTATGCTTAGAGTACACCCACCACCTCACGTACGCCTGGGCCATTCCCTCTCCCACACACACACCTCTTTTCCTGAACAAATCAACTAGTTAAAACACTGTATCAAAACGACAGTAACCAACTACCTACGCACTCAGTAGTGTACCTGCTAACAACTACTGAGAGTACCTTCAAGTCAGTTCTGGCACAAGAAAGTTGTCAGGTGCAAAGCAGCACTCCCCTCCCCTCTCCCTTGTCTCTCTCTTGCTCTCCTTCACCACCTCTTTACCTCCTCAATGACCAGACCACATGCAGCTTCTTCAATGAAATTGAACATCATTTCCAAATTCAAACGGACCTTGAGAATAACCAGATCATCCCTCACATCGCATCGACCAACAACAGCAACACATAAAACCAATCAGGATGTCCCAAATGAGAATCGACCACCCACGTTTCATCAGACAAGACAGTTCTAGGCTGACCACTCACTCAAACCTTGCCCGATGAAAGACTAAGTGCTCACGAGCCTTAGACACACGCTACACAAGGTGAACGACAGAAAGGGTGTTTAGCAACGCCAAGAAAGGGTCCTTCTACTGACCGCTGCCCAAGCGGCCAATCCTACATGAAACGTAGAATAAAGAGCACTAGGGCTTTCTCTTTTGATAACCACTGAACTCTGCAGATGTTCGGTGCCCGCAAACAGAGCTCAGGAGGCTACATCGTTTACAATTGATAAATGAACAACACATACAACCCTTCTTACACGGAAAATTATCCATCGTCTCCTCAGATCAGGGTCTAGAGGCTGAGGGGTAGAACATGGTTACGGTTTTCAAAATACACGCCCACAATTACCATTCAGTTATCCAGAACCCATTTTGCACCATGTCAAAACGACACTAGTGTCAAGGCACAGTCAGGCCATGAGATAGTTTCTTAAGCCCATAAGAGTAGGACATGGTCATCGTCTCCAAAAATCCCATCGGAAACTACCATAAGCCCTTTATGACCGGGTCTCACTGCCACTAATATCGTGGCCCAATTAACCAGCGCACTGTACATCAGACAAAGACAGGGAGTCACTGTGTCGATAAGGCTTGCCTTGCGCTACTGTTTATATGCAGCAGAGAGCGGCAAATTGCGTTGGACACACCAGTTCTCTTCTGATCACTGAAGTTAAGCAACGCAACCCCAGTTAGTACTGACATGGGTGGCCGCTTGGGAAAACTGGACACCGCTAGTATCCAAAAATCGTCGCATTAGTGTAGTGTCTGTGCAGTCTCCTGCATCAGAACTACCCACTGGACGGGGTTCTAATGACCTTGTAGTTGAAGGGCCCTAAAATACCAACAAACAACGTATATGCTGCAAAGTGGACATCAGGGATGTTAAAAGACCCTAACGGTTGTTTTGCTGCCCAATATACAGCCCTTCAGACCCACGCATTCTTGAATGTCCACACAAGACCTATAAGGTCACAAAGCGTCCCATCCCAAATGTAGCAGAACATAACTTTTTTTGAATTCTTAACCGTCCTAACAAAGGCATCATGTCACACTTTTCAGACTTCAACATTCAAGAAATGAGGCGCAATCCCAACTGGCACCACCAGGACCCGTCCTGGAAAAAGAAATTCATCAACTGCTCTTCTTTCCTTGTCAAGAATAAGATACGGTACAAGAAAACAAGCAACAACACAACCAATTGGACAAGGACACACGCAGCAGTAAGGAGTGCTATGTCCGGAGGACAGCGATTCGTAGATGATATGACATTGAAATTCTCCAACCTCCCCCTTACCTAAAAAGACCCCTCTCCAAATATAAGAAGAACGGGGGCACACAAGTATCTCACACGCACACCAGGTAGAAATAAATAAATAATAATTCAAACAAAAAAATATATATACTGTATTTGCTGCAAGTTGAGAAATAATCGCACGTGGTACATAAGAAGAATATTTGACGTTTCAAGACAACTCAACAGGTCCCAAATGTCGATTTGGGACACGGCCTTGTCCCGTTTCACTTCCAAAAATGTCAAGTGAGGTCTACCTGCCATCTTTGAACGAGTACCCAAAATAAATATTTAAATATCGCTTCAATTTCATGTCTTCTAAGATGGAGATCTAGAAAATATTCTTGGGTGTAGTGCAAGTGGTGACTGGACATAGGCTAGAGTGAGAAAGGTGAGCCAAAAAAAGAAAGAAACAAGAGGAGGAAGAAGAGGCGGGACACAGGAGGACGAGGGAAACTGATAAGAAAAGCACATCATAAAACAACATGGTGTCCAAAAACTGGTCCTTAACGAGAACAGACCTTGAATCTCTTGCGATATGATAAACGCGTTTTATTAGCGTTATCCTGAATCTTAATCTGCTTTTAAAAAAATATATTTATGTAGATATAAGAAATAATAATAATAACAAGAGCATAAAATGAGGCTGTCAGTGAAACACTCTCACGCCACCACCACATGAATCCCCCTTAAAAAAAAAAAAATTTCAGTAATAACCAGACCCTTTGGGGGCCAAAAGACTTCCAACAGAGTCAAGAAATTTGCAACCAAGACAAAAATGTCATCATATCATTATTATTATCAATTTCACTATTTAAAATGAAACTCTTAAACAACGTTTACTGTTTTATGAGACGTGAACTCTTCTATAATCGAGATCGTAATTTTAAAATATAAAAAAAAAAACGTGTGAAAGGGTGCCCTAGAAACCAAATAGGGCCATAAAAATGGCTAGCCACCTTTCCACACTTCCCTCACAATTCTTCATCACTCGCTTCTCCTTTCGGACCTAGATTTCCAATGACTTGCCCCAAAAAGCCGTCAGAGGACAGTACATCAAGTTTTCATGAGGTGCCCACAAGACTGTCAGAGGGCAGCAACACCAGTTCGTTTGTTGGTGTTTTAGGGCCCTTCAACAACAAGGTCGTTAGAGCTCCATCCACAGCGTAGTACTGATGCAGAGACTGCACAGACACTACACTAAGGCAAGGCGCAAAAATGAGGCCGCAGGGTGACGCAGCGTAACGCAGCCCTGCGAAATTCTGCTAGCAGGCAATCACTGTTACGTTGAAAGCCATTTTAGTTGACGCAAACTGCAAACCAGTATGTTGAAAAACTGCGATTCAATGTGTGGTGATTGCCTG
This sequence comes from Trigoniulus corallinus, assembly GCA_013389805.1. Classification (NCBI taxonomy): domain Eukaryota; kingdom Metazoa; phylum Arthropoda; class Diplopoda; order Spirobolida; family Trigoniulidae; genus Trigoniulus; species Trigoniulus corallinus. Next base: position 7,059,643 of record JAAFCE010004287.1, read on the forward strand.
CTAGCAGAATTTCGCAGGGCTGCGTTACGCTGCGTCACCCTGTGGCCTCATTTTGCGCCTTGCCTAAGGCCACAATACCATCACCATATCCTTATCCCGTTTGTGGCAGTGTGGGATCTGCGGGTTCCAGTCCTCCACTCCCGCCTATCTCCCACCAGGAGACTGGGGGCAAGACAGGAACCCGCAGGAATACTGGAAGAGTTGTCTGTGGGGGGGGGGGGGGGGGCCGGCCTACTCCACATTCACCGCTATAACATCGTAACAGAAAAGTGGCCAAACCGCTGTCAGAGAGTACATCCGCCTCGGTGGCGCAGAGGATAGCGTACTCCACTACTGCGTCAGTGGTTCCAGGTTCGATACTGGATCGAGGTGGGTCGGCTTCTTTCGGACGAGAGAGAAACCTCGGTGCGCCTTCCGTCGGATGGGAAGTAAAGCAGCAGGTACCCTTTCAGGACATACCAGACATCAGACATTGCATCTTCAAAAGGATGGGATAAATCCTGAGTCGTTCCAAGAGGACCCAGGTGAATTCCAGAAGCCACATCAAAAAATCTTTAAAATTGTACGTGCGCACGCAGGGTGCAACTTTTTAAATTAAAAGAACAGCTTTTCTTAACGCCAATCTTCCGAAAATAAAGTCGTAACCGCGAGACAAAGACAGTGGCACCTGTGGAGTGAGAATTCGAAAAATGCCCCAAACATCACATTATCTACCCTGGCCATTTGTCAAAGGCAATCAAACGGGGGCACACCAAGCTGCAGAATTCAGCACTCCCCACGAATCCAACTCTCCCTGAACAACAATAAAAAACAGAAGGGGTTAAAGAAGGTCAAATTAAATAACAGTCATATATCACCTAGCTGGACACTAGTCTTGTCCTTATGCAGGACCTACCAAATTTGGGGGCCCTTGCCAGAGATAGCCACTAAACCGCAGAGTGAGTGAATCAATTTGAAAGTTTTACAGACCCCAAAAATTCCTTCAAGTTCTCTCTGCCAGCAGTCACTAACCAGCCAAACCTTCAGAAACGACATCTTTCACGAGACTTTTTCAACGATGAGGTCAAAGGTCGGCCTGTTGAAAAAGTCAACAAAAACAGTCTCGAAACTCGTCGTGATGTCATTTCGCTTCACGATTTAACTTCCAAAAGACGAGAAGCAGAGAGGCAACACATTCGCCCAATCAGAGATCGAGGACGACAGGTCAGAATGCGCTGCTGGAAGAGGAAGAAGCAGGAGAAAGAGGGGGGGGGCAACCAAAAGGAGAACCACGAGGAGGGTGAAGGAGAAGTGCAAAATCACTGCAGCATTTCGAGGTCTGATATTCAAAGACGACATTTACATAGGAAGTAATCCAACGAGGAGACGACGACTACGACCACATTCTGCCCTTGTCTGTTGTTGAAATGTTTGTATATTTTCAAAGATGGACCTTTGTCCTTTTCTCTTTTTTTTTCCTCAACGACGAGCCCTTTCTCTTTCAAATGGATGGTATCAAATAAAGCTTTTCAAAATTGAAAAAGGTCATTCGAGCCAAACACCAGTAGCACACATAAATAGGATCTCTAAAAAAAAAGACAAGTCAAAACCTCTGCGAATGTGCTTATAATGTCAATAAACAAAAGAGACATTATAAAAGCGTTCGACTATGTAAGACAAAGATAAAAAAGGAGAGTGACTATATAAACGACTGTTACCAAAATTGCCACCGTAAACAAAAAGAAAAACCTTAGCAAGATCAACCCCTTAAATCTTGCAGTGCTCTTCCTTCACCCCTCTGCACACCGCTACTACTACTACTACCACCACCACCCCATATACACACAAGTATTTTTCACCTTCTTTCACACAAAAGTGAAATAAAAAGAGGCTAAAAAGCATCTCCTCGCAGATGCATCAACTAACTAAATAGACAGAATATGAAATAAAACAACCCTGACACAAATCTTATAATTGAACAAGTCTAATTTTCCGCATCCAATCTCCACTTAGTGCTTTCAAATGCATCACCAACTTCACTAAAACCTTGAATTAATTTGAACTTTATTTAAAAATAATAATAATAATAATCCTTTCCACATTCCAACCTTTCTCACCCAGATTATTTCCTCCCGAAGAAATAAAAAGAAATATTTCGCGTCGATTTCTTCAATAAAATGCACCACAACTGCCTGACTACCTCTCTCTCTCTCTACCCTTGTGATTTACACCATCACAATAATCGAGGGGAATCCATAAAGGACACGGGACATTAGAACTGATTCACTTGTAGATTTTACGAGCAGCTCAATCAGTAAGGTCATTTCTCCTGTTGATTTCTTTTTTAGAGTGGTCATCATCTCGCTTCTTGAGCTCAAAAGTTTACACGACATTCCTGTCCATCTCACTCCTCGCCAGGCGGTCAGAGGCCGAAGCAAGGCTGATGATTTTCGCATAAAAAGGACAGAGACCTAAAAAGCACCTTCCCCCATCGCGTAGGAAATAAACATGTGGAATCATGAGTGGATGGATGACGTCACTTGAGTCGCGTCCATGAACCGTTCAACGCTCTTAACCGGATAGAATCAGGACCAGATGATGACCGCATTGGATTATTTAAAGTCCCTCATCACAAGTGCCAAGGTTACTTGACAGGTTATTGGGAGGAAGGAAGTCAGATGGCCACAAGTCCCGGTGGGGAACGAACGAACCTCACGACGAACAGGACACTGCTGATGGTTCACCATATAGGTTATTTGATGCCGGCCTATCAACACACCGACACCAGGAAACGAACTACTGCACTAGAAAAGGGAGTGACTATTGCATTGGACACATCAGTTATCGTAGCCGCTTGGGAAAACTGGGTACGGCTAATACCCAAAAATCGTCACATCACCGTGACGTCTGTGCATTGTGCACAGACTCCTAAAACGCCAACAAAACAACAAAAAAAATGCACCAGGACCCTCTACCCCTGCCCCAGGCCGACCTACATGTATATTTTACTATGATATTGCATGCTGTGGGTGACGTCATATGGAACCAGGGCGTTACTGCAATCCCATGAGAACGGAAATGCCCCTGGTGTCTCCCTCCACTTCGTCCAGGATCGAATCCACGCCATTATGGATTAAAGAATCAGGACTGGGACAAATGAGCCACCGATACGAGAGTGCACAACACGGGACCATGACTCTACTGCTTTCCATTTCGTCCGAAAGGAATCGCCCACGGAAGCCAGATTCGAACCTACATTACGCTACCGATATAAGCAAGGGTCAGAAAACAGAGGAATAAGAGGTCAAACGCGTTACTGATCTCCAACCAGCTAACGATGGCGTCTGTGTTCTGCAACAGGATTTGTCAGAAACATAACCCAGTGTTAAATGACGTACATAGAGAACCCTCAATAACCCTTAAATCACTCAGGAGTCCCTCAGTGCCGTATCCTGCACAGATTCCTTACCGAACCTCAGTCTCATCTGCTTACCAGGGCGCAGGACAAAGACTTGGGAAGTGGAGGGGATACAGAGATAAAACAAGAACTTATTCCGCTGTTCTTGTCTTGATAAATACCAAGATAGTTAAGTGTTAACCTCATATCCCAACAATTTGGTCATTTTTTGTGAAGTCCAACCCTCCTTCTGACCTCCCTGGTGTTCTCACCGTGCAGAATATCACCCTCCCTAAACTAAACCATCTATAGTCTCATTTATTACCAAGACTCTTGCAGAGATCTTCGGTTATAAATTCCAGCAATGACGTCGTTTATTATCTAATTAACCATTCGCATCAGATTTTTAAAACTAATACATTAAACACACAGGTAACCCCCCCCAGCACCTCATCATCCTCTCTTCTGAGGGATGACGACCAACACCTCCTCTTCCCCAATCCCCAGTCCGAGAAAGCTCCCCTCTCCAAGGCAACAAAAATACATATATAAATCGACTACATACCATTCATTATAATAAATGATTTAAAGCCAGTTAAACATTGGTGAATTGGGCATGAATCAAGTACCTGGCCTCATCTTCCGACACATCGACCATATTTTGAACAGCATGGGGCCCTTAACCACTTTACATGATCCACTTGAATCCACCAAACCTCACACAAACACATCTATACACTATTAGGTATCCTCCCCCCTCTCCCTTCCCTCTTCGTCCTCCCTATCCCATCCCATTTTATTTATCGTTTTACTTTTAAAGACTTAAATAAATAAATACTCTCTCTCTCTCTCTCTCTCTCTGGTTCTCTGCATGGGACAGGCCCGTTTATCACGAGGCAATTATTTCGGTGCAAATGCAACCTTAGCAGCACCAGTAGTGGTTGGGGATACGAGGAATTCGGACTTATGATTGAAAACCAGAACGATGGACCATATTGTAATATCATCTGCTCATGGGACGGCGCGAGACTAATAAAAATAAATCCTCTCATTAATATGCATAGAGGAGTTACACCAAAAAATATAGGCAGGAGTGGCCCTCATGGACAACCTGGAGGAAGACGGACGGTAAAGAGATAAGACAGTAGGGGAAGGAAGGTAGGAAGAAGGACGGGAGGTAGAGGGGGGATGGGTAGACAAGAGGCAAAGAGAGAGAGGACGACACTAAAACAAGGGTGATGATGATGCTGATGGCTGCAGTAATGGAAATATCCGAAATGAGGCAGGCCTGTCTTCAGGTACATCTGCGTGAAGGAGGAAGGGGTTGGTTCGTGGCTCGACACTTCTACCCCACCCTGCGCTCCATTTGTGTGTGAAAAAGAGCGAGAGAGTCAGCTCAGTCAGGCGATGGAGTGGCTGATTTTAACACTCTCGTGTGAATGATCTCTCACGCCACAACACCAGCTGTCCCGTTGTCAAAAACAAACGAAGACACAATTGGGAAGGTGATCCAGTGCTGCAGTTGGACCCCTCAGATGCATAGTAAGGGATATAATCAATCGCCAACAAGCAGTATACTAATACAGAAAGTAAGGCAAGGCGCAAAATGAGACGCAGGGTGACGCAGAGTGTAGCAGCCCTGCGAAATTCTGCAAGCAAGCAATCACCGCACATTTAAGCGCAGTTTTTCACCATATGTACTTGCATCAAATAACAAGAGAACTTCTCTGCTTCGCACCGCTTTTGTTATTGTCACGCCAACTTCACGCAGGAAACTGCGGCATTGGCACTACGCTCCGCAGGGTCACGTGGCGCAGGCACTGAGTCACGTCACCCTGCGACTTAACATGCGCAACTACATACTATCATGTGAGCCACAGAAATTTATAGTGAGTCACCCTGCGCCGCCTGAGGAGACTGCGTCTCATTTTGCGCCGGGCCCTGTCCACTAGCTGCTGAGCAAAACGCTCAAAAAACATCAGCGGATGTTAAAAAACCGCACGAAAAGGTTTATGAATGCTAACAGACGTTCCAACACGTTTGCGAATGTTTAAGCACAGCCGAACACGTTGGCAAATGCTAAAAAAACCATCTGGGCGACCCAAATGACACCTCAATCGAAACCTTAGTAAAGGCAGGACATAACTAGAACAATTTTCGTTTGTTGGTGTTTGTTGGGCCCGTCAACTACAAGGTCATTAGAGCCCCATCCACAGCGTAGTTCTAATGCAGGGACTGCACAGACACTACACTAATTCAACGACTTTTGAGTATTACCGGTACCCTGTTTTTCCAATTGGCCACCCACGTCAGTACTAGCTGGGGGTTACGTTGCTTAAACTTCACATAACTAGAACAAAAGCTCCATCGCGCGAACAATGAACACACACAAACAAACACTGGCGGAAGAGGGGTGTATTTCATTAAGCCCTAGTTTCCTCACTACCAATCACAAGAAAGGACCAACGTACTACACCATCCCAGTAGCACGTCCAAATATGAGATTATGCATCAAGAAACGGTGTCCCAAATCGTAATCGTGAGGTAGAGCCCATTTAGGTCCTCTACAAACGTGTCATGTTAACTTCGGCCACTTCACGTTGAATTGTAAAAGTACCCCCTCCATTTATCTAGGGCATTTCTTTGGTGTTTTAGGGCCCTTCAACTGGCCATTAGAGCCCCGTCCACTGCGTGGTTCTAATGCAGCTGGTACTACGACGATTTTTGGGTTTTAGCAGTATCCAGTGTTCCCAAGCGGTCACCCATGTCAGTACTAGCCTGGGGTTGCGCTGCTAAACTGCAGTGATCAGACAAGAACTGGAGTGTCAAACGTAATCCAGCCGCTCCCTATCTAGGGCAGAAAGGATACGCCGAGCAGAAGGTAGTGAGCGGTGGTCCTATCAAGATCGGGGAGGGTCTCACAGCTCCCTCCACACACACATTAGTCGACTAATACTGCATCTAATATTCATCGTGACGCTCATTTAAAATTTCCCTCTCCATTGTGCACCAAAAAATTAGGCGTGCGTGTGAGTGAGAGAAACAGAGTGACCCCTCTGTGGCCCGTCGACATCCGTGCAGAGTAGCAGGCACGCAGAGATCCATAATTACCAAAACCATAATAAATAGACAGGTTCGCGCCATCATCTCTTTCTCCAAAATTTTAACCTATTTTAATAATATGGTATTTTTCGGATAGATTTGGGGCGGTTGAGAATCAGAAGAAAGATGAGTTGACTTTGAGAGGGGGATCTAGAAAAGGAAGAGGAGGACGGGTGTAAAAAGACCCCCCTCCCCTCCTCCACAAAAAAAAAAAAAAAAAAAAAAAAAAAAAAAAAAAACCCCCCCAAAAAAAAAAAAAAATTCACACCTCCCCCACAAAAAAAAAATAACCCAAAAAACAAACACAAAAAAAAAAAGACGCGGGGGG
>JAAFCE010004287.1:7066548-7114552 GCA_013389805.1 Trigoniulus corallinus
AAAAAACCCCCCCCCCCCCCCCCCCAAAAAAAAAAAAAAAAAAAAAAAAAAAACGAAAAAGGACGCCCCAGTTAACCAAATTAATATTTCACCCTCTTTCCACATACAGACAGCATAGTCCAACATCGCCGCCGCCACACTTCGGACGGGTAATGAGATGCACCTACAGAGGAGAGATACTGTGAGAACCAACAGACTAGATCAGGAGGGACAACAGGCCCACTAACCAGACTCCATCAATGCCTGAAGCTATCAGGGTCCTATGTGAGAACGAACCACATTACTGCTAAATGAAGGTCCGATTCGCTTTCTCATAGATAACTGCTCCCAACTGTACTCATAAAAAAAAAAATTTTTTTTGGTGGTGGGTAAATTTCAAACGTGGCCCATCCCCGAAAAGTGTGGTGGATGCCATTTTTTATAAAGGAGATATTAATACCTTTGTCCATACTGCACCTGGCCTGAAATTGGAACACAATTTTTGAGAGTAAGTGAACATATCAAATATCAGAATTCTGCACCCTCCATCTGCCTCACTCTCACCACAGCTCCTCTGAACCCCATTCCGTCTCTCACCCCCCTCTTACTGACCCCTCTCTTACCCTCCCCTCTCCTTCAGAAAACAATACATTTTGATGATGATGATGTACACGACTGACCAGACCCTGCAACACAATCACTGATGGAAGATGTTATAATATTTAAGATGAAAAAAAAATTGAGGCACCTCTACAGCCCCCCCCCCTCCCAAAAAAAATTTTTGTTTTAAATAACTATAATTATTATAAAATTCCCCCTTGTTTTCCTGATAGAAAAATTAGTGGTTATGTTATTCACTTTGCAAAGATAAGAACAAAGATCTTAAAATGAAATGAAAGGGTATAACATTCAAACCACATTTTCGGGGCTCCGTAATTGAATAAACGGTTCCATTCGGCAACCTTATTTTGACACCGGATCAACGAGAAAACAGCAGAATACCTATTAAACAACGAGAAACTATCTTCAAATGGGATGATACAAAAGGGAGGAGGAGAAGAAGGAGAAGGAGGAGGAGGGGGGGGGTTAAAATTTGAAGGTAGAGGCGTTTCCCTACAACTGCGGTTGAGAAGAAAGTGGAAGGACGTAGAGCGAGAGGGTATCGGGCTACCTTCATTTCCAAAACTAAAAGTGCCCTAATAAAATTTCCTCTCCTCAGTACAGCATTAGTATGCTATAAAACTCTACACAATCTTTTAATTTGGCAAGAGAAGGGGAGGGGCAGCAAGGGCCGGTCAGCACAATTAGTCACGTGTGTGGCTATTTAATAAATACCACACCTAGCCTTTGGCCACCACCAAACCACACAACAAGCCTTGGGCACCTAAGAAAAATAGATTAAGACAGAGAGAGATTCATCCCTCTGAATAGGTGGTCTAAAACGTAGTTAATAAAAGCAACTAAAAATGGCTCTGGCCCGTTGCCGAAATCCATATATGTACATCAAAAAGGGGCGAATGATCACCCGCCTGCCCACTTCCGGTTGGTATAGGCTAAAATATACAGGAGAGAAAAGTCGGGAAGTCATATAGTGGAAATACACAATTTCCGACTGTGAAGGGAGCGGCAAGTTGCGTTGGACACACCAGTTCTCTTCTGATCACTGAAGCTAAGCAACGCAAGCCCAGTTAGTACTGACATGGGTGGTCGCTTGGGAAAGCTGGGTACTGCTAATACCCAATAATCGTCGCATTAGTGTAGTGTCTGTGCAGTATATGCATTAGAACTATACAGTGGACGGGTCTCTAATGACCTCGTAGTTGACGGGACCTTAAACTCCAACAAACAACAACAACAATCAGAACTACACAGTTGAAGGGCCCTAAAACAACAACAACAAATCCGACTGTGAAAAATTATTATGGGTCCAAATGCTTACAAATCGCCAGGTCGGGCTTCGAACCGGGAAACGCTGAATCACGAAAAAGCTGATGAAACCCACACCTGAATCATGCATCCTGTGTCTACGGTAGTGAAAGCTGCCATTCCCCACTCAAACGGGGCATACCCCATTTCGGGACCAGAAAAAGCCACTAGTCCAACGTGTCTCGGTTTATGCGGGGGCAGAAATGCCAACCAATTAGGACCACTACTCATTTGCTCAGATGGAAAAACGATTTGGACATTCCTCTTATCCAAATGCGTGATAGCGTTGATGGCTCTGGGTAACGCGTTCGACTCTCGCATCCATGATTTCAGGTTCAATCCAGACTAGGTGGGTGTCCTCTTCGCTGGAGTAGAGAGGAAATTGTAAGAGTTGGCTTCCTCCCCAATACCGGGGGGTGCAAAATCGTCCTGGCCTTGGTTAGAATTGAACCTACGCATCCTTGGTTTAATTCTGGGGTCGGCTGAAGCCTAGGAAATACCTGCCTCGCGGGCGCAATAGATAGCGTGCTCGATTTACTGCGCCAGTGGTTCCAGGTTCAATACTGGTGAGTTGGCTTCGTTCGGGCGAGGGAGCAGCCCCGAGTGCGCCTTCCTTCAAATGAGAAGTAAACCCGAGATCCCGTGTGGTGTACGATGGCAGTTGTACGCCAAAGAACCCTCTCTACTATGCAACGGGTAGATGAGGCGAAATTTCCAGGTGTAAGAGGCTCGGTGGAGTGTCCCAACGAACAGTAGACCGACGATAAATAAGTATAGTGGGTTGCAGCTTTCGTCGGCAGCCGGATGCGGAACAGCAACGTCCAATAGATCACCCTTGTGTCCATTCAGAGGGACAAGATGGGTACCCGACCCTGCCAAAGGCGGGAAGTGCTTGCTGAAGCCTGCGACACTCAGCGTCGCCTATTCATTATGCAATCCTTTCGGAGTTCCTAGTAAGTCCACCTCACAAATTAAAACCTTCACGGATTTTGTCCGTAAGGTACACGGGCCCTTGAACTCTCTTTGTCAGACTCATGACAAACGAATATCTCTTAAACAACAGATGAAAAAAAAACCGCAAATATGAGCAACTCCGACAGGTGAGAGTAGAGTCACAGGTAAAAAATGTGATACAAAATATCACTCAACGTCACACATACAATTCCCATCCTCCCCCTCCTCTCTTGAATGGGGCAGGGGTGAGAGACAGAAGAAATAAAAAAAGCTGTATCATAAGGAGAAATGAATTTAACAATAAATAACTCAAAAAGTGCACAGCAATCCACATATGCTAATTCAGATCCGGGTGTGCAAGGTGCCACTCACTCCTCCATACAAGTAACTGCACGTTCTCTCGACCATCCCATTTAGTAATTTACTCTAATATAATAATGACATCATTTTAAAAATAGTTTTCAAACTAACAACTTATCAACATCATCATCGTCATTATCAACAACAACAACAACATATCGTCGTCGTTGTCTTCATCACCGACCACGATTCATCATCACCCTGACAGCTCTCTTCTTGCAGAAGGGTGCAAACCAACGCACTAATCAACTGATCACCAATTGCTCAAACGCTTTCGCAAAATTTCTTTTAACAATATCGGCGGATAATGGTTCAAAATTGGTCACAAAAACAACCCCTCCATATCTTCCACTAAATTACCAAGCGTTGATTAAAAGCCACAATTTAACACAGGACTTTTAACACATACATCACAAAATCCCTTCTCATTTCGGCCGTCCCATAACTCTCTATTTGGTAATAGTAACGACCCCGATCAGTGACCTCAGAAACTGTTCCGCAACACGACTGAGTCCATGTGCACCTTTAAAAATGATTAACAGTCGCGAGAAGGAAAAAAAAAGCGGGCGTAGGAGGGAGGTAGATAAACAGTTGATGGGACAGTTCAGCTCTTGAGCCATTTCCATTTCCAAAATTCATTCATTCCTTTTCCGGATCCGGGTGCTCAGTATGCTCAAAGCCGAAAAATGATCAAGAGAGAAAAATACAGACCCACAACTCCTGCACTTGCAGCATAAGCATAGCACCAACTCAACCTACAGCTCTATTAACCACTCGGGACAAATTGGAAGCCACTGACGGAATTCCTTTGCATTACCGTACAACAGCACCAGGTCAGAGGCACTTTCATTTCAAGATTTATCAAATTCTACTGAAAACTGAAAAACAGTCAAAGAAAGATACTGTATGTCGATCTGAACTCCCAGAGGTCATTATTATCCGACCTAAGCCATAGGATCACCCTTCTGTAATCTGCTTTTGTGTTTGGGACACGTGGCGTGCATGGTTGCACGTCTGATCCTGGCTTCATTTCCCAACGACGAGGAGCGGCCGTATTGCGTTGGACACAACAGTTGTCGTCTGACCACTGAAGTTAAACAACGTAACCCTAGGGTACCGCTAGGGAACACTGGGTACTGCTAATACCCAATGAATGGACGGTACTTTAACGACCATTGTAGTTGAACGGCCCTAAAACAGCAACAAAAGAAATCCAACGACAGGGAAGACAGCCCCTTTTCCCGCCAAAACAGATGTTACACCGACATTACACAAACAAGAATTGTGTTAAGTGTCGGTGGCCGGCTGCATAAAACACCTCACATCGTTTGTTTGTTTGTTGGTGTTTTAGGGCCCTTCAACTACAAGGTCATTAGAGCCCCGTCCACTTTGTAGTTCTAATGCACACACTGCACAGACACTACACTAATGCGACGATTTTTGGGTATTAGCAGTACCCAGTTTTCCCAAGAGGCCACCCATGTCAGTACTAGCTGGAGTTGCGCTGCTTAACTTCAGGGATCAGACGAGAACTTGTGTGTCCAACATAATAGGCCGCTCCCGTAAAACACCTCACAGACACCAAAGAGCCAGCCGGACATTACCGAGATACGGATTGCAATGGTGATGGGGAAAGATACCACACATCGTGTGGCGCTCTCGTGTGAATCTTCCGATAAAATCCACCATCCTGAATCAGAATCGAACCACTGTACGACCGACACACGAGTCGAAATGCTACCAATGAGCTACCGCGAGAAGAAGGCAATCGCAGTTAAGTAACCAACCACCACCTAGAGGACAGGGCGTACAGAAGGGAGGTTTGAAAATTTAACTTTGCAACTGAAAACAGCAGCTTCATAAATTTGCTTTAATAAGCAGCTGCCAGATGCAGAACAGGAATCAGCACCACCATCAGAGAGAATGGGATAGTTATGGGTACATACCGAGGAGGCCACCTCTTAAAGGTCAACTGCCAACTTAGTAGACTCCAAAAAAAAAAAAAAAACTGTAGAGTACAACCTTATTTTTTATACTCTTCCATCTTTGCGGGTTGGTGGACATTTCACTAAAGGATTTCTCTACGAAAAACATTTCCTATTATTAAGAGAGAGAGTCAAAAAAAATTTTAAAAAACCACCCTCAGAAAGGTAGGTAGGTATACCAACAAGAAAAATCGCTTTTGTTTTTCACATCCAGGAGGGAGAGTTGAATGGTAGAGAGAGAGCACACCGAGCACACCATCACGATTCTGCGAGAGAGAAAAAGATGAGATTTTTTTTTAATGAAAGGGAAATTATCACACAAGCTCTCAATGAAAGATAACCTATAATTACTAAATATAAGGAATCAACTAACATAGAAAATTAACCAATTTTTTATACATACGAACAAAAAAAAACAACACCACCGATATAATATTCATCCATTAGCCACTTTAACGCTGATTAACTCGAAATTATCCATTTCCCTCCTCTCCCCCTTTGCGCTGTAAGATTCGACGAGGTAAGACCGTAAGGAGGTGAAATATACTGCAAAAAAACCATCAAATTTAAAATAAAACCACCATCATCTCAAATTTTAAATATAAAAAACAAAAATTCAGGTGAATATTTTAAGCCTAACTGGTGCTATACTTCCATTTTCGAACGTGATTCGAATTTTAGAACAAAAGCACGCAATTGCTCTCAACGCAACCTAGTGGCCGCAATTGGCAATCTTCACAACTCGATAGGGTCATCATCTAAAGACAACACCACCAACTAACCAACTATGGACATCATCATCATCTCACCCTTATCCCACCTGAAGCAGGGTCGGGTCTGCGGGTATTAATCCTTTACTCCCGCCTATCCCCCACCAACAGTGTCCCGGATTTACCACTAGGTTAAGTAGGCTGAAGCCTAGGGCCTCAACATTTAGAAGGCTTCAAAACTTAAGAAAAGGGCTTGAAAAGGACCTGAAAATCGAAATAGCCTAGGGTCCCTCGAAATCTAAATCAGGCACTGCCCACCAAGTCCCTATCTACCCCGCATGCCTCCATGTCCCTTTGTACCACCTACTTCCACGTCCGTTTTGGTCTTCCTCTACTCCTGGTGCCCCCCCCCCAATACCTGCAGTCCAATTGTTGTTTGTTTGTTAGTGTTTCTGGGCCCTTCAGAGCCTGTTTAGAGCCTCGTCCACATCATAGTTCTTATGCAAAGATTGCACAGACATTACACTAATGCGACGATTTTGGGGTATTAGCAGTATCCAGTTTTCCCAAGCGGCCACCCATGTCAGTACTAGATGGGGTTGCGCTGCTTAACTTCAGTGATCAGACAAAAACTGGTGTGCCCAATGCAATTCGCCCCCCCCCCCCTGCAGTCCCATAATGAACCTAATAAGTTCCTCCTCCCCTCCTTATCACATGCCCATACCACCTCAATCAATTATCTCTCATCATTTCTGCGATGTCTCCTACACCCAAGCTACCTCTGTCCGAAATCATGTCGGATTCTGTCGGCTGGTGACACCCCACTTACGTGGCGCAGCATTCGCCTTGCATGGTTCTTCCTAGCTGCCCAACACTCTGAGCCGTACAGCATAGCGAGCCTAACGACAGGTCTGTAAACTTTGCCCTTTCAACTTTATTGGGACCCGGCGGTCGCACAGGACTCCACTTGCCTGTCTCCACTTCAGCCATCCTGCATTGAACCTATGGGTCACGTCAGAGTTTATTCTCCCCATTGCTCTGGACAACACTAGCGAAACTCTTGCACCACTGGTAGTACCTCACCCCCACAGTGGCGGATCTAAGAGGAGGGAGCACTTCAAAAATAAAAGTGCGCCCCAAATATTTTAAATATTCACAATCCCTTAGTATAAATCTAGCAAACAATTACAATGGGTGCTCTCCTGCCCCTTAGACAACGTCCTATCTTCAGTGGTTTAGCCAACTACAGATTGGTCTGGCAGTACAGAAATGGGGATAGTAATGCAAAAATGCCTCATCAGTTGCGCCCCATTGAAGCACTGAGGGGAGGAGCAAATGCGGCATTGCTCTCTCCTCTGGATCAGCCCCTGGCCTCTCAAATTGAAAGCTACGTACTCTGTCTTCTTCATGTTCACCTTTAGGCCCCCCGTCTTTCCACTGCTGCAAAGATAACCAACTATGGACAAATAGTATTAATTTGCTGCTCCTGCTGCTGTCCACTAGGAAATATAAATGAAATAGATTAATAGAGCAAAGAAATGTTTTGTTTCTTTTAAAAGACCTCATTTTTAACAGAATATATCTAATAATAATAAAAAGAGAGTAGAATAAATGGTTGCTGTTAACTCATATTGTACCAGTTTGCACCTGAGTGACCTCTCTCTCTCTCTCTCTCTTTCTCTCTCGAGAGGAGAGACAGAAAGAGAGTTCAGCATAAATACGACAAATAACGAGACATTTTATTTTATTTGAAGTTTTTATTTGCTTCCTTATGTTATCTAAACACGAACAAGAACATTACTGGAAACAAAAAAAATATCAACGGCACCCTTTTCATCATATTTTCTGTGTCAGTTCATCTCTCGTTTTTCTGCTTTCCATTAGCCTCCATTTCTGCTTCACCTTTGCTCTCAACACCATCATTAAGTCATCCACAATGAATACAAAACAAATTTGTGGTCAACTACCGACAGTGATGGAGAGAGGGGAGAGAGAGAGAAAGAAAGAGAGAGAGAGAGACAGGGACACTGTCATTTTATTTTTGGTAACAACTGTCAAAATTTCCATGTCAAATTCACAGTCAAAAACTCACACAAGCAAGTAAATAAATTGGGGTGAAGTAACAACAACAAACAACCTGCTTTCACGACGCTGCTGTTGCAGGCCGCAGACGACGACAACAACAACAACTTTATGTGCTCACTACTGAAATTCTATTTGGAGGACAGAGAGGTCCACAATTTGTGGCCAAAACAACAAGGAAAATCCCCTGACACGTCGACGACCACCATCACTGGAAACAGCTACCTGCAACTAGATCGCGTCATCACACAATTTTCTTTTTCCAAATACAAAGGACTCGCCGCGGTGGTGTAGTGGTTAGCACGCTCGGCAAATACGCCAGTAGTTCTAGGTTCGATATTGGACCGTGGTGGTTCGGCTTCTTTCGGGCGAGAGAGAAGCCGCGAGTGTGCCTTCTTTCGGATGAGAAGTAAAACCGAGGTCCCGTGTGTGTGTGTACGATGGCGCTTGCACGTCAAAGAACCCTCTCTACTACGCAACGGGTAGATAAGGCAAAATTTCCAGGTGTAGGAGCTCGGCCCCTGGCGTCGGTAGCATTCCCCAACGAACACTAGACCGACGATAAATAAGCGTAGGGGTGGGTACAGCTTTGGCCGGCAACCGGCTGCAGAAAAAACTATGACCAATATATCACCCTGTGTCCATTCAGAGGGACAAATGGCTACCCGACCCTGCCTTAGGCGGGAAAAGGGTTAGGAGTTGCCTAAATACAAAGGGTTCTTTTAGGGGTAGTGATGACGTCACTCCTATTCGGGATGGGGAACCTCATTTACGATTCTTCTTTCCCCTCATCAAAGATTGCATTATGGTGGATACCCCTCTACTGCAATATGGGGGGGGGAGTGACGAATTGCGTTGGACACACCAGTTCTCGTCTGATCACTGAAGTTAAGCAACGCAACCCCAGCTAGTACTGACATGGGTGGCCGCTTGGGAAAACTGGGCACCGCCAGTATCTGAAAATCGTCGCATTAGTTTAGTGTCTGTGCAGTCTCTGCATGAGACCTACATTGTGGACGGGGCTCTAATGACCTTGTAGTTGAAGGGCCCTAAAACACCAACCAACAAACAAGCAACATAGGGACAATTAGGACCTATCTCACTTCCCATTCCCTACAAGAAAAAAATACAATTGGTGTCGCTGTCCTCTATTCTGAAACAAATGATTTTTTTCTCTAGGAAAGAAAGGATATTTACAGATTTAAAGATTGCCCTTTCTGCGGAAAAATGGGAGGGGGGAGGGGTTATGAAGTTTCCCTTCTCCAAAATTCGGGCATTCATGGGCTGCTCATTTTCCAGAAAACAAAGCACTTGGGGCATCCCCTTTAAAAAAAAAGGAACGCCTGGATTGCGTTGGACACACCAGTTCTCGTCTGATCACTGAAGTTAAGCAACGCAACCCCACCTAGTACTGGCATGGGTGACTGCTAAGGAACACTGGGTACTGCTAATACCTTAATCGGCGTAATTAGGACTACGCAGTGGACGGGTCTCTAATGACCTTTGTAGTTGAAGGGCCAAAAACCTCTGTGGGGACACGAAAAACGCGAGTCACGTAGTTCCTTTAGGATTAATGCCCCTTCTTAGATCTAACTCTGAAAATTTGACTGGTGATAACAGTCTTAATCATCCCGAATTGGGTACACATACGGCGCCACCAAGTGAGTACAGAATGCAGGCAGAATTTGTTAGGTAGAAGAAGAAAAAGAAAAGCAACTAACTTATTCAAATCAAAATCATTTCATCTAACACTGAAAGAAACAAGTTATGTCGCGCATACTTTGGTAAATTTAAATTTTACAGAAATTTACATTTCAATTAAAATGTTGGCACTTCCGGTCTGCAAACACTCCTCTTAATTCGTTTCATCTGCCCCCGGTACCCCCGATCACCGCATCCTCGTGATAACAGGGTGAACGACAAGAAAAAGTCTTAAGTTATTATACGTCTACGCAACGTCTTAAAAACACGAGCAGGAAAAAAAAGGAAGAATTGTGACCATCAAAGGGGTTTTGCAGACGAAATTCCGTTGAAATCACAGGCTGTAAAGGAAGTGAGCAGGGAGAAGGGGAGAGAGAGAGACAGAAATGAGGGCCAAAGTTGGAACAAACAGAGGTCCAACTGAAAGGGTTAACCCTTTATAACAAGAATCGCCGATGTAGACACCTGACGAATTCAATACGAAATTAGCCGCCATGTGTGCAGAATCCTATCTGGTTCATTACAGCCATAAAATAACTTCTGTAATTGAAGATGACCATGACCAGAGAACCAGACAAGGGCACATCACCCCGGCATAATGGACAACCAAGAGAATTTACCACCTGCAGGCCAATTCCACGCACACGGCTAAGATTCAATTAACGAGCACTTGCATTCTCTATTGTTCATGTCAAGACAAACTAGTCATGGTGCGGCCACTGACACACGACCACTGTTCCATTGCAGGAGAAAGAAGAGGAGGAATGGAAAGATGAGAGGGAAGTCATCAAGTCAACTTTCCTGAGCATCACCTACCCCCCCCCCCCCACCCCTCCCCTAGGATATTTCTAAAGCCTCGGAAATGAGGCACAAATATTCCTGCGATGCAAAAGCAGAAGATGGATGAAACCTCATCACAACACACCTGGCAGTTTTTCTTGAATTGCATTTCAACCCCCACATCAGAACATTTGTCCAAAACCACTTAATAAGACAAAGATGTCCGTCTTTGGGCGGTGGAACACTTCTGACGTACCACCACAAGTGCGACTACTGGCGGGAGTAAAGTGTATGATGGTAGGTAGAGACACTTGTTACAGGCTTCGGGACACAATAGGACATCCAGTGACTCGCCATAAGCCGACTGATAGTAGGACAATCACAGGTTCGAATACAGACAATGGGACCACTCGACGACCGATTGGAAAATGCAGGATTTCTTGCAGGCCAAATGTGAACTGTGAAACCTCCTGAAAATAGTTTGGGAGCTGTAGGACCTTTAAACGACTGACTGGAAACGGTGGGGCCTCTTAAAGATGAGGTGGATATTGCGGGACATGAAGACCGACTGGAAGCCGTGGGACCTTTTAAAGATGATTGCGAACTGGGAACTGTGGAGTCTGTCAACGATCGACTGGGATCTGTGGGACCTCTTAAAGACCCAATGGCAAATCTGAGACATGTTGAAGACTGAATGGGAGCTGTGAGGCCTGTTTAAGTCAATGTGAGCTGTGGGGCCTGTTGTAGACAATAGGAACTATGGGAGCTATCAGGCCTGTTGAAAACCGAATGGAAGCTGTGGGACATTTGACAACTGATTCGAAATTCTGAAGTCGCTCGACGTGAACTGAGACCGATTGTCGATCCAGAGGCTCGGTGGAACAAAGTCGTATTCTCATCAGAACAGTGTCACACACCTGTCCTCCAACTTCAGCTTTTGGACAGAGTTGAGCAAAACTTGGAGTGGAAGATTACGAAAAATCATGTGGTCCCCCTAACCAGCCAACAGCCTGTTTCTCGCACGGTGGCCCATGACTAGTGTCTTTGTGAACCTCAGAAAACTTAAGCTTCAGGTTCACTGCGACTATACCAACGTCAACTAGACTTTGACCGTTTGCTCCTCCTGGTCATTTTATTTAGATGATGGTTATGTTATAACCTTGTGCCGAAGGGGAAAGAGGATTTTTTGGGACCCAGGAGGACCAACCACATAGTCCCACCGCACCCCTGCAACCTCCAACTGGAAGGCGATGAATTTATTTCTCTCAAAGACCAGTAGAGAACCTCCCGTGGTCGCGCTTGAAGCAGTAAGGCATTTTTGAAGTAGTAACATTTCGGAACTGAGTTGGAGAGGGTAGACGGAGTAAAGAAGGGTGCATTGTCTGGGTGACTTTAGAAATAATGGCACCAATTAAAAATGACATAGATGGCACCTAACAGAACACCATCATTAGATCCAAACAAACAAGAAATAGCCTTCTGCTCCAAGGTCCTATAAAGTACCGAAAATTAATTCCTAAAAAGATGATCCACAGAAAAAACCTAGAAGGGTTAAAGGGCACTAACGATGTTTTAGTGCCGCAGGATTACCAAAAAAGTAATATTTGTAGTTCTGAAAAAAAAATTGGGGAGAGAGACACATAAATTGAAGGAGGGAGAAAAAGAAACAACCCTAATAACTAAGGGCCATTGCAGACCGGTCTGCGTATAAAGCCTATAAAGCACCAACACAAACCGTCCCATGGCGGAATCCTAACCAAAAAATATATAACTACCCTCTCCCACACCACATTCTCATATGAAAAATTGTAGCTCGCTGTCCCACACATAGTTTCAGAAGCCACGTCTTCACCAATATCCGTCTCGTCCCACACACACTCTCTGCACCCTTTCCTCCTTCTACTCCCCACAAAAAAAAACTAAGAGGTCCGATTATTTATCTTGTCACCCCCCCCTCTCTTTGTAGAAATATTTGACTTCCCAAAAACTATGTAGTCCACTTGGGACGGATTTTCCCCTTTCCATGTGTGTGTGTGTGTGAGATTTTTAAAGTGGTTGAGGTGCATGTTTCTTGCTCCCTTGGAGTTTCAAGAATTTCGTCCACTTCACATTCCTCATATATCTATTACGAATACCATATATATATATATATATATATATATATATATAGATACATGCATTTTGTTGAATCTTTATTAAGGGGGTTATATATTTTTTGGGAGGGGGAAGCCGGACGGCGGGGCGAGAAAAAGAGGTGCACACGTGTCCTACAAAGTAAACGTGATCTCATGAATACAAACAAAAACCCCAAAGGAAAATAAATGACTACACTAAGGTGCAACTTCACGAAAATCAAGATGGAGATTTCAGCCCTAAAAAAATTGGGAAGGAGGGGGGCGACGGGAGAGAGGAGAAGGGTAAAGGTAGGAGGATGGGACACACACAAAAAAAAAACAAGATTGGACCATCCATAAAGGATGTTGGAAAGATGAGTTTCAGAAGTTCAAAAAAAAAAGAGAAAGATCGGGACAGTGATGAGGAAGAAAAGAAAGGGTGGAGGTGCAGGGGTTGGTATAGAGGAGGGGGGGGGGGGTCAAAAAAGAGGAGAAGAGGGATAAGGTAGACATTTAGTTGAAATATTATTTTTTTAAAACATCTTTAAATAAAAAATATATACAACTTGCCCTCACTGTTCTTTTTTACAGTCTCTTTAATCATGAATTACAAGATCACTTCTCAAAGTCAAAAAGTGCTAGTTGACCTTTGACCGGAGCTTGCCTATCTTCTCTTCAACCCCCCCCCCCCCCCCGTTTTCAGAAACGCACATACACACTCATATAGTCACGTGACACGTCAGCTTTATTTCCCCTCTGCAAGTATCACAGTAGGACGTAATTTTAATCTTATCTCTCTAAAGAAAACATTACCCAACACATATGGCCACTGCAGGCCCCCTTCAAGAAGTAAAAAAAACTGTGGGGCCATCGTGGTCGCTTAATAAGGTGCTCAACAAGAAGAACAATCCGAAAGCTAGCCCTCTTCCTCTAACAAAAAGAGGAGCCACTTCCTGAGACACTTGATCGGTTACATAACCATTTTGCTCTATGTGCTTGGGACGACTGTGACAGCGTACACGCCACAAGAGGTCATAAGCATTCTCTACATCCAAAATAGTTCAAGTTTCAATATCCTCCGAGAATCGAACCTATACGCTAACAACTTACGACGAGCGGTGGACACACCAGTTCTCGTCCGATCACTGAAGTTAAGCAACGCAACCCCAGCTAGTACTGACATGGGTGACCGCTTGGGAAAACTGGGTACTGCTAATACCCAAAAATCGTCGCCTTAGTGTAGTGTCTGTGCAGTCTCTGCATAAGAACTACACTGTGGACGGGGCTCTAAATGACCTTGTAGTTGAAGGGCCCAAACAAACAAACAACCAACTTACGACGGAGATGAGATCCAAGCCTAGGACGGCCTGGGATTCTTCCGCGTAAAAAGGATTGTGGGACATGGGACACATGGTGATCAACATCTTCTATCATGCCCGAAATATGGCACTGGATCGAACCATACAATCATAAGGCCTGCACGACGCTAGTTGGAGAACATTAGTCCACAGTTCAGTGGTGTTGGTGTGTCTTCGCCCATGTTTAAAAAGTGCTATTTTCGGAAAGGATAGCAGTAGTAAGTAGGGCAAAGCAACACGATGTTTCCTAACCCTGACAACCAAATGTGTCTCTTGGGATTTTGAACAAGAAATGAGGATAAAGTTAGATGTAAGAAAACATTTCATAAAACAAGCATGGGCAGTAAGACGAAGCAGCAGCACCACCACCAACGACAGCAACTTCCAAGTCTGATTTATGCGGACCAAGTTCAAGCGTTACACAAGGCCTACCTGCCACTACAGCATCAGTCTTAGCAAAATAAAGACTGATTTAGTGGATGGGCATAATCTGAAAAGCCCCAAGGTGACAGGCTGAAGAAAAATTATATGAAAAACATAAATATATGAACACATTTAAGAGTTGACTTGGGAGTGCATCCACGAAAATTTATTAAGGCACGGTACAGGGGACACAGGGTGTGCAAGGAGGGCCAAAAGAATGTCTATGTCAGAATCTTAATAAAGCATTCGAGCAACTGACATCATCCGACAAAACCAGCTGTGGATCAGTTGTCTGTCGCTAGAGGACATCGCACAACTTAAACCTATGGACAAGCAAGAATACCCATGCTGCAAGCACCATTCAAAAGGGCACTTCCTGACGGCTGAAAAAGGCACGGTCCAGAGGTCTTCAATCATAATAAAAGACAAAATTACCACGTAATTATATCTCTTTAAGATGGGGCACATGCTGCCCTAGCTTTCTTGCTATATTTTCGGACAAGGCAGAGGGATGTAAAGGGGGGAGAGGAGTACGAAATAAAGAGACGCACTACAGCAACTTCTAAATGACCTCAGGTGAGAAACCAGAGATAGAATTTATCTCCAAGATCCGACAGGAGAAGGTCTCAAGACATCAGTTCTCTTTTAAGACACACGGGTCAGTATACGATTCATTATTTTGATTGTGGTTTTCTTTTTCTCCCTCTCCCTTTACTGACCTGTGGTCGCCCGCAAGGCATCAGTGCCCTTGCAGATCATTCCGAAACAACTCAATTTCCAGGTTTGAAGAACCTGCCAAGACAACGACTCTATAAGGGGCACGTACGACGACGTCTCCGGACACAATGCTCATGTCAGCAAGTCTTTGACAATGAAAGAGATACTCTACAAAAGACATCGTTACGAGTGGGGAAAGAGAGGTCCACCATGACACCCACCTTTTGACCAACGAGGACCACCTGCCACAACGAATAAAGAATTAAGAGATAGGTGAGTCTGATTAAAGACATCGAAAAGGGGACACATTTATCAGGCGCAGGCACACGCAAAACTCGTCTTGACAGCTAACAGATGAGGAACAAAAAAAAAGCGGGAACAGAGTTTCACGACCAACTGTCAAGACTTAAAACTGGCTGCCAGAAGGTAATGCAAGACACTTTTCTTTGAGTTATGAGTTCAAACCCTGGGCCAAACGAACGGTAAGTAAACGATAAATTAGCATAGGGGTTGCAGCTTTGGTCGGCAGCGGGCTGGGCAAAAATACTGTCCAACAGATCACCGATGTTTCCATCCTGGGGGACCAAAATGGGTATCCGACCCTGCCACGGGAGCGGCTTATTGCGTTGGACACATCAGCTCTCTCTCCCTCTCTCTGATCACTGAAGTTAAGCAACGCAACCCCAGCTAGCCCTAACATGGGTGGTCGCTTAGGAAAACTGGGTACCGCTAATACCCAAAAATCGTTGCATTAGCGTAGTGTCTGGGCAGTCTCTGCATTAGAACTATGCAGTGGACGGGGCTGTAATAGCCTTGTAGCTGAAGGGCCCTGAAACAACAAAACAAAAAAAACCCCTGCCCTAGGAGGGAAAAGCGGTTGATTATGAGTTCAAACCTTCACCTGACCAAACAGTTACAAAAAAAAAAAGCCTATTCAGTATTTCTAACCCTATTTCCCGCTACGGCAGGGTTGCTGCCAAAACCTCAGGGGCGATATTTTTACGTAGCCGACTGCTGACCTAACGCCACAGCCCTTGCCTATCGATCAGAAGCCTAACATCTTGGAATAATTTTCCTTTACTGAAGTAGGAGGACATGCTCCTACAACCGTCTGAGCCGAGTCAGGGTCGATCCTAGGATTCAATAACAGAGGACAGCTGCAGATCTCCTGAAGCGAAAAAAGCCTATCACATATCTTTAGGTATCAATTCCACCACCATTAACTGAGAAGCATAACTCAGGGCTGGAACACCATTAAAGTAGATACAGTACAAGGTCAAATAGTTATCACGGGCCGAAGTTCAACTGCCGGTAATAAGAACATAACAGACAATCGCAACCGGCACGCTTTTGATCCTTGGAAAATCATCGAAGTCAAGAAAAAAAATTGATACCTTACCTTCAGGAACGTTTCAAAAGTTTTTTCATCGCCGGCAGCCATGACAGTGCGGTACACCTGAAAATATGAAAAAAAAATGAAATGACAGCAATAAATGGAAAACACTTAGCAAATTCCGTTAAAAAGGGGGTAAAATCTAGGACTATAAAGGCATAAAATGTTAGGGACAACGACATTCTGCGCGCCATCTTAGGGTAAAATTATATCAACTACAACAAAGCAACTCCTAACCCTTTCCCGCCTATGGCTGGGTCGGGTACCCATCTTGTCCATCTGAATGGACACAAGGGTGATATATTGGACGGTCTTTTTCCGCAGCCATCGACGTCAGGGGGGGGCGAGCTCCTCACCTGGATATTTTGCCTCATCTACCCGACACATAGTAGACAGGGTTTTTTTACATGCAGATGCCATCGTGCACCACACGGGACCTCAGTTTTACTTCTCATCCGAAGGAAGGCGCACTCAAAAGTCAAAACGGGGCACTACGTAGGACACCCAAAAGGGGAGATATAAAACATCGTGTTATTTCAATCCCCATGGTCAAAACACACACCGAAAGTACATCATGACGCTTCAGGGAACTGGAAATCTGCTCAGACAACATCAGCTTTGGACTCAACTTCAATGGACCCACGATCACTTCACTGACGAGTCAAGACAAAGATTCGATATGAAGGTTGATCTGGAGAGAACCTGGGACACGCCGTCACCCATCCAACATCAGGGAAAGGAATCATTATGGTGGTGGTGTTGCAAAGAATTGGATGGCTGCAAACCACTCCTGCGTTCGACACAGGTTCCCTTACTGCCCAGAGGTATAGAGGGGAGACCTTAGAGCCGTATGTGTGACTATTCAGAGGTGCAGTTCACCGAGTTCCTTTCTATGGATCACAAAGGGGCCATATGGTGGGGGTGCACAGCTTCAAAATGCTTCTATGATGCACTTGGGAGGAAAATTGCATTGCTGTTGTTTGTTGGTGTTTCAGGGCCCTTTAACTACAAAGGTCATTAGAGCCCCGTCCACTGCATAGTTCTAGCGCAGAGACTGCACAGACACTACACTAATGCGACGATTTTTGAGTACTAGAAGTACCCAGTTTTCTTAAGCGGCCACCCATGTCAGTACTAGCTGGGATTGCGCTGCTTAACTTCAGTGATGATCAAAGGAGAATCAATTCGCCAACCATCTCCCAGGAGGTAAAGATTGCTTTGGTGCACCTGCCTCAGGGACTCATCCGTCTCACAGTATGATAACTGTGTGTCTGTTAGAGGTGACCATACCCCCAATTAGCCTCATTTTCGGCATCATCTTGCAAAACGTCAGTTTTAAACACTCTCCACTTAATTCTGTCCAGTGGTTTTTGAAACATTTCAATAAACGTGTTTATTTCCTTAATTTTGAACAAGCGTGCCATTTGCACAATTAACCATTTTTACCACTTTTTGAATAATTTTAGAAAAATAAAACCAAAATTTATGGAAAAAAAAATGTACTATTCTTATCAAATTACCCCAAATTCGGAGAGATTAATATCAAACACTATTTCAATCACAAAGTGCATTAACCAACAGTTTTAAACAATTGCAAACAAGATTTTATCTAAATATTCAGCAAATTCTTGCATAATTCTGAGAATTAGCACGAAAAATTGAATGAAGAATGAAAATCATTTCAGAAATTAAGCTGACATGTAAGTGACACACCATCCAAATGTTTTTCAAAAGCAAAAATGTTACAGTGGCCTAGGACAAACATTTTCAATTAAGAATTAAATTCAAAGGATGCCATATTTTTTTTTTTTTAGAAATTTGACAAGTAAATAAGATTTGCGTAAAAAAACCTCGCACGGCAATGTCTTTTGTACAAGATTACTACTAGATAAAATCAACATGAATCAATGATTATTGAAAATGCTTAACCTTTAGAAATAACAAGATGTTGAACAAAAATGTGCTTTTGTTTAGTGTTCGCGAACGAGCAAGAAAAAACATATCCAAACAGCTGAGAGTCTATACACATCTCATCCGTCAAATAAATAAGGTGAGAGAACTTAAATGAAGTCTATTGAAAATGGGGGATCAAAAAAAAAGACCCTTTTACACATTTAAATAGGTTCTTATCTAGATCTTCACAAAACTAATCTGATTTTAA
Source organism: Trigoniulus corallinus (assembly GCA_013389805.1). Classification (NCBI taxonomy): domain Eukaryota; kingdom Metazoa; phylum Arthropoda; class Diplopoda; order Spirobolida; family Trigoniulidae; genus Trigoniulus; species Trigoniulus corallinus. The sequence continues at coordinate 7,085,192 of JAAFCE010004287.1, forward strand.
CCAACTATGATAAGTCATCTGTATGTAGTAAGACATATTAAAAGCCTTTGAGAAAATTTACGCTTAATTTTCAAAAAAACACCGATTTTTTTTATCAATATACCATTTTCAACCTCTCTTTTCAAAAAAATAAAGAAATAAAACTAAAATTTCGTCTAAAAAAGCTTTTAAAAATCAAAACTATTTCAGAATACCCTGTTATAGTTACCGGTCGGTCGCTTTTTAGGTAGGGATTTCGTCAATCTCCCTTTTTTGGACAGAATCTGTTAGCTACTTTTCTGAAAGAAGGAACTATATTTCTATAGTAAGTTGGAATAATTTACAATTTAAACGCACCAATTGCGGTGAGCTTTGAAAACGGTAACAACGGGGGGAAAACTAGCAAACTAGTCCCTAGTATTCGGAGAAATTGTTGCGAGACAATGTTTGGAGATTTGTGCTGAACAATTCCGAGCGCACATCTATCGCGCATCTACCGTGTTTCCCCGGTAATAAGCCACTTTCTTATTTCAATTTTGATGCCGAAATGAGCACTAGGGCTTATTTTCGGGGAATGTCTTATTCTTTTCTGTAATATTATCTTTTAAAGTCAAAGGATCGGCTTTCTCGGGAGAGAGAGAAACCCTGAGTGCACCTTCTTTCAGATGAGAAGTAAACCGAGGTTCTGCGTCGCGTACGATGAGATCTGCACGTGAAAGAACCCTCTCTATTATTGAACGGTTAGAGGAAGCAAAATTTCCAGGTGCAGGACCTCGCCCCCTAGGTCCCAACGAACAGTAGAGAGACGATAAAAAGGATAGGGGCTGCAGCTTTGGTCGGCAACCGAGTGAGGGAAAACACTGTGCAATATATCGCCCTTGTGTCCACTTGGAGACAAGATGGGTACCCTCGCTTGCTACTTGTAACCTAGCCTTATGCTTTTTAGCGAGTAGTAAAAACAGTGGCGAGTAGTAAAAACGAGAGCCCTATTCTCAGTGGCGGCACATTTCTTCAATCTCGCGGCACAATGGTTGAGAATCGCTGCTCTATACTCGCCACTCCCTTTAATGAAATCACCCTGTCAGATGCAGGAAGCAAAAACGGATGTGCCCTTTGCCTTAGGGCTCTCGTAGGGCTTATTTTTGGGCAAGGGTTTATATTAAGCACATCTTGAAAAATCTTGGTAGGTCTTATTTTTTGGGTAGGTCTTATTTTCGGGGAAACACGGTACAGCCTTAATTGAATGTGTACGATGCTACACAGCAACGAGAAGAACCTTTCCTATATTGAGTATATCTGCAAAATTTCACGGTTTAGGACCCCACCCATTGGAACTGGTTAAGGAAAATGGTCCCATTGTAGAAAATAGGTCGAAACCAAGAGAATGCAATATTAGTTTGTCAAACTGTCCTCCATCAACCTCCAACTGACCCACCACGGCGGGAAAGAAGAATCGTATTCGACTACTGCGTCAAAGGTTCCAGGTTTGACACTGGATCGAGGAGTAATAGGCTTCTTTGGGGCGGGCGGGCGAGAGAGAGAGAGAGAGAGGCACCGAGTGCGCGTTTCGGTGGAGGAAGAGAGCCTCAAAGAAAAAAAACAGGCGAACGATAAATAAGCTTAAGGATCGCAACAGTAGGCCGACAGCCAGCTGCGCAAAAATACCGTCCAAGAGGAACAAAATTGGCCCTGCCATACGTGAGGAAAAAGGGTTAGTAATTCCTTGCAACCGCCCAAAAGCTCGCCCATGTGCTCTCGTGGTTCCCGTCTCTAATATAGGCTGCAAAAGGGGCTTGACAGGGCGACTTCCGGACGTCCTAACCAAGAATATGAATTAATTTATTTTGTTGGCGTTTTAGAGCCCTTCAACTACAATGGTCATTAGAGCGCCGTCCACTGCATAGTTCTAATGCAGAGTCTGCACAGACACTACCCTGTTACGACAAGTTGGGTATTAGCAGTACCTAACGTTCCCAACCGTTCACCCATGCTAATACTAGCTGGGGCAGGGTCGCTTAACTTCAGTGATCCGACGAGAACTGGTGTGTCCAACGCAATACAGTCGCCCTAAGAATAAGAAGCGCGTGTCTTTCCTTCGACGGGGTACGGCCGTATTCCCCGCACACCGCTTTTTTGTTGTTTGTTGGTGTTTTAGGGCCCTTCAACTACAAAGGTCATTAGAGCCCCGTCCGCAGCATAGTTCTTATGCAGAGACTGCACAGTCACTACACTAATGAGACGATTTTGGGGTATTAGCAGTACCCAGTTTTCCCAAGTGGCCACCCATGTCAGTACTAGCTGGGGTTGCGCTGCTTAACTTCAGTGATCAGATGAGAACTGGTGTCCCGCACACAGCCCATTCTACCATCGATCTCTAAAAGAATAAAAACGCACAACTCTAATAGAAGGAAGTGAATTTGGTAGACAAAAGTGGTGCAGGCAGAAGCTCTGCTCATGAGAGGATGTTCACAAAACACATCACTTGGCATGAAAAACAACAAATGTCTGCCCACTTGTCTTCAAAGAAAAACGGAACTGCACTTGTCAACCAAATTACACAGTTCACTGCACGAATTGCATACGAAAGTGATACGGAAGGGTGGAAGGGGGGCACAGAGTCTGATAAGAGCCTTTCTCTATGCTCCTACACCATCCACTCAGCCAATCTACATAAAATGTAGTTTGCACAACGTGTCTAAGCATTCGACTTCTTTCGGTGTCAAGTGAAACATTTCGTACCCCCCAAACAAAACTCACGGGCGCCCCTTTCATGCGGCCACTTGGTGGATCACAAATGGGACAATGACCTCCCTCATTCTCTCCTTACATAAAAAAAATGGTTCTTCCTGAAATTTGAAGGACGAAGCCCCGAGTCCATACCCCTCATTCTCTACCGTAGAAAAGGTGCTAAGAGCCTATATACCTGATATGGGACCCAGATTTCTATTACAGCGGACCCTCAAAGAGGGATTTGTTTATTTAACATCAACCCTTCTACTGTTCCAAATTCCAACAGTGAGAATATTGCCAAGGGCTCTTTCAAGTGACTTTGTGACATCCCACACACCACGCGGAGACTCACGGTTTCGCTTGCCATTCTGCAGGATGCTGCGGTTTACAATCACTTCTCGTCCAACAAGAACAACTAATTTCGGTCAGGCTCTAACCTGTAATCGTGAGACACCCGAGTCACAGAGGATGGCCAATTTGACACTGGGGAGCAGAGTGCCCTCCTACGGGACGAGAACCACCCCACAGATACGAACCCCCCACAGACAACCCAGCGAATATTCCTGCGGGTTCCAGACGCCTGGCTGAGGTGCCCCAATCAAAAGCATGTTCAGTGGACACGCAGAACCGACCCTGCCACAGGCAGGATAAGGAGATGATGATGATGAAACAGTAATATCACGATATGGGACAGGCATATCTTTTCAACTTCCTTTCTTTCCTTCTTGAATATTGGCTGATGAATTCGTGAGTGATAAAGAGGGCTTCAAAGTTACCGAATTTCGAAGAAAGTTACCACTTCCGGCTAAAGTATTAACTACGGTTCCATTAACTTGAATATCTTCAACCAAGCTCCTCTCGTCTTCCTAGAGGACTAATTGGTTGTTGTTTGTTGGTGTTTTAGGGCCCTTCAACTACAAGGTCATTAGAGCCCCGTCCACTGCATAGTTCTGACGCAGAGACTGCACAGACACTACACCAATGCGACGATTTTTGCATACTAGCCGTACCCAGTTTTACCAAGCGGCCACCCTTGTTAGTACTAACTGGGGTTGCGTTGCTTCACTTCAGTGATCAGACGAGAACTGGTGTGTCCAACGCAATTTACCACTCCCAAGACTAATTGTTAGAGGCAAACGAAAATTATTTTGAACCGTCCCGTTTAGGAATGGAAAAAGCGGTTTAGAATGCTACTTTCTTTAGCGGAAGCTAAATTTAGTACCGCACCGCCAATGTGGAGGACGATATGAGGATATCGGCTTGCGCAGAGGCAGGAGGATAGAGGAGCAGTGGTTGCGCAACGTCCACCTAAAACCAACTAACAACAGCGTTACAGAACAGGCTGATTACTTTGTCGAAAATCTTGAGCAATCAAAGGAACCCTTCAGTTTACCCATCAATGTTTTTTTTACAACTCCTTACTGACCTAACCTTTTCCCTTTCATAATAATCAGCATATTTTCGAAAGGTGCCCATTTTCAGAGAGATTCCAAAGGAGAAGTCTTATTTTGGAAATACGCCATAGTCCCTCTCGCTCCTCTCCTCCTTCATCTTCACCCTGAGACTAATTCTCATTCACCTCTCCCCGAGCCGCCACACGTTTTTCTATTCACTCAGTTTTAACATTATTTCACATGCCGGATATAAGAGGGGGCGGTTGGAGGGAAAAGTGGAGGGAGGGTTACAATGTCACCCTCAGGCCCAACTCAACGTCATCAATTTTAAGATTCTCCGCCTTTCAAATCATCAGAGAAACTTCTGAAGCAGCCACACGAAAGGAGAGAGAGAGAGAGAGAGGAAAAAGAAATGGCAGTCGTTTAGTTAAGGGTCAGAGGTCATAGGGCACAACACATACAGGGTGCATCTTTCAAAAGCCTTTCTCTTTTTCACTACACTATAACAATACTTAGTAATTAACGATGCTTATTTACATTAATTGGAGTTTTGTTCAGGTCTGACACCTCTACTATAGGGTGCATCTTGCGCCCCAGTGATGTATGTGTCTGCAGGACGTGGGCAAACTGAAAAGTTCTGTAAGATGTACACGGCGGGGAGAAGGCAGTGTGATGAAAATTCATTGTACATTTCTTTTTAGAAATTTAACTACTCAAGTCGATGCATCTCGACACCAGGTGGTATGCGCCTGGAATTTTTGTTAGTCACACGCCCTCCTTACGTGTAGAAAGAGGGAAAGTGATAAGGCATCTATGAGACTGCGGGCCCTGTGTTTACAGCCAGGCCTGTTTACAGCGGCGGGCGCAGTCATAACGGCGCAGTAGCCTCCGTCAGGAGCGACACTGTGATCATTAGCTCAAATATCAAACGCGCTACCAAAAGGCCACCTTGGGAGGTTCTTGTCGGAAAGGACCTCAAGGAATCCTTTCGATTTTCCGTCCTCAGGGTCGAACCTGCGCATTAGGAACTGGTTCGGAAGTTTAATTTTACCATGAGATACGGATAATGAATATTTAGAACTTACCGGTCCTCGGATGTCAGCAGGCAGAATGGACGTCTTGTTAACATGAACTTCAAATCGTCGTTTGGCCTCTGCCACAGTTGCCTCGTCGCCATAGGCGCCCATATAACTCAGAATTAGGGATCGTAATAAGGCAATCAAATGACCTAAAGAAAAAATAAACAAAGGGCAGGAAACGAATTAGATGGCTCTGCTGTAAAACAAGACGAGCTCGTAGGCCCTTTTGTTTGTTTGCTTGTTGGTGCTTTAGGGACCTTTAACTACAATGGTCATTGTAATGCAGAATCTACATAGCCAAGCTTTGTTGCCAAGCGGTCACCCATGCTAGTACTAGCTGGGGTTGCGTTGCTTAACTTCAGTGATCGAGGAGAAGTGGTGCGTCCAACGCAATACCGCCTCTCTCGTAGACCCTTTAACAACTCTACTCTTAGGTTCTAGTAAAAAAGATGCGTGCAAGTTCTGTAGTAACTTAAGTAGGATCCTAACAGACAAGTTTGTCAAAGGACCCCTTTTATCTTCACATAGAAGACAACAGCATTAAGAGATTGGCTCTATGCTTTAGTAACGCTAACCGAATGTTATCGACTTCAATACCCAGCCAGGCGAGTTCCACCGCCATTTTCGGCCCTTATACAATTCGAGCATCATTTTAGTATTAGAGAGGAGCAGAAATTCACAAATACGTCCCCTTATATCCTTTTTTGATTACTCTTTTCAAGAATTTTGCAGAAAAAAACGGCTTTTTTGCCGACACCGCCTGGTAACGCGTTGATAGAAAAGTGGCGAGAGGGGGGTATGGGTCAAAAAGAGGGAGGAGGGAGGTTAAGAAGGATAAGAAAACATTGGGCAGTGTCTCACGCAACACAATGTTTACAGGACAGCTCAAAATACAATAAACTCCAACTAAATTTCTAGCAATGAGACTATTTGCAGTTACTTCTGTTGACAGTACGAGACACCAGTGCAAAAAAAAAAACTTGCAGCAGTTACCCCCTGCAATCGGCAATACCCCCCTCATTTTTTTCGTGTTTTCTCCCCTTTCCCTTCTGAAATACAACAATAACATTTAGAAATCAGTATTGCATTAACAAAACAATACAAAAAAAATAAAATTCATGGCGCTCTCTGCAACGAGATACAACACACAGCCTCTATCAAGTACCTTTGATGATGTTGTTTCTTAAACAAAATTCACATTTCACAGAATCAAAATTCGAGTTTGTGTGAGGTCCTGCTTGTAGTTGGGTAGAAGAGGGGAGGGGTGGAGGAAATGAGGGTGAGTGTATGGAGATTACAAGGTGGGTAACAAGAGGGTGGAGAAAACAGGAATGGTGATGCTGTGGAGAGATGCTGAGGAGCCAAGGAATGAAGGAGGTGGTGGTGGATTATTGCGAACAGAGATGGGAGGGATGGGTGGGCCAACTCTAAGAGTAGCCAGTCACCAGGGTAATATAAGGAGAAGCGAACAAAATAAAAGTGGAGGGAGAAGAAGAATGGGATGGACAAACTACCACTAACGGGACGAAAGTCAAAACATGAATAAAAGAGTTGCAATCAATGATGGCGGTGGTGGTGAAGGTGGTGTGTACATACCATACATATTAAAAACATTAAGAAAAATGCTTCAAAAAGTGGTCATAAAAACAGTTAGGCCATCATGAGCGCCTAATTTATTATAACCACTTTTTTTTAAAGTGTTAGCTGTTGCCAAAGCTCCAGATCTGAACAAATAAAAGAGACATTTCAATGACTTCCACGGAATGCCTCAATCGTCGTTTCTATGAACTCGTTCAAAAAGATGCAAAACAACAACCAGGAATGCGCATGCGTCACACTAGCCGATATTTTTCGGCTACATCCACCCCTCCTCCCATAAGCCTCCATCCAGTTTCCAGCTTCCTCCAACTACACTGAAGCAACTATTTCAAAGGTGTGTCTGTTCGTCTCCCACGGACCTCCCAGACAGTGGTGTTTACCCTGACAAAAAATTTGCTGTCAGGACGGAGCACGTGGCCGTCTTACTCCCACTCTCAACACTTCCGTAATTCACAGGGTCGTAACTATCTGTGTTCAAGGTAGGGCGTCTGGTCTACATCCGGTTATAGTCCACCAAATTTACTGGAAAAAAAAAGCCATACCCTCTTTAGTAGCGGTCCTTAAACTTAGAAGGCCATTTTGCCAACGTCAGACAAGTCACACAAGTTCCTACATCTAAGAATTTCGGGCAGCCGAATTTCGCTGCCTGCAGGCGGTGACACAGCATTCACACCCACCGGATAATGCACAACACAGCCGTTAAACTTCCTACTCGGACATGGGGCACGTGCACCTAACGCTTGCCCCACTCGCGCCTCGACCAGAATCCATCCTTGACGCGTACGACTGGGGTCAATCGGTTGGAGCCGAGTCAATACATCAGCGGGCCCTTCTGAAGACCAACCGTGTTCGCAAGAATTCAAAGTCCCCTGTGAAGCCAAAGAATCAGTACTCTTACCTCTTACAAATCAACCTATGCCTTCTGGGGTTTGTTTGAATCGGCGGGCCGAAGGAGAAAGGGGACGTACTGAAAAGTTCAAGACGTTTTCATCGTACCTCCGCGGACACATCCTCCCACCCACCCCCAAGTGGATCAGATGGTGATCGTCCCACTGCCCCACACATCTCAGAAAGTGGATGTGTTCGTTCGACCAAAGAGCCCTAGGGTCTAAATTACAAGCAAAGTTGCATGCGACTCGTACCCCAAATCACTACCATGCATGGGCTCTTTCAGATATTAGGTCATCACTTGGGAGGCGCAGATAGGGAGGGAGGGGTGAGAAATTTACTGAACAAGGGACAATCATAAACCCACAGACGACAGCGTAGGGGTACTGATTACGAGAGAAAGGGTACGGGGTCAATTAATTTGCTCAAGAAGTAATTCATGAGTTTACCCAACCAAAGAAGGTCCATGAATGGGCATGCATTATCATCTAAGGAAGAGAGTAAAGATGTAATGTAGGGAGCAATATTAAGGGTCACGTGCTACAGCAAGCACATGGGTCATGCGTGTCAACGTCGCTATGGAAACGGATCTTACAAGCTCCACCTCCTTGGCCTTCCGTATTGAATGACATCTTCAATGAACAAACAGCCCCAAAAATGCAGTATGGCAAAACCGCTCGGTGAATCATGGCACAGGTTCACTCCTGAGCGACAAGCTCGTTCCAGACCCAGGAGGATGTGCACGAACACTTCAAACACGAGGACATGTGCGTATCTGCTGTCAGCAACAACCGGCGTATCTGGGAGGGGGGAGGTCAGCAGTTGATCAAAGTTAGGCACCAACCCCCTTTTAACGTCGGCCTGGCTAGAACTGCAGGTAATCTACCAAGGAGGAAGAGAGGGGGCGAAGGGTGTTTGTTCTCCCTCACCGGAGACGACCGACCTGCACGTTTATTTCACTCCGTGTAGAAACGGCACTTTTCCGCGCAGTTGAAGACATCATACAGGCTTTAATACCTAGGTCGAGGTTCCCATCCGGGACGAACGGTACACTCGGAGCCTCCCTCCACCCAGGAGGAGGAGGAGAAGAGGAGAAAGGTCAGCTTCCTCAACTGAGAATACGACCGTCCTACACCTATGCTTTTATCCCCGAGTTGGAGACACCATAGAGATTCAAACTGGTTCACAATTCCCATTCGGGACGAAAAATGCACTCCGGGTCTCCCCTAAGTCACAGAGTTGTAAGGTGGATGTCCAAGTGGGCAAGTCAGAGGTTACCTTTGGTCAAAGAATGAGAGATAACTCGCAAACTTGCAATCAACCTCAGCCATCGTCCCCGTCACAACTTCAGACCATGTCTGTTCCTCTGCCTTCCCCCTTCCCAAAACTGCCTGCAGGAGAGTAAATTAAGAAACCGAAGAAAATCAGCCCTGTGATGGTAGTAGTGGTCCACTGTCTGCTTTAAAAGGAAAGTTATAGTTTGATGGTCATAAACAGGCAACAAAGTTACTTGACGGAATGATTTCGAGATATAAAATGCCCCCCCTCCTCCTCCAAAAAAAGACACTCTTGGCCCGCTCTCAACGCTGTCGGGTTGGCAAGCGTGCTTTATGAGCTATTACGGTTACTTCGGGACAATGAAACGAAAACAACAAAAGAAATCGTGTTTCGCATAGTTATGCAACATGTTGCAGCTCTATAATGTCCACCTAATGGCCAAGGCACTTAAATAACCATAACTCCTTGAAAAAGAGAGTGGGGTGTGGGAGAGGGAGGGCAGAGGAGGGAAGGTGAGTGAGGGACAAAAATTCTCACCCATATCTCCCTCAAATAAAACCCCCACATTCACCATATTTTCACTACGGTGCTATTTCTGAACACAAAATGTTGCGGCTCTGGTCTCACACATGAAGGACGTGAGCGAGAGGAGGGAGAGGGGGGGGTGTGTGAAAAGGGCGGGGGTACCGTGGAGCAGGGAGACAGTAGAGGGTAAAAATCAAGAAGAGGGCAAGACAAGCGAAACTAAAATTTCACTAACAAACAAAAAGCACAACGTCGGCAGCAGGGTTTCCTTGGAATTTTAGACCGGCGTTCATTCTCATTTGTGAATTGCCCTAATGCCAGTTCACAAAATTTGGGTGAAATTTCTACTGCCACACCAAAGGGCCACCGAAATGAACCTCCCTCTCTCCACAAGAAAGAGAGAGATACACCACAACGAAGACTTAGGTGGCGCCACCGCATTAGGTTGCTAGCCGGCTGAGCAAAACACCCATGTGCTCCCCAGTACCAAACGGGTACTCGGAACCTGCCAGAAGAAGGGAAAGGGTTAGAGATGACGAAATAGCAGGAAAAACGAGTTCCTGGCAGAAGAATTAACATTCTACAACCAAAATTCTTAGGACCTTTATCTGAACCCACCAAAAGGTATTTCAGAACCAAAGGTGGCACAACAGAACCCTTTATAATGTCCGTGAGACAAATTAGGCAGAATAGGGCATCGGTAAATCAACACGTTTACAGATCCCGCAGACGAATTCTCGAACGTAACAGTTCTTAAGTCATGTGTCCCAAACCTTGCTAAGGAGGTGAAGGGGTACGTGGGTAGCTCTGGACGAAATTAAGGCGCAATCCAATTTCAGTATTCTTTAATCCTTACAAGGATGTGTCCAAAAATACTGCTGTAAATAATAGCGTCCCGTACAGGAATGATGATGGGTGGTCGCAGTACCAAACGATGGAAGGCCTTTTCGAGAGTTTCTTCTGACCCACTTGTAAAGAAATGAGACCTTTACAAAGACCACCATCATTAAATAAGCCATACACTGTCCCATATCGAGATCTGACTGTTTACCTTTCAATGCTTCATAGCCTGAGAGGAACCCACCTTACAATGAGTACTTTTTTCGTCACTGAACTAACCCTGAACTTGGAGACGACTTCTGGTCCCCTCTCAATTTTTCTTTATGGTCCTACAAAAAAAATAACATCCGCAACAACAACTACATTCACAGAAAACGAAACACTCATTTCGTTAATCTCTAGCTCTCTCGCTCTAAAAAAAAAATAGATGGTGAGAAAGGGCGAAAAGGTGAGAGGTCATTTTTAAGTTGAGCAGTTCATTTCTATTCAAACTGTAATAAAAGCACCCTGATTAACATTCAAGTTTACACCATGTTCAACATTTCACTAACTTTTAAGCGGAGCAAGGTGAATCAATGGACACATGCCGAGTCAGGGTCGCAGATGGTTCTCCTCTCTGCAGCTTACGTCTAAGAGCGAGAGGGCAAAAAACAAGTACAGTCTTCTAAGAAAGAGTTTTCAATGTCGAAAAATATAAACACTTTCACCCCAGTCACGTTTTTCGGACGAAACAATTGGAAAATGATGGGACTGAAAAAGAGTAACCAACCTGAAGAAGACGAGTGCCCCAAACAAGTTGCAAAGCCATGTTTACTTTCATCGGATCACGTGATGTCCCAACAACAACATGGGCAGACAAGCGGTTCGAAGAGAGCATGCGCGACGTTTCATTAAAAAGTCTCAAAGAACTTGACTCTGCAGCTAGTGGGAGAGGGGGTTGTTGTTTTGTTTGTTGGTGTTTTAGGGAACTTCAACTACAAAGGTCATTAGAGCCCCGTCCACAGCATAGTTCTTATGCAGAGACTGCACAGTCACTACACTAATGTGACGATTTTTGGGTATCAGCAGTACCCAGCTTTCCCAAGCGGCCACCCATGTCAGTACTAGCTGGGGTTGCGCCGCTTAACTTCAGCGATCAGACGAGAATTGGTGTGTCCAACACAACTTGCCACTCCCTTGGGGGAGGGGGGGCGACACCTTGTTTTAAAGGAAGGGTCCTGGAAGGAGAACTTCATAGCTACGGGGACGCCTCAGGCAAAGGGCGTCGACAGACGTCGCCAAACCCCGGGTGAATTCTACGGTAAATTGGCGGGGTAATGTGAGATTACGTCCGAGCCCGGAGAGTTTTACTCACACCCCTCCCTTTTTTTGGGGGGGGGGGGGCTCTTATGGCCTTCCCTTAAAAAGAGTGTAATTATATATATATACACAGCCCTACCAGGACGTTGCCAGTCTACGGACTCTCTTCTCCATTTGCAACCGCAAGCCCGAATTGATTGTTCAAATGTTAGGCGGCTTGAGACTCGAACTCGCAGAGCGCATGCAGGTTTAACCTAGACCCAGACAAGAATATTTATTTTAGGAGTGAGGCCCTGCTTTAGACAGTCCTTGGCCCACACAGAGGTCCAATGTGGTGTTTGCCGGTTGCACAAAATTAATCGGCGAGTGACGTATTTCGTTGGGTAGCCTAAACGTCGGAAAGGGGAAACGGGATGAACGAGCCCACAAATTTGACAACTTTGCCGATCTACACACCACGACCATCCAGCCCGAAAAAAGTGAGCCAACTTAGCCAGAATCAAAGGAACTCAAAAGTCAGGACGCTACCACTAAGGGGGGGCGTGATAGTGGACGCTTTCTTCCTCCCGGGGAGGTTGAAAGACGTCGCCGGGCTGGGGGGGGGAAAGGTTACAGTTGGAGCGCAAAAAAACTTGTTGATGCCCACTTCCCTGAGGATCCTGCTTCCAGGAAATTTTATTCCATTATTTCCTCCCTCTTGTTGGCCATTCCTCATTTTTTTTGCTTGTTCGTACTTTAGGGCCCTTCAACTACAATGGTCATCAGACCTCCGCACACTGCGTAGTTCTAATGCAGAGACTACACAGACACTACGTAGGTGCGATGATTTTTGGTTGTTAACAGTACCCAGTTCCTCCAAGCAGCCACCCATGTTAGTACTAGCTGGGCTTGACTGCTTAACTTTAGGGATCAGACAAGAACCGGCGTGTCCAACGCAATATAGCTGCTCACCACGCCTCCTCTCACAAGCCACAAATCATCCGAAGCAGCCAAGATCATCAATAGGACCACTTTATCCCCCGTCCCCAAGCAGAAAGCGTTCCATTACTTAAAGAGGCGACATGGGGCACGCCACACGTCCCTTGTTGTTTATTTGTTTGTTGGTGTTTTAGGGCCCTTCAACTACAAGGTCATTACAGCCCCGTCCACAGCATAGTTCTTATGCAGAGACTGCACCAACACTACACTAATGCGACGATTGTTGGGTATTAGCAGTACTCAGTTTTCCCAACCGGCCATCCATGTCAGTACTAGCTGGGGTTGCGCTGCTTAACTTCAGTGATCAGACGAGAACTGGTGTGTCCAACTCAATTCGCCGCTCTCTCACACGTCCCTAACGTGACTCAACATATGTCACTCCTCCTCACATGTCCAAAGAGGGGAAAAAATCCTCCATCACCGCCAGTTTCGAACCGGCAATCAGGACCTCAGGAATAAAACACGTTAAAAATTGAACACCCCGGCGGGTGGATTGAAATTTGGACAGGATCATTAACCCAAATAAAAGACAAATAATGAACCCATCAATCTATTAGCAATCACATGAGACTCTTGTCACATGAAACAATAACATTAACACGTTAAAATATCATTCTGTTAACCAGCGAACCAGTTAATAATAGTCATGATGATGGGTAGGTAGGTAGGGTAGGTACACACCATCAAGAGTTTGGTGCCCCTGAACACACCGCCATTGCTCTTTTTTAGGCATCAAAGGTAACATGTTCTCGAGACAAATTTCAACCTCGTCAAATCCGAAAAAAGCCGCCAATTAGCACCTTCAGAAGTAGTACGGCGAAACAAGTCCACTATTTTTGGGGTCCTTCACACGTGCACATACACACACCCACACACACACACACACAAAAAGGATAATGCAGGGCAAACACTGCGGCACTATAACTACTTCTATTAATTTTAAAGTGAGATTTCGGGAGGGGGGAGGGGGGCATGAGAGGGGAGGTGGAAAAGGAGCGAGAGAGAGAGAGAGAGTAGCAAGCGGAGCGGGCCAAGATAAAACAGTGTTACCGAACAGCGCTACACTAAGCAATTTCGTACACAAAAGTATTTATCAGGCGGTTCCTTTAATAATGACATTAAATTGCCGAAGGGTTTATACCATGAGGGAGGAAGGGGGGGGGAAATGGACGGGTCAGAAAGATTAGGCAAGGGTAACAATTTGAATTTTCTTCCCTGCCTCTTCATAATACAACAGTAATCACATGTAATAACACAATCATTCGGTTGCTGATTGCACCTCACTCCTCTACCCCTGCCAGATTCCAGGCCTGGTCTCTATCTCTGCACCTGTTCGCTTCCCCTTACCTCACGCCCTCCTACTACCCTATCCGTCCTTTCAGATTCTCATGCCGAAATATGCACCGCACTCTCGGCCTCTCAAATTGTAGTCATGCGCTCATGAACTCGTAGAAGAGCGGAGAGTTGCGTTGGACACACCAGTTCTCGTCTGATCACTGAAGTTAAGCAACGCAAGCCCAGTTAGTACTGACATGGGTGGTCGCTCGGGAAAGCTGGGTACTGCTAATACCCAATAATCGTCGCATTGGTGTAGTGTCGGTGCAGTCTATGCATTAGAACTACGCAGTGGACGGGTCTCTAATGACCTCGTAGTTGACGGGATCTTAAACACCAACAAACAACAAAAAAATGAACTCGTAGGGCACAGGCTCGTTTCGGGACGATATCGCCTGCCTAAAAATGAATCAGTCACAGGGGTATGGGAGAGGTGTACCTAGTAGTTGACATAGTAGGTCCCCACAAAAGGACAACGGAACCGCTTCCCATTTCGGATGCAAAGCGCCACTTTCCATTTCCCACTTGTCCCCCCCCCCCCGTCCCTAAGAGTTGAACCCGTAACCGTGAGCTCAAAGAGTCAAGGATTTTATCAACCGAGCTACTGAGGCAGGCTATCCCGATCGAGAAGGCAGGAGTCCTGAGAAGCATGCAGGAGTTTCATTTGGGAGGGAGGATTCCTACTTGGGACAAAAAATGCACTAAGGTTTTTAGTGGACAACGCGAGGACCCCAGGCTGCGGTGGAGGGTTTTGATGATGACTAAATCCGAGCCCTGGGGGACTAGACAATGCCTTTCATCAAGGATACTGATCCAGGTCAGCCCTCACAAAAGATTAACAAATACCAACTAGTAACCCCTCTCTCCCCTTAGAAGGTGAAAGTTGTTATTGTTTGTTGGTGTTTTAGGGCCCGTCAACCCCGTCCACTGTGTAGCTCTTATGCAGAGACTGCACAGACACTACACTAATGCGACGATTTTTGGGTATTAGCAGCACCCAGTTTTCCCAAGCGGCCACCCATGTCAGTACTAACTTGGGTTGCGTTGCTTAACTTGAGTGATCAGACGAGAACTGGTGTGTCCAACGCAGTTTGCCAGAGTCCTTTCTGGTCCAAAATAAGATGACCTTCCACCTCGGCCTACTACGCCATATTATCATATGCAAACTTGGGCGGAATTGGAACCCTGACCTAATCTCCAAGCATTTCCAGACTCTGATTCATACACCAATTTGACGTCCGAGTGCATATCGTCTTAGTAATCACGTCGCCTCCACCCTAAT
The DNA here is from genome assembly GCA_013389805.1 of Trigoniulus corallinus. Taxonomy (NCBI): domain Eukaryota; kingdom Metazoa; phylum Arthropoda; class Diplopoda; order Spirobolida; family Trigoniulidae; genus Trigoniulus; species Trigoniulus corallinus. The sequence continues at coordinate 7,100,398 of JAAFCE010004287.1, forward strand.
CCTTGTCCAGAAACCAGGGCACAACTCTGGACAGAGCACCACCATTTCGCCACACTGTCAAATTTAACGACAATGTCACAACCTCCAACACCTGTCTACCTCAGCCACGAGCTTGTGAGAAAGTTACCCAATGTGTCCAAGAAGCAATTTAAATGTGTTAATTTTATCTGGGGCAGAAGTCGTACTTGGGACCTCCTTGTAGCCGGAAAGAAGTCACCCAACCTCAGGTAAGATCGAACCTGCAATCATAGCATAGAGGTCACGAGTCAAGCACTATCAGAGAGTCGGCGAGACGGACACTGTGCGGGGCCAGAGGAATGCTCGTGTATGTATGTCCGTCCCAGATGGGAATCTCCTACGTATGAAATGCATGACGTCATAGACACTAACCCTTTCTTGCTCATCCACTTTGACAGGGTCCATGACCACTTTGACATGAGCCCTTGAGTAGCACACCTACCTCTTCAACAATGATTTATTTCTACCTGTATCTATTCAGGGTAGGACAAGGTCTCTAACGGTCAGTGATGACAGACACACTGCATATCAAAACAACTAAACGGGAGAGATGGAGCCAAAAAACAACTGACCTCATGATTGACCTCGCACCAATGAGCTTTTCAAACAAATTGCTGGAGCTGCTATTATTAGTTTCTCTTTCGTCTCTTCCGTTAGCTGCATAACCAAGAGACGCTGCTTTCGTAGACCGCTTTCGAAGGGTACTTACCTGCCAGATTTGGGGTCATTCGTGTAACCCTCTCTTACCCATTTTGTGACTCGGAGCTTTAAGACCCCCCCCCTAATATTTAGGTCTATACCGTAGGTAAACCTTCCCCCGCCTTCTACCTGCATCAAATTCTCACTTCTCAAACAGACAGAAAATGTTTCGGGAATGGCACTAAAGGGAAGGGGATGGGGGTATGGAGGGAGAATCACCTTGTAATTCACAGGAAAACGCCCAAATTTATGTGGTTCACATGCAAGTCAAGTGTGTCTTTCATTAGGGATCATCGTTGTGGGACAACACCTTGTGAAATCGAGAAAAAATTTTGAGGCGGCAGATGAGAAGAGGGAAAAAATGGTAACTTGAGTGAGGACCTATGTCCGAAAAACAAATTAAAAAAGGGTCCCATTTTAACGACCATCTAAACAAAAAGACCGGGGCGAATGGAATGTTCCACTTTTCATACCCCAAATCTCATTCATTCCTCCTCTCGTACCAGAGCACCTCTGCTACTCTATCAATTTCTCACTAAAACAACTCCACCCAAAAACACCGCACAGCGGTTCCCCTTTTCTTTCTTTTTTTTTTTTTTGCCCAAATTTTTAACCCACCGACATTGAAAGTCGTCACCATCTTAGCCCCAAAAATGAACACAACGTCACGTTCTGCACCTCCTATCCCATGTCGGCGGTCCCTTCTCTTCTCCAAACACCTTTTTTTACACTTCTTATCTTCATCTAATGTCTACAAAACGTCTGACATTATAGCCCCCCTCTCCCAAAAAAAATCAACACACAAAACGACCCTCAAACAGGACCCACCTGAATATTACATTGTTGATCAAAGGACCGATATCGCCTACACCACCACTGGAGTGAAACTGCTTTGTCCCGTCATATTAGTGACGACTAAAAAGATACCGGTTCAGACAAACACCCGAAATATAAATGCAAATGGGACAATGTCCATTTGCACCTCTTGCAGCATCCCCCACCCCTCAGACATCCATCGAGAAGGTGATAGAAAGGGGAGAGGGGGTAGGGGTTGAGGTCGGTCCATCAATTTCAGAAAAAACGTTCTTAAAATATTACAAGATAATCGCACAAAAGCAGGTCACCTCCAAGAATGTGCTAAGGGCATATCGCACAGGGCGGGTCCAGGAAAGTAATTCTGAAGGTAGGCTCCAACGCGTGACCCCTTGGGGCCAGTACATTTCCGCGCAAAAAGGGGTTAGCTGTCGATTCTCAAACGGGACGGCAAGTGCGTATTACGCTTCTAAACGACAATCCAGATATTTGCACTGAAGTTTTTGGAAAGGGTACAAAGGGTACGTCTTGGAATTTACGTAAAGAAATGATTTAAGAAGAGGTGGACAGGTGAGGTGGGTCTGAGGGACAAATACCTCTTAATATTCACCGGTTAACAGTGTAGTGGGCTAGAGAGTAGAACCATAAATCTAGATCAATGTCTCGACAGGGATAAAAAAAAGATTTTAATACCAGCCATAACCAAGATGACCAAAACAGTTATTTATACCCTTAATAAATTGGACAGGGGGTATGACCTTATGCCACTCGCCAAACCCCCGAAATACCTAATTCATCACATGAGAAAGACGAACGCATTCTTCCGAAAGCCACTAGCAAACTTTTTGATAAATTTCAGATTGGTCAAGTCACTGGCCACTACAACAACGTCATTCCGCGTAAAAGGGGGTTTCAACCTGTCAATGGCGATGAAAGACACCCTCCATAGGTTTGAGCTATGATATTTTGGGGGATTTAAGGGCGTTGTTGTTGTTGTTTGTTGGTGTTTAAGGTCCCGTCAACTACAAGGTCATTAGAGACCCGTCCACTGCATAGTTCTAATGCATATACTGCACAGACACTACACTAATGCGACGATTATTGGGTATTAGCAGTACCCAGCTTTCCCGAGCGACCACCCATGTCAGTACTAACTGCGCTTGCGTTGCTTAACTTCAGTGATCAGACGAGAACTGGTGTGTCCAACGCAACTCGTCGCTCCCTTTAAGGGCGTCTAAAGGGTCCTGTGTACAAGGACTTGTCAACATGCAGCCATGCCACACATTGGAGGATTCTCTAGTTGCCCTCCCCCACCCTATCCGGCAGGAACCAACGCTAAAGTTCCAGGAAATTCTGTAAACTTGTGTCCAACAGTCCCAGGAGAGAATCGGCAAACTACGAATCTGAAAGTCCCAGGACGGAATCCGCAAACCACAACAGAATCAGTTAACCTCAAGTTCAACAGTCCCAGGAGTCCAAGGTCCCGCCCGGGACAAAGCCAGCTAGCCTCAAGTCCAAGAGTCATACTACAGAATCCGCCACAAAAGTTTGGAAGGGTCCCAGGGTAGAATTTCAATCACATAGCGGGCCAAATGTCACCGAGATGATATATAATACTGATTTGGTTCCACCTGTTCTTAAAAAAAAAAAACATGTCACTAATTCTGTCCTCTCCGACACCCCCATCACTCCCTTCCTTCCGAAACAAACCAGCAGAACGACAATGATAAGATTTATTGTCCTGTCCAAAATCGGGTGGACTACACCCAAATTAGGAGAAAATAGAAGGACCCTCTTACACCATAGTCAGCTTCAACAAAGGAATCAGGAAGGTAATGCTGCATGAAAATAAACGGCGACAAGGTTAAAACGTTGAGGCTATCTTGTCCAGGTACAAGCATCCAGTTTATAAATTCGGGTGTCTAGCACCTCTCCTCCTGTCTAACACCAGCCGAGGAAAAAAATGTACATTTTTGTCCTTGTGCCAATCTCAAATATCAAGTTTAGGAACTTGTCATGGTACACAATATTTTCACGAATTATTAATAGCAAAAACACGGGTCAATAATTTGATCTTGTCCCACACCCCCTACACTAAAGCACTTGCGACCAATTTTTGGCAATTTCCGGTTCAACTCCACAACCATTTGTCTTTCAGACGTATCTTGTCAACTACACCATGTTTTACAACCATTAGAGAGGTCATTTAAAATTAAAATTTCGGACAGGAAAAGCACACTACTAAGAAGGCAACAAGGTGAGAAAGGTTAAAGTTCACAGAATAAAAACACGAATGTCCCAAGCGAGGAAAAGGGTTAAAAATTAGGAAATCTGTATCCTTACCGTCATCTTTTTTCTGGTCCCATCCAAGATGGTTGTTGACGTTGGACAACAGGTCCAGGCCATAGCTTATAAAGAGGTCATCAAAGTCCGTGTGGGACATCAAAATGTGCAATTTGGACAAACAGTTACAAATCGAACTCCACACGGTGTAGTCATCCTCTTCAACATAGGCTTGCAGAAATTTCAAGATTTCAGTAGTGGACACTTGGCCAGCAAGAACCTGGAACACAAGAACAAAAAGGAACATTAAAAAGGGGTTATATATCCAAATGACCTTTCACCCCCACTCTCAAATCCTTCACAAGCAAAAGCAAAGAAGCTAATACCCTTTTCCAGCCTTTGGCCGTCTGAATGAACACATGGCCAATCTATTGGACAGCATTTATCCGCGGCCGGCTGCCGACCAAAGCTGCAACCCCTATGCTTACTTATAGTTCGTCCACTGGTCGTTGGGGCACTCCACCGACGCCCGAGGTGAGCTCCTACACCTAGGAGCTCCTCATCCCAGGACATGCTGATGCCAGCCCGCTAATTATGCAAAATTTCAACATCGTGGTCCTAAACAGGAACAAGAGTTTACTGCATTCCCAGTCGGGACGAGTGCAGTCCCAACCCTGGATTCACGAGAGTTAAGCACACTATCACTAGCCTCCAAAAAATGAGCTCTCTAACCCTTCCGCATCCTCCAATGTGGAAGGGATGAAGCCATTGTCCCCTGTAACCACCGCAGAGACGTTTCTACATGGAGTACAAATCACTCGCAGGTCAGCCAAATTCCCAGTTGTAGGACCTGCCCCATGGTCAACATTCAGTGCCTACATAAGCAGTTTGAGGTTCCAGAGTTCACCACCACCATTCACTCCTCTAACAGGTGCCTTTCTATCATCATCACCATTAACCCCTTTCCTACCTGGGACAGGGTCGTCGGGTTTTCATTTCTGTCCCATTGAGTCACACGTATGATCTGTAGGACCGTACTTTACGAAGCCGACTGCCAAAGTAATGCTCCAACCCCTATGCTTAATTATCACCGGCTGATCTTGATTCTATGGGGCACTTCTGGTCCTCCGACACCAAGGAGTGGGAGGAGAGGTCCTGCACCCGAAAATATTGTCAAACACGCTTCTATTTTATCCCGTGCAGTGTTGACTACGTACACAAGGTAGAACATCGGCTTAGTTCCCATCCGACGGATTTGTTCGTTGGTGTTTTAGGGCCCTTCAACTACAAAGGTCATTAGAGCCCCGTCCACTGCGTAGTTCTAATGCAGAGTCTGCACGGGCACTACACGGTACCCTGTTTTCCCAAGCGGCCACCCATGTCAGTATTAGCTGGGGTTTGCGTTGCTTAACTTCAGTGATCAGACGAGAACTGGTGCGTCGAACGCAATGCAGCCGCTCCCTCTCATCCGTTCCCCTCAGAGGAGCGACCACTTGGGAACCCAGGGTACTGTTAATACCCAAAATTGTCCTAACAGCGTAGTGTCTGTGCAGACTGCATTAGAACTACGCAGTGGACAGGGCTGTAATGACCATGGTAGTTTAAGGGCCCTAAAACACCAACACAACAAACCCATCCGACAGAAGGCGCACTGCAGGCTTCTCCAGAATCGAACATGAAACCACCGACACTGTAGTCCAGCGCTCTGTAGGTGGGTAACGGAAAGAGGTCACCCAAAAATAACGCATTTCTTGAGTTTTCATACGGAAATTGAGCCGAAAAACATTTTCAACAGGTGAGTTTTAATTAATGAGGAAGACCCGAGGATGAAATTCAGATAAGAAATATTGAAATAAGTTACCTGAAGGAAAGGGGGAGAGAAGAAGGAAGACGGAGCGGGGGTTCTAGGCTAAGTTCCTAAAGAACAGTCTTTAAAAGAGATTTCATACAAGAAATGAGATACCAAAGACCTCGACGAACCCTCGCCCCCTTCAGGGGTTAGAGAAAAAAGTTGCCAAATTCAACAGATAAATACTCATCAAACAGGTGAAAATAAATAAATGCATCTTTCTTTCTTTCTGTGTCTTGAGACAACACACAAAAAGAGGAGGTGGGCACAAATCAAAAAGGGTTGAATTGCAATATCATGATCAGTCCTGTTCCTGTCCGGAGGTCCTCCCCTTCACCCCTGTGAAAAGAAAAAATTCAAACCAGATCTATATAACATGATGATGATGGGACCTTGTTGTTATAAAGTAGGATGAGAAGAAAAAAAAAAAGACAAGACAAGAGGCACACATTTTTGGCCCTCTCTCTCCACCTCCCCTTTCTTCCCAAAATTCAGCCCCCCCCCCTCCTCTCCACTAAAATAAATACTGATGAGGTTTATTTAGTAGTTGTTTTTAAGAATCATCGTCATCACTACAAATTGAAAAGATCTTTTCAATTCACATCAACCTGAGAGAAGACCTTGTTAAAAGCTCAACTCTTCAAGGAGCATGGGAACAGGTACTTAAGGAGGAAGGGGCGAAGGTGGTGGTGCTAAACGAGGCGAAAAAGGGTAGGGAAGGTTCACAGCTCCGCTAAGGGCCATTCTTGAACCGCAAGTCCGACTTATCCCAAACAGGGAAAATCCTGTACAACAACAACATCCTCCTGCCAGGCGTGGTGCGAAAGGAGGTGAAAAATGAACACGAGGGTTCCCTACCCCGCTTAGGGTCATTCAGCAGCCAAGCTGCGTTGGACACACCAGTTCCCGTGAGATCACTGAAGTTAAGCAGCGCACGCCCACGTCAATACCAACTTGGGTGGTTGGTAAAGAACGTTGGGTGCGGCAAATTAACCCTCTCCTTCGCCCTTTCACCTACCTCCTCATCTCCCGCGGGCAGCCTCCTAAGGGTTTGACCTGTTACGGCTGCCTGGCTTACTCCCCAACCCACAAACGAATCCAGTAATGTCCGACTTGTCAGAAACAGGGAGAATCGTGTCCAAGAAAAGCACATTCCTGCCAGACGCAGGTTATACGAGAGGAGTGGGTTGTGTAATGCAGTTTAAGAGGGGAGCGGAGCGAGGGTGGTGGTATTGAAGGAGGTAAAAAAGTAGGAAAGGGTTCACAGACCCCCAAAGGTTATTCTTGAACCGTAAGGCCCGATGTGTTCCAAACAGGGGAAATCCAGCCAGGGTCACAGACAAGAGTTGAGGGGTTGGCGAGGAAAAGGGCTAAAAGGAAGGGAATGGAGGTGGTGTTGGGGCTCACAGACCCTAAGCTCCTCCTGCCAGACTGAGGTATCAAGGAAATACGTCTTTGAAGCAAAGGACCTACCTCGGTGACAGAGGAGGTGAGGCTTATTGCGTCAGTAGTTCCAGGTTCTAGACTGTATCGAGGTTGGTTGGCTTTTTCCGCCTTTCGTCAGACGGCAAGTAAAGCGGGTGCCATATGTCAAGGGTAGATGGGGCAAGATTCCTAGGTGTAGGAGCTCGGTGGAGTGCCCCGGCATCCTGTAGGTTTGTTTGTTGGTGTTTTAGGACCCCTCAACTACAAGGTCATTAGAGCCCCGTCCACAGTGTAGTTCTGATGCAGGGACTGCACAGACACTAAACTCATGCGACGATTTTTGGATACTAGCAGTGACCAGTTTTCCCAAGCGGCCACCCATGTCAGTACTAACTGGGGTTGCGTTGCTTAACTGCAGTGATCAGACGGGAACTGGTGTGTCCAACGCAATTTGCCGCTCCCAACAACCTGTAGGTAGTCGATCAATAAGCGTAGCGGTTGCGTCAAAATGCCGTCCAACAAATCGCCCATGGCTCCATCCAGAGGGACAAAGATGGGTACCCGACCCAGCTTGACTTTTGTTGATTGTTTCCGGGCCTACGACGATGTTGGTAATTAGGACCCAGAATGGTTGCTAATGTAGTGTATACAGCCTCTACACCGTTACGACGAATGGGTATCAGCAGTACCCAGTTTTCTCAAGCGGTCACCCGCCTTAGTACTACTGGTATGTGGGCTAGCGTTGCTTAACTTGGGTGATCGGACGAGAACCGGTATGTTCAGCGCAATGCGACCGCTCCCCGACCCTACCATAGGCAGGAAAAGGGCTAGTAGTTGCTTTGGCGTTGTATGTGAGACAAATGGTTAATAGGAAGGTAGAGGGGAAGAACGAGGGTGGTCGCGGCGGTGCTGAAAAACAAGTGTCCCAAACAGAGAAAATCCGGCGCAAAAACAACATTCACCTGCCCACCAGCGGCTGTATGGCGTTGGAGGCACCAGTTCTCGTCTGATCCCTGAAGTTAAGCAGTGCAACGCTAGCTAGTACTAGTATGGGTGAGAGTTTGGGAACAATGGGTACTGCTAATACCCAAAATCATTATAACAGCGTAGTGTCTGTGCAGACTCTGCATTAGAACTACGCAGTGGACGGAGCTTTAATGACCGTTGTAGTCGAAGGGCCCTAAAGCTTCAATGAGAACAAAAAAAAAATTCGTCTGCCAGGGTCAGGAAAGAGTTGAGTGGGTTGATGAGGAATGGGGCGAAAATTGGGAGAAGGGCTTACCACCAAAGTGACAACAGGTAACCCCCCCCCCCCGATCGTTTACAAGCCTATCTTTTAAACTATTAAAAAATAATAAAGATCTAGGTTAAGCACAAGCTTTTATCAAAATCGAGTTTACGCGTCCTCGTAACATCACTTCTCAGTTTCATACAAAAAAATCGTAATAATAAAAATAATAATTATTATTATTATAAAAGAAGTAGATGGGGGAACTCTGCCCTCCCTTTTTTGCTGGCTTTTAAGAGAAGAATAAAATAAAATTTAAAAGAAAAAACGGATGACGGACGGATGCCATTTTGTTAAAACATTCACATCCTCCTTCACCATCATTGAAAATAAACAATCGTTCATTTGGAAAGATCATGTCTTTGAAAAAGGAGAAAGACTAGTGACGCTCGGGCAAATGCAGAGGTTACCGATTACCTCAACAGGCAAAAAAAGAAATCGTGAAGGGAAAGATTGGGGGAGAGGGGTGAGTGTGAGGGCACGACAGAAGAAGGAAGGGGCAGTAAAAAATGAAGACGAAAAAGACCTGTACACAGAGAGAGGGAGAGGATGAGGAGAAAGTGAAAGATTGGGAGAAATGTGGTAAATTTGACAGCCAAGGACAAGATTCAGAAGGGCTGCAGGACTCAGGACAGACCTGCCGCCCCCCTCCCCTGGAGCAATAGGTAGCGTGCAAAATTTACTGCGCCAGTGATTCCAGGTTCGATTTTTGGTTTGTTTGTTTGTTGGTTTTAGGGTCCTTCAACTACAAGGTCATTAGAGCCCCGTCCATAGCATAGTTCGTATGCAGAGAGTGCACAGACACTACACTAATGCGACGATTTTCGGGTATTAGCAGTACCCAGCTTTCCCAAGCGGCCACCAATGCCAGTACTAGCTGGGGTTGCGTTGCTTAACTTCAGTGATCGGACGAGAACTGGTATGTCCAACGCAATTCGCCGCTCCCACTTCGATTTTCGGGCGGTCAAGAAACAAGCTCCAAGTGCGCCTTCCTTCGGATGAGAAGTAAAACCTAGGTCCCGTGTGGTGCACGATGGCATTTGCACGTCAAAGAACCCTCTCTATGTTGGAACGGGTAGATGGGGCAAAATTTCCAGGTGCAGGGGCTCGGTGGAGCGCCCCAACGAACAACAGACCGACGATAAATAAGAATAGGGATTGTAGCTTTGGTTGGCAGCCGGCCGCGGAAGAACACCGTCCAACAGATCACCCTTGTGTCCATTCAGAAGGGCAAGTTGGGTAACCGACACTGCCATTACTTTTAGTTGCTTCCAGGACTCAGGACAGCAATGAGAGACGAACCGTATTCAATGGTTCGTTAGTTGATGAGGCCAATTCAGTTCACAGGTTGCTGAGATTCAAATGTCCAAAATGGCGTCAGAAGAGTCGAACAAGGTCTCGATCTCGGAAAATGTGCTCGCGCGAACACTAATTCACGAATGTTTGTGGGGGAAACTAGTTCGGGTTCGCTCATCAGCAGGTTCTCTACCAAGTCTTAAAAATCTCCGAACCGGTTCACAGTCCCCCTATCCGCCTTTCTTGACCCCCTTACAAGACTGAAGTGTTCAAACCCTTCCAGGCTCAAATAGGGATGAATCGTGTGGGTTGGCAAGGAAAAGGAATGAGAGTGCAACAGCGACGAATGCTCGCTGCCCTGAGTTGTACTGACAGCAGCAGGCGGTATATGAATCGAGATCAAAATGTTCACAAACGTTTGCGTGTTACCGCAAGAAACAGAAAAAGTTAACGAATGTTCAAGCTGCATGTAACGAATGTTTATTTTAGCGTGCCGTGGGCCGTGAATGTTGGTTAAGCTTTACATTTGTCACCTCACGAGCAATGAATTCGCGCACTTCTGCTACTCGTGAACATCTATAACCAATAAGTGAATGACAAGAAGCCGGAAATGAACAGTGCACGGCATTCTAGCAACTTTTGCACGTCCAACTACAAATATGCCCCGTATAATATCTTAATTCTTTATAAGAAACGAGAAGTAATTTGTGAGCCTTCCTTAAACTTGGCGATTAATTTAAAAAGGAGAGAGGTGCATGAGGAGACTCCTCTAAGAGGGCTGTCCTGCTCCTCCCCACAACTGAAAAAAAAAATCACTATATAATTTTAAGATATCCAAAAGGTGCTCTCGCGAATTGTAATGTCTGACACTTTAAAATGAAGATAAATTTCTTATTTTTTTTTATGAAAAAAACCATGCACTGTGATCATTTTGATTAGCCAGTTCCCCCATCACGACCTAAACATAATCACCTCTCAAAAAACATTACAAAATTGCGTTTTTCGAGGCAAATGCCTGTGTCCGCCTGCGCTGGCCCATTCTCACTTGATACAACAACAAGCACCTACTTACCCTTTCCTGCCTATGCCAGGGTCGGGTACCTATTTTATCCCCCTGGATGGACACATGGGCGATCTCTGTTGGACGGTATTTTGATGCGCACGTTTGTTGGTGTTTTAGGGCCCTTCAACTACAAGGTCATTAGAGCCCCGTCCACAGTGTAGTTCTGATGCAGAGACTGTACAGACACTACACTAATGCGACGATTTTTGGATACTAGCGGTACACAGTTTTCCCAAGCGGCCACCCATGTCAGTCCTAGCTGGGGTTGCGCTGCTTAACTTCAGTGATCAGGCGAGAACTGGTGTGTCCAACGCAATTCGCCGCTCCTTGATGCGCACGGCTGCCCACCAAATCTGTAACCTCTTATGCATAATAATTGTCGGCCTATAGTTCGTTGGGGCACTCCACCGAACTCCTACACCTGGGAATTTGGCCTCATTTGGCCTCATCTACCCGTTGCATTGTAGAAAGCGTTCTTTTACGTGCAAAGGGCATCATACACCACACCGTAGGACACAGGATTTAGGAGACCTCGGTCTTTCTTTCTCCCAACCCACCTCAGTCCAGTATCGAACCCGGAACCACTGACGCAGTAGTCAAGCACGCTACTCTCTACAGCACCGAGGGGGGTTACGCGGCAATGACAGGCAAGAAGATAGCAGGATTAATATTGGACCGAGGACAGTGGTGTCAGTGTCCTACCGTATTTTGCGTGCGATGCCAGCCAGCACTGCACGGAAAACAGCCCATTCTTCTAAACAACGAGTAGATCGGCAACACCCCCTGATACAGGAGCTTACCCCCTTGCATCGTATTGGAATAGTGTCCCAACGGATCATTGTCGCCAATAACTAGTAAGTATAATGGTTGATACTCGACCCTGACGTAGGGTTTGATTTGTTGGTATTTTAGGGTCCTTCAACTACGAAGGTCAATCGAGTTCCGCGCACTGCGTAGTGCTAATGCAGAGTCTGCAGGTATTAGCAGTACCCAGTGTTCCCAAGCGGTCGCCCATGCTAGTACTAGCTGGGGTTGCGTTGCTTCACTTCAGTGATCAGCCGCTCCACAAAACGCGACAGAGGTGCTTCTGGGCTGTCCCAGTCGAGGATGGATCGAACCATCTTCTGACCTACTAAACACGGTTCAAGGAATTGCAAATTAAGTTCACGTCACAATTGTAATGCTCTGAAAAAAAAAAAAAAAAAACACAGAAACTGAAAACAGGTGCAAGTGCAGAAGGTCCATGCATAAATTACGTCATTTAAAATTCGACAATCCAATGCTGAGAGGTCTGTGACTGTGTGTGTTCGGTTAAGTCAAGCCACTGACCAGTCCTACCTAACACTAAACGTGTTAAATGGTAGCAAACCGGCTAATAAATAATTTTATAATGAATTCCTGACATTTCCAACATAAATTAAACGCAGAAATTGACCAGAAATTACAATATTTACATTAGGCAACTGACAACCTTTTTCTCAACTAACAGTTCAACAAAATATGAGTATGGGCGTGAAGTGGGTTATAAGTCTTTCAAACGGGACAAGTGGGAGGGACCTAAAATTGTGATTAAAGATAATAGCGAGCGATAACAAAGTTAAGTTGGTAAAAAAGATCCAGGAGGGGGGGGGGGGTATTAGTAAAAGAAGGGTAGAGGGGGAAGAAGAGACGAATCAAACAGTGACCTACGATATGACGTACTCCACATGAGGACCTCTCCTCTTCCCTTTTATATCAAAATAAATTTAACAGATTGTTAATCAGAGTTGTCAGGTGCCAGTGCTAAAGGTCACATTTGCAATTCCTGACCTATTGCAGTGGGGTCAAAGTAATTAAACAACACCCGTCTCGAGACGGGAACCGAAAAGCAAAAACATACCAATGCTGCTGAATTGCAACTTCAATCATCAAGTCATGTATTCATTTCAATTGGTGTCAATCTTACACCCCTCGCGTCCATATCAGGAGCTCATTCAACCACATCAAAACGATATTCCTTGACACATGTCTCGAAAATTTCCAAAAAATGCAGATGAGCACTCATCGTAAAACAAAGTCCATACAGTGCTGCCAGTTGCACCCCTCTGCATGAAAAAGAGTCCCTAAAAGACTCCCCGTCCCTAAATATTCATAGATGAGGGACAGTAGATAACAGAATATCCCCAAAAAGACAAGTAAAACGATGGGGCATGGTATTGCAGGGATTCACAGGGACCTTTTTGAGAATTGGAGGGCCAGTATCAGAAGGCCCGACCCTATTTCATATGCAGAATACGGGTGCGGCTAAGCTTCTGTATGCTGAAAATGGGAACCACGGCTTTACATTAGAGGCGCCAAAACATATTTTTAGAGATTTTTAAGTACCGTCCCAAAAAAAGAAACAGGGCGTCCCGTGAACGAACTTGCAAGTTAAGGTAAGAAATTACAAATACCTAGTAACATTTCCGCTCCAAAGGAAGGTCATTTAATCATTTTAAAAAACCCTAGGCTGACAGACAAGAATGTGACCTGCTCAAAAAATATTTTTGGTCCAAAGGTTATTAACGTCCCTTTCAGAATAAAAGTCAACCCCGTACTTCCATTGCAAAGTCCACGAGATGATTAAATAAAATCACCATAATCAATAAATAGGTCACGACCTCCTTAATTAGATGTCCATCACAGTCATTTTAAGTCGTCGACCACAAACAGGAAGTGATGAGTTGAATGCCCAATATTGTTTCGGCATTATACTGTAGATATCGACCCGAAAAGGACCTTGTCTAACGAGTACTCACACCACGGACCTTGTCAAATTTCGACTTTTGCCAATAAGATGTCAGAAAACACTATCATTTCAATGGATTACTACCTGGTATAACATTTACCTGCCACTGTCTAGGAAATATACTATACGTTCCCATTAGAAACACAACGGGAGGTGGAGGGGCAGGTGCACGAGGTGAGAAGGAGGAGAGAGAGCAGGAGTTTGCTGGTCATATTTTTTGACATACAATTAACCTAACCACCCTCCAAGTCCTTCTCGTTGCCCCTCAATCTCTCTTTTTATCTGTAGACACCATGAATAAATACGTTCAAAACAAAAGGCACACAAGAAAAACAATTCACCACCAGCACCTCCTCTTCCCAACCCTCAACCGAAAAACAAGAGACCAAGTCAAGAGTTAACTCTTGACACCGCCAATACCATCAACTGCCTCAACAAAATAAATGCTCATGACCAAGTCCATTTAGAGCATGCGCTTGATACGGTTCATTGTGAACGTTTGCGGAACGGCGCCATACTGAGTATGAGCTAGGAACGGGCTCCAATCGGCAATCTGCTCATGAGAGTGGAGCGGGCTCCAATCTGCTCATGAGCGTGCAACGGGCTCCAATCTGCTCATGAGCGTGCAACGGGCTCCAATCTGCTCATGAGCGT
>JAAFCE010004287.1:7124033-7197922 GCA_013389805.1 Trigoniulus corallinus
GAGAGAGGGTGAGGAGAGAGGGTGAGGAGAGAGGGTGAGGAGAGAGGGTGAGGAGAGAGGGTGAGGAGAGAGGGTGAGGAGAGAGGGTGAGGAGAGAGGGTGAGGAGAGAGGGTGAGGAGGCCGTTCAAGTACGGCTTCTTCCGGATGAAAAGTCTAGCCTCTTGGGATGTATACGATTGTCAACACTGACAACAAAGGAGTGACATACACCTGACGTCCGGCAAAATTACTCAGGGTAGGATCTCGCCTTCTAACATCGGCAAATTACTGTCAACGAGAGGGACCAACGTGTGATAGTCAAAAGTTGAAGGTATTGGGCGGCCCGTGCGCACAAGCTTCATCGGCCAGAAACCATCGAGGAGCCTCAAGAGATAAGTTTCTAAACCTGGGAATTTGGCAATCTACTCCTTACTTCTGGATCAAAATACAAGTAGGATAACAGCATCGATTCCCATTTGGGACATTTCAATTTTATCACCTCTTCCGAAGAGCATGTTGAATAAACGCCTGTCAAGAATGCCACCAAGCATAATAGACTCGAAACGGATTCGTTCCCTGAAGGACAAGAAATTAGTGTCTGAATCTGACCAAGAAAATGGCCTGTGACAGGCTACTGAGCAATGCCACAGTCGAATTCCAGAGAATCGACAAGCACAAACAAGTATATACATACGAGGGCGTGGGTGTAACATACCTCTCGTTAAGCAGCAATGCGGTGCACTAACAAAAGGTAAATTTAAGAGTTCGCCCATGGGATAGTTGCGAACCGCCTAAGCGAGCAGGTCGTTATTAAATGGCACCAGTCAGCCAAACTAATTGGAACCGTAACAGTTAATTTGGGAGTAGAAAACACCCCTTCTTCCTAAACGGAACATGTTCCCACAGCATCAGAACTGGAGCACACGAAAAATAATTTTTTTTGTTATCTTTCCAAGTGAAAAAAAGAGTTAAATCATATCTGACTGGCAGAGAGACCTCCACACAACCTTTATCTCTAATTTCAAAATGTGTCCACCTCTAAAACTTAAACCCCACCTACCCCCTCAGTCTCCCATGCAGCAAGGGCATCTTTCTATCCAAAAATTCAAGCATCTTCCTACATTTGGAACAATTTCAGCCTTCTCAAACCTGCTCCAAATTATACTTAAGCCACCATCACAATGGGCTGATACGCTTCACACCGCCATGCTTATTAGGCAAGGGTTGAAATATTCGACTACTTACCCCTTGGAAGGAGTCAGAATCAGGTAGATCACTTGGCTTAATTTACGAGGTCAACATGGGATGCAACTTTGGAAAAAAAAGAGGGTGCGCACGATACAGGGCAGAAAGCAGGGAGGGGAATGGGTCAGATGCCGAAAAAAAACTCAAGAACAAAGAGGGGTCCGAGATAGACCTCTGAAGGCGGCGAGTCACATCAGACCCGCTATGTTCCTCCACTGTCTTAAACATTACGGAACCAAGGCATAAAAGGAGGCGGAGAAGCTGATCCAACATACAGAAAGATGAGGGGGGTGAAAATTTGGCAACAGCTATCCCATAGGGCACAACCTGCCGATCTTACAACACCCTTTTCACCCGTGGGAAAGACCTTCCACAATCAAGGCGATAAGAAACCCTCACATCCTCTTCCAAAAATAAACCGTCGGATGTTACAGAAAAAAAAAACACCTTGTGGGACATGCAGCGTGAGATCAGCAAGCCACATGTAGAGGTGCTCAAATACGCGAAAAAAAAATCGAAAAAGGTCCACAAGGTTTGCCCCTTCCGCAGGGGTCACTGAAACACGCCAAACATTCATCCATATACACCTGTTAACTAACAAACTTCTCGACATGTAGTTTGGAATTCAGAACAGTACAAAGAGCTATCATCGAGGCCCTCCTCTCTTCTCCAGTCCCGCCCGCCAATCCCCAGAAAGAAGAATCGATACTTGAAAAAACATCCAAATTTTGACAAGTAAAAACAAAGATCAAAGGTTACGAAAAGCATAAATCTGAGCATCATACCAATCATCTATGTAGACTGGTTCTCTTACTACCCTCCACTCTGTATCTCAGGACGGGCGGAACTTTATTCCGGCAATGACAGGGTCCATAAGGAAGAAAGGATGACAGGGCATCAATGGCATCGCCACCTAATGTGCCAAGTACGAAGCTAAGAAGAATTTTATTCACGTCTAAAACATGTTGTAATATGGAAAAACAATGCAGAGGTTAGGCAAAACTGACTCTTCAGGGTCTGAAGGGGGGCGCCCCATGGAGGAAACATTATAACCTGAGCCCAGGTAGACCCAGCGGTTGAATAACGGAGCGCTGATCCAACAACTCCATTTGGATACCCATTACGATATGCGCGTACAATCAGCTATACCAAAGAAAAAGCGAAACGTCCCGTTTGGGAATGTCTCATTTATTCTGCAAGGGCAATTCTGCAAGGCTTAGTCTGTCCTTGTCTTGAACTGACAGGATCTTACAGCCCATAATTGACTTAGCAGCAGTCCACACTTAAATTTTCGGGGGTTGTACACTTAATTTTATGAAAAAAAAAAACAGCTAACCGTCCCGTTTGGAAATACTTTAGTGCTGTGATATCTCCAGTTTCTTTGTTTGTTGGTGTTTTAGGGCTCTTCAACTACACGGTCATTAGGGCTCTGTCCACAGCATAGCTCTTATTCAGAGACTGCACAAACACTACACTAATGTGACGATTTTTGGGTATCAGCAGTACCCAGCTTTCCCAAGCGGCCACCCATGTCAGTACTAGCTGGGGTTGCGCTGCTTAACTTCAGTGACCAGAGGAGAACTGGTGTGTCCAACGCAATTCGCCGCTCCTCCAGTTTGTCCTTGTCGTCAACGGCCCTCGTGAACATGAACCCACTTCGTCCTAGTTCACCCATTTTTTGAAAGAAAAGATAATCGTCCCGTTTGGGAATATAACGAACCAAAATACTTCAATTAGGTACCGTCTCCGAGCAATGGCGGAAGAGAGTTCAAAACTGACCCTTGTTGAATTAACGTAATCTTGAATTAATAACTGCATAAAGCATCTTCCCATGTCATCACTAATCTGACCCCATACTGTTTTTTGAGCACAGAGAGCTAGAGAGAGACAGAAAGGGTGGTGGCTAAAAATAAACACCCCCTCCTACAAGACGGTAGTAGAAGGGTAATTATTTCAATTAAGATCCAGAAAAATTAAAGTCAATTTCAACTTCAACCTATGATATAATTACACAGAGTAAAGAGAAGGAAGATGACTATTAAAATAATAAGTAAAATCATCATTTTTCGACATCCTGATAAATCTCGCACTCTCGCCGCCGCGCACTCCGATTCGACCCCCTCATTTTTTTTTTACAATGGCGAAAAATGTCGGTAAAAATCAAGAAGAGGAACAAAGTTTCAACTTTAATTTCGGACAATCATTATTTATAACACCTGCCACAAAACAAAATTACCTTCAAAAACACTCAATGGGCTACAATTAACTCACAACAACATTTCACCCAACAACAATCAAGACGGATTTAGCTCTTCAATTCGACCAAAACAGCACCTATTCTCACCCCTCCCAAATTCCCTCTCTACTCGATCACCATGGAAAAGTACTACAGTGGCCAACTTTTTATCGTACCCCTCTCGTTCTCCCAAACTCAACAAGCCTCAATAAGAAATGAAGGAGAACAAATTCAATAGCATGATAACGCAAACAGAATTTCAAACGAGAGTGAGGATCATTCATTTATTCCGTCGGGTCCCCCAAAATGGGAGTACTCCGAGGGCCACATCGGTAACTCGCGCGTTGTCATGAGGGCCATGCAGTGTTGTAAGTTGTTACTAAAAGTATCAGGACTCTCGGCCTGACGGTATCGAGTTTATTGAGCGGCGAGCTGCATTGGACACACCAGTTCTCGTCTGATCACTGAAGTTAAGCAACGCAAGCCCAGTTAGTTCTGACATGGGTGGTCGCTCGGGAAAGCTGGGTACTGCTAATACCCAATAATCGTCGCATTAGTGCAGTGTCTGTGCAGTCTATGCATTAGAACTATACAGTGGACGGGTCTCTAATGACCTTGCAGTTGATGGGACCTTAAACACCAACAAACAACAACAACAAACAATCGAGTTAATTTGACAAGACAACTGTCCAAATGTATTTAGCAATAGTTTGAATCGAAATATGGCACATGGCACCCCCATTCCAACTATGCCGGGGGCAACTGTCCCCCTCTCGTTACGCCTCTGAGTAGCAGACTGCATATGAATACTACATGATATCGATTGTGAGGGCCGCAACTCTAGGCTACTAGGGCCGCCAGTTTGACAACCCTGGGGAGCGGCGAATTGCGTTGGACGCACCAGTTCTCGTCTGATCACTGAAGTCAAGTAGCGCAACCCCAGCTAGTACTGACATGGGTGGCTGCTTGGGAAAACTGGGCACTGCTAATACCCAAAAATCGTCGCATTAGTGTAGTGTCTGTGCAGTCTCTACATAAAAACTACGCCGTGCACGGGGCTCTAATGGCCTTTGTAGTTGAAGGGCCCTAAGACACCAACAAACAACAACTGACAACCCTGCCCTAATCCACAAAGGTTTGAGGTGTGCCGCAGGTTCGACGCTGGCTCGCGTCGAGAAAGGCCCCAGTCCGTTGCTATTCGGATGGGACTTATAGCAGTGATCCCGTGTGGCGGAAAAACGTCCCCACTGCACGAAAAATACCCTTTCTATATGTAGAGTAAATACAGGTGTAGTTCGGCAAAAATTTTCCGGTGTAAGAGCTCGCATCCTGCGGCCGGTGGATGACAACTTGTCCGAAGGAATCAAAATAAGGCCGACGATCAACAAGCACAGAGGTTGCAGCATTAGGTCGGCAAGTAGGCGGCGTACAAATGCCGGCCGTGGGTCCCACTGGGACAAATATGGGCACCCGGTCCTGCCTAGGCGGGAAAAGGGTTAAAGATGTAGTCATTAAATAACGAAAAAGGGCATGACCCTGACTTTTGTTGCATTGCAGTTACTGTGCAAAAGGTCAGACACTATGCAATATTATAACCAACAAAACATTAATTTACCTGCCAAAAATTTCTATTTTGGTTATGTAATGCGGTGTTGGAACAGTGAAAGAGAAGAGAGTGCGTTGCGCGTTACGTTATTTAATGATCATCATCTCACCCTTATCCCGCCTGTGGCAGGGTTCGAACAGTGGGGTAGGCCGGCATCCCCCTCAGACAAATCAGCCAATATTTCCTCCGGGCTCCAGACGCACGGCTGGGGTGCCCCCGGGAGCAGCGAGTTGCGTTGGACACACCAGTTCTCGTCTGATCACTGAAGTTAAGCAACGCAAGCCCAGGTAGTACTGGCATGGGTGGTCGCTCGGGAAAGCTGGGTACTGCTAATACCCAATAATCGTCGCATTTGTGTAGTGTCTGTGCAGTATATGCATTAGAACTATACAGTGGACGGGTCTCTAATGACCTTGTAGTTGACGGGACCTTAAACTCCAACAAACAAAAAAACAAAATGGGGTGCCCCCAGTCAGAGCATGTTTATTGCACCCGCAGAACCGACCCTGCCACAGGCGGGATAAGGGTGAGATGATGATCATTAAATAACGAAAAACACTGCACAACTACACTTGCAAGATACTGAGCTCGTCACTCGCGGAACCGAAATGGGTTCAAAGTAACTGCAAGGTCCACACCACACAAAATGACGACTTTCTCACTGATCGGAATTCCCCCTAGCTCAAATTGTCTAAATCGAACCCTCAACCCTCCCTGGACTCAAGAGATAGCATGGACCTTACATTTTTACCTCATAATTCAACACGACGACGACGTTCAACAGCATAGTATTCGCAACAGCCTCCCTACGTCCTCTATCCGGATTCAGAATCGGCTTTGTAGGCGTCTTAGGGCCCTTCAACTACAAGGTCATTAGAGCCCCGTCCACTGCATAGTTCTAATGCGACGAATTTGGGGCATTAGCGGTACCCAGTTTTCCCAAGCGGGCACCCGTGTAAGTACTAGCTGGGGCTGCGTCGCTTAACTTCGGCGATCAAACGAGAACTAGTACGTCCAATTCAATACAGCGGCTCCCATCCAGAATCCGGCGAACACCAGATGAGGCGACATTAACCGGGACATACTCGAAGGCGGGGAGAGAAAGGACCCACACAGATTTTTTTGGAGGGGGAGAATTTTAGTGTAGATTTTAGAGGTTGTAATCGCGCATCAACATGCACAACAAACACAACCACCACAAACAAAAAAAAAAGGTAATAACAACTAAACAACGTAGTGTTGTCCAAGAGCAACATCAGTGGT
Source organism: Trigoniulus corallinus (assembly GCA_013389805.1). Taxonomy (NCBI): domain Eukaryota; kingdom Metazoa; phylum Arthropoda; class Diplopoda; order Spirobolida; family Trigoniulidae; genus Trigoniulus; species Trigoniulus corallinus. The sequence goes on from JAAFCE010004287.1 coordinate 7,130,364, forward strand.
CGTAAAAACAAGATCGCAGAGCAAAGAATTCGGCAAACGGCCCCATCGTACCACTGAACGCAGGTCGGGCCGTTTCAAGAGTACATTCCTCACATATTCATAAAAATGGAAACAACAAAAACAATATCATTTTGGAGCGCGATATAAAAATAAAATTCTTTAGATATTTATGTTGTCTCCAGATATGAAAATCAGCATACCATATATCCTCTGTGTTCCTCTGGTCCTCAAGAGGTAAATAACTACCGACATTTTGGGTGGGCTAGGGAAAAGGTAAACACGGAGGACCAGGAGGGGAGGTGCGAGAGACCTGAAACAGTCTGCACATTTTTTATCAAACTATTTTTATAGTAAACGCCACACAAATTCCTAAATCTCCCAAAAGAAGAAAAAAAAATACTACAAATTTGATCAGAATAAATACCACAGCTTCCAGGACGGGACAGTGGACAGAGGGGAGAAGGGGGAACTCCCCTCCTCTGTCAAATTTTACGTCCAGTGTTAAAATATCTTGGTCCTTAAATTATAACCTTGCCACCCATTTCCAAAAGAAACAGACTAAAAAAAATAGTCAAGAATGCCACGACCTGACTGATGTATACTCAAGAGTAAAATAAGGCCCTCATCCCTCTGCCCTTCTCCCAAAAAAAATTAGTAGGGAGAGATATCTATGCCATTTGTGGTACTTCACCTGACCCTGACTTTCTAACGACTCTGACCACCACCACCTTCATTTGTTATGCTCGTCAACAACTCAGAGACACTGATATCATTTCTGGAATTTTTGACAATCGTTTGACGGGACGTTCCCAAAATCAGATACCCGTCCCAAAAAAAAAAACAGAACAGAAGAAGACTCCTTAGTCCCAAAACAGGCGTTGGGTATGCATTTTTGTCGCATGGGGTACACGTGAGCGACCTGCTGGTCGGTGTTTTTAAGCAGCCGGCTTCCAATCTAATGCGGCTACTCCAACGCCTATTTTCGTCTTTGTCCTCTACCGATACGAGGCGGGGATGGGGGGCGACCTCATGCTCCATTCAGAAAAGGTTTTTTTTCACCCAGTAGCGACGTTCCATCCGCAATACAACGGGTTTACCTTCTTTCCCGGGACGAAAGCCCCCAAAACTTTTCTCGGCTTGAAGGACCACAATCCGCTTCTTACCAGGATCGAACCTGCAAACACTCAACCACTTCAACCAAAAAAAGGGAGAAGCCGGATTGATTGCTTTATTTGTTGGTGTTTTAGGGCCCTTCAACTACAAAGGTCATCACACCCCCTCCATTGCATAGTTCTAATGCAGAGTCTGCACAGACACTACGCTGTTAAAACGATTTTTGGGTATTAGCGGTACCCAGTGTTCCCAAGCGGCCACCCATGTTAGTAGTACCAGCAGGGGTTGCGTCGCTTAACTTCTGTTTCGGGCAAGAGCTGGGTCACTGGAGACGAAACAGAGGATGGCAAAGATCACAGGTGGAGAGGAGGGCTGTGGATTGTGCAGGGATCGGGTGGAGGACGTCAGGCATGTGATACTGGTCTACCCAGCACTGGATCACTGCAGAAGGGGTTGGGGAACCCCTACATTGGAGGAGGTTCTGGGGGTGGTGGGTTCTGGAGTGGAGCGGCTGGAATGGGTGCAAAAGGCAAAGGTGTTGCTGGGGTGCTGGTGGAGATCTGGGCATATGGGTCCAGCATGAAAAGATCTCGCCAGCAAGGTATCCGTCACAAAGGATTACATATTCATATTCAGTGATCAGACCAGAACTGATGTGTCCAACGCAGTATTGCCCCTCCCGAGACGCCAAAGACATCAGGTAGCAGACGTGACAATTAGGGCCCTTTGCACCAACCTCTAGAGACAATATGAACTTGTTCGGAACCACCGAGAAACGAACCGTTGTCTATAGAGACGGGATGAAAATACGCAAGGTAATTGGTGTCTACCTGGTACAGGGTGGCAGCCTCCTGCTCTCTCGTCATTAACGCGTTTTATAGCTAAATTACAATGTTGAAATTCAATTTTGGCGACGGCTACCATCACAGGAACCCGTTGAGTAAAACCCCCAGTTTTTTTTTATGGAAAGGTCAAAGGTCCCAACCTTGACAACGGATCAAAAGCATCCAAAAACGGTAAGTAAATCTCATCATTTCAAACGACAGTCACGACATACGCATCAAAAAGCATTAAAAATATTCAATTTCACGTGTCGTGTTAGTGCCACGTGCCTATTTTTTAATATTTATATCATTCTATTTATAGAATTTTAATATAGAAATCATAAAACAAATTACGAGTTTCGCCTTTCAAACTCTTGTCCAAAAAAAAAGACCCTGACATAGTCAAATGTTCACACTACAGTGACCATCATCTATCATACATCTTGCGCATCATCAAGACGTAAGTTGTGAATGACCTCGTTACAATTACCTGTTCAGTTCAATAAAGTTCAGGTGAGGAGGGTCCTACAGCTCCCAGTTGAGGTGCATGCCTTGGTTCGCCAGACACCCAGGCCTTTAGTCCCCTTAAGCATATGGACACACCAGTTCTCGTCTGATAAGTGAAGTTAAGCAACGCAACCCCATCTAGTACTGACATGGGTGACCGCTTGGGAAAACTGGGTACTGCTAATCCTGCGTAGTGCCTGTGCAGTCTCTGCACTAGAACTACGCTGTGGACGGGGCTCTAATGACCTTGTAGTTGAAGGGCCCTAAAACACCAACAAACAAACAAAACCTTCAGCATCCCATCGGGCATTAAAGGTCTACTAGGGGAAAGGCGGAACTTACGTATGGACAGAGCCCCTTCAACCAGCATCCCATCGGGCATTAAAGGTCTACTAGGGGAGTTACTAGGACGGAACTTACGTATGGACAGAGCCCCTTCAACGGGGGTCTAGGATCTATAAAAAGACTTTGGGAGTTCCTCTCTGGAAGCTTCAGAAGAAATTATCCACGTCAGGGGGTAGCCAGGATCGAACCTTCTACCCCGGTTCCAAATAAGGTATACCGAGGCAGGAATCCAAAGTGATGATCCTATCTTATGTCCTTTAGGTCCTTCGAGCAAATTGAACTACAAAATACAGTAATGAACATTTGTACGTAGGAAAGGGGGGGGTCAAACAAGGCAACCCCATGTTATTATCCGAAGAAAAACAATTTTAGGTTGCCCACATTGGGTTTCGATCGCTTTAAATTCTTACGTTGTTTTTCGGTTGGAAAAGATGACGTAAGATGTTGTTTTTCTTTTCCGCCATTTCATAACCAAATTCCACGAAAAACATGTTGCGAAATGCCCCATTACTCGCCTTCTTCAAATTAACATCTTGTTTCGCTAGGTACCAGAGAGGGCGCAGGGGAAGGGGTTAAAAATATATTTAAATTTTTGGGAGAACGGAATACACACCACCCAAAACCTCCCTCCCCATGCCAACCAGGCCCATAACAAAGATTACCATACGACACATCATCCATCCTCTCTGCCTCCCTCTCTCCCTGCACTTATTTCAAAGGTCAAAGGGTACGTAGTTATTATGCGCAACGCCACACATTGGCGGGCCGAATTTTTTTTTATAAAAACATGAACTTTCAGACACCTTTTGTCCATAAATTATTTTCATCCGAATATCATTTCGTCCACCACTATACCAAATAACGACCATTTAGGGGATGAGGCGAGGGAAAGGGTCAAGAAGAAAGGGGCACACATAAAAACATCCACAAAATTAATAAGAGGGCAAAAGACAAGAGCGCCAAATGTCTGAAAAGTGACCTTCGCAGTGAAAAAAAATTACCTTTTCCCCAATCTAGGGCCGTGTAGCAAACGGCCGTTATTGGATACATTTTGGTCCGAAACTGGCGGTGTATCTGCACCCAGGGGTTCTACATTCGGAATCTTTTGGACCAACACCTCGTAGAAAGCGTTCTCTTGCGCACCCTTCACACGGGGCTATGGTCGCAACCCATTCGACGGAGCATCCTCGGTGGTTTAAAAGGCCAGGTTCGGTCCTGCTGACTGAGGGAATATTTTTGACTGGAGAGAGAGAGAGAGGTTCAAATAGAGTAGAGTAGTCTGCACCCGCCACTGGGAATAGGCGAATGACCAACAGTGGACTGTCCGACGTTAAAAAAAGAGGCAATCCATCGCCCGAAAGATATCCTTCTTGACCAGAGTATGGAATAGCACCTCAGGTTCGCAGGGAGGGCGGAAAATCTCAAATGCGCCATTCATCTGTTGGACAGTAAAATCAAGATCCTGTGTGACGCTTCTGATGTCACCTGTGGGCAGCCAAGCGGTGCCCAACATCGGCCCGGAGTCGTCACCACCACATGTTCAAACCTAACTGGGAAGTTTGAACTCGGGTCACCTGCAGTCTAAACAAAAAAAAACATAAAAATCCCTCATCTTCCCCGCTTTCCAGACTTTAAGGCGGTATCCAGCACTACCCCTTCGAATGCCGTCAAGTTCCAACTTGCAAGAACAGTCACTGCCAAAGTCAGGATCGAACTCGCACCCACCAATTTCCCAGGCAAGAACATTAACCAGTGAGGCAATCAAATTTCCAACTGCGTTGCTAAAGGGTGTATCCTTTCAGCATACAAAGTGTGCCATCGTATTTCGGAAGTGTTGCTCTGCAAGTCACTTGACGATAGGCCTCCTAATGACCTTACCTGTCAAGCAGCCCGTAAAATACTCAAAATATTAGCTGCTATCGTCTCGCCCACCCCGGTCAAGAGAGGGCGCATTTCTCTGTTCAATTTGTCTGAGTGCTAACCCAACCCCTAGCAAATCAATATCAATAAATCGTTACTAGGCGGCCCGACCTGTCTAAAAAGAAAAAGCCTACTTATATAGGCCTACTCCACAACGCCAGAACACTATCCTGTTCCTCGACGGGGCGCTAAGATAGTGGTGTACAGGCTCAAGTAAACAACCCAGGCTGGTACAGGACATTGCTCACTTCGTTGTTCCATCGCAATTGAAATAAACAGTTTCAAAATGACATCAATTGAAGAAAGTAGCGTCAATGAGATGAGTGAAACAAAAGTGGAACCACTTTGCAGCAGTAAGATGAGTGCACCATTGACAAAGAGAGGAACAAAGCTGAACCAAGTTGCACCACTGGAATATACGAGATGAAATCGAATCAAATTGTACACTGAGACGAGTGGAATAAACCTAAACCACTGATGCGAGTGAGCCAAAGGTGCACCACTGGGACGAGTGATTTGAAACTGAACAAAGTTGAACCACTGCCACAAGTGGAGCAAAGTTGAACCAAATTGAACTGCTCATACGAGTGGGACGAAGCTGAATCACAACTGAACTATTGGGACGAGTGGAAAAAAGCTGCACCGCTGGGACGAGGGGAACAAAGTGTGACAACGAGTGACACGAAGCTGAAGCAAATTGAACCACTGTTACGAGTGATACGAGGTTGAACCAAATTAAACACCTGCTACGTATGGGACAAAGTTGAACCAAACTAAACCACTCATACGAGTGGGTTGTTGTTTGTTGGTGTTTTAAGGCCCTTCAACTACAAAGGTCATTAGAGCCCCGTCCACAGCATAGTTCTTATGGAGAGACTGCAAGACACCACACTAATGCGACGATTTTTTGGGTGTTAGCAGTACCCAGTTTTCCCAAGTGGCCACCCATGTCAGTACAAGCTGAGGTTGCGCTGCTGAACTTCAGTGATCAGACGAGAACTGGTGTGTCCAACGCAATTCGCCGCTCCCATACGAGTGGGGCGAAGCTGAATCAAAACTAAACTATTGGGACAAGTGGAACAAAGCTGCACCATCCCGACGAGTGGAGCACAGCTGCACCACGGGAACGGCTGGAACAAAGCTGCACCATCCCGACGAGTGGAGCACAGCTGCACCACGGGAACGGCTGGAACAAAGCAGAACCACGTTGCACCAGTACGGAAGAGGAACGAACCGGAATCATGTTGGACCATGGGGGCGGCTGCTGCTACAACCGAAAATTTTCCGATTTATACGTACAATTTACTCCGCGGGGAACCGTGGAACACGTCCGAAAGCAGGCATCCACCATGGTCAGAAACGAACCTGCACGCACATGTTATCAGTGAAAACAGGAATAGACAACCACAAAAGTTATGAGGAGAAGATGGGGGTAAGAGAACACATCCGCCGCCCCCTCGACATATTAATTCCAGGGCTGATGTGTCACGAAAAATGAGATCATGGTCTTTTCAACTAATTAACTTTATACTCTCCTACAAATTCGGTGAATTATTTACGACAATATTTTGGATACGTGAAAGATCCGGGGACTCGCAAAAGCCTTTAAAAAAACAATAAAAAAAAATCAACTCATTTATCACCGCATAATTGGATCGTCCCATACACGCCTCCATAATTAAATTCTTCCCCGACCCCTGACCCTCTTTTCCATCTAAGAACCACCACGCCTTTTACATTTTCACTTCGTCAGGCAAGAAAACACAACCATCGCAGTTCGCCACTGAACAGGACGATCCGTTGAGCATGGTGACGTCGCCGAATCCCGATGCAATCGCTCCGGGATCGAACCCCACTCAACAGCTCGATATGTAGACACGAAAACTATCGAAACTAATGCGGGCAAGTCACAAAAGACATTGTGAAGACAACAACCACATTTCGGCCATTATGTAGATTATCCGGTTAACCAAGTCTGTGACTGCGGTTAGAAAGAGTAACAGTCAGCGGGTGGTCACTTGATGGTCATGCTGAGAGAAAACGAGGTGGACAACTCAAACAGCAAATTGGTTCAACTTTTTGGGGAAGAAATTTAAATACTGTAGGTTTTTTAGGGAGGGGGACAGGACGGTGTGCAACATGTCATTAACAAAATAAATTACCCGAAAACCACTCCAAGCTTCAAGAGTACCGTGGCCAAGAAGAGGACATGAGATGAGGGGCGGGTAGTAGCCCAAACGGTCATTAAAATAACGTCATCACAAATGCGTGTGTAATCTCCCGCCTAAGCCAGGGTCGAGTATTCACTTGTCCCAAAGAAAGTTTGGTGGGGGTCCGAACTAATGTCAACCCCCGGTAATTTAACGTAAGAAGCAGTGGGATACAATTTCTTTTACAGAGACGCCTGAGGTGGGTGCAGTGTCCCACAAACATCACTTGAACCCCTTCTCACGCCAATGCTAGAGTCGAGTATTCAGCTGTTCCATAGAAAACTAGGGTCCGAACTAACGTTACACCCCCTGCTGATTTAACGTGGGAAGGAGGAAGCGCAATTCCTATTATCTACGCCAAGCCAGAGGCGGTGCAAAGTGCCCCACTACGAAATTATGTCAACCCACACTAATATTTAGAAAGGGGTTTTTAGGTAATATCGTGCACACCATCAAAGAGGACCACGGGTTTACTTACCCCATACAGGACGAAAGGACGATGAAATCGCACGCAACCAACCGCGGATGGCAGCATCGAACCAGTAACCATGGCCTCATCAGTTAAGCACGCAACCACTAGGCCATCCAGGCAGCCATGTACCAGAAACACACATCACTAACCCTTTTCCCACCTATAACGGGGTCGGGCGCCCATATTTGTCCCATTGGGACACATGTGCAAAAGTGCTGGACGGTATTTTGACGCAACCGGTTGCCAATCTGATGCTGCAACCTCTATGTTTACAGATCGTCGGCCTGTTTTGATTCGTTGGGGCACCATTCCCATTGGGACGCCAGGGGGGAGGCGACCTCCAACACCTGGAAATTTAGGTACCGAACTACAGGTCGATTTGATTCCATGCAGTAAGGGGTCATTTCCGTGCAGTGGTGACATAGGGACATCGATTGACTTCCCATTGCCCGGCAAAGTAAGGAGCTACTAAAGCAGTAGTTCCGCACGCTACCTCTGCGACACCCTGGTGGGTTAGCCTTATAGATAAGAGAGCACGATACCCCTTACGCCCTCTGGTGTCGGCGCAGGCCCTCAACCAACGAGGTAATAAGGTCATCTTTAAAAAGGTAACAACAATAACACGTCGATTAACTCCCTCCCTTTCGACATGTCCCAAATATGGATCTTCGCGCAAGAGGTCAACCAAAAAAAAACGTCACTACTCCCTCTCGACCCCCCCCCGTAAGACGAAATTTCCGCCCAACCAAACACCTTTAATCTTTAATGATCACCATCATCAACTATATTGAGACGACAGACTCATGTTTTTCATCCGATTAATAACTCGTCGTGATCCGCGCGCACTCACCTCCCTCGCCCGCCATCCCCATCCCAAAATTTTCGTGTGATAAAGTCCTTTGAACTCTAACCTGTTTGAAAGATATAACCGCCATTTTTCACTTGGCGGTGCTATTGCCCTCCAAAAATACGGATAAAGAGGAAATACAAGGAGGAGGAGAGGGGGGTCACACAGGAACAGGTCGGGTTGCGATGGGGGAGAAAGAAGGAGGGGAAGGGATACGGCAGGTCAACGAAGCTGGGGAGTAAGAGGGAACTAGACAGAGAAAGAGGACAGACAGAGATATCGAAGAAGGAAGAGCAAGAGGGGTAAACGGAAAGGGGGAAGGGGGGGGTAGGATTAAAAATGGGATCACAGCCGGACTTGATATGCTACTATACGACTACTTAGGGGCAAGTCAAAAATGAACGACATCATTTTTTGAGGACAACATTTCTCATTAAAACACATCTTTTTTTTTTCTTTCTCATTTACCTTCCTCCGTCTTGAATAATTTAAACAAATCACATAAATGGAATTTCTCCTTCCTCAACCCTTTACTTCAAATTACAATCGCTTCCCCCTTCCCAAAAAAAAAAATATTTGAACCACATTCGAGAATTTAGCTGCACATAATAAATTTGACAATTTATGAGATGCGTGTAAGCCAAAATATGAAAAGGTGATCAAAATTTGCATACATAAGCATTTTATTACGAATGACCCTACCCACCCTCCGTCACCTCTCCCCCCACTCATCCCACTATCACGCTACACTCTTTTACTAGTTACGAGTCAAAAGATCGAGGTTGTGAACGAAAACAAAGGGGATGAGTACGGTGGGGGGTGGGGCTAGAGAGGAACGAGGATATTGCACATGAGGACAACAAGGAGGACAGCACCGATCCGTGCAAAAGCGTGTGTCACTGAAATTTATGAAACCCTCCCACAAAAAAAAAAACGGATTACACGAATCATTGGGTTAACGAACGCACACCCGAAAAACAAAGGAGGGGGCGACGATGGGATTGATCCATTTACGGATCTTGCTTCCGAGACATTTGTGGAAGCAACCACTTCCTCCTCACTTTTGGAAAACAGCGTTTGGTCCAGGAGACCACTACAGTCAAGAAGCGAACCTGCAACATGTGCAGCCAGAAACTGACACCGGAGGAAGTAGGGTGCGTCGAGTACCTGCACCAGAAAGTCCTTCGTTATTGACCCGAATAGGTAGGGCTTCCCCCAAAATGACGAGGGAAAAAGGTCTCAAGTGTGTATATACTGTAGTCCTCTTCTTCAGTTCTGAACAGGAAGTGAAAGGGGAGTGGCGAATTGCGTTGGGCACACCAGTTCTAGTCTGATCACTGAAGTTAAGCAGCGCAACCCCAGCTAGTACTCACATGGGTAGCCGCTTGGGAAAACTGGGTACTGCTAATACCCAAAAATCGTCGCATTAGTGTAGTGTCTGCAGTCTCTGCATCAGAACTACACGGGGGACGGGGCTCTAATGACCTTGTAGTTGAAGTGCCTTAAAGGAGGGGTGCGGGTGAAGGTACCACCGCACGGTGAAAGAACACACGGAGCGAAATATGCTTGCAGCTCTGTCAAATTCCTACGAAAAACAGATCGCAGTTGTGCCCTCCTTCTATCCCGTCCTGAAAGAGAATTAAACCCATGGTCCCACGTGAGTGGAAGTGGGTGGGCACGACGTTACCACCACACGGTAAAAGAACCCTTTCTACGCCGCCAGCGACTGGACAAATGTTCACACTCGTATGTTGTGGTCAGTTGGCCGCGAATGGATCACGGGCGAAACACCGTAGTGAACGAACAGAGACGAGCAAGCGAACGAACGGTAGAGAGGATAATGTCCCATGTCAGGACAACTTTTTCCTCTTATTTTTGGTTACTAAAGTGAACATCCTAATTTAAATTATCCTCACGTCCAAATTAATTCATTGTTATTCGCCACTGAAGATCCTCTTCTGTGGTCCTCTCTTGATCCACACACACACACACACCCTCTCCTTTCACCTTTTCATATTTAAACCACCACCCTCTCTCTCCCCAAAAAAATGATATTCATTCAAATGACCTCCCCAACTGGGCAATAATTCTTATTGCAGACTCTCAAATACTTTTATTTTTGAAAAAAAACTTGTTTCAGGAAGAATGAAAATGCAGACCACATCGTCCGACAGGGCGACTAAAAGGTGACCGCAGAACAGGGCTGTCAAAACTGTCCGGAGTCTACTCAGCACAGGAGCAGGGGGGACGAGCGAAAAAGGACCTTTCCCCCCACATTCATTTGATTTCGGAGAGTTGCACGATAGTTCTTTTTAATCATCTTCATATATTTCGAGCTCTGCAAAAGAAGCATATCACAAAAGAAAAAAAAAACTCCCGAAAAGAGAGGTCAAAGGGCAGGTGAGGTTACAGTCAACCCCTAGAGCTATAGTTATGATTCGTCAAGCGCAACCAGTGGCTACGACGAGTACTGAAAGAGGGTCACACACAAAAAAAACTGCACACATTTTTTTAAATGACACGAAATATTAAAAAACATTTGTTTCGAATTAAGAGGGGATGGGGACTAAGGTGGTCACAGACAGGGAACCAGATTGGGATATGAGGGTAGAAGGTGAGGTGAAATATGGAGAAGAGGAGAACAAGAAATAAAGAGGTAGAAATAACTTAAGAGGAATTACTGCCTATGGAAGAAGACCTCCTAGGGGGTCACTCCTAGATATCACGCACCGGTACTGTACCAAACACTTATTGGCAATATTAGCATTTTAATTAAAAAAAAATGGCGATTTTCTTCTGCAAGGTGAATAACCCGACAGATGTCAGTGCGTTCGTCACGTTTTCCGAGAGACCCCAGGTGGCGGGTCAATTTAACCACCACCACATTTTTTGACATCATTTTCAGGGAGGGAAAAGCGCCCCATGCAATCTCAACCTCATCCATCTGTATAAGTTTAGGACGGGACGTTTGAGAGGAGCAAGACGAGGAGGAAAAAGGAGTAGTGGGGAGGGTCCAAAATTCTTCTACTTGACAGACCACCTCTCTCGCCCCCCCCCCTTTGCCGTCTTCCGGAAGGAAGCAACAACAACAAAAAAAGAGGAAGGAACAAGAGACCCCGCCCTGTTGCAAATCACTCTCTCAACTTCAAAACTGTTTCCACATATCAAAAAGTATAATTTAGACATACGAAAGTTGAGCTCCTGTCAGAGACGCCCCTCTTCCACTTTTGTAATATATTTACTGCAGTCTAGGACCACAGCTGATTTAAAAGGTCCCAAAGGTCGCAAAGCGTACCACCCAGACTGGTTAGGAGAAAGGATATGTCGAGTGTTCGCACCGCATTCAGATGGTCTCGAGTTCAAAACTCCTAAGCAGTGCAGGATGACATATACGGAGTCCCGGAGACATAAGCAATAAAGAAATTAAACAATTATTCCTAGCCCTCTGCCTGCCTATGGCAGGGTCAGACAGCCGTCAGTGAATCCTGGTTGGCTGCTGACCAATGATGCAACACCCCTGTTTATTTAACTTCACTTTCTGGAAAGAGAGTTCTTGTCCGCGCAGAAGAGATGACGTAGTAATAGACTTCACCGAACCACAGCTTTCCTTGCTATCCACACTGGCGACCAGAATCGAACCTGCAACCATGGATCCAGAAATCAATCAAGTCACCACTAAGCCACCACCTACGTCAAGTCATCCAAGTTACTTCATGGTGGCCAATGATAGGAAGCAAAGACACTACTAACTCTTTTTCTGCCCTATGGCAGGACCGGGTAGCCACTTAGCCCCACTGGGACACAAGAGGCCCATAATTGGAAAAGATACAGCTCATGCTCAAGCCACGCTCAGAAGAGCGCATGTATACCTAGCTTGTCATCATGTTACCCTCAATGGTAATGAGGGAAGTTTCCATCCGGTCCACCAAAAAAAGTTTTATCAAGTGGCACTAGAACGTCAGCGATCCGGTTGTGCCGGTTTCCTACTAGTCCCTGTTGGATTGCAGTGTTTGTTTACATCATTACGGGCAGCCAGGTTCTTAACATATCGTTGTACCGCGCCAACGGGACAAGCAGGGATACCAGGACCCTCACATAGGTGGAGATAATGAACCATTTGTCATTTCGAATAGAGCAGAACTTGGGTACCCAGGTACTGTTCACAGTAGCGTTTACATGAATGAGAGAGAAAGTAGGGGAGGTTTAACACAGACCTCAGGGGTAATAGCCGAAAAAGTTTTCCTCACCTGACACCCCTGCGCTCTGAATAATACTAATTTGCACGCAGTTGTCAGACAGAGCCCTACCTTGTATTTGCAAGTGCTTGTTAAGCCTGCGCGACGTGACTTCGCACTCACTAGCAAAAAGGTCGTTTAACGGCAAAAGCGTTTCCGCTGAAGTTGGGACAGATGCAAGACAAACACCTTTTATTGCACACCTTCGCAATCAACACGAAGAAGGGTCTGACACAATGTACGGTTCTTGAATTTGGTCAGTGGTGGGTTTATAGGGGACAACCTCAGACAACTATAGAACGTTTGTCAGGTCACTCTGCGCAACAGATCTCGTTTAGTTATCATCAGCCGGGCTAAGACCCTTCACCCCGACACAAGAGAAAGTCGTTTATTTGACGGCTGCCTATCTACTGCTAAAGGTGATTTACCGACACCAGAAAGAGGGGTACAGAGCGGATTCCTAACAAGAAAAATGTGCCTTTACTTCCTGCATTGTTGTTGTTTGTTGGTGTTTTAGGGCCCCTCAACTACAAAGGTCATTAGAGCCCCGTCCCCAGCATAGTTCTTATGCAGAAACTGCACAGACATTACACTAATGCGCCGATTTTTGGGTATTAGCAGTACCCGGTTTTCCCAAGCGGCCACCCACGTCAGTACTAGCTGGGGTTGCGCTGCTTAACTTCAGTGATCAGATGAGAACTGGTGTGTCCAACGCAATTCGCCGCTCCCTTACTCTCCCCTTAGGGTCGATGGAGGACAAGTGCCCTCCACAAATCAAAATATACCTACGATAAATAAACATAGGGGTTGCAGCAATATGTTGACAGCCGGCTGCGTAAAAATGCCGTTTAACAGACTACCTCCAGGACAAGAACGGGTATCCCGTCCCTGATACAGACGGGACAAAGGTTAGGTAGTGGTAGTAGTATCAAGGGATTTTCTTTTCCATGCCTCCACATCCGACGGAAGGTGCAATGAATTTCTCCTCGTCCGAAATTCACCATCGCTACCCTCAGACCAGGACCTACGACGATCATAGACAGGAACCAAATATGGTATCAAAGATTTAAAGGAGGAAATAATCGGAGTGGAACCGTGGAAATTCGTGAACTTGCTCTTCCCCGGGTAGGAAGACTTCTTGTGGATATGCAGGTGTGGGCACAATTTTACTTCACCGACCCGATGAAAAATGCTCTTAAATCCCCCTACCTCTCTCAGCCGGTAACCGCACCAAATATTTCACAACACAAAGTAAGGCCAAACCGGACATCCACCGAGGCCGCAGTGAGCAGTATTACAATGGTACACAACAGGCCGAATTTCCTGCCGGTTCTGACGTCACGAAGATAGAGGATATGTTAGGGTTTTCCCTTCGTGTCCAAAAACTAACTACCACCGCCCTCAAATAGAAACCACAACCTGAATAATTTCATTCACCTACTCAAAAAAAAAAACTGCCCTAAGAGGGAAAGAATCATGATCTTCATAACTTAAGGGGTCTAAACCATGCCCTTAACATCCCCCCTTTTCGAGACCTTGCTTTCGTTATCTATGCCAAGGGTGCTCCACAGTTACAGTGTATATAACTTGAGTATATCACTAATCCCGTCGTGAAGAACAATATCCCTTGTCCCGAGTCAAGGGCACAGACACAACCTTATTATTCTATTCACCGTTGAAAAAAAAAATGTTATACGCAACATGAGCTGTCATCTTTCGAGAGTCAAAAAGACACACGAAAAAGCACCTGCAAAAAACATCGAACTGACAAAATCATCCCCAATTCCAGAATCAGCATTCCTATGTCATCACCACTGTCCTTTCTCCAAAGGGCCCCTGCTATGAACCAAGGTCCTCAACAGTGACTGGCAGTCACTTAATAATGGTCATCATCTCTATGTGCCTCTCTACAGGCCAGTATCACTGACGGGTGGAGCTAACTGGTAAAATAGGGCAACACCTAACCCCACACAGAACTAAAAACAGAAGGAACCGATTCCGAAACGGGACAAACATTACTGCACGATTTTCCCTCTTCGATGCCAGACCATGGGAATTGGTACACGACATACGCGAACCACTTGGTACACGGGACATGGGACTTGGTGCACGACACGAGATCCGAGAGACGCCCACCGAACACAGAAGTTACCCAAACTAGCGGGTGTCGAAGAATTACAAACACTCCACCAAGTGACCCATCATCCGGCATCAAGTACATTTGGTGTTGTTCTTGGGCGTTTCAGGGCCCTTCAACTACAACGTCATTAGAGCTCCGTCCACTTCATAGTTCTAATGCAGACTGCACAGACACTACAGTAATGCGACGATTTTTGGGTCTTAGCGGTACCCAGTTTTCCCAAGAAGTCACCCACGTTAGTACTAGCTGGGGTTGCGTTGCTTAACTTCAGTGATCAGACGAGAACTGGTGCGTCCAACGCAATAAGCCGCTCCCTCCATCACCTACAACCGGCCCATCATCACACGTGGGGGAACTCATCCCGTCTTGAACACCATTAAGCTTACCAACCACGATAAGAGAATTCATATAAAACACAAGTTCCATTTTGGTGTCCATTTAGGACCCACAGTACATCCCTGCATTGTCCTAATACGTGATTAAAAAGGATTTTGAAATTTGAATGGCATCGCATGGTAGGAGCTTAAGAGTCCCGTTGTTGTTGTTTGTTGGTGTTTAAGGTCCCGTCAACTACAAGGTCATTAGAGACCCGTCCACTGCATAGTTCTAATGCATAGACTGCACAGACACTACGCACAGATGCGACGATTATTGGGTATTAGCAGTACCCAGCTTTCCCGAGCGACCACCCATGCCAGTACTAACTGGGCTTGCGTTGCTTAACTTCAGTGATCAGACGAGAACTGGTGTGTCCAACGCAACTCGCCGCTCCCTTAAGAGTCCCGCGCACATCACCACACAGGTTCACAACGTTACTTCCCATCAGACTCCTCCGCTACAATAGAAACGGCAGCCCAAGTCGGTCAGGAAGCGATCTCCAGATCACTTGTTCCCTATGAATTCGCGCTTAACCATCCGGCTATTTTTAAACACCTCTTGTTACGAAAATAATAACTGATCAGACCATATATAATCAGCCCACGGCCCCTTTCAAAAGTCAAATATTCATCCAAGCACAACTGACATTACCGATTGCATATTTTGGTGATGGGGGTAGGGGAAAGGAAGAGGGAGGACAGGTACTCGGCATCATGCTGAAAAAGTAATGGTTACTGTAATCAACATCTGCAGGAGGACCTCTTCTCTTTTACCACATGCTGGAACATCAAGACTCATTCTTCAAATTCCTTTCTTACCTCCTCCAGACAACAGTCCTTCAAAATTCTGTTTCAAGTGGTCAACGAGTGTCATTTAGTGGGCCCCTTTCTCAGTGGGCACCTTAATTATTTCAAAACCACATACGAAAACGAGAACAGGCATGCGGATGCCAAATCTATATTTAGAAATTGTAGCATTACACCTGAAGGGTCGACTCACACCATCACAAATTTCCAATTCCTCTCTACAACCTGTTTCACTCTACTAGACAGGGTTCGGTACCCATGATTCCAAAAATACCTTTCAGGATCTGAAATGACCCTTTAAGGCTTGGTGAAGGAGGAAGAAATCCGAACCCATAACCTTCTGCGCAGCTCACGCCTTATTCCGCCAAAACCATTCACCTCAGCAGCTCAGTGGCAGCGTGTTTCATCTATGATAAGGTGGATGCAGGTTCGATCCTGGTCGAGGTCTGAAACTTCCATTGATCGAGAGGGAAGTCCTTTGAAAGTACGTCATTTAGAGACCCAAGAGACGAGACTGCTTCCTACACCTGAGAAGTTAGGTAATCTATCTACACCTATATTTCACTCCGTGTAAAAAGAGTTCTCTTCCTTGCAGTGGCGACAAGGTATACACTGACAGTTACGGTGCAATGGACGCCCAGTGTTTTGCCCAATAATCAACTTTTTTCTAGGATCGAACCTGGCCCCAATGGCGGGGAAGTCCACTGCGACGGGACCACAACTTGCCATCCCGGGCGCATTTGGGATTCCCTTCCTTCACCTACTTGCCTCATACAGTACTGAATCTGCATCCACGTCTTTACTGAGTCACCAAGGTCAGTCTACCATGGCGTCATAAAATGGTAACTATGACGGCACACCTGAAGAACTGCAATCAGCACACGTCTTTTGTTTCATCGGTGCTGTAGGGCCCTTCAACTACAATGGCCATTACAGCCCCGTCCACTGCGTAGTTCTAACGCAGAGTCTGCACAGACACTACGCTATTACGACCATTTTTGGGTAGTTGCAGTGCCCAGTGTTCCCAAACGGTCACCCATGCTAGTATTAGCTGACGAGAACAGGCAAAAACAATAAAAAAAAGTCAAGCAGGGTCGGCTACCCATCTTTGTCCCTTTGGATGGACACATGGCCGATCCGTTGGACGGTATTTTGACGAAGCCGGCGTCCGACCTATGCTGCAGCCGCTGTTCTTATTGATTGTCGACTGACGATTTTTGAGTATTTGCGGTACTCAGTGTTCCCAAGCGGTCACCCATGCTAGTACTAGCTGGAGTTGCGGAGCTTAACTTCAGGAATCAGACGAGAACTGGTGTAAAAAGAAAGCAACTCCTAACCCTTTTCCCGCCTATGGCAGGGTCGGGTACCCATTTGTCCCTCTGAATGGACACAGGGTGATATATTGGTCATAATTTTTGCTGCAGCCGGTTGCCGGCGAAAGCTGCACCCCTACGCTTATTTATCGTCGGTGAATGCTACCGACGCCAGGGGGGGGGGGGGGGGCCCCTATACCTGAAAATTTTGCCTCATTTACCCGTTGCGTAGTACAGAGGGTTCTTTTACGTGCAAATGCCATCGTACACCCACACGGGACCTCGGTTTTACTTCTCATCCGAAAGAAGGCACGCTCGCGGCCTCTCTCTCGCCCGAAAGAAACCGACCTACCTGGGTCTAGTATCGAACCTAGAACTACTGGCGCAGTTGCCGAGCGAGCTGACCACTACGCCACCGCGGCGGGTCATAGACGAGAACTGGAGTGTCCAACGAAATACAGCCGCACCCTCGGCACACGTGGTCCTATCAAAGAGTAGCGTAGAAGAGTTAAATGGAGTTTACTAACCTAAGCTAAGTGCCTTTAGATTGAGGCAAAGCCGACCAATCAGAGAGCAGAGGTAAAGAACCATAGGATATTTACGGCTTGACTGAAGAATCTTGGGTGTGGGTCCTTTTCCACCTACAAAATTTTAATTCACAAGGTGCGTAGCTAAAACACATACAAGGTGGAGTAAGGAAGAGTTAAAAAAAAAAAATATGATTAGATTACCCGATGGCAGTCCAGGCAGCGGAGGGGAAAGAAGGAGGGGGGAAGAGGGAGAGGCAGAAGTCGCTTAGATCTTCTTTTCTCCCAAAGATACACTTCTTAATCGCATTCCATTCACTGTTTTTATTTCAAGGAGAGATATTTAGACATGCGTGTGGAGCATCATTTCCCTTCTGTTGAATTCCTCCAATTGATAAATACACACACACACCATTCGCCAGTCGACTAATTCCACACCTGAATAACGGCGGGTTGTTTAGAAGCATTCGAAAACTAATAGAAAGATCATGTCTCTTACCACAAAGGCGAGAAAATGGATGAAGAAGACTTACATTTAAAAAAAAAAAAAACAACGATGAACACGACGACGATAATGATGATGACGAAGACAAAAAATAAAAAGAAGGAGGGAGAGAGAGATAGAGGTCATTCATCATAAATCATGAATTTACTCAGACAATGAAAAGACAGAGCAAAAAATGGCGGACGGCAACAAGAAATGGAATGCAACAAGATTGATGTCGGCCAAAGTGCGCACGCGCGCGCGTACAACGACCAAAACAAAGAACTCGGCGCGTGCAAACCCAAAACACAAAACCCTGCGCAACACATCATTCTGATTGGCACCTTGCTAAACCTCGCACACGCACATTTCAAAGACGGGGTGCAACAAAAATGAATTGAGACAGATGCGGCATTACAGGAGAGAAAGACTCAACACCTCATCTTTAAAAGAAAAAATGAGTTCGGAGTACAAATAGGGGAGAGGATGTAAAAGTAGTCGAGAGTAAGGATGAGGGGAGAGAGAGAGACAGAGAGAAGGGGGTAACAGGGCACACCAAAATCCATAGAGAAAGTGGCGAGTTGAAGGCACAGAGAAAATGGACGATGGATGAGAAGAAGAGGGAGAGGAGGAGGAAAAGCAGGCGAGTGAAAAGGAGGAGGAAGAAGAAGAAAACCGCACCAGGTGTAAAATATGAAATGTCAGTAGTATTCACAGGTCTCTCCTACCACCACCTCCTCATCATCATCATCATTTCTGACAACAATGAAAATAAAACGCACACACGTAGGGATACACCATGCTTGTGGTGGTGCGCATCATCTAACCCCAGAAGAGTGACGCGGCAGTTTGTTCTCACTGTTGTCCTTTTCAGAAATAAAAACAAAAAATCATGAATATTCATGCTCATCCTAATTTAGACCCCCTTTTGCAGTACATCTATCTCTCTCTCGCCGTGTGCTAAAAGAGAGAGAGAAAGATATGCAGTCAGGAGAGTTATGTGCCGCCGACATAAACAAGTTAATTCAACTCTATTGTGTGTGCATCTGCAAAAGGTCCCTAAAGGTGTCATCGAGACTAATTTCGGGAATTGCAAGCTTGAAGAACAAAAAAAAAAAACATTTCGTAAAGTAATCGACAGGAGAAGAGAAAAGCTCAGGAACCAGACAGAACTGAGTGGAGGAGGAGGAGTAGGCGGATTGGTTCGTTGATGTTTACAAGGTCATTAGAGCCCCGTCCACTGCGTAGTTCTAATGCAGAGACTGTACAGACACTACACTAATGCGACGGTGTTTGGGTATTAGCGGTACCCAGTGTTCTCAAGCGGCCACCCATGTCAATACTAGCTGAGGCTAACGTTGTTTAACTTTAGTGATCAGACGGGTTGTTGTTGTTGTTTGTTGGAGTTTAAGGTCCCGTCAACTACAAGGTCATTAGAGACCCGTCCACTGTATAGTTCTAATGCATAGACTGCACAGACACTACACTATTGCGACGATTATTGGGTATTAGCAGTACCCAGCTTTCCCGAGCGACCACCCATGTCAGTACTAACTGGGCTTGCGTTGCTTAACTTCAGTGATCAGACGGGAACTGGTATGTCCAACGCAATAAGCCGCTCCCGAAGAGGAGGAAGTGAAAAACACAAGATGAACAACATCAAACTGCCCTGATTCAGTTTTCAACAGTTGGCAGGTCCCATAGCCGAACTGGTCCATTCGCAGTACATGAATGGAAAGTAAGGCCGCGGCCAACTTGAAATGCGGGTCAGTGGCATTCCACTGCGCCTAAGAAAACCCTTCCTGCATGGAGGCGAATATATGTGTAAGTCTACAACTTTATAGGAGTATTAGCTCGCCCGAGTCCTCTGTTGTCGGTAAGTTACCTGCAGACGTTGCCAGGCCGGCGCTAGGTAGCCAAATGAATCTAACCCACAGACGGCTTAGGCTCAATGTCCACTATGGACCCTTAAAGGACCACAATGAAGTTGTGCATCCACCTAGCTAGCGGTACTGCTACAGGTTCCAAGTTATCTCGGGCTAGAGGTGAAAAATGCTAATTACAGCTGCTCAACTTCCCCGGAAACCGTTATCAAGAACTTGCCGTATACGAGGCCCCATTTTACGAGTCCTCCCAATATACGATGCTTGACAAGGTCTTTAAATATTTCAGGTTAAGTACGGATGGCGCACGAATGAAAACGTAATCGAGTTCAAAATTCAAGCAAGCAACAGGCTATAAAAAAAATTTCGGGGATGAGAAGAAGTAGGAGAGAGGGAAGAAGTGGGGGAGGAAGGGTAGATAAAGAAATGAGGAAAACCTCACCACAACTTTTAACTAAACATAAAAATGGGCACTCACTGTATTATTTTCACTTGATCTATGTAATTTTCTATAAGTTTTCACCTGCATATTTCACGATAAAGGTAAGAAACCGGCTATTCATCATGGCTTTATTAAGTTGTCCAAATGCCAATTTAACCCGATTCTCTGCTCTGACCTATAAAATTATTAAGATAAAAAAATTTTCACCACATCTAACACTACCAACACCATATCAAACGGCAAAAAACCCCCCACTTGTCAGGTGAAAAAAATTGCAGGTAAAAACCAAAGAAAAAAAACAGCCGCCTAAACGTTGGCAAAACGGCCGACAAAAACCTGAACATATCGACGACAATGTTTACACGTTGTCATAGCAACAGCGCCACCAACACAACACGTGCTGAAGAGACACGTGTATGATTTGTCGATAAGTGGCGCAAGAACGTCGTCATGGTATCGTAGACCACACTGCTATTTTTTATGCCTAGTTCCGTATCCCCACACTTCAACGCTAATCACGTCGCCACTGATGACATCTTGATGACGTTTTGTGCTAGTGCGTTATGAAGGACCGCCAGCGCAGTTCCTTAAGTGCAGTGCTTTATTTGGAGTCACCGCCGTCATGTCTTACATTATTCTCCGCCATTTTTTAAGCAGACAGCTCAACCGCAAGCCAATCAGAACGCAGCGTGACGTGCGGGACGCTATGTGGGGACCACTAGTCAACTCAACTACCGTCACGCATAGCTGCTCCGCAGCACCCCAAGTAGCAGTGTGACGTCACCATTATTTGTGCTGTGGCGTCTGATTCAACGGTAATAGCGTTAGCGCGTGGGTATACGGAACCAGGCATTAGACCCAAAGCATCATTAAAAAAGCGCAACTACTAACCCCTTTCCCGTCTACGGCAGGATGGAATACCGATCTTTGCCCCTCTGGATGGACTCGCGTGCGATTTTTACGCAGCCGGCTGCCGACCTCGGCTGCATCATCGGTCTACTGTTCAGTGGGGTACTTCTCCGAGCTCCTACACCTGGGAATTTTGCCTCGCCTACCCGTCGCATAGTAGAAGTAGGTCTAGGTTCGATATTGGACTGAGGTGGGTTGGCTTCTTTCGGGCGAGAGATACCCCGAGTGTGCCTTCCTTCTGAGGTCCAGTGTGGTGTACGACGGCATTAGCACGTAAAAGAACTCTCTCTACTACTATGGAACGGGTAGATGTGGCAAAATTACCAGGTGTAGAAGCTCGTCCCCCCCCCCCCCGGCAGCGGTGGAATTCTCCAACAAACAATAGACCGACAGTAAATAAGCAAACGGTTGCAGCCGGTAACGGGTTGCGGTCTAACCCTTGCGTCCATTCAGAAGGGCAGGATGGGTATTCACCCTGTCACAGACAGGAATGGGCCCTAATGACCATTGTAGTCGATGGGCCCTAAAACACAAAAACAGACGGGAAAAAATGTTAGGAGTTGCTTTTGTTGCTGCTACTGAGGCCTCTATCGAGTATCGATCCAGTATCGAACCTCGAACCACTGACGGAATAGTCGAGCACGCTACTTGCGCGCCACGCTCACATTGTGACCACCAATCCCGACCAATTTACAATGCCCATTTGGGGAAGCGATTATACCTAAGCAGTACTATGCTGGTCGTAGTAGGCGGCACCTTTCGGCGAAGAGAGGAAAGGAGACCCAAGCACGCCTATCGTCCGGGGACTGGAAATAAAACTTGGTTCCAGTACGATGGAGTCTATGATGCAACAAACCACTGAAAGAAAGGAACTTTCTTCCACACGGAATGCAATCGGCATGCAGTTCAACAAATTTCCAGGTGCTGGAGCTCGCCAACTCCACATTCCCTTTCCCAGCGTCGGTGCAGTTTCCTCAGTAGAACAAATAGCACTGGACAAATAAAACAAACCAAAAAATCCTCGAGCAAGATCGAGCCTGCAACCATGGACTCATCTGTTCAACACACCACTTAAATCTGCCTCGAGAGCGGCTTGGACACACCAGTCCAATGGGTACTGCTAAGACCCAAAAATCGTCGCATTAGTGTAGTGTCAGTGCAGTCTCTGCATTAGAACTACACAGTGGACGGGGCTCCAATGACCTTGTAGTTGAAGGGCCGTAAAACACCAATGAAACAAAAGTCTCCCTCGCTGGTCAGCAATAGAAAATCATCAGCTAGGTGGGAATTTGCGCACTTGTGGATATGGTAATTTAGGTGGCACTCCAACCAGTCTCGATATAGTTTGAACTGCCCTCCTATACCTGAAATTTCGAGAAAGTGGAGGGATTTTTTCGCACCTGAAATATGCTAGGAATTTCCATCTCCAAAATGTGTGCAAACTAATTGATGATAATGTTTATTTACGACTCTGAGGTCGCCATCAATAGTTATCAAATAATCAAGGGCAATAAGAGTCTTTATCTATCTCTTGAACTTATTTCTTACAATCAATCAATCAATCTTGAAAAGTTATCAGACAAGGAAATATTTTACCAGAAAAAAGTTTACGCTCAAACAGTCATCAATTTTGCTAAACATAAAGGTTGAATGTCTCCCCCCTTCCGCTCAGTGCCTCCTTCTCCCCTCTGCCATCGCCAGGCCCCCACTTCCAAAAAAAATCCTGTCTGCGAGCTGATCCCCCAAAGACCTTTTCTAAACGACAAATACGCAAGGAGGTAACTGACACTTCAAGATGGCCGCCACCAGTGAACATCACCGACGAACGACCTCTACTTAAACAGGCGAAAACGAGAGTCAGAGGGGTCAAGGAACCAAGTGTTGCACTCCAGAATTTCGGCAATCTACGAATCTTTACTTGAACAAACGAATATTTTCAAAGCACTCGATTGGTTATCGATCATTTGTTTGGTTACTTGCTTGGTCTGCTTCTCTACAGCTGAAGGTAATTTACGAATGCCAAGAGGGGAAAGGACGAGTTCCTAAACTAGGAAATGATGTTGATCACCTGACGGAAGGCACATAATTTGAACGTAAAGCCCCAATTTTGAATCCAAAGCCTATGTCCTAGCTTGAGAGTGTACGACGTCACACGGGGGAGCAACTGTATTGCGTTGGACATACCAGTTCTGGTCCGATCACTGAAGTCAAGCAACGCAATCCCATAGAACTAGCATGTGGGACCGCTTAGGAACACTGAGTACTGCTAATAGCCAAAAATCGTCGTACCAGCTGCATTAGAACTACGCAGTGAACGGGGCTCTAGTGACCTTTGTAGTTGAAGAGCCCTAAAACACCAACGAACTTTTTCACCATGAAAAAATTACCAGTCGACGCCATGGAGGACGATGGAGTCGGGAAAGTTCCTTTAAGTGCTGCGGTAATATCGGACAAACGTTACCCAGGAACAAAGGTTTTATTTCCGATCCGCAACAAAATGAGTGTTCCTGGGAAGGGGAAGGGAAAGCAGGGGACAGGGTTTTCGGCTCTTACCGGAAACTAAGAAACCACTCACATCAGTTCAATTAGGATTGAACCCGCGCACACAGAAAGCCCGCCTCAAATGTAGAACGCTTCGCAATTTTGGTTTATGGGCATCCAAAATTAACATGCAAAAATTTCGGCAAAATGAGAAGTAAGGAAGAATAGAAAGGACTGAAGGCAACCTTCTGAATCAAAATTAGGGGGAAAGAGGGGGGGTCAAACACCTCTGAAGACTCACTGCTATTTCTACCACTAAATCAGCAAGGTCACTGAAAGGGATTTCAGATTAAACGCAAAGCACCGCTCAAGAGGTGCACATCAACTATATCGCATTATATCAGAAACTTGGGTAAGGAAAGGCTACCTGAAATTGCGTCATATCCGCAGGTGAGACCCTAACCCAAAGCCACGCATTGCCTTTCCTTTATAGCAGTGGTTCTCAAAGCGTGTTCCGCGGAACACTGGTGTTCCGTGAAACCACTTTAGGTGTTCTGCAACAAAATTTAATGCACAAATAAAGCAATGGAGAGATGCCCTGATGCGACCCGCAGAATCAATGGGGGAGGGGGTCACTGAAGTGGAGACAGGCAAGCGGAGTCCTGTGTGACAGGAGGATCCCAATCTAGTTGAAAGGGAAGTTCTACAGGACAGTGGTTAGACTAGCTATGCTATACGGATCAGAGTGCTGAGCAGTGAGGAAGAGTTCCGCAAATAAAATGTGAGTAGCCGAGATGCGAATACTGTGGCACATGTGTGGCGTGTCGAGAGCTGACAGAATTAGGAATGAGCATATTAGAGGTAGCCTGGGGTGGTGGACATCGCCGAAAAAAAATGAGGAAGAATAGGCTGAGGTGGTATGGACCCGTCATGCGAAGAGTGGAAGAGGAGCTCGTTAGGTTAATTCCAGGAATGCAGGTGGTCGGCAGCACCAGGGGCAGGGGGAGACCAAAGCAGATGTGGGAACAGGTTGTCCGTAAGGATATGACAGTGTGTGGGGTGGACGGGGAACTGGGGAAGAGAGGCGGGAGTGGAGGGCTAGAACCCGCAGACCCGACCCTGGCACAGGCGGGATAAGGGTATGATGATGATGTAATAAGTACCAAGTGTAGAAGGTGTACAACCTGCTTTAAAGTTTATGTTGATTGTAAGTGTTCCGTGCTAGTAAAATGTCACAGTTTAGTGTTCCCCGACTTCAAAAAGATTGAGAACCACTGCTTTATGGGACCACAAGATACTAGTAATATTGGGCTTCTGCAGAGGGAACCAAGAGGAGGAGGCGAACCCCGGCACTTAAAAGGCATTATTAAGAGATGAACGCATTTATTTACCATGCAGAAAATTCTTTCTTCCAAAAAATGAGGGAGAATAGGCTGCGGTGGTATGGACACGCCATTAGAAGAGGGGAGGAGGAGCTCATTAGGTCCTACCAACCACCTGCATTCCTTGCCAGGAATGCAGGTGGTCGGTAGCACCCAGGGCAGGGGGAGACCGAAGCAGACGTGGGAACAGGTTGTCCGTAAGGACATGGCAGTGTGTGTGTGTGGGCGGGGACCTAGGGGGAGACAGACGGGAGTGGAGAGCTAGAACCCGCAGACCCGACCCTGCCACAGGCGGGATAAGGGGATGATGATGATGATGATGCAGAAAATTTCTTCTTCCACCAGGTAACGCTGCGTACACCAGTAACGTATTTCATCCGGAAGGAAAACCGCCCCATCAAACCGCCTTTCCACCAAAAAAGCGGAAAGGGTTTTGTGCAGTGGCAAACTCGTTCACACCTTGAGATGGGGCCGGGGTTTTTACACCGGCTGGGACGGTAGGTAAAGTTTAGTGTCCGGAAATTCCGAAAGAAGTCACCACCCATGAAACCAGAACTAAAGATACCCAAGGAGACTGTCAGCAAAAGAATAAAAACGGCCAAAATCGACGAAAGGTTCATAGAACTTTAACCGGAAATTAATGACAGCCCCGCACTGATTCGTGTTTTGCTCTACTTTCTACCAATTGGAATGATTGGGGCAACACGCAAACAACCAACAGAGGGAAAAAAACGTGACAGGCGCACAAAGCGGAAATTCCAGTGGCCAAAAAAACAACGTTACCACGCCCCCTAGCAGCTAACTAATAAAATCTGTTAATTATGGCAAGAAGGCGGGTAAGTTACCGAAAATAAATGTCGTTAACTTGTCATAAATTTCAGTTCAAAACAAAAATCGGTAACAGCATTCAAACAAAATCTTACAACCATTCAGAATGGAGTTGAAAAAAAACAGCGAGCGGAAAGAAAAAACAACAAAGACAAAAATAAGATATTCAAGCCATTGGCGGCCATTACCTCCGCCATTTTGCACATTTCAGTGTCAACCTTTTTGGACATAAATCATTTTACTAAATGGGTATAAGGTAAGACTACAAAACAGGCCAAGTACCTAAGCGTCAAAACACTACACCCACAAATCCGGAAGAAAAAAAAGCTACCCGAAGCAACTACTAACGCCTTATCCCGCCTTTGACAGGGTCGGTAACCCTCTTTTTCCCCCTCTGAAAAGACTTACATGGGCGAACTGTTGGACGGCATTTGGACGCAGCCGGCTGCCGAGAAAAGTTGCAACCCCTCTGCTTACCGATCGTCGGCCTACAGTTCGTTGGGGTATTCCACCGAGCCCCTACAACAGTGGTGGCGAACCTGTGACCCACCCGAACGTGAATCATATCCAGTTTATCGTATCGTAGTGTGTGGGTTTAACAGGGACCTGGAGGTTAGAACCCATAGATCCGACCCTGCCACAGGCGGGACAAGGGCATTATGATGATGTTCTCTATTTGTTACTTAAATAAACTAATATATTCATTATTAATAATAATTTTTTATTCATAAAATGAAATAGTGATTGCAACTGACCCATGGACAACGTTTTTGCTCTTTTTTCGTGTTATTGTCACCCGTCTTCAAAAAAAGGTTCGCCACCACTGTCCTACACCCAAGAATTTTGCCTAACCTACCTGTTGCGTAGTAAGGACAAGATGAGTACCCCACACTGCCATAGGCGGGAAAATGGTTAGAAGTTGCTAATTATAGCGCAGTAGAGAGGGTTCTTTCACGTGAACACACGGTAGGTAACCGGCTTTACGTCTCATCTAACGGAAGGTGCACAAAAGGTGCCCGAAAGTTGCCAAGCCAACTCGTTCAGGCATCTATTTGTTTGTTTTGTTGGTGTTTTACGGCCCTTCAACTACAATGGTCATTAGAGCGCCGTCCACTCCGTAGTTTCAATGAAGAGTCTGCACAGACACTACGTGGTTACGACGATTTGGGCATTAGTGTTCCCAAGTTCCCAGTGTTCCCAAGAGGTCATCCAAGCTAGTACTACCTGGGATTGCGATGCTTAACTTCAGTCACCAGACAAGAACTGGTGTCTCCAACGCAATAAACCGCTCTCCCTTGGATCTACCCCTTTTCTCTTAACCACGTGACACTCATTATTCAGTGCTGGCACATGACAAATGGCGTCATTTCGGTGAACTTACGGGCGGTTTACCGCGGCGGTCGGCGGGTGAGCGGCTTTCAATTTGCCTTGCAATGAATGAATGACAACGCACTGCCTGCCGCTTAAGGCCCAGCATAAAATGAGACGCAGTCTCCGCAGGTGACGCCGGGTTACTCACCACAAATTTCTGTAACTCATATGATAGTAAGTAGTTGAGCATGTTAAGTCGCAGCGTGACGTGGAGCGCAGTGCCAATGCCACAGTTTCCTGCGTGAAGTTGGCGTGACAATAACAAAAAGCGGTGTCAAGCAGAGAAGTTCCCTTGTTATTTGATGCAAGTGAAAAACTGCGATTCAATGTGTGGCGATTGCCTGCTAGCAGAATTTCGCAAGGCTGCTACGCCCTGCGCCACCTCCGTCACCCTGCGTTTCATTTTGCGCCTTGCTTAACCGTGCGGTTGAGCGGCCACCGCAATAGGACGGGGTTAACTCGACGACCGCGCGCTTTTATGGTTATCAACGTGTTAGAGCCTTAACGCACGGACAGTTTGCCGCTGCGGTTAGCGGGACGCGGTTTTCCACTTTGCTCGTCAATCATTAACACGTCAACAGCCATAAAACCGCGCGGTTGTCAAGTTTTCCACGTCCTATTGCGGTGGCCGCGCGGTTAAGCGGCAGGCAGTGCGTTGTCATCCATTCGTTGCAATGGAAATTGAAAGTCGCTCACCCGCCGACCGCCCCGTGCGTTAAGGCTCTTAATTCAAAAAACCGCGAGAGCAAACTGCAAAACCGCGTGCCTCCATCAGCCCGTGCGTTGTTGCCCTAGGTCAGTGGTGGCGAACCTGTGACCCACCATGCAATTTTAAGTGACCCGAACGAGAATCATATCTAGTTTATCGTCTCATAGTGTGAGGTGGACGGGGACCTGGCGAGCTAGAACCTGCAGATTCGACTCTGCCACAGGCGGGATAAGGGTATTATGATGATGTTCTCTATTTGCTGCTTTAATGAACTAATTTATTCGTTATTAATAATAATTTTTTATTCATAAAATTAAATAGTGCTTGCACCTGACCCGCGGACAACATTTTGGATTTTTTTTCGTCTTATTGTGACCCATCTTTAAAAAAAGGTTCGTCACCACTGCCCTAGGTGCTAATGCGTGAAACACATGGCGCCACCGAGTCTCTCAACCGCATGACAAACGGCCATCGGCCACACGATGCTACACGTGTCAAGGGACAATTCAGCATCATGTATCAAACAGCTGACAGCCGCCGCAAACGCCACTTTTATTTGGGCGAGTAGGACTACACGTGGTCGAGAGCAGCGGCCCATCGTGAAAAATAAACGTTTTCGTGAGAACCACCGTTTTGAAAGGCAACTTCTCGCGAAATTAGCCATGGAAAACATTCAATAAAGAGCATGTAACCAACTAATACTTCACCCCTCTCCCAAACTTTTGGGTTTCAAATTTGCCCAATAAAAAAAGGAGAGCACATTTTTCTGCCACAAAAACGCATCAGGCATTGAAGGCGAGCACAACACGTAGAAGACTTTCATTGTTAACATTATTATAACCATTATTATTATCATTATTATTACCACGGCAAGTCATAAAAGAGAGGGGGAAATTTGGGATTCAAATTAGGTAGTTGGTTCAAATTCGCACATTTAACCAATGAAATAGGAAAGAAAGAAATCCATTAAAAAAAAAAAAATCACTTCTGAAAAATCGCACAATTAAAAGTGCGCCATTTTTGCAGCGCCATTCAGCAACATCACATGCGGCGGAGAGAGTAAATGAAAATAAACCACATTTAGCAGGGGGACAGTAAAGAGGGTGAAAATTGGTCTTTCTGTGTCAAACAGATCGAAAACATGACCGTTGTTCAACAACTACAAAAAAAAAAGGACTTTGTGTGTGGCTACCAACTTCAAATGGCAAACACAACAACAGAAACAAAAATCACCGCCAACAGCACAATACAAAAAAAAAGTACCAATTTTTGCCACCTACATGAAATGTTCTGAGGGGCTACAAGGAGGGCCAGAGCTACTCCCATACCTTTTATTACAATTTTCCACACCCTTGATCTGTTAGGAACTACAGTTCAACCCCCCATTTTAGCACCCAATTGTGAATTTTTGATTGATGACAAATGGACAAAAACAAAACAGCCGCCATTTGCAACAGCACCAACATTGACGACAACGCCATCTAAGGGACGATTTTTCATCACTCTAAAGTTTAACATTGAATCGCCAACATGTCTACCTTCTTCACCTCGTCTGTGGACAACAACAAACTATTTCAATTATCAGCTAGCAAACACAACTCAAAAAAAGTAATAAAACGAAATAAATACAAAAAAATGCTCACGAACACAATATAAAGGTAAACCCCCCTTCTCCTCTTTTCAATACTAAAAGAAAATTAAAAAAAAAAAACTTTTAAACATTTGACCTGAGTTGAACTCAGCAATGTGAACCAATACACATTCAGATCTTTATTTGGTGAACTGCCGTTTGCATTTTAATAATAAAGGTTAGTAACTATTTTAAGAGGGTGACAAAGAAAGGTGCGTGTAGAAAGGAAAACAGGATGATTGGGGAGCTGAAGGGGGTAGAGGTAGTGGCATGCCGAGGTAGTAAGGCAGAAAAAGTTACAAGAGGTGGACAAGGGCAAATTACAACCTAAGACACAAGAAAACACCAGTCATTCTTTACTAAATGTGACTCCTAACCCTATCGGCTCTCCCTCGCACCCTCCACACCCACACACACACCTCAATAAACGATGATCATGGGACACATCAAAAGAAACATCTGCAAATTGAGAAAAACCAATCAGTAGCATCACTACTACCGCCTACTATTCGGTTTCCAATTCCTTAATTTAAACAACTCTAAAGCAAGGCGCAAAATGGCACGCAGGGTGACGCAGACCTGCGAAATTCTTCTAGCAGGGAATCACCGCACGTCGTTGAATCGCAGTTTTTCACCATACTTGCATCAAATAACAAGAGAACTTCTCTGCTTCGCACCGCATTTTGCTATTGTCACGCCAACTTCACTCAGGAAACTGCGGCATTGGCACTGCGCTCCTCAGGGTTAAGTGGCACAGGCACCGAGTCACGTCACCCTGCGACTTAACATGCGCTACTACATACTATCATGTGAGCTGCAGAAATTTATGGTGAGTCACCCTGCGTCACCTGCGGAGACTGCGTCTCATTTTGCGCTAGGATTAAGAGCAAGGTAATTGCAGAAATCTTCGAACTTATGGTGCAGGGGATTAAAACCCCAGTGCTGGCGGCCGTCAAGGGTGAGCGAGCGGGCACCGGGCCGTCGCTATCATGCGTCCGCAATGTAATGTAAATGCAGTCCTCAGCTCTCATGGCAGATAACGCATCGAGTGTCTTCCATAGAGTAGGCCGGCATCCCCCACAGAAAACCCGTCCAATATTCCTGCAGGTTCCAGACGTCTGGTCCCCAGTAGAGCAGTCTCATCAACAAAAGGGGCGACTCTTAGATTAGGGACGTGGAATGTGGGGACTCACGCAGGCAAAACAGGTGAATTAGTTCCTAAAGCGAAAGAGTATTAGTGTAGCTTTCTTACAAGAAACAAGGTGGAAGGGGTACAGATTAAGGGCCCTTGGGGAGCGATACAAACTTATAATATACTGCTAGTGAAGGGGGACGAAAAGGGGTAGGTATAGCACGGAACAGTGAGCTGCAGCAGGGGGTCACCCTAGTTAAAAGAATAAATACCGGTAGTAGGCTAATGTTAGTCACAGTATTTTGACGGTGAGTAGTGTTCCACCTCATCAGTGCGTATGCCCCTCAAGGTGGTCTTGATGAGCCCACTGAAGTGGGTTTCTGGAGGGACTTTGATGAGTTGGTGCACTTACTACGTGTTTAGGTAAGGCGGTGTAATTTAATGGGGAACTCGAAAAGTAGCGCCTTAAGCTCGGAAGGGTAGGGTTCTAAGATTGATCCAGTCCAGCCGTGGCAGCCCAACTACAGAGCTGCAAAGGGAAACATGAATGCAGAAAAGGGTCCTTCATATAATACAGTAGCCAGTGTACGGCAGAAACAAATAAACTTCCAAACTTGAATTTCTGCCCCCCCCCCCATCCACTTCTCACTCCCAATCGTTACACAAACGTGTAGGTGCATATTGATAGCTTGGCCCCAAGTAACTCATTGAGAGGGTGCATCGATTACGACGCTCAAATTCAATAAAGTAGCTCGCAACACTAGAACCGCTTCCGGTCAATCAATCAATGGTTAAGAATCATCATTAATACACAGCCCTAGCGGCGACAACAACAATGAGACCAAATTGATTGAAAATAATCCCTTTTACTGGAGGAAACGAGTAGAAAATCATACGGGGCACCCAGGGGTCACCGATTATCCGATGCCCAAAATTAATTATACCAAACTTCTTTTTATTGCTGCTATTCGGAAGAAAGTCAATCAAGGCATACCTCTCGTTTAACTTGAAACGTAATTAATAAACGATATGATTAACAAAAGAGATCATCAAGAAAAGGAAACGAAAAACAAACTGAAAAACAACAAAGAACTAAAAATAACAAGGGGGGGGGGATTACACCACTACCAGGTCTAGTTAATAATAACGACTGCCTCAGAGTACAACACTGCAAAGAAAATTACTTTCTAGAAATTAAACAATGCTGCTAAAGTATTTTATTCAAATGCGCTTCAACAATGAATTTCAAATCAAAAATGGCCGCCGGAAACTTTCTGCACTGGCCTCTCAGGGCGTAATTCTCGCACCCAGGAAGGTAATTAGTAAAATTAGACAAGATCTTACATGTCACAAGTCAAACAAAAAAACAATAAAAAAAAAAATCAAATTGTAAATTCTCGAGCAATGAGAGCACTACGGGGCCCCCAAACTCCACTTTGATTAATGACGGCGACTTTGTTTTGTTGATGTTTTAGGGCCCTTCAACTACAAGGTCATTAGAACCCTGTCCACTGCGTAGTTCTCATGCAGAGGCTGCACAGACATTACACTAACGCGACGATTTCTGGGTACCAGCAGTACCCAGTTTTCCCAAGCGGCCATCCCATGTTAGTATGTACTAGCTGGGGTTGCGTTGCTTAAAATGACGGAAACGTATACTAGAGGTAGGTTGGGGATGGGGTACAAGGCGGGAAAGATGAGAGAATAGACTGCGGTAGTTTAGGCATGTAATGAAAAGAGAGGAGGGGGAGGAGCTGGTTATGGCCATCACAGGGATGTAGGTTATTGGAAGCACTCGGGGCAGGGGAAACAGGTTTTAGGTAAGGATATGGTAATGTAGGGGCGGAAGGCAACCTGGTCGGGTCCTAATCAGACGTGGGAGCAGATTGCACGAAGGGTCTGTGACAGTGTGGGTGTGGATGGGAGCCTGGTGCGCGATGGGCGGGAGTGGAGGGCCAGAATCCGCAGACCTGACTCTGCCACAGGCAGATAAGGTTATGATGATGCTGCAGAGTATGAAACTGATGACAGTCCTCTTGTTTGGTGATTTAACATGTATCGGCCTACTGCTCAAGATGACTTACCGATTGGGGGTTATGAGGATGAGCTCCCCACACCATGAAATTTTGCCGATCTACATTTATACCTTATCCCGCGTAGTAATGGCTCTTTTCCGTACAGTGATGGAACACTGGCTTTATTTCCAAGTTAATCTGAAACGGGAACCAACTTTGGGCGCGCATTTCCGGCCCGTCCGCAACACGTCACATATCCCTGCCAGGGTTGAACCATCAACCAAAAATTGATGAATCAGGCCAACAGTGCCCAACAACAGTGTCCAACGAGTCATGGATAATCTTTTGAACAGAATTCGGCCGTAAAAATAGCAAACTACTCAAGAGGTGCATTGGTAGCCCCCGAGTTCAGTCGCAACAGGAAAACGTGACACCCCCAAAACCGTACCACCAAACAGAATTCACAAAATGCTGACAAAAAAAGCAGAGTGTGGGGAACTCAGGAAGGACTGGCAATTACGTTTTATGCGAACATTTTTGACACAGGCCCTTTTATCAAGAAGGGGAACAAGCGAAGGCAGAGTTGAATGTGTGGACATCTTCATACGGACTGCCAAACAAAGTACAACACCTTCCGCAAAAGTTGGGATGTCTTCCCACAAATCGGATGCGAGCTCTTGGAGAAGTAGACATAATTCCCATTTCGGACGTCCCACAGATCAGTCAACACTGCACCCATTTCCAAACTGAAACAAACGACGCAGGCATAATGTCCTACATAAAATGCGGTGTACTGATCTCCAGTAGTTTCCGACAGCAACACGATGACAATGGTGTCAATTAACCGGTCGCATCTCTGGGGATGTGCATCGTCTACGCCACACTCCCCTGGACACCGGAATGAAAAATTACAAATTTATGCAAATTACTTGTCCGCTCCACACGTCAACACAAACCTGACATCGGACAACAACGGCTCTCCACAAATAATTTATGAAACATTTCAGAAACTATGCGGAACTGAACCTTTTTGTGAAGACAGAAAAACAAGAGACTGGTGAGTGATGAAAAACCCTTCCGAAAATAAAAAAAAAAAAACTTAAAAATTGCAACTGGCCAGAGGCTACTTTGACCTCCGCGCGCAAGACTGACGAGATAAATGGCAAAGGGAGAAGCAAAAAAAAGGAAAGGGGCCAACGAAAATAGTTGAGATAGCGCATTACAATTATACCACCTACAAATAAGAAGTAGAGCAAAATTTTCAGATGATTACAAGTAGGTTAGGGCGTATTCCTATCAACGAAAACCTTTCACAGTTTCCATCTTTGCCCCTTTATGTGCCCCCTCTCTGCATAACTCTCGCATCTAAATATAGGGTGCACCACACACGCCACTTTTTTTTGGTAATTTTTTTTTGTGTTACTTCATGCAATGCAAAACAATAAGCATCATCCAGATGCCGTAAGGTGCTTTGTAAAACAATTATGAAAACATGTAGCTGCATTAACCTTGTCCACCCACGCACTCAGCATGGAACCAATACTCTCCCCCTTCTCTCCTTCCCCTCTTTTATGCCATGCCTACCCAACCAAATTGCAGACTAAGCACAGGTCCAATCCGCCCTTAAAAGGTACACCAGAAAAAAAAAATCCCAACCTCCCCCCACACACGCAATACCGCGACAATGGAAAAATTACCCCTCAGTTTCAACTTAACCCGCAGCAGACAGTGCTTAAAAAAAAAACGTCCGAATAGGTGTCCTTACCTTCATGGACCCATCCCAATAAAAAAAAAAAAATGGTTAAGTTGCAAACTGGTAAACTGCCCTAAAATTTAAATTTACCGAACGGTCCCACATCCTCGTCATTTTATTCCCTGATTAATACAAGGAGTTGTCATAGTTACAATATAAATAGTCGCGTGTAACCATGGCTACGGCTTCATTAAAGGGCTGGGGTTGCGACCCTAAGTCCCCCAACACGCCATTTTGGCCACTGCCTACAGTGAAAAACGGGTGGTCAGAGAGATACCCGGCTTGATGTAGTATGGACATGTAATGAGAAGAGGGGGAGGAGGAGCTCGTAAGGTCCATTACAGGAATGCCAGTGGTTGAAAGCACCCGGGGCAGGGGGAGATCATAGCAGACGTGTTTGCTTGTTGGTTGTTTATTGGTGTTTTAGGGCCCTTAAACTACAACGTCATTAGAGTCCCATCCACTGTGTAGGTCTGATGCACAGACACCACACTAATGTGACGATTTTTGGATACTAGCGGTATCCAGTTTTCCCAAGCGGCTACCCATGTCAGTACTAATTGGGGTTGCGTTGCTTAACTTCAGTGATCAGACGAGAACTGGTGTGTCCAACGCAATTTCCGCTCTCGTATAGCAGACGCGGGAGCAGGTTGTCCGTAAGGATCCGTCCGTGGGGCGGAAGGGGCCCTGTTGGAAGTAGAGGGTTAGAACCCGCAGACCCGACCCTGCCGGATGATGAAATCCATGGTAATGGTATAGACCTGTCTGTTATCATGGTTACAGATTGATAAGCCATAAGTAACCATGGTTACAGCTTCGGTATTGGCCGCCTTGTTGTAGACCACGTGTTGCGTTGGTAAAATGATATCAACAGTGGTTAGTTAGCACGTGCTTTCCTACTGTAGCGTGTTCGTTACTTGAGATGTAAAAGTGTAGTCCTTTAGCCCAGGTAACCAACAAAAATTCGAACGACACCCTTGTTGAAAACGTTGCCAAATGTTCATAAACATTTGCAACCCTTCAGCACGTCCACATTTTTCATTTACAGTATACTTTCGGCCCATGAACGATTATCGTGTTCATGCAACTGAGCTACAAGGTCGACTGGTCCTACAACAATTAGAACATAAACGAACTTTGTCGAACGCTTTTGTTCGTGGTCAAGCTTTGATCGATATCAATTGGTCTAAAAGCACCAAGCATCTTGAGAGCAAAACCAACGTAATTTGAAACCCGGTCCTCGCCGTGGAGAAGGATTCAGGGACATTTCTGTGAGGTTAACTGGATAATTTATTCGACCTGCCTCTGTGGTGCAATATGGTGCAATGCCGTGTTTCCAGGTTCGATACTGGATCGAGGTGGGCAGGCTTCCTTCGGATGAGGAGTAAAACCGCTGTCCTGTGTGGTGTACGATGGCATTTGCACGTTAAAGAACATTCTCTACCATGCAATGGGTAGATGAGGCCAAACTGCCAGGTGTAGGAGCTCACCCCCCTGGCATCGGTTGTTGTTTGTTGGTGTCTTAGGGCCCTTCAACTACAAAGGTTATTAGAGCCCCGTCCACAGCATAGTTCTTATATGCAGAGACTGCACAGACACTACACTAATGCGACGATTTTTGGGTATCACCAGTACCCAGTTTTCCCAAGCGGCCACCCATGTCAGTACTAGCTGGGGTCGCGCTGCTTAACTTCAGTGATCAGACGAGAACCGGTGTGTCCAACGCAATTCGCCGCTCTCCTGGCATCGGTGGAGTGCCCCAACGGACAGTAGACGGATAATAATAATCATAGGAAAAACACCGCCCAATACCCTAGATCACCCAGAGGTACAAGATGGTATTCGACCCTGCCATAGGCGGAAAAGAGGGTGTCAGAAGTTGCTTTTTAACTGAGTAAATGACTGGCATGTCAGGGACCCTACATGTAAATGCCAGAGCTATAATATCGGCGTAATTACAGAATGATCCTTTTGAAGCAACACGAAACTCGAAGTCCTCCTAACTGAGGGTCAAAGGTGAGCAGCTGACTGCTGCTACGAATAAAATAATTTAACTCTCGTTTATAGTAGGCCATTTTTAAACAATGAGACTTGAGGGAGGGGGGGTGCCCAAACCGACTGCCATTAAGGATAAAAAAAAATGTGATGTACAGAAAAAAGGGGAGGGGTGCAGATGGACCGGGGGGGGGGGGGGGGGTAGAAAATGTTCAGTCTTCTTCAAAAACATTATGGCAGATGTTTTACAACTCCAAACATTAAAATACTTTCGGATAAAAAATATCAGGACACACAAAAAAAAAGTCAGATGAAATACTGGACGTGAAGAGAAAAACTTATGTAACAAAGAATGAAAATTTTTAAAATGGGTCCTAATGCAATCCCTTAAAATGTTTTTAACCCCCCCTACACTCCTCTCATCGCCCTCGCCAATTTTTTATCCTGAACAAAATATTCTACTTGCCTACTACTGCTGCAGGACGGAGAACAAAAGCGGAATTTTAAGGTAAATATTTGAAAAGCATACAACAAAGAAACAAATATTTGGTAGAAAAAGAGAAAAATGGGGTGGGAATGACCCGTACCTAATTTTATGGGACAAATAAAACGCGCAAAATGGACGTTACACAATAATGAAATAAAACTTCACAGACACGAAACATGACTATTTCGACCCCCCCTTACACCCTTCTGCTTTTTTTTTTTAGCAAAATTTCTGTAAATTTCGCATCCAGAAATGACTGTAACGAAATGGTTAAAAGCACCCAAAGTAATCACGTATCCAACAAGAACGAGTCTAAACGTTACCGTCCATTGAAGGGTTCAGAAGGGTTCGCCATATTGACCTTCACGAATTATTGTCCCATTCCGTTGCTGTTTGTTGGTGTTTTAGGGCCCTTCAACTACAAGGTCATTAGAGCCCTGTCCACAGCATAGTTCATATGCAAAGACTGCACAGACACTACACTAATTTGACGATTTTTGGGAATTAGCAGTACCCAGTTTTCCCAAGCGGCCATCCATGTCAGTACTAGCTGGGGTTGCGCTGCTGAACTTCAGTGATCAGACGGAGAACTGGTGTGTCCAACGCAATTCGCCGCTCCAGTCCCATTCCGTGTACCCTACAATGGATATGAAAAAGCAACTTAACAGCTACTAACCCCATTTCCCGGCTATGTCAGGGTCGGGTAAACATTTTCGTCCCAATGCGATACATGGCCGATCTCTTTGACGGAAGTTCTTAAGCTGTAACGGGCCAATTTTGAGTTGTGGGGGCACTTTTTTCGACAACAACGCCAGAGGGGTGCGAGATCCAACACCCGGGTTTCATTGTCTCGTTGGTTGTTGTTGTAGTTTGTTGGTGTTTTAGGGCCCTTCAACTACAAAGGTCATTAGAGCCCCGTCCACAGCATAGTTCTTATGCAGAGACTGCACAGACACTACATTAATGCGACGAGCATACCCAGCTTTCCCCGCGGCCACCCATGTCAGTACTAGCTGGGGTTGCGCTGCTTAACTCCAGTGATGAGACGAGAACTGGTGTGTCCAACGCAATTTGCCGCTCTTGTCTCGTTGGTATTTACGGCCCTTCAATTACAACGGTCATTAGATCCCCGTCCACTGCGTAGTTCTAATACAGAGCCTGCACAGACACTACACTAATGCGACTATTCTTTGGTATTAGCGGTACCCAGTCTTCCCAAGGGATCACTCATGCTAGTACCAGCTGGGGCTGCGTTGCTTAACTCCAGTGATGAGACGAGAACTGGTGTGCCCAACGCAATGCAGCCGCTCCCTCCTACACCCGGTGCTGTAAGGATGTACAAACAGGTAAAAAGGCATTGAGCAAAATTAAAGGAGACTTGCGGAAATCAGTGAAGGGAAGGTGAATCGTAATGAGCCTTCTTTATCTAGAAAGGAACAGATCGAAATTTTTGACAACTATTAGGGTAGCATCCAGGTACCCCTTATCAAGTAATCTCTAAATTGACAATTAATAACATTAGTGACAGGTAAGAAACATCTGTTTCGGAAAGGAGAAAGGGTAGGGGGGTCCCTAAAAGCAGCGAGAGAGAAAGAGAAAACAGACCCATTTCAAGAAGGGCTATGCATAACAGGATATGACCTCTGACCTCGCCATTAAATACAGTTGTCCAGATGCAACAGGCGGTGGTGAGCGAGAAGAAATCAGCGAGTGACCTGTTCGCAGACAGAGTTTGTCTTGAACCAAATCACAGTGCTTGTTGAACGTTTGTATGGCGAACACGTTTCACGAGCAACAAGATGAGAGCAAGTCAGCCATATGGTTGAGATTAGAGGCGACAGCTGGCCCCAAGGGTTCACAAAGGGACACCTGCACCGTAACCAAACTAATATGTTAAAATCATTACTAAACTGTGTCAAAAAAAAAGTAACCCTGAAGACACAGGCGTTGAGAGAAAGAGTGTGTTATGAGATTTTGATGTGTCCATAAAATGCACCACATTAAAAACGAGAGGGACTAATGGTGGCAGGAGAGAGAGAGGGAGCCAACCGACCCCCATTTCATTTTGGTCACCTTCAACCACTCATATAATCCCCTCCACGCATTAAATGTGCACATCAGACCGTTTTGCATATTAAAGAGAACCACCAAAAAAAAAAACAGCTGCTCCACACACAACACCGTCTGCAAACCCTCTCGTTATGGTCAACCTGTCAATGTTTTGCGGCCATTTTCTTCTAAAATGAGAGGGAGGAGGGTAACAGAAGGGGGGAGAGGAGAAGACACTGACCCCGTCAAATACTCATTTTTAACCCCACAAAAGTCTCACTCGAGCGAGAAAAAAACCTAATCATTCATCCACATTTTAATGAAGTATTAAACGAAAAAAAAAATATCTGTGGGAGTGGTCTCGATTATCAAAAGGGAGTGGCAGGCAGAAAAAGACAATAGGGCTGAATGACCTCATCCTCAGGGTCAAGGGAGGAGTGGCCATGGAAGCAGAATAGTACCAGGGCCCATCACAATCGATAACGTACCTGAGTCATAACCAGCTGTGAAAGGAACATCTGTCTTGGAGATTCAAACGCATGTTCAAGATAGAGACAGCCGGGCTGTAAGGGGTCACGTTGTCGAAGAGCCCCAATGGGTCACTCAGATGACCACTAGACTGTGCCGACATGCCAAGGGCCGGAGACACACCTGAGAATCTTCCAGCACATCATACTCTCTTTCGGATTCTAATTTGGTTATTTCTTGTAGGCCTCTGTACAGCAGCAAGTATTTTGCTGACGCCAGGGGTCAGGGGTTAACCGAGCAGAGGCATACTTCAGGCGTCGCCCGACAGAAGCTGCCGAAAACGGTCAAGTTCGAAATTTAAACCACGCGCACAAACAACTCAAAAACGCTATCTCTGAGCCAACAAGACGGGCGCTTTTCCAGTTTGAAAGGGTTATTAGCGTGGAAAAATGACACCGTACAAGGAACCACACCTTGGAGTAAAACAACAGCCCGAGGCTGACCCCAGGTCACCACAGAAAGAACCCAAACCGAAAAAAAACGAATTACGATCATTACACACAATGCAAGAACCCAATCTATCATTCCAGAGGTCGGTTCTAAGTTTCCAACGGGACGTTTGATGTGGCCAACAGGATTTTGTCTGAGGGACAACAGCGAGGAGGTGACCTTTTACGCCCTTCTAATTAGAAAAGGTTCATTCCTGTGCAGTGGTGATGTGGTGCAGACCACATGGAACTGCCGCTTCCACCGTCACGAACCCGAAAAACCCCCAACTGGCTCGAGAGAGAACATATGCGGCGCTAATGCACCCAGATGAAATTAATTGAGCCCACCTTCTCCCCCATTTTCGTCTAATTTTACATTTTAACCACCTACACCAGAGGCAATGTTAGACTTAACAATTAATTAACTTGTGTCAACAACATCAACACTAAAAAAATTCATTTACTTAAGGTGTGGAGCAGAAACAGAGATAAAAAGGGGGAAAGAGAGGGATAGAAATGAGATCAGTAGCCCCTGGGTCACACACAGCGGGAAAGAAGGGGTGCACGTCAAAAAAAAAACCCTTAAGAATGACTCTCAACAATTCAAACATCTCCATTTGGCGCAAGTGTTCTGCTTGAATTGATGTACCTTCACGACGTTCCCTTATTAAAAGCATAGTGTCCCAAGAGAGGGACAAGTACAATACCTAGGGTTAACCCTGCTTAAATCTTGAAATCACCTTTTGGTAAGAAGCTCCGAGGTTCCCGGCTAAGGAATCCTGTAAAGTCGTAACTCTGTGTGTTGTTGTTGTTGTTGTTGTTTTAGGGCCCTTCAACTACAAAGGTCATTAGAGCCCCGTCCACAGCATAGTTCTTATGCAGAGACTGCACAGACTCTACACTAATGCGACGATTTCGGGGTATTAGCAGTATCCAGTTTTCTCAAGCGGCCACCCATGTCAGTACTAGCTGGGGTTGCGCTGCTTAACTTCAGTGATCAGACGAGAACTGGTGTGTCCAACGCAATTCGC
Organism: Trigoniulus corallinus; assembly: GCA_013389805.1. Classification (NCBI taxonomy): domain Eukaryota; kingdom Metazoa; phylum Arthropoda; class Diplopoda; order Spirobolida; family Trigoniulidae; genus Trigoniulus; species Trigoniulus corallinus. The sequence continues at coordinate 7,171,538 of JAAFCE010004287.1, forward strand.
CGCTCTAAAGTCGTAACTACACAAGTCACACGGGATCAGGAATTTACTGCATTCCTATTCGGGACGGAAGACACACACCTGGGGCTTCTCTCTCTCTCTAACGTTCTGGACGGAACCTTTCAACTGCAAACACTTGCGAAATCCATACAACGACAGACAGTCCTCCTGGTTCGAAATCCCTCCCTCTCCGGGATGGAACCTAAGCACACCTTAGACCAAAATAGTCTCCTCCCAAAATTGCACTAATGACATGTAAATAAAACGAATCACAATACACTTCAGATATCAACGGAGATGACATTAAGAAAGGGGTGCGTCGGGCCACACACAATGTACCTACTACCCAGCATGCATTAGCTGCTGCCATTTCGTCTGCGGACCCTATAGAGGTCACAGTAGGCGGAGAGAGAGAGAAATGCCTGTGTGTGGTGCTGTAGAACCGGCGGCGGTGGTAGTGGTGGCGCGCGCCGTGTTTCTCCGCTTGACCGTTGCCCTTGTGGATGAGACACATTCCAGGGGATGAGAAAAGGTGGCACATAGCAGAAAAGGTGAATCTAAAGCGTCTATCATTGGTGAAGTGGCATCCTCTTTGGCCCGTCCCATCCTCTTCTTCCTTTGTTCTCGCCCCCTTCCTCTGCGAATATCACAAAAACCGAAACAAACGAGGCAGTCAGCAAAACACGGAGTTTGAATACCAATAGAGGTTAGGGCACGCCGATACCTATATTTCACTTTTGTGACAAACAAGATGGAGATAAAATCCTTGGTGGGCCTCTCTCTCTGTCCATATTGCCACCACCCCGACACATCGTGGAAGAGATGGAAAGAGGGGCCAAAGGTCAACAGAAAGAGACAAAAAAAAATTCGGAGGTGGAAAAACAGAAGATTTGAGAAAGAGGTGCTGTAGAGCGCCAAATAATGATTCAGGAGTCTCTCCGTCCCGTCCCCATCTTGTCCCATACAAGCATTCCTTCATCCCCTTTGACCTACTCCAAAAAAATTAACCTCTACCCCTCCCCCCCTTTTTCTCAAGTCCAACTTTCATCCAACCACCTAATAAAACAGACTCATCTTTGACAACATCTGCCCTACAAATTATGCCAACGAAAGTAAAGCGTCTACGAACGCCTTTATCAGGGCCGTAAATCGTTGACAACAGGTTGAGGTACCAACACAGACACCTCTGGGCCACCGTGCACCATACCTAATAATTCAAAATTACTGACGTACTTGTTTTTAAACGAAAAACTATTAACGATCATTTTTAAGTGATGACTCCTCCCCCTTACTCCGAAGCAGAGTCATGTCATGGCCTGCCAAAAAAAATTTTCGGAAATTCTCAACGTCCTGAAGTGGAACTTGGTTAACGTCAGTCTGGGGTTCTGAATGTTTGCAATCGTCGCCAGCGGGGCGCTCTTATTAAGCCCTGCAACTTTATTGGATGAATGCGGCCCGCCATAACCTTACATACTTGCTTTTGGCCCGTGACACGCCAGTTCTCGTCTGATTATTGAAGCTAAGCGACGCGACCCCAGCTAGTACTGGCGTGGGTGACCGCTTGGGAACACTGGGTACTGCTGATACCCACACTAGAACTGCGCAGTGGACGGTGCTCTAATGACCATTGTAGTTGAAGGGTCCTAAAACACCAAAGAAAAAAAAAATGGAAAAAGATGATCCACCTCCCCTCTCATACAAGATGTGGCGACCAACGGGATACGCATCCAAAGCTCTCCTGAATGGATAGTTCGAGTTTGTTCCCTTTAAAGTTTTCAACTGAAACCCAAGGATCGAACCTGCAACACCATATTTTGACTTATTAGTGTATCTACAGTTGTACTCGGCAACTACGGCCAGTGGTTCTAGGTTCGATACTGGACCGTGGTGGGTCGGCTTCTTTCGGGCGAGAGAGAAGCCGCGAGTGTGCCTTCTTTCGGATGAGAAGTAAAACCGAGGTCCAGTGTGGGTGTACGATGGCACTTGCACGTAAAAGAACCCTCTCCACTACGCAACGGGTGGATGAGGCAAAATTTCCAGGTGTAGAAGCTCGCCCCCTGGCGTCAGGAGCATTCCCCAACGAACACTAGACCGACGATAAATAAGCGTAGGGGTGCAGCTTTGGCCGGTAACCGGCTGCAGAAAAAACTATGACCAATATATCACCCTGTGTCCATTCAGAGGGACAAATGGGTACCCGACCCTGCCATAGGCGGGAAGAGGGTTAGGAGTTGCTTTAGTGTATCTACAGTTGTATTTGTTTCTTTGTTTCGTTGGTGTTCTAGGGCCCTTCAACTCCAGTGGTCGTTAGAGCCCTGTTCACTGCGTAGTTCTCCTTCATGGTCTGCACAGACACTACGCTGCTATAACGATTTGGGTATTAGCAATACAAAGTGTTCCCAAGCGGTCACCCGTGCCAGTTCTAGCTGGGGTTGCGTTACTTAACTTCAATGATCAGAGAAACGCTGGTGTGTCCAACACAATACAGCCGCTACTCTACAGTTGTAGAAAATTTTCAACACCAGGGGGCATCAACACGTGTGACTCCGGCTCGATCTTCAAGCCTGTAAGGCCCTGCTAGTTACGGAACAGAGTTCACGTATGGGCCTCCTATTGAAACTCACATCAAGAGCCCATTTAAGCCTTTGGGAAGAACTTTTTTGATTTTGGCATTTGGAAGTCGTATGGATAGTGGTCATCACGATAGGGTGGGGGACCCATTTGGGAACACACCGGCGAATTGTTGGACAGTTTAGCACCCGGCTGCCAAACCTAATGCCAAAAGTCCCGCTTATTTATCGTCACCTCGGGGGCCATCCAGGCCGTTTCCTGGCACTCCTCCTCCACGGGGAAGGGGGAACCATGGCACCAGATGCTGGAACACAAGAAGAAAGCCCACCACCAATGGAAAGAAGTTGCCACAATTCATTCGCCCCACCTCGACACTAGGCGTCGCCACAAGGCAGTAACACCACCATCCATTCTCATAAATAATCATCATCAGTTACAAATAACTTATACGGTTGAATAGGTAAGGGAGAAGGGGTGCGCGCTCTGTACCTCTAAAATTTTCGAGACTTGAAAACCCTAATTAATGGTAATACCAGATGCTTCTTGGAATTTTCGCCACCTACTACTAGCCATTGCTACTAATTTACCGGGTAATTTAAGTAAATGGCCAAAAAGAAGGAATGGCGAGGGGAAGGAAAAGGGTGAGAGAGTAGGTGGGCCAACTCACTCCGCCGATGACCTCTTAAACGATCTTCGAAAACCTCACCAGTAATGTCACATTCAATTAAATATTACTTTTTGTGAAATAGGATTGGCTAGAGAATGGATCATTGCCCATCCCCCTTCAGTTTATAACCGTCCCGTTCGATCTCGGCCCTCCTCCTCCTTCTGCACCCTTTCCCATAGCACTTTATACCCCTTTTTCTCTCTCGTCTTCAAAATGTTCTCAAACACTCACAGGTGAAACCCACGACAGCTAGGACACAACCTGCCAGCATTCCCAGTCCCTATCATCACTTGACCTATTCCCAATTATCAAAGGTCCCATAAGGTCAAATTTCATACCTTTCATTTTGGAAATTTGGGCGGGATTACTATGAATCTATCACAAACACACCCCTGTCTTTTTCACAGGTAGTACAAACACACATTCTTGACTACAATAAGATGCCTTCTTTTTCAAGGACCCGTTCCCCATCTTTTTTTTTTGTTTTGCACTTGAGGCCACACAAGTAAGGGTTGCTTCAAATTATTTTCACATTCCTGACAGACAACCTTTTTGAAGCCCTCTGAAGATGGCAGTGTTGCCACCTAGGTCCCAGCACGTCAAATCAAGCCCTTAACAATTCGGAAAAGACCTTTTGCCACCAGAAGGTCCTGATTCTGCACCTTCAGGTTTTACTCGTCATTCTCCCCAATTATTGCCAACTGTAACTCCTTTCCGGCTAATAGAGGGTCGGGTGTCCATATTGAGCCCACTGGTACACAGGATTGATCTATTGGATAGTATGCCACTTGTTGTTTGTTTGTTGGTGTTTTAGGGCCCTTCAACTACAAGGTCATTAGAGTTCAGTCCACGGTGTAGTTCTAATGCAGAGACTGCACAGACACTGCACCAATGCGACGATTTTTGGATATCAGCAGTACCCAGTTTTCCCAAGCGGCCACCCATGACATTACTAGCTGGGGTTGCGCTGCTTAACTTCAGTGATCGGACGAGAACTGGTGTGTCCAACGCAACTCGCCGCTCTCATAGTATGCCACGCAGCTGTCAGCCGAGCTAACGCTGCAACCCCTATGCCTATTAACCGACGGGCCATTTTTCTTCATTGAGGCACTTTTCCTCTATCTACGTCAGGAGAGGGCCGGGGGCGAATTCCTACACCTGGAAATTTTTCCGAACTACACTTTTATGTTACTTTCCATGTAGTAAGGATTCTCTTCCGTGCAGAGGTGACACCGTACACCTCTACACTGTGGACATCCCTATTTCTGTCGCCCGGACACACAGCCAGGATCGATCCTGCAACAATGGACTCACAAAACCAGCTAACCAGAGTTTCCCCACTACTGGTATTCAAGGTTAGCAGTTCAAATCCCAAAAACTCAGTAGGAATAAACCAGACCACTAACCAGCCCAATAATTAAATGGAAATCAGTTAGAAAATTTTGGTAAAAAGTTCAAAGAGGTCAGTTACCATGGTGGTGGTGGTTGGTGGTGGTGAAGAAAAGCTCCGAGGGATGACTTTCGGCAAAGAGAGAGCGAGAGAGGTGAATTGAAAAAGTACCCGAGGTCAAACCCTGAAGGAGGATGAAAACGTCCCAAACACATATGCCATAAGGGAGTACAAGAAGATGGAATAATTTAAGAGGAGAGGAGGAGGCGAAGGGGGGGGGGGCGAGATGGAGTGAGACAAGGGAGTACAATATTCGGGGTTGAAATGAAACCATCTAAACGAAATCATGATCCATAAATTCCATTCCCACGATTAAATTATAAGTTCGGTAGTGTTCCGCCTGTTGAATCCTCCTCAGTCCCCCTTCCCCTACACCACTCAAGTCTTTTAATCGGTTACCATTTCACACAGAAACGCTGTTCAAAAGCGATTTCCGGCTCAAATCCTAACCAACTGCCTAATTTCAGTTTTCAACTTGCCTGACAGACACATGCAACATTTTAAAGCCTGAAAACATCCATTTATTATTATTAATAATAATAATAGTCATCCAAACCTAAGATAAAGGAAAAAGAGGCGAGAGGATCAAGAAAATGGATCTTAAGCGGTCAAGAAATTCAAAATCTTACCTCTCGCACTCAAGTCGTTAACACACATATCAAAGTAATAAAAAAATATGCATTTTTTATATATTAATCATTCCTTTCGCTACAGATTAATGGCAAATAACCTCATTTATTAGTCTGCTAATTTTCTAACAAGCACGTTCACTCTCTACTCATCTCCACAGCTCCAATTTCGACGGTAATTATTTCAAAGCGTTTGACTCAAGTCCGCGCCGCCTAAGACATAGCCGAAATGCCAATGGTCTAACCCGGCCACTGTTTCTTGTTTGTTGCTGTTTTTGGGCCCTTCAACTACAAGGTCATTAGAGCCCCGTCCACAGCATAGTTCTTATGCAAAGACTGCACAGACCCTACACTAATGCGACGATTTTTGGGTATTAGCAGTACCCAGTTTTCCCAAGCGGCCACCCATGTCAGTACTAGCTGGGATTGCGCTGCTTAACTTCAGTGATCAGACGAGAACTGGTGTGTCCAACGCAATTTGCCGCTCCCCCACTGTTTCTTAACCAATGGGCTATTTTTTTCGTTTTGTTCATGCTTTAGTGCCCTTCCACTACAATGGTCACTATAGCCCCGTCCACTGCGTAGTTCTCATGCAGAGTCTGCATAGACACTACGCTGTTACGACGACTTCTGGGTATTAGCAGTACCCAGTGTTCCCAAGCGGCCACCCATGCTAGTACTAGCTGGGATTGCGTTGCTTAACTTCAGTGGTCAGACGAAAACTGGTGTGTCCAATCCAATTGGCACAATCAGAAAAAAGGGATCTCGGACAGATAATCGTCAGAGTCATGATCCCGGAGTAACAAGACCAATAGTCATCGGGGGGGTTAACATGACACCTGCGGAAGTAACCCTAAGGGGCAAAAACGTCCCGCCAGCCGATTCATTAGACCCAGTGTTCGTCCTGGTGAACACACCGAACTGGTGTGTCCAATCCAATTGGCACAAGCAGAAAAAGAGTTCTTATTGGTCGGGTAGAAAGGGTTCTTGTTAGTCAGGTAGAAAGGGCTCTTGTTGGTCGGGTAGGATGGACTTTAATTAATGGGTAAAAGGCGCAAAAGTACCACAAAGGGACCTCAAAACTCGTGCAAGAACATATTGGACAAAGAGAGGGTCAAAAATTGTAAAATGGATTGAGTATCCTGGGAGTGGTAGCGGTTTCAGGCTCGATATGCCTACTGGATCGAAGTGGGTTGCCTTTTTTAAATCGAGAGAGCAAGAGATCCCGAGGGCGCCTTCCTTCGAATGAGAAGTAAAACCGAGGTCCCGTGTGTGGTGTACGAAAGCATTCGCACGTAAGAGAGCCCTCTCCACTGTGCAATAGGCAGATAAGGCAAAATTCCCAGGAATAGGAGCTCGCCCCTTGGCGTCGGTGGAGTGCCCCAATTCCTGTTCAAGAACCCTTTTCCGCACGACCTCTACTGAGTAGCCTTCTCCTTGACACTTCATTTATTAAGGAGCATCATTAATATCATAGATCACGATCGAAAGCCAGTACACTAACGAAAATTAATCATTCCTTTCGGTTGCCGGACCAAAAAGAAATCTTTCTCAAGGCTCCCTCGAAAGAATTAACTGCTCTTGACCCGCCCCTTCTTTTCCCCCAAATTTCGTTGAGATGTAGTATTCAATTAGTGTGATCAAGAAAAAAAAAGTGAGGTCATACACAAATTAGCCTACACAATCACCTCCGTTGCCTGTTGTCTGAAGAAATCGCACAAGATGAATTTTACCTGGTCGAATGCTTTCCTTTTCATCAAGGGTTATTAAGATTAAGTTTGCCGAATACCGTCAGTTGATCGTCGTCGTTGTCGACATGGTCATTATTAAGATTATTATTATTATTATCTTCATTATTAAATTATGATCTTTTCATACGTATCAAGGTTGGAACCATCAGCGAACATCCTGAAACGAGCTGGTTTTCTAGTCTGGAATTTTCGTGACTGGTACTTCATTCAACGACCAAAAAGACCAGTAGTTCACCACCAATAACAGAGCAGAGAAAAACAGTAATGATGACTAAAATCTGGTTTAAATATGAACCAGTTTAAGACACGAACAAACAAAAACTAAATTCGTGAAGGAAATCATTGCTCAAACCTCGTTACACTTCTGCGAACCTCAAAAGGAACTAGTTCGTCAGCAATCGTGGACAACGACTCAAAATTAACATTTCAAGTAAACTATTTTTGGCTAACGTTCCCAGTTCGGTGGCGCAGAGGGTTGTGTGTGCTCGGATATTGCGTCACGGGCTCTAGGCTCGATACCGGATCGAGGTAGGTTAACTTCTTCCAGGCGAGAGAGAGAGAGAGGCCCTGAGTGAGACTTTCTTCGGATAGAAAGTAAAACCGAAGTCCTGTGTGGTCTACGATGGCATTTGCACGTAATCGAACCCTCTGTACTAAGCAACAGGTAGATGAGGCAAAATTCCCAGGTGTAGGAGCTTGCTCGCCCTACGCGTCGGTGGTGTGCCCCAAAGAACAGTAAACTTACGATAAATAAGTTTAGGGGTTGCAGCTTTGGTCGGCAGGCGGTTGCAGAAAAACACCGTCCAATTGATCACCCTTGTGTCCATTCAGAGAGACAAAATGGGTACCCGACCCTGCTTTGGTTTGTTGGTGTTTTAGGGGCCTTCAACTATAAGGTCATTAGAGCCCCGTCCACAGCATAGTTCTTATGCAGAGACTGCACAGTCACTACACTAATGTGACCGATTTTTGGGTATTAGCAGTACCCAGTTTTCTCCCGACCCTGCTATAGGCGGGAAAGGGGTTAGGAGTTGCTTAGTTTCCCTATGCCTATTATAAAACTGTTCGCCTCCACTGTCTTTCCCCGAGAAGGATTCATGAACCATTTCCGATTCGTGAGCAATTCTTGTGACCACCCTGCGGTGAATGTAAGTAGTAGGCCTACCTACATCGAGACAAGGCTCTACACTAAAATGCTCTCAAAACTAATCGTTCAAGAATGTTGGCCCAAACTCACGGTGACGTCTCCAGCAAAAATGTATCCAAGACTGCGAACATAGTGTGGAGCATTCGCAGTAAACATTCTCTTACGTTCCTACAAATAGCAGAACGCTGGCGAATGTTTTTGAGGCTCTTTATCGCTCATGAGCTTTATCAAACCATGCATCGAATTTTGCGAAAACTTTTGATTGACATCCTCAAACCCTACTGATTCCAAAGAGTACTAGTGGAGCACGATCCATGGATTGTTTGTTTGTTGGTGCTTTAGGGCCCTTCAACTACAAGGTCTTTAGAGCTCCGTCCACAGCATAGTTCTTATGCAGAGACCACACAGACACTACACATATGCGACGACTTTTGGGTATTAGCAGTTCCCAGTTTTCCCAAGCGACCACCCATGTCAGTACTAGCTGGGGTTGCGCTGCTTAACTTCAGTGATCAGATGAGAACTGGTGTGCCCAACGCAATAAGCCGCTCCCAATCCACCTCGAAGCAGTATCCAACCCGGAACCACTGACGCAGTAGTCGAGCACGCTACCTCTTGCACCACCGATGCGGGTCTCCCCTGTTATTCGTCGCCAGCCTAAAAGACGTTCTGGGGTTCATTTCGTTTGCCGACACCAGCACGGGCTACCCCTTACATCTGGACGGTGACCTTTAAGTACAATTTTAGTCTATGCAGAAAGAGTTATTTTCCTTGAAGGCAGGCGGCACATCTCACAAGACAGGACACCGGCTTTGAATCCCATTCCGGACGAAAGGTGGTGCTCTTCAGACCACCTACCACCTATCACTCGTGCCTTTGGCAGTATCTAACCTAAAAACCGTGGGGACGGAACCACACATTGAACAACAGGGCTGATAAAAAGCTGACCTGCAGAGCACCAATGGGACACAACAGTATGACCCCAAGTCTCCACAACGCGAGCCTGCAACCATCACGCCACCAGCCGGACAAGTCGGCAATGTAGGCCAGCAGGTTGCACCACCACAACACATCAATAAACCGTCATTTATTTCCAACAACAGGCCTAGATACCCTGAGAACTATATCGTATCGCTTGCGCATGCGCATTGCGAAATTTATTGCTGATGATGATGATGAGGGTTGTCCAACCAAAATGGCACCTCACAATTACGCTTAAAATAACCTTAGAAAATATTAAAAAGATTTAATGTTGACTTACTTCTTGTCTTATTTTTGTGTCTAACCTACTTAGGCTGCACATAGCGAGGAGGGTAGGGGGGCCAAATGGCGAGAGAGTGAACGCTCGAAGGGCAAATGATGAAATTTATGGTATCGTCGATATATGAAAAGAACTTCACGCGTCATTCACATTCACACAGGTAACAACAAAAAAACTAATTATTACACCTGAGAAAACTACTAGAAACCACAAAATCTCAAAAGGAAATAACAACATCATGATTAGTGCAATTTTTTGACAAGTGTCCTTATTATTGAGGATATTCAGCACTTTCATTATTTTAATAATTACGTCACTGACACGCGCGTGCGCATGCGCCTGTTAGTAGGGACAAACAACCCCGATTATATTATACTCACGCCAGAGGTAAAGGATAGGAAAAGCGGGGTAACCCTTCGACCCCCGGGGACTTTTACCAAACATCTACTCTTCCATTTAAAAAGGATGACATCCGTCTTCACCCTCACGAAGTAGGACACCGGCTTTACTCCAACAAACGAAATCCAAATGGAGGTGTTTTAGGGCCCTTCAGCTACAAGGTCATTAGAGCCCCGTCCAGTACGTGGTTCTAATGCAGAGACTGCACAGACACTACACCAGTGGTTCTCAATCTTTTTGAAGTCGGGGAACACACTAAACTGACATTTTACTAACACGGAACGCAATTCAACATAAACTTTAAAGCAGGTTGCACACCTTCTACACTTAGTATTTACTACATCATCATCATACCCTTATCCCGCCTGTGGCAGGGTCGGGTCTGTGGGTTCTAGCCCTCCACTCTCGTCTATCTCTCCCCCAGTTCCCCGTCAACCCCACACACTGTCACACCCTTATGGACAACATGTTCCCACATCTGCTTTCGTCTCCCCCTGTCCCTGGTGCTACCGACCACCTGCATTCCTGGAATTAACCTAACGAGCTCCTCTTCCCCTCTTCGCATGACATGTCCATACTAGATTGGGATCCTATCACACAGGACTCCGCTTGCCTGTCTCCATTTAAGGGACCCCCTCCCCCATTGATTCTGTCGGTCACATCAGAGTATCTCTCCATTGCTTTATTTGTGCAAAAATTTTTTTGCGGAACACGAAGTGGTTTCACGGAACACGCTTTGAGAACCACTACACTAATGCGACGATTTTTGGGCATTAGCGTACCCAGTTTTCCCAAGCGGCCACCCATGTCAGTACTATTTTTTTTTGGATTGGTTTGTGGGTTGGGGTGTAAGCCAGGCAGCCATAGCAGGTCAACCCCTTAGGAGGCTGCCCACAGGAGATGAGGAGGTAGGTGAAAGGATGAGGAAGCGGGTTAATTTGCAGCACCCAACGTTCTTTACCAACCACCCAAGTTGGTATTGACGTGGGTGTGCGCTGCTTAACTTCAGTGATCTAACGGGAACTGGTGTGTCCAACGCAACTTGGCCGCACTAGTTAGGATCACGTTGCTTAATTTCAGCGATCAGACGAGAACTGGTGTGTCCAACGCAATAAGCCGCTCCCCCTCTATTTGGAACGGAAAACGAGAAGTAGAGATGAAAGACGGCATTCGGTTGGGGCAGAAGACGGCGCTCGGAGGGGTTTGGCTGTTGGTTTAGGGCTCTTCAACTACAACGGTCATTAAGAGCCCCGTCCACTGCGTAGTTCTAATGCAGAGTCTGCGCAGGCACTACGCTGTTACAACGATTTGAGTATTAGCAGTACCCAGTGTTCCCGAAGTGGTCACCCATGTCAGTACTAGCTAGGGTTACGTTGCTTAATTTCAGCGATCAGACGAGAACTGGTGTGTCCAACGCAATAAGTCTTTCCCCCTCCATTTCGAACGGAAAACGGGAATTCGAGATGAAGGACGGCACTCAGTTGGGGCAGAAGACGGCTTTCTGTGGGGGCGGAAGATTGCGCTCGGTGGGTTTTACTGTTGTTTTAGAGGCCCTTCAACTACAGTGGTCATTAAGAGCCCCGCCCACTGCGTAGTTCTAATGCAGTCTGCGCAGACACTACGTTGTTACAATGATTTGGGTATTAGCAGTACCCAGTGTTCCCCAAGCGGTCACCCATGTTAGTACTAGCTGGGTTGTTGTTGTTTGTTGGTGTTTAAGGTCCCGTCAACTACAAGGTCATTAGAGACCCGTCCACTGCATAGTTCTAATGCATAGACTGCAAAGACACTTACACCAATGCGACGATTATTGGGTATTAGCAGTACCCAGCTTTCCCGAGCGACCACCCATGTCAGTACTAACTGGGCTTGCGTTGCTTAACTTAGGAGATCAGACTAGAATCGGTGTGTCGAAAGCAATAAAGCGGTTCATCGCGCGGTGGGGACGGAAGACAGCAGGCTCAGGCTCGAGCACAGTGTCACTGGGTCAACCTCTTCAGCCAACCTCTACAACGCGGAAAACAGCGTACGAAGGAAGCAGCATCGGCCATTACTCTTCTCTCCTTTATAATGGTGCTGATAAATGGTTTTAAAGAGCAACGCCAAATAAGCCAATGAGCTAATCAAGCTTATAATTTACTACTGACCCCATAGTGACCCATGACAGAGGGGAGGAGCAGTTATTAAACTGACCACCAAATGGACCCGGCGTTTATTATTTGAATAATAGTTGTTAAGTGATTTTTCATCAACTTGCTCTCATCCATCTCGCCTCCTCCTACTCTCTTCTCTCTCTTTATAATCGAGGTGCTGTCCAGTTCCCATGACCTATTGGTTTAACGGGTCAATCGTGCATCGTGCTTACTTCAGAGGTGCAGGGATGAGGGGAAGGGGGGGGTCCGATGGGATAATTTTTGGATATGGTGATGATGATAACAGTGGTGAAGGAATTAGATAACTTGCAAAGTATTTATTAGAAATTTATGCCGGTTAATTGCATTTTGATTGATACCCGATATGAAGAACGAGTCTTGGCCCATCTCCTCCCCCTTCCTCTCACCAAAAAAGGGGTATTCTAACCGAAATATCTGACCACGCCTCATTTCGTTATCTGCCCCCGCCCTCCGCCTTTAACCACAAAGCACGACGTAAAGACTCCCTGATGTTCAACGAGGTAATCTTGTACAAGTTAAGAGACTCGTGATGATTAATTGAACTCAATTTTTTTTCTTTGGTTCTAACTAGTTAAAGTAATTTAATTATTTGTTGATAATATCGATGTTGGTAGGGGTGCATGGAATTTCTACTTTGGCCCTCTTCCCCCATCTCCTCCTACTTAAACCAAATTTTGAGAGAAGCAAGCAGTATTTCACCACCACCACGAATTTGGTTGCTGACGAGAAATTTTCTAAATGAAATTTTTGACAGATATGGACAAGCACTGCATAACACGTCCTGAATAATGCATAAAGAAGGTCTTGCAGGCAGGCAACCCTCCTCCCCTTTCAGGGGTCCACCTATCTGCCCTAATTCAGATACTCTCACCTCTCTCTCCCTTTTCTCTCTCTGTGAATTTCTTGCTCTAATCTCCGATACCCTAAAAATGCACTCATCATCGAAATTTATTTTCAAGACCTGAAGATGCATTCTTCCAGTGTTCCAGGGCTCTTCTGTGTGGATTCCAGAGTGGAATGCTCAGGCTTCTTCCAAAAAAGAAGACTCTTTGAAACCAGAGTTGGATTGGTTAGCAGGACGGTCTATGAAATTAAGGTGAGACATACTCCTCTCGACTAAAAAGTCAACAAAACAACTGCACCAATCACAAGATTTTCTGCGTAAAAGATGTTAGTGGGAATAGTGGGGCATTCAATGAACCACAGAAGGTCCTTCCCAAAATATTTTGAATCGGCGACAGAATACAACTTGAAAGGGTATGCCGTGGAGTGTGTTTGGACACGCAGGACCAGACAGGACAAAACCGCCAAGCCCTGCGAAAAACAACAAAAAAAAAGATCCATGGCTATTACAGATACTTAATAGAGGGCCCCTTAGTCCTCATACTAAGATTCCAGAAGAGAAGGTGCCCAGTCAACACCCTAGTACGCCCAGATCCAGCTCAGAAATAAGGTCTCGGTGTACCCATCTACCCTTTTAGCAGTACCACCAAAAAACCAACTCACTTGTTTCATACTTGAGTTATTAAGTTCTGCGCGACGCCCTTTACAGCGCTCTTTATTTTAACCTACTGACTGACCTTTGAACTTAGTCTGAGGGTCGACCATAAACCACTTTCAGATCAGCATTGTCATCTCACTCCACGCCTGGGACCACCCAAAATCCGACGACGGATGAGAGGAGAGAGAGAAGGGGTTGATGATCTTGGAGGAGACGTAAGGAGTGCGCGCGCGCGCCCGAGAAAGTGCACAGGGCAGAAAATTAAAGAAACGGTAAAAGCAAAAGCGGAAAAGGAGTGAACTCCTCCCTCCTTCCCAAAAAAAATAAATAAAATGACCCATCATAAATAAAAACAGGTCCAAGATGGTTCCATGATAGTAATGATTTATGATGGCAACCGCAGCGAAGTTGGGTGCATGGCGATCAATCGTGACAACAAATTGCAGTTCTTGTTTGTTAACAGCACCTCTAATCGCACTGATCTCGTGTTCTAACGCAAATGAAACATTAAAATAATTAATTACCGGTGGTCCTACCCTCCGCCCTAAACCCTCTTTCACGTCCAAAAGTAGCACTAATGAACGTTGAAAACATAGAAGGGGATACAACAAGCCGAGGGTACAAATAGCCCCCTTAACAACAGATTGCATCAGAGAGTAACCTTAACTAGTGATAACAGCGGTTAAAAAGGTCACATTCAAATTTCGGTTATTTAACGTAGCCCTTCTTCAACATCATCATCATCATCACTAACCCTCTCCCGCCGATGGCAGAGTCGAGTTCCCATTGGGACACATAAGGGATCTGTTGGACTAAACGTTTACGCAGCCGCCTGCTAACCTAAAGCTGCCACCTCCTATACACATTAATCGTTGGGACTCTTTCCGACACTGGCTCCAGGGGGAGGAGAGCGGCGAATTTCGTTGGACACACCAGTTCTCGTCTGATAACTGAAGTTAGTACTGAAATGCGTGCCCGCTTTGGAAAACTAGGTACTGCTAATACCCCAAAATCGTCGCATTAGTGTAGTGTCTGTGCAGGCTCTGCACTAGAACTATGCAGTGGACGGGGCTCTAATGACCTTGTAGTTGAAAGGCCCTCAAACACCAACAAACAAACAAAAATCCAGGGGCAGCAGAGTATGTGTTGTGTGGGACACACCAGTTCTAGTCTGATCACTGAAGTGAAGCACCCTGTGGGACCCTGGGCACTGCTAATACCCCAAAAATCGTAAAAGCGTAGTGTGTCTGTGCCGATTCTGCATTAGAACTACGCAGTGGACGGGGCTCCAATGACCATTGTTGTTGCAGAGTCCTAAAACGCCAACGAAGCAAATCCAGAAAGATGCTCCTACACCTGGTAGTTTTACCAAACTCCGTGTAGTAAGGGTTCTTTCCCCCGCAACGGTGACCCCATACCTTCACACGGTAGGACACCGACTTAACTTTCCTTTCTAAGAAAGGTGGACTGGGAACCCTCCCCCGAAAAAAAAGAGGCCACCAAAGACTTACAGAGCCTTCTCAGGGATTCTAATCAACCAAAGGATGGTAGAGAGTGGTGCTGGATCGATTCCAGTAAAGTATTTCGTTCTTGGCAAGAAGTCAACCGTTAAAAGCGGCCCCTCTACAGCTGAAGGGAAATTCCCTAAATCCTGGAGGAAGAATTTTACATTGGAAACCTAGTCTGAATGGCCAGGGGCCGTCGATCGACCAGTAATGTAACAGAGGTCCATATTGGTACACGGAGACTTGTTGCTGATCTTATAAAATTAAAGGGACAGAAGGGTTTCTTTGCAGTGATGACGTTGGGGAAACTCAGTCAAACGTGCCTTGGCCAGGATCAAGCTGCATGCTATCAGTTAACGACTCAAATAGCCTACCAAATTGAGTACCACCAAAGTTGGCCGGCGGAAGTGGAAATGAATTACAAAGCAGCTGAATGCTTGCTCAACCTTTCTACAATGTACCCTTTTGTGCCCCATCATTCCAGGTGGCTATACTCTGTATGCCCTTAAACCGTTTCAGTACATTCTGTACAAATCGACAACGCTGACTCACCTTCCATCAATGATCCTACAGAAGAGGACAAAATACACAGGTCAAGACAAGAGTCGAAGAGGAAAGGGTTGTGAATTACTTAAAAGACCACCCAGTGTGCCCAGGAAGTTAAGAGACAGTACGAGTAACTTAACACATGATTAGGACGAGAAGAAGAAGGATGTCAGAAGAGCCAATTTCGCCAAAATTCAAGACAGAAAAATGCCTAAGATGGACCACGCCTCCAACTGATGGAGGACGACTTGGTTGGAGTTCTGTTGTCTGGTGCATCGGTGTCCTAAGTTGGTTCCCTGACCGAATGTAGTTCCGGTATTGAACATTTACCAATCAACTGCTGGAAGTAATTTACTGAAGGCCGAGGAGGCGCTGAGCTCCAACACCTGGGTATTTTTTGCGGATCTGTACTTACATTTTACTCCGTACAGGTAATACCCAAATATCGTCATTAACAGCATAGCGTCTGTGCAGGCCCTGCATTACAACTATGGAGTAGGCGGGGCTCTACTAACCTTTGTAGGTGAAGGGCCCTAAAACACCAACAAAAGCGGCTGTACTTCCAACCCGATGGAATGTGTACTTGGCATTTTTCCTCCTCCACCTTCTTACACCAAAGAAGTAGCCTGCCTGGGCCTGGGTCGAAAATACAACCGCAGGCTGCGGAGTTAACTACGTTACAGCTTTTCACACTTCATTCAACCTTTTGTGTTATTGTTTGTTTGTGTTTTAGGGCCCTTCAACTACAATGTCATTAGAGACCCGTCCACAGTGTAGTTCTTATGCAGTGACTGCACAGACACTACCACTTATGCGACGATTATTTTGTATTAGCAGTACCCAGGTTTCCCAAGCAGCCACCCATGTCAGTACTAGCTGGGGTTGCGTTGCTTAACTTCAGTGATTAGACGAGAACCAGACGTGTGTCCAATGCAATTCGCCGCTCTCAACCTTTTGTGCTCAACGCACATTTGATACAAGTGTTTCCGAATGTTCACAAACGTTTTTAAACATTCCGTGCATTTGCCAACTTCACCTGACAAACCTCCAGACCCAACTATCGATTTGAGAACATTTTCTCTCGATTGTCGTCTTAGGAACAGCGATTTATCTGATCCCGTACAGAGACGCGCTTGGGGCCTCTGACAGCAATTTGAATCTGTAACTGCAAACAGCGATTTATGCAAGTGGTTGATCAGCAAATGGCAATCTGAAACCATAACAGTAAACACTCTTTGATGTTCCCAAAAAGGCACTGTGCTCATGGGCGCGTTATGCCTCCCAAAAATCGTATCGAGTTTGGAATCATTTTTAGCAGTTTTCAAATATTCTTTGCAGTTGTTAGAGATCTGGCTTAACACATCAGAATAAGAAGTTAAAAACAACCCTTTATAAATGCAATCTCACAACCCTTTCATCAACAGACCTGGAGGGTGGAGTAGCACACCAACCACACGCACACAAGAGCCAAAAAACCATTTTAATAGCTTTAAGCATTTGTTAGTTTTAATTACAGCCGCCTGTCAAGCCACTGTCTACACACACACATATAAACAATTACTCAGTTATAATACTGCAATAGAATAGGAAATTCACAAAGTCATTCTTGGTGGGACAGACAGGAGGGGAAAGGGCTCTTTCTTAAACAACGCTGTTACATTTTTCCTGTCATAACGTAATTATCAGCAAGAAAGCTCCAAAAATCACCGCCAACGGGACCTCTAATTATTAGCCGTGCGGCCACTATGTTACCCCTTGAATATCTGCCACTCTTTTTCAAACGCTTTTGTTTCGTTCTATGCGGTAATCAGCAAAGGAGAGGGAAGACCATTCTGAGTGTCAAACAAAATGATCAAAGCGCCCAAAGGCAATGCTCCAGAATTAATTACACATCCCTGAATTGAACATCAAAAAAAATTATAAATTATATTTCCTTTAGGAACAAAAGCAATGAACAGCGTGAGCTTTTGTTCCGGTAGCATAGAAGATTCAAAAACAAACGTCTGGATCATTTAATGAACACCTTTTGACTTCCCTTCATCAAGTACCATCTTTCATATTTCATTTTGCTGTAAATTCAACTTCATACTCATTACAGGCTATCTGCAGGCAACTGCAGCAATGAACCCGTCAACAGAGACACCAATCTCAGAGCTCCCAAAAACATTTGATCAAAAAAATGCAGCGACATAGCGAAAACCAATAGTCGCAAGAGACTAGAGGTCAACAAGCACTCAGTACGCCCCTGAATAAACCCTCCAAATGCTTAGCAATAACTTCTACAAGAATGGAAAACTAAAGGACATTAGATTGGTGCCCAATCACTAAAATGCCAACGACCAAAGTATCCCCAGTGGGGCTCCATACAGCCACCTGCTCCCATATTTGCTTAGTTTAACTCTACCTGTCTGTTCCTGACTCCTGCCATAATACATGCGTTCTTTTTACTTTGAAAGTGTGCCACAGGCGGCAAACGAGCATTTCATTTAAGCATTCCCGCGAACACCTACCTATTAGGCACATGGCGCGCGAATTCCTCTATTTGCCGGAGGCCAAACCGGGGACGTACCTCATTTAACTTGCATGCCATTTAAAAGACCACTTTTTGAACACCACCAAACACTGTCTAGCATTTCTAGTGTCACGTTAGACATGAAGCAAACTAGAATTGATGGTTGGATTGAGAGAAAGAAAGCAGCACTCTTTCAAATACGGTAAGAAATTCTGAAAAGTCATCCTGTCATTTAAGAAGATATCACGTTATGGATGACATATGTAGATCTTTCTAATTATTATTCAAGAAAAAAACACCCTAACGAAGAGGCCAATGCCCGTTCTCATTCCATCATCCTCACCACCAAACGATATACAAATGATTGCAGAAACCTTCATTTAGGTTGTGCAACAACGCTCTTACTTGGCTTTTAACAGACGTTATATTGAACTAGTGATTAGATTAAAAAAAAGCTTTCGACTAATAAACACTCATCATCTTTCCCTTCAAAATACAAACGTTTCTCAACCACGCAGCTAGGCACAAAGATGAGATTCAGACAAAACCCAAAAGGTGTGAGCGGCGCGCGCGACAATTAGTTGAAATAATCTTTCAACAATAACTTGAAAAAAAAAATGGAATAGAAACAGGATATTTACTCCATTAATACAAATGGAATGGCTGCTCGAATGAGCAACAGCACCATAATTTGTACTTTTTGTTACTTCAAATTAAAGGGTTTGCTAAAAACGGCTAGTACACCTAAAGGAGTGATTGAAGAGCAACTAACAATAAGTAATTAATTTTTTTCCCCTCCCATCATTTCAAAATTAAATAAAAATCATGGCACCAGAGCATTAACTTTTTTTTCTCTTCAAGGAAGGAAAAGAAAGAGGAGAAGCATTTCCTAAAGGCAATTTTAAAATATCATAGCATCACTGAGTGGTTTAAGAGGTATTTCAAAAGTTTCAATCATACTCAAAGGCCTTTCTGAAATTCAAAGCATCTAATAACAGCCTTGTTGTAAACTAATAATAAAGACCAGTGATATGACAAACATAAAATTCAACGCTAGCAAATCAAAACCACTCTCCAAATACTCTATTTGATAAAGAAAATAACAAAAAAAAATTTCAACTGACTTACCAAAGCGAAGAGGTCATTCTGCAGTCCCAACCTGTCAAGTGGTGGTAGACTCTTATCTTTAATGGAAGGTAAAAATCCTTGCAGCATTGCTGACGGATACTGGCACCGATAATATCCAACGCAACCAGGATTCAACTACCGATTAGGAAATAAACGCACAGATGAAATTGAACCGCCAGGCCATCAATTACCAAGCATTCATTCACTTACCATAATATAGTCACTTGGCGAAACATCTTCTAGCGTTAACTCAAGAGATTTACTGTCTAAAATTATCTGCTTGGTCTTATTTTTACCAATACAGATTGTAATAGGAACCATCCAGATAGATGGATCATCTGAATCGAAACAAAAATATCTTAAAATTATTGATCGAGTTTGTAGGAAATTTCAAGTTGAAAGTGATAATGTGGTCGTCCTTACCACCATACTTGCAGTCTGCTACGAATTTCTCTTGACTTAACGACAGAATTCGAGAATTTCCATCCTGTCTCATATTAACCTAGGAAATCAAAAGACAAAAATCTAATTAATTAAAATGTCATTTATCTAAACTGCTCCAGACAATAAAAATAACGAACCTTAATAATAGGATATCCCATCTGTCGCGTCCAAGTGCTCATCACCATACGAATGGGTTTACCAGTAGCACCTTCAAGAGAATCCCACAAATCTTCGGTGAAAGTGTTCCCATATTTATGCTTTGTAAGATAGGCATTCATGCCTTTACGAAAATCCTAAAGAAGTTGACGTCAGGATAAAAAAATGTTGGAACCGGCTTACACCTTTACGTAACGACAGCAAAAGTAAGACATGTCACCACTTACGTCATCTCCGATATAATCATGAAGCATCCTAATAATGCAAGCACCTTTGCGATAAGAAATATCGTCGAATATTTCATTCACTTCTGACGGATGTCCAACGGGAACCTAGAAAAAGAACCGAATAAAAATTACGGATGCTGTCCCTCTATTCCATCCTCTCAGATAGAAAACAAAGTTATTTGTCTGGAAATTCTGGAAACTTGCCTCAATAGGATGGCTGTTGCTAAGTGCATCCAAGTCCAAAGCATGGATCACTTTGTCAGACACGAACTGAGTCCAAATATCATATTCCGGGAAAAGATATGCAACACACAAGAACTCGATCCACGAAGCAAACCCTTCGTTCAGCCACAGATGAGTCCACCACTCCTAGATGATAAATGTCCCACGTGAACCAAAAAATACTTCATCAAATTTACATTCTAGCACCTAGAATTCTAAATTTACCATTGTCACAATATTTCCGAACCACTGATGGGCAAGTTCGTGACCTATGGCACACAAATATCAAAATTAGAAACCCGACTTTGAAAAAAATCAACAAACGAGTTAGTGACAAAGACGTCTGGGACCACAAAAGGAATCCTGGTACTTACCAACAACCAAGGCAACCGTTTGCTTCTTATTGGCTGAAGAATTCTCTGGATCAATCAAAAGGCAGGTTTCACGATAGGTGACTAGTCCCCAATTTTCCATTGCACCTATTCATCAATAATATTTGGAAATATTAACATCTGCTCTGTGGATGGTATGCATCGATATTTGGATACCATTCCGATAAAAAGAAAAAGTGTAAATCGTCGACACCGACATATTCGTATTTCGTTTATAACAGTGTCAGCTCTGACCACGAGTTCCAGTGTGCAGCACACACTTTACAGTGGAGACACCGTGCAATTCTCATAAGACAGAAGGGCTTTACTCGTGACAAACGACTGAAGAAGCACTTGGGGCTAACTCCCGCAGCTCCGGAGACTCACGAGCAAAGGCCACTATCTCTGAGCCAAAGAGGTAGAACGCCTTTGAACACAACTATTACCGTCGACTCAAACTATTTTAAGAAAATTACCTGCAGAGAAGTCCGAGATGGCAATCAGGTCCAGCTTAGGCAGTGGATATTCGAGCCCAAAATATTCTTTATAATATGGAAGCGCTTTGGTTGCAACCTAATAAGAGCATTAGCAAAATCTCGTTAGGTTATGGTTATAGTGGATGCAGGTTCTGGCGAAAATGAATCCTGACGGATTCGTCAGAACAACCAAATAATGTTATTTTTATAAGAGTGCTTTCTTTGCTTGCGAGCGCCTCTTCAGAATATGCAAGAGCATGTCAAAACAAGTCGACCGTTCAACTCGTTTTGTTGTTTCGTACATATTCTGACGTCCAGTAAACAATTGCCTCCCACTTCCATAGGTGCAGTAGCACAGGGCGTAAATTTCGGTATGAAATAAATAACTTTTTCATATTGTAATTCAACAAAGCAACTCCTAACTTTTTTCCCGCCTATGTCAGGGTCGGGTCTAACCCTTGACCCTCTAAATTTACACACGAGTGATAGATTGAACATTTTTTTCCACAGTCGGCTGCCAACCAAAGCTGCAGCCCCGATGCTTATTTATAGTCAGGACTAATATCGCGCCCTACTACCCTCGCTGGAAGATAGAGACATACTCTAGGTGGCTCAATGATATTCAGAATTCGCCCAAATAGTAACCACTGTGTTCGGACGAATAGATCGGAGCTGTTTGGACAAATACATCGTCAGACTTCATATGCGCCACTCACATGTAATGCAAACAATCCTTGTTCTTTCTTGCCGACTGGCGTAAAGACTCGAATTTGAATGCCGTCAGCCGTCTTATCTTCGACAAAATCGTACTCTCCAACGACATATGCCAAGAGATAGGTGGACATGATGGGTGTTCTTGCAAATTTAACTTCCTTCAACTTCGGATCAGATGTCAATACCGTTTCGCTGACTGAATTCTATAATCAAAATACAGTCTTTAACACAACAGTAACAGTTATACATAGGAATGACAATCCCCTCACCATATTAGAAAGAGTGACTAGATCTTTTGGCGCAATAAGAGTTACATCAAAAGTGGCTTTGATGGCTGGTTCGTCCCAACATGGAAAAGACTGCCGGGCGTCGGTAGCCTGTGAACGAAAACATGTAATTTTTTGTCAACATTTCCATGTTTTCCCACTCGCTCAATATATATATCTTGGTAGTGTCAAAATAGAGGCTAATTCTTACTTCAAATTGAGTAGCGGCACCGTATTTCGATTCGCCACTTGGCGTCGTGTATTTATTACGATAAAACCCTTTCATTTTGTCATTGAGAATGCCAGTGAATTTGATATAAAGTTCACCTAAACCTACAGGTAGCTGCGAGGAGAAAGTGAGAGTAGCAGTTTCATCAGGCACCGAGAACGTCACTGTAGCTTTCTGTTTATCTAAATGATTTTGAGAAAAAAGTAAATGTTAGAAATCAAAGCAGAATGGGAAACATTTTCATAAATGGACAAACAAACAAAGAAAGCTAGCAAATTGAGTTGATACATGCCTGCACTCGTCTTAGGAGTAAACAAAACGTCATCGATCGTCAGCTCATTTGAGTTGAGAACAATTTTTGAAGTTGGTTCAACGATCTGCGGAAAAAATTAATTGTTTGGTGATGACAAAAAACCTAACATGGTTTGAATTTCATTCATCGGTCAAACTTGACAGCAGTTTGCCGGATACCGGTAAACCAACCCCTCTTATCCCTAACAGAAGTTCATCCAGAATACTACATACCTCAACGGTGATAGTCTCAGTTCCTTCAAAAGTAAATTTATCCAAGTCAGGTTTCAAAGTTAGATCGTAGTGTTTCGGAATTACATCTTTTGGTAATCTTTCAAAGCTTTTCTTCTCCATAATTTCGCCTTTTCTGTCAAAACTCCGATCGAAGTGCGTGCAAAAGAACGACGAACCGGAATTCCTGGCCAAATAACAAGGTGAAATTAGACGGGTATCGAAGAAAGTCCACTTGAAAATTACCACTCGGCAACTTCTAGATAACTTTATGCGGCACGGAGAAGAAATTAATCTCAAACCAAATTTAAAGACCGCAATTTTTGATACATAAAGCGACAACAAAATATCAATAAGAGTGAACGAAATGTAAATTTAACTCCAAGGCGCACGTGGTTAATCCCGTCAAGCGTCGATACCACACTAAAGTGCAGAAAACACTCCGGTCGAGTACGGCGCTTTAGTCATCAGACTAATCAGCATACTCTTTCGTCATCGGCCAGAGATTTTTGAGCTTACGAGGCACCCAAGGGAAGATTAAAGCACCCATCATCATCATGTTGGTGGTTGGTGTTTTAGGGCCCTTAAACTACAAAGGTCATTGGAGGTCCGTCCACAGCATAGTTCTTATGCAGAGACTGCACAGACACTACACTAATGCCACGATTTTTGGGTATTAGCAGTACCCAGTTTTCCCAAGCGGCCACCCATGTCAGTACTAGCTGGGTTTGCGCTGCTTAACTTCAGTGACCAGACGAGAACTGGTGTGTCCAACGCAATTTGCAGCTCCCATCATCATCATCCTACCATTATCCCACCCGTGGCGGGGTCGGGTTTGCGGGTTCTAGCCCTCCACTCCCGTCTGTTTCCCGCCAGGTCCCTGTCCACCCCGCACACTGCCATGTCCCTCCGGACAACTTGCTCCCACGTCTGCTTCGGTCTCCCCCTAACCCTGATGCTGCCGACCACCTGCAGTCCTGGAATGCACCAAACAAGCTCCTCCTCCCCTCGTCTCATGACGTGCCCATACCACCTCAGCCTATTCTCCCTCATTTTTTCGGCGATGACCACCACCCCCAGGCTACCTTTAATATGCGCATTCCTAATTCTATCTGCTAAGAGCAAAGCACCCATGCCACTTTTTATATATCAAGTAGTGGGCCCCTCGCGAAAGGACCTGTTGGTATTTAAAGTTTAGATTTCGGGTCGAAACTCTCGCTTAATTCTGTATTTGCCGTTTCGGCAATAGTTAGATTACACAGGTCAGCGGTAGTGTGGGAGTGGATGGGGACCTGGTGGGAGAAAGTTGGGAGTGGAGGGAAGCAACTCTCAGACGTGACCCAGCCACAGACAGGGAAAGGGTCTGATGATAATGGATGTGTGTGGTATGGTCATGTAATGTAAAGTGGAAAGAGGAAGCATGGGGGAGAACCAAATTGAACTTGGGATTAGTTTGCAGGTAGGCAGTAGCGGTAAGCTAAACCCAATGACGGATCCAGGGGTGGATCAGATGGAAGCACATCAAATAAGTGTACTCCAAATATTTTTAAATATTCAGAATCCCTTGTTATAAATCTAGCTAGCAATTACAATACGTGCTCTACTGCCCCTCAGGCAGCATCCTCTCTTCAGTGGATTAGCCAACTGTGGATTGCACTGCAACTGTTGAAATGGCAGTATAGAAATGGGGATAGCAGTGTGAAAATGCCTCATCAGATGCAAAAGTGAATCATGCGTCAGTTGAAATATGCACCCCAGTGGGGCACAGAGGGCGGAGAAATCGCTGCATTTCTCCCTCTCCTGGATCCGCCACTGTCTGGAATCCAGTGCCCCATCCCTGCCACAAGCAGGATTAGAAAATGATGATGAAGCATAAGAGATTACTGTTGAGTGTGACAGCAACTGCATGAAACAGATATCTTGGAATGTTTGACACAGTGGACTTCTGCTTGATATCGAATAGAAAGGCTACAAACGTTTGGCTGCCTATGGTTGAAAGATTATAGTAGAACAATAGGTAAAGATCATCTACGGGCCGTCATGCACCAACACATGATAGCTTCAGAAATACCAGCAGATCAAAACATGTGTTTGCCTCAATCCCATACATTTCAATACGAGTAACCTGGTTATTGAACAACGTGAAACTGCCTGGGTATTGACTAAAAGGTTTAAAACGAGATGATCTCAAGTAACTCCACAAGAGGAAAATTAAATCATTATGGATTCAATCATTAAGCCCGCCACACACGATCAGTTTGGTGTGTCAGTTCGGTGTGTGCACATCGATGTGTTCAGTTTGGTGTGAAGGACTGAATTGCCCACACACGGTCAGTTTGGTGTGTCACGTACTTATGTTCCTTTTCGTGAAACGTCATGTGACGTCATTTGATTGTCCGCATCAACCAGTAATTCTACCGTTACCATGGTGCAATTTTTGTAAAGATGACGTTTATCCGTGTTTGGGCATGCGCAGAACAAAAAAAGTGAACAATTGATGTGAGCAACCCCACACGTTCAAGTGACACACCGATTTGATAAAATTTCTTCACACCGTCAGTTAAAATTTTTGGTGTGAGCAAAAACTTTTTTTGCACACACACACGATCAGTTTGGAGTGTCAATTCGGTGTGCGAACTGACACACCAAACTGATCGTGTGTGGCGGCCTTTACTACACTTATAAATGCAAAGTATGTGTTTGGGGAGTGTTAAAATTAAAATCCAAACATCAGAGTGCTGCAATTTCCCACACAGTTTGGTGTGTGAACAATTAATTCCTTCACACCAAACTGAACACATCGATGTGCACACACCGAACTGACACACCAAACTGATCGTGTATGCCGAGCTTAATAATATAAAAATCAGTCAACGACGAACGAACAAGTGAAGGTTGACGAAGAACTAACGTCAACAAACAACGAACAAGTGAACGTTGACGAAGAACGAACGAACGAACTAACGTCAACAAAGAACGAACAAGTGAACGTTGACGAAGAACGAACGAATTAACCTCTACGAAGAACGAACGAACCAACCTCTACGAAGAACGAACAAGTGAACGTTGACGAAGAACGAACGAACGAACTAACGTCAACGAAGAACGAACGAACGAACTAACGTCAACGAAGAACGAACGAACTAACGTCAACGAAGAACGAACGAACGAACTAACGTCAACGAAGAACGAACGAACGAACTAACGTCAACGAAGAACGAACTAACGTCAACGAAGAATGGACGAACGAACTACCGTCAACAAAGAACGAACGAACTACCGTCAACAAAGAACGAACGGACTAACGTCAACAAAGAACGAACGAACTAACGTCAACGAAGAACGAACATGTTCACGTTGACGAAAAACGTTCGCACTAACGTCAACGAAGATTGAATGAACTAACGTCAACGAAGATTGAACAAGTGAACGTTGACGAAGAACGAACGAACTAACCTCAACAAAGAACGAACATGTGAACGTTGACGAAGAACGTTCGCACTAACCTCAACGAAGAACG
>JAAFCE010004287.1:7197932-7257203 GCA_013389805.1 Trigoniulus corallinus
ATGTGAACGTTGACGAAGAACGTTCGCACTAACCTCAACGAAGAACGAAAATGTGAACGTTGACGAAGAACGTTCGCACTAACCTCAACGAAGAACGAAAATGTGAACGTTGACGAAGAACGTTCGCACTAACCTCAACGAAGAACGAACATGGGAACGTTGACGAAGAACGTTCGCAATAACGTCAACTAAGAACTAACGTCGACGATGAACGAACAAGTGAACATCGTGGAAGAACGAACGAACTAACGAACGACCTAACGAAGGGCCTTTTGTTCGTTGGACCGATTGACGCCCCTCCCTTCTCTCTCTTTCTCCTTCTCTAAACCCACGTTGATCCAGCATCGTACCTGGAACCACTGATGCAGTATCGAGAGTTCGCTTCCTAACCTCCTGCGCTACCGAGGCGGGTTAATGTAATTATAGGACTTCCGTGTAGAGCAGCTAAGTTCTGAGTGATTGCCATCTTACGAGGGGCAGCACCTCAATTACCTTTCAAATACATCTACAGGTAATTCTAATAGTGCTCTACTTTTTCTTAATAATGTAATTAGTGGTTTCACCTGCCTTCAGGTACACTTTCAATAATCCATTCTATGATCGGTGTGAAAAATTGAATTTGTTTTCATTAAAACACCATCTCCGGAGATACCGCTCGATAACATCGCCAGTAGTTCTAGGTTCGACGCTGGACCGACGTGGGGTGGTTCCTTTCAGGGGAGACAGGCCTCGAGTGCGCCTTCTTTCGGATGAGAATGCCTTTTTTGCAGTTTCCTGCCGAAGCCGCAAAAATGGGTTAGAGATCATCACGAATAATGTCTGCCCTTGTCGGCCCACAACAGCAGTTAACTGAGTTCCTGCACTTGGGGAATTTTGACCATTTACACCTATATTCTTCTTCGCATAGAAAAGGTTGTTTTGGATTGTAGTGGTGACATGATTCAAGCCCCAAACAGGACCCAACTCTTAATTATCTCGTTTGAGAACATAAACACGAGTTACCTCTCCAGGCAATTCATTTGCAGCACTCAAGGGTCCTAGAGGTGCTACCACCCTGGGAACGCGTACAGGCTAGGAGAAATCATTACACTTTATTTGGCGACACCCTTCTTAGTAATTTGCGGACGGGGGAGAGATAGAGAGAAAGACATCTGGGGTGTTACCAATGTACACTTGAGCAAAAAAGGTGTCCTTGACCGTGCAATGGGTTTACTTTCCCATTCGGGACGGAGGACGACCTTTGGACTCCCTCCCTTTCTTCTCATGCTGTAAACAAGCCACTCACCTTGGCTACCTGGATCGAACCTGTATCGACGGACTCCTTAGTTTACCGTAACACACTATCTCTTAGCTGCGGAGGTGAGGAGGGCCCAATCCATCCATCCAAGAGCAGGATGAGCACTTTTTAAAACAAAATTGGTGTCTAATAGCTGAGCAGAATTGTTATTGATAAAAATTGAGACCGATTTTAATAGGACCTTTCCATTACCTTTAACAGAAACCTAACTTAATGATCACTTTATGAACTTTTAATTCCGTAAATGGCACCCATATATATTTTTTAATCTCGTCTTAAAATTTATTTTGTAGTGAATTGGTCATCGTCACTATAATTTTTGTACCCAGGCCTGAAATTTAGGTTACTAAAATGTCCCATTTCAGAAAACACCGGGTAGTTTTATACGCAATTAGGAATAATGTGATTAAGATATATAGGATGCCCTTTGGTGCCAAAGGCCACTCGAAAGACAGTTTCAAAGCTGAAAGGCATCCCATGAAGCCGATTTGTCATTATTTTTGACATCAGGACAACAGTCTGAGGAGCCAACAATGCCCAAGAGAGAGGACCGAATATACACTTTCAGTGTAAAGCCAGCACTGGAACCGAGATCCGAAAAAACGACTCCACCTTCTACCGACCTAGAGGAAAAGCTCATTTTGCTTCTGACCCCCTTTTTTACCGTCGTCAAATTTATGGGCCTCCCTATCAATTTGGACGTCTCCACCCCAATGGGGTGCATCTGCAAAGTCTTTCATCTCATCTTGATTGGGTCCTGCTTGTTTCAACTCGCTTCCATTCTGTCCGTTTTCTATTCGGCCCTGGGCACAGCGGAATCGACCGACATCTTGATCCTGATGAGATTAGAAACATTTCCGGCCATTATCACCTCCATTTTATTTGGGCTCCGCAAGCAGGACATCGAGAAGACAATCAAGAAGATCATCACTCAGGTCTGCATTTTGACGAAAAACAAGCATTTGACCATGACTATATTTCAAAAAAGGGGTAGAACTCTAACTGTCTATTGTGTCCTGATTCTCCTGGGGCATTTCATCCTCTGTTTTGGTAAAGTCCTTACATTGCCTGCGTCTGACATCGAGCGCCAACTACAAAACAACTATTTCGGCATTTCCGGTTTGGATGCCGTACAATCCAAGGTCGTGTACTACTTCCTAGAATTTCAACAGTACGTGCTGATCACATCCTTCTTCGATTTCTCCGCCCTGAGCATGTCCTTGGTCTTCGCCCTGCTGGACCACGCTTACCAGTGCCTCAACGACACCGTGGACAAACTTCACTTCTTGCACTGCACTGACCTGCACTCCGCTCAACAACAACATCAACAAATTGCCAGTTTGGTGGATCGTATCAACGCCCTTTACTCTCCCATGATCTTTTTCGATGTCCTGTGCAGAACCATTCAATTCCTTTTCATGGCACAAAGGGGGCTCAAAGATACCTCGTATTTTACCACCAAGTTTTGGGCCATCAATTTCGAGTTCCTCTACATTGTAATAAAGGGCGCCGCTTTCTTCTTCATCTTGAGCATCGCGGCGTCCGAAGTCTATAACAAGGTCAGTTTTCTGTCAGTCTTCTTCCTACCCCTTCTCCCCGGACATTGGACATATGATGAGACGTCCTACAGGGCAACTGAATCCGAGCCCAACCCTCCTGTTGGTAAGGTAACATCCTGCTGGTGTCACCCTGGGATCCTTTCAGGAAGTCCCGGGCGGCTGTCTTGCGTAAACACACCAGTTTTCGTCTGATCACTTAAGTTAAACAACGCAATCCCAGTTAGTACTAACATGGGTGCCCGCTTGAGAACACTGGGTACTGCTAAGACCCTAACTGGGGCAACGGCGTAGTGTGTGCAGCCTGTGCATTACAACTACGCAGTGGACGGGGCTCTAATGACCATTGTAGCTGATGAACCCTAAAACACCAACACATCAATCAATCAACCAGGAAATCCCAGGTAACATCTGATTCGTTTTATAAAAGGGCCCATTTCTGCCAGTTCTTGTTTCCTCCTTCTTCAGACCCTGATTCTGTAACTGTGGTCAGCGGCTCGGGAGGCGAACTCGTTTTGACGACGTAACCATTTGTATTTCAGTCTCAAGAAACGGTAAAGGCCTTATTAGGTGGTTATCTGAAAAATCCAGTCATCAACGAAGACGAAATTGATTTGTCAACCTGCAAGGTAAAAAGTCTAAATCTTGCTTCAAACAATCCAAAACTTGTTAACAAACATTGGACAAATCCAAGGTGTTATCAAGATTACTTAATGCAGTTTCCGCTTTACTTCACAGAATTATCACGTGACAACGTTATTCATTGCTGAACAAATCTTAATCCCTGTGGGGATAACAGGTTCTGGCCTGTTCTTACTAAATTACAGCTTCGTCTCAGTGGTCAGTTTACAACTTGGTGCCCAAACATAGAAATTTTTGACCAATGTGTAATGAAATTGTTTGACAATTCTACTTTTTTTACTAGGTGGTCAGTACAGTCTTCACTTATTTATCAGTTCTCTACAGTCTGTAAATCAAGAGGTATGTCCGGCGTCGACATCAACCTTTAATGGACGCAAGAGAAGAAACCCAAAGGGCACACGCATACAAAGCACCCACCTCTTGTTGGGAAACGAACCAACAGCACCACAAACAAGTTTAACTTAAACATGTTTGCAAATAAAATAGACGTTATTAAAATAATCCTTTTGTGTGGTTTATTTAATTTCGGCCTGTCAGGGAGCGGCTTATAGCATTGGACACACCAGTTCTCGTCTGATAACTTAGGTTCAGCAACGGAACCCCAGTTAGTACTGACATGGGTGGTCGCTTGGGAAAACTGGGTACTGCTAATACCCAAAAATTGTCGCATTCGGGGAGTGTCTGTACAGTCTCTGCATTACAACTACGCAGTAGCAAGGGCTCTAATGACCTTATAGTTGAAGGGACCTAAAACACCAACAAACCAATCGGCCTGTCAGCAGTGAAGGTCAACAACGGATATCAAGGGGAGAAGCGAGCTGATCCACTCCGAAATTTCACCAATCGACCTGTACTAACATTTATGATTCTTCCGAGTAATGAGACTCATAGGATCAACGTGGAGTGGCTGAAGTGGAGCCAGGCAAATAGCATCTTGAGTGATCCAAGGGCCGCTATCAAGTTGAAAGGGGAAATTTTACCGGGCAATGGTTAGGCCAGATATGCTAAATGGAGCAGAGTGCTTGGCAGTGAGGAAGAGCCACAAACCTAGAATGCAAATTTTGCAGCTGAAATGCGCATGCTACGGTAGGGCCTACGTGAGTGGGGTGTCGAGAGCTGGTAGACTTTGGAATGCTCATTATATATTAGTGGCAGTTTTGGGGGGAGGGGACATCGCGGAAAAGACGAGGTTGAGTAGATTGTAGTGGTATGAGCATGTGATGAGAAGAGGAGAGGAGGAGCTCGTGGGGTCCATCACTGGGATGCAGGTTATTGGAAGCACCCGGGTCAGGGGAGACCAAAGCAGACGTGGAAGCAGGGTTATTGTTTGTTGGAGTTTAAGGTCCCGTCAACTACGAGGTCATTAGAGACCTGTCCACTGTATAGTTCTAATGCATATACTGCACAGACACTACACTAATGCGACGATTATTGGGTATTAGCAGTACCCAGCTTTCCCGAGCGACCACCCATGTCAGTACTAACTGGGCTTGCGTTGCTTAACTTCAGTGATCGGACGAGAACTGGTGTGTCCAACGCAACTCGCCAGGAAGCAGGGTTATGTAAGCATAAGATAATATGCGGGTAGGGCTCACTCTAAGGGGGGAAAACCCGGGCATTTGTCCCGGGCGCCATTTTGCCTGTAAGTGTGAGAACAGAGCACTGGTTCAAGGGGCGGCAATTTGTCCTTTTGTCCGGGGCGGCATAAGTACTAGAGCAGGCGCTGATGCAATTGGACAGGGACCTGGTGGCAGACAGGCGTTGAGTGGAGGGCTAGAACCTGCAGACCCGACCCTACCACTTGCGGGATTAGAGCCCCATCCACTGCGTAGTTCTTATTCAGAGAATGCAAAGGCACTACACTAATGCGATGTTTTTTGGGTATTAGCGGTACCCAGTTTTCCCAAGCCGTCACCCATGTCAGTACTAGCAGGGGTTGCGAGCTTAACTTCAGAGATCAGACGAGAACTGGTGTGTCCAATGCAATTCGCCGCTCCCCCAACAATAATGGTGATCACAGTCAATGCCGATTCTGCGCATGGCCTACGTTGATTACAATTCTGTAATGTCCCCCATTGATCTCAACTACTATTTTGCCAAAAATTCAATAACAAGTTGAACTACAAATGTATTATTAGGGGCTAGAACAAAAATACCGCTGATAACAGGGTTGAACTTGACAATTCTTAATGAAAAATTCACAAGATAAAAGCCAAATGAAACTCTTGCAAGCACCTTACATCTCCGATCACAGGTGACTGACAACCACCAAAAGTCGTTTCAGCTTTGGAACAATTGAAACTCCTAAAGAAGAAAATGGAAAAACTAACTTCTGCCTGCAAACCAATTGTATTTATGATGAAATTAATAGGATATCCTTTCAGCTGGCATGTGGGCCAAACAGACAGAACCAGATTCTTCAAGATTTACGAAATGCTCGTCATACTATTGGCCTTATATCAAGTCACGTTCCAGATTTCCACTCTGTACCTATTTTTACGGCATCTTTTTAACGTGGGCTATTTGGCGTTCCCACTACTGTCAGACATTGGTGGAGTTGTGACGATCTACATGCTCTACCTATTTCACTCCCAGAAAGAGCCTATTGCTAATCTGTTGCGAGATGTCCTGGAAGTCAGTGTCGAAAAGCGGTACTCGAACCACTCGACGCAGAAACATGCTTGGACAATTACTATTTCAATTTCAACCCTTGCTTTCGTGCACGTTGTAATAGCGTTATTTGGTATTCACGATGCCCCTCTTTATCAACTTCAAAACCTCCAAGGCGCTTATTCTTTTGGGCACGTCATTGCTGATCCTGTCACATCTGCCAACACCTTCATTTTGGGCATTTACCCCTTCAAGCTTTTTGGTTCTTTAGTGACCCTTCACTGCTTCATTTTCTTGTTATTCCTGTTTGTTCAATTCAGGCAATGCTACATCAATCTCCAGCATGAAATTCTAGGAAATCAACACCTCACCTGTGCTCAATTCAAAAATGTTCAGCAACAACATGACCACATTAACAACATGGTCAAACGCTTTAACGAAATCTTTTCCACCTACATTTTCATTCACACTATGATGAGCACTTTACATATGATTATTAATTGTCAGCACGGAATATATTTGGCTGCCACACCAAATAAATATTACACACCTCCTTTAGTCATTGCCGAATTCGCCTACTACTTTGTATATGAAGCAATCGAATACCTGGTTTTTTTTTTCATCGCAGCACAAATTAACGTTCAGGTAAGCAGCATCCAGTTTCGGCACCGTGCATTGTGACATCAATCAATCTCAAATTATGCTTTGTAAAACTACTTTACCAGTCTAAGAAATGTTTTAAAACAATGCTGAGAAAATACACCCTGACCAACCAGAGTGTGCAGGAAGAAACTGACAAATTAAACGAATTGTGTAATGTAAGTTTCAAACAGTTCCTAACATGTTGCAAACATTAAAACAAATAACCAAATTATTCGCATCCTCAGGTCCATTTGGGGACATTATTGATTGGTCGTCACTACCTAGAGCCAGTCGGTATTCAGGGAGGTAATTTCTTCGTCATCGACTATGAACTAGTAGCCACGGTAAGGAATTCACCAGTTTTTCAATCTCAATTAATTTAGGAATGTTTGGGGAGCGGCTGTCTTGTTTTGGACACAACAGCACAGAGCGGCAACACACCAGTTCTCGTCCGATCACTGAAGTTAAGCAGTGCGCCCTAGCTAGAACTGATGTGGGTCTCTGCTTGGGAAAACTGGGTACTGCTAATCGTGTCCAGACAATTGTTCGCCAGATAATTGGTCGCCGGACAATTGTTCACTTAAGACAATTGTTTGCTGGATAGTTGTTCACTTAGGACAATGGTTCGCTTAGGATAATTGCTCGCCAGATTATTGTTCGTTAAATTTATCATTTTTTACATTTATTTCTTTTTTTTCTCTGTTTAATATAATAATAATGTCTGAAGAGGTGGACATCGCCAAAAATGAGGGAGAATAGGGTGAGGTAGTATTGACACGTCATGAGAAGAGCAGAAGAGGAGCTCGTTAGGTGCACCCAGGGGAGGGTGGAGACCAAAGCAGACGTGGGAACAGGTTGGCCATAAGGACATGTCAGTGTGTGGGATGGACGAGGATCTGATTGGAGATTGACGTGAGCAGAGGGCTAGAACCTGCAGACCCCACCCTGCCACAGGCGGGACAAGGGTGTGATGATAATGATGACGATTCAGAAAAAGGTTCAAATGAAGAATGCTGTTTTTCTAAATAAAAATAGAATAACAAAAAAAACGGCAATTTGCCCTCCCAGGGGCAAGACGTCTGAGGGGCAAAAAGTACTCGGGGGCGAAAGGTCGGGACGAAATGTCGGAGGTGAAACGTCAGGGGCGAAACTTCCATAAATCAACTGATGATGACTCAGAAAAAGGTCCGAATGAATCCTAGGCAAACTATTGTCCAGCAAACAATTGTCCTAGGCGAACTATTGTCCAGCGAACAATTGTCCTAGGCAAACTATTGTCCAGCGAACAATTGTCCTAGGCAAACTATTGTCCAGCGAACAATTGTCCTAGGCAAACTATTGTCCAGCGAACAATTGTCCTAGGCGAACTATTGTCCAGCAAACAATTGTCCTAGGCGAACAATTGTCCTATAACCACTGCTAATAACCAAAAATCGTCGCATTAGTGTAGTATATGCAGGGCCGTAACGAGGGCGTGGTAAAGAAGGCGGCCGCCACGGGCGCAACTGGGTTTGGGGCCTTCTTTGCCATTATCGGGTTACAGGCAAGCGAAAGTAAGACCCTTGCCACGGGCGCTTCATACCCTCGTTACAGCACTGAGCATCTGTGCCGTTACAGCATAAGAACTATGCTTTGCAGTTGAAGTTGAACATTCCTTTGTAGTTGAAGGGCCCAAAAAAACCAACTAACAACAACTGGACACACCAGTTCTTGTCTGATCACTGAAGTTCAACAACGCATTGTTTGTTTGTTGGTTGGTGCTTTAGGCCCTTCAACTACAATGTCATTAGAGCCCCGTCCACTGCATAGTTCTAATGCAGAGACTGCAGAGACACTACACTAATGTGACGATTTTGGGGTATTGGCTGTACCCAGTTTTCCCAAGCTGCCACCCATGTCAGTACCAGCTGGAGATGCGTTGATAAATTTCTCTGTGTCCAACTCCATAAACCAACTCAACCCCAGAGAGTTCTAGCATGGGTGACAGCCTGGGAACACTGGGTACTGCTAATATTGAATATCGTCTTAACAGGGTAATGTCTGTGCAGGCGGGGCTCGAATGATCTTGTAGTTGAAGGACCCTAAAACACCAACAAAAATTTGTCATTTATCTATTGTATTTCTTCATATTTCAGTTGATATCGGCAGTGCTGTCGGCACTTGCCATGATACACACCGTTATCAAAGCTGCTGGATCCAAACTAACTGGTGTGGTTTAGAGACGAGCAAGGATGGCCATTTCACGAGCATTTCATCGTTTGCAAGAACCAACCCGTACTTGGAAACCGTTGTTCTCATTTCCATTCTTCTCTAATTAATCTCAGCTCCTAGCACCAAAAAATGTTGCCTGCCTACAAATTGAATGATCTCTGAGCAGAAACGACCTACACACTAAGCATTTTACAACGAACAAGCACCAGCTTCTATCAATATCGCACCCCACAATTTTATAACACGTGAACAACAACAGTACCCATTTTGTAGCTCTGGGACAAATGGGTGAGCTGTTGGACGGTAATTTAAAGCAGCCGGCAGCCGACATAATCCGGACCCCTGATGATTATTTATCGTCGGTCTTAGTGTATTTCTCTTTGGGACACTCCACCGACGCCAGGGGAGGGGGCGAGCGCCTACACCACCCTGGAATGTTGCCTGATCTACTTACGTTACTGACGAACGAACTTCGTCGAAGAATGAACGAACGAACGAACTTCGTCGAAGAATGAACGAACGAACGAACTAACGTCAACGAGGAACGAACGAACGAACGAACCGACATCAACGAAAAACGAACGAACAAATAAAGTCAACGAAGGAACGAACTAACGTCAACGAGGAACGAACGAACGAACTAACCTCAATGAAGAACGAACGAACGAACATCGTCGAAGAATGAACGAACGAACGAACTAACGTCAACAAAGAACGAACGAACGAATTAACATCAACGAAGAACGAACGAACTAACATCAACGAAGAACGAACGAATGAACTAACGTCAACAAAGAACAAACGAACGAACTAACGTAAACAAAGAACGAACGAACGAACTAACGTCAGACGAGAAACAACAACAGTACCCTTCTTGTAGCTGTGGGACAAATGGGTGATCTGTTGGACAGCAATATGAAGCACCCGGCTGCCGACCTAATCTGGACCCCTAATGTTTATTTATCGTCGTTTTGAATCTATTTTTCTTGGGGACACTCCACCGACGCCAGGGGAGAGGGCGACCTCCTATGCTACCCTGGAATGTTACCCGATCTATTTACTGCATATTAGACCTGCCACTGTGGCACAATAGGTAGCATGCTTGATTTTCTGCGCCAGTGGTTCCGGGGTTGATATTGGATTGAGGTCGGTTGGCTTCTGTCGGGCGGGAGACGAGCCCCGAATGCGCCTTCCTTCGGATTAAAGAAAGCGGTTTATTGCGTTGGACACACTAGTTCTCGTCTGATCACTGAAGTTAACCAACGCAATCCCAGCTAGAACTGACATGAGTGGCTGCTTCGGAAAACTGGGTACATTAGCGGGTACGTTGCATTAGCGTAGTGTCTGCAACGTCTCGGCACTGGAACTATGCAGCAGGCAGGGTTCTAATGACATTGTAGTTGAAGGGCCCTAAACCACCAACAAAAGAAAAAAATTAGGATGAGAAGTAAAACCGATGTCCGGAGTGATGCACGATGGCATGTGCACGTAAAAGAACCCTCTCTACTATGTAACGGTTAGACGAGGCAAAATTCCCAGGTTTAGGAGCTCGCCCTTCTCCTGGCGTCATTGGAGTGTCCAAACAAACAGTAGGCCGACGATAAAATAAGCATAGAGGTTTTACAGCTTTGGTCGGCAGTTTGTCACGGAAAAACACTGTCCAATAAATTATTTTTCTGTCCATTCAGAGTGTGTCCATTCGTACCAGGCCTTGCCATAGGCGGGAAGACTTGGGAGATCCTTTTGCTATTCTTTTACGTGAAAATGACATCGCACATCACGCCGGACAGCAGCTTTACTTCACACCTTAGGGAAAGCGCATTCGGGGCGCCTCTCTCGTCCGAAAGAAGTCAGCCCACGTCGATCCAGTATCGACCCTGGAACCACAGATGCAATAGCCGAGCAAGCTACCTCTGCGTTACTGGAGCGAGTTACCTTTGCCGTCGAAATGCCTTTCAAATAATCTGTATCATAATATGCTTATGAAAATAAAGTTTCTCACGTGGTTGACATGGTGATGCGGAACAGTTCCTGTTTGGGACATTGTAGCACATCGTTTGATGGCATATCCGAAAGTAGCCAGAAACATGCAGCAGGACAGGACTTCATATGTACCTCGTGTGAAAAATCATCAACCAAATATTTTTAAGGTAATTTAGTGCAAATATTTGATTATGAGTTTGGCTCGATGTCGCAACAGATCGATTTTTAATTTCAAATAAAACGTAGTAAGGGTATTTAAACACAGGTCCACCTTGATGACAAATAAACAGACCACTTGTTGACCAAAATTACCAAACCACATTGCAATACCCTCACGGCAGAAAAATACAACCTCGTCAGGGAGCAACGGTTGGCACTTCTTCGTCCTGAAAAGGTGAACAATGACATATAAGGATGCTTGGACCACAGAATTGGAAACTGGAGATCAGTCAGAGTACCCCGATTGGAATAATGACTACGTCATCAAAAAGGATTTTGAGAAAGCCTGCCAATTGTTTTTGGCTTTGTTAAAATGTGGCAGCCTCAAATTTGGCCTGCGTTCCGCCGACGTTCGAGCTGAACCCTTGTGGCACAAGATCTGTCGAATACTCCTTATTTCCATTTCAATATATTCGTGTGTCGCTAATGTATTTGCCACACTGAAGCTTATTGAAGAGGTGGATACTTCCCCTAATTTGTCGCCCGCAATGTTTTCTGATAACATCTTGACGATTGTGGGGCTCATTAATTACTGGCTCAGACGGGCCAAAATAATGGCTATCACCAATGACTTGTTCTATCAACTCATCAACCATTACAGAGGTGAAAATATGGAGAGAAAAAAAGCCTTCGACCGTTTGGGACATTACTCCTATGTCATGTTTTTGCTTGTGGTGTCTTACTGGATCGTTCTATTCGTGACCACTACTGTAGAGGTGCATCTTTGGGATGACAACTTATGTGAATACGTCCTGACCCAACTCTACCAGGTGACTGTACCAAAATTTCTCCTCAGACTCGTCTTAACATTCATTCAACTCATTTACACTTTTGCCAGCGCTGTCGTGTGCATCCACTTCTCGTTCATCATCTTCATAGTGTTGATGACCTACGTCTGCTTCAAGCAATTGAACGGTCGACCAAAGACCAAGGCCTACTTCGGACTTTCTGATCTTCACAAAATGCAACAAGACCATCAAACCTTGGCGAATATATTGCGACGAACGAATAAAGTTTTCACGCCCTTCTTCGTTCTGTTATTCGTCATCAAATCATCTCAAATCATAGTAGGAATTAATGTTATGAAATGGGGAATAATTATGCTTCCTGCCGCAAGTCGAAGTGCCCACGTCACCAAGACGCTAATGATGATTGTCAATGCTATTGGAATAGTTCTGGGACTGACAATGATTGGTGGCAAGCTGCAATCGCAGGTATAAAACGCAACCGTTCTCAAAAGATGAATTGTCGCAGTGAGAAATTGTTAGCCGTCTTCTCATTAAACAACCTTATATTCAAATGCTTTGATAAAATGCCAAGGTTTCTTCATAGTGTGATGAGTAATTCACTTGGGACTCAATAGACAGTAAACAATACGTCAAGGGGTTAAATTGTACGGTATCCCAACAATCTATACCAATATCAGTGGGAGCGGCGAATTCCCCAACCCATAAACTAATCCAGTAATCCAAGTTAAGTAGCGCAACCCCAGCTAGTACTGACATGGGTGGCCGCTTAGGAAAACTGGGTATTGCTAATTGCCCAAAACGTCGTCGCATTAGTGTAGTGTCTGTTGCAATCTTTGCATAAGAACTATGCTGTGGACGGGGCTCTAATGACCTTTGTAGTTGAAGGGCCCTAAAACACCAACAAACAACAACAACCAATATTGGACGAATTGGGCGGGGGGGGGGGCAGCACATCGCACGAATATTCAATTCATAACTAAACTATTGGACGTACCTCGATCCATACCAGATGGCCGAAGGAACTAATGTGAGAGTTGCAAATGCTAGGAATGACCTCTCGTGAGAGTCAAATAGCTGGTCAGTAATATTTGGGAGGGAAACCGAAAAATCAGAAGTAGCCTACATCGAACCAGGAGTATCTGTATCTGGTAGTATCACCTAAACGGGGAACCTATGTCTACTTTCAGACTCAAAAATCCTTGGATGTGATGCTTGATACTAGGCTCCAGCATTCTGAGATGTATATCTTTGAAGGCGTTATTAAATCTATCAACGTAAGTTAACTACTTTTTCTCAAGGCCAGCACTAGGCTTTATCACAATAGGCACCGTCTCGCGAATTGGAGATGATTGAGGAGAAGATGGATAGTCATTTACAAACACGAGCCGGCCCTGCCGATCATTGTAAATTCAACAAAATTATCATAAGCTTTATTTTCGTTCTTAGACCTGTCACCTATCTACCCTTTTTGCGTCTCAGCGACTTACAAACCCGGTTGGACTGGCTGTATCAGACCTTTTCAACATCAACTATCAACTACTGGCAGTGGTAGGTACGAATTTCAGATACGCTTTCTGATCACAACGTTCTTGGGCGCCTGTAACAGGAAGTGGATGGAATTCCACTCATGCTGTCCCAGCTCTGAAAATCAATGAAAGTATCAAGTAGCCCAGGGTTGTACCTGCAACGTGCACATGGGTTGCTACAAAGAAGCAATGTTTTTAAACTGATTTCAAACTGATTGGACGCGAGAGATGACTGACCTGAGTGGGCAATGGGAACTAACTTTTGCACCGTTATTCATACAGATCACCAGTACCATCGTGACATACATCACACTCGTACCCACAATTTGATTGGCATCAGGTAAGATGTTCATTCTTAACAAACCAGTCGTTATTACCTCCATCATCACGTGAGTGGTGATGGGGCGAAGAAGTAGACAATGGTCAACTTCTGGATAATTGGATGGATAAAAATGTTTACTCACGCAATTGTTTGTGGAATGACCGTTATCTGGTACCTGACCCTGAAATCGATAGAAGCAACATAATTGCACTAAAACACCAACTAATTTGGGACAGGAGGGGGTTTGCTGTGTTGCGTTGGACACACCCTACGGCTCTGTCTATCAGGGATGTGGTAGCCATCATCAATGCCAATTTTATTTATCTGTCAAGAAGGGATCAGAAATCGTAGTGGGGTACCCATATTTGTCCCTATGGATGGACACAAGGGTGATTTGTTTTTTATGCAGCCAGCTGCCGATCAAAGATGCAACCCCGTATGCTTACTTTGATTCTTTGGGGCACTACACCGCAGTGGCGTCGCTAGGGTTGGCGTCACCCCCGTCTCCCGAAAAAAGCCGCTTCTTCTGCTTTGGTGTCACCCCATTTCTCATGGCGCGAGTGGTGTCACCCGGTGCGGCCCGTACCCCCCGCACTCCTCTAGTGACGCCACTGCTCCACCGAGCTCCTACACCTGGGAGTATTGCCTCAGGTACTCGTTGCACATTGATCGGAAACCACACGATAGACACCCGTTTTACTTCACATCTGGCAGAAGGTGCACTCGGGGCCTCTCTCACCCGAAAGAAGCCAACGCACCTCGATCCAGCATCAAGCATGGGACCATTAACGCAGTAGTCGGGCACCCCACCTCTTCGCCCCCGTTGCGAGATTAATGTGATATCATATCAACAAAATATTAACCTAGATATTTTAGCTATCGGACAACGAAGAATAGGACTATGGACAAAGGTGCCTTCACCCCACGGGCCAATACTGACCACCAATGACATGCTGGATGACAGCAAATTAATTATACGAGATGGACATTAAATGATTAATAAATACGACCTTAGCTGCACCTCAATAGTGTTAATGGATATCAAATTGAGAGCATTTGAACCCAAGTGATGCACACGTCCTCATTCTTCACCACAGCAATCAAGCGACATGCCAGTTATCAAACTAGAGTCGTATCCAGGCCTGCCAAACTTCCTGAAATCCTTCAAGTGCTTTTTTTGCCTGCTACGAGTCAGTAGTGTGAGCATTGAGATCACTCACGCCAGTGTCCAGCCAGAGCCTCACTGGTGCAAAGTTTACAGGATGATACTAATCGGCATTGCTGTGTTCCACTTATTGCCCATTGTCAACGTCGCCAGTGGACACTGGGATACTTTCACGCCATTATTTTATTGCGACAATGTACTCAATGCCCTGCTACTCGTCAGTTATTGGGTCAACTATCCAAAAATTTGCAGCCTGTTCAATGAATTACTGATCGCAATGTGGGCCAATCAGGACTCGAGATCAAAGATGACAGTCTTAGAATCCACAAGAAGGTGCTCTTGGGCTCTAATCTTCGCAGGCACCTTATATAGTATTACCATATTCGCATTGAATACCTCTGAAGTTCTGGGCTGGGATGACGAAACGCTCAACTACGTCCTAAAGTATTATTATTGCATCACATCAATTCCGAGAAATTACCGAAAATTAATTTTACTGCCATTTGAATATGGATACTACCTCATGACTGTCTGCGTGTACGTATTCTTTGCGTTCGTGGCCTTGGTCATCTTCATGCTATTCTGCTGCTTCCAACAGCTCAATCAGAGACTACAATTCGCAACCATTAGAAGCTTTAACGAGTTTCGCGTCACTCAAGTCACTCACCATCACCTGGCTAATTTAGTAGTAAAAACCAATGAGTGTTTTTCACCTACTCTATTCTTCATAGTGTTGTTCAAATGCATTGAGATCATCTTCGGTGTAGCAGCCATTAAACGGGCTCTGCACCATTACCACGACATTGGATTCAACGACGCAATCAAGTTTTCAGTCCTCTATCTAAACGCTGCAGGAATTGTTTTTTTCCTAACATTCTTAGGAGGAAAAATGCAACTGGAGGTAAGACAGAAGTCAGTTGTCCAGTAATCACTCAGCGCCAAATGAGCCAAAATTTACTCGGTAGCGGGTCAGTGGGGAGAGCTCTTCAAAAAAGTGCGCCCCAAATATTTTTAAATATTCAGGATCCCTTAGTATCAATCTAGCTAGGTCCTTTACTACCCCTTCGACAATGTCCTATCTTCAGCGGTTTACTCAACTGCAGATTGGACTGCAACTGTTGGACTGGCAGTATAGAAATGGGTTGTTGTTGATGTTGTTTGTTGGTGTTTTAGGGCCCTTAAACTACAAGGTCATTAGAGCCCCGTTCACAGCACAGTTCTTATGCAGAGACTGCACAGACACTACACTAATGCTACGATTATTGTGTATTAGCAGTACCCAGTTTTCCCAAGCGGCCACCCATGTCAGTACTAGCTGGGGTTGCGTTGCTTAACTTCAGGGATCAGACGAGAACTGGTGTGTCCAACGCAATTCGCCGGTCCCAATATAGAAATGAGGATAGCAATGCAAAAATGCCTCATCAGCGGCAAAGTTGAAATATGCGCCCCACTGAGGCACAGAGGAGAGCAATTGCTGAATTCTCCCCTCCCCAGATCCACCCCTGGGTTTACTTTACTCCAATATCATGCTAGTCATCAACAACTTACTGGTTTTCTTAGTGGTGGGACATTTTCCTTTGTCCAGAGCTTGGGTAGAACCAGACGCACTAGCGAATGATGGACAGAGGTGAACCGATTTCAAAACCTGTCTGGCTCGCCTAAACTTGACAGTTGGTCTGGAATAATGTTTTCCAGTCATGGAGCGGTGAGATCTTTTTTAAAGCGTTTGACCTCATTATCATCCTCCATTTCAGGCTCAGAAGACCTTAGAAATATTTTTAAAAATCAGTCTACAAAATCCAGAAATGTACAACAATATTGGGTTAACAAGCATATCTAAAGTGAGTGCCACAGGCTGAACTTACAACATGGACACAAAAAAGTGCACTGATGTTATTCTTTTATTTCTAGATGTGCCACATCACAACACTGTTCACGTCCCAGAGAGTGGCCATCACCGCATCGAATTTCTTCACAATTAACTATAACCTTCTTGCATTGGTATGATTAGTTCTTTAGCCTTAAAAATATCAGGTTGCAGGAGCAAAATGCAACCTGGGATCTTGCTGTTGATCAACGGCATTTCATTTTTCTGACAGATCGTTAGTTCTACAATCACATACATCACACTATTGACCTAGCGCTTGGAACGGCCAGCATCCCAAAAAAGGAACCATTTTCAGACTGATGATGGACAGAGTCAAAGCTGAACTTATTCAATTAAAATTTGTGTATAATTTCAATAAAGCGTCATCAAGTATTTCTTCTCATTTCTTGCAATTATAAAGTTCCTCTTTAACCTCCAAAAACCATGTCAACATGACAATGCCGAAAAAGCAACTCCTAACCCTTTTTCCGCCTACGGCAGGGTCGGGTACCCATCTTGTCCCTCTGAATGGACACAAGAGCGATATATTGGGCGATATTTTTCCACAGCCGGTTGCCAACCAAAGCTGCAACCCCTATGCTTATTGCTCGTCGGTCTACTGCTCGCTGAGGCACTCCACCGACGCCAGGGGGGGGGGCGAGCTCTTACACCTGGAAATTTTGCCTCATCTACTCGTTGCAAAGTATAGCGGATTCTTTGACGTGAAAATGCCATCGTACACCACACGGGACCAGTGGAGTCACTAGGATTGGTGCGGGGGGTTGCGGGCTGCACCGGATGACACCACTCGCACCATGAGAAATGGGGTGACACCAAAGCAGAAGAAGTAGCTTTTTTCGGGAGAGGGGGGTGACACCACCATGGTGTGATGCCAACCCTAGCGACGTCACTGCAGGGGACCTCGGGACTTCTCAACCGAAAGAAGGCGCACTCGGGACGTCTCTCCCACCCGAAAGAAGCCAACCCACCTCGATCCAGTGTCGAATCTAGAAACCCTGACGCAGTTACTGAGCGAGATACCCACTGAGGCGGGCTTAAAACAGGACAATGCCGAAAAAATAATAAAAACGGAGATTTTTAACAGCTTGCAAACAGACTGTAAACATTTGGTGTTTCTTGAGCGACTTGCTTCACGAGAGAACGTTACAACTCATGATCAAACGTCTTTCTGAAATCCTTGGC
This sequence comes from Trigoniulus corallinus, assembly GCA_013389805.1. Lineage (NCBI taxonomy): Eukaryota > Metazoa > Arthropoda > Diplopoda > Spirobolida > Trigoniulidae > Trigoniulus > Trigoniulus corallinus. The sequence goes on from JAAFCE010004287.1 coordinate 7,215,925, forward strand.
GTTTAAAGTTAAATGCAACTGCAAACATGATCTGATTCTCCTGACATAATGACAAACTATTTTCGATTCTGCAAAAGAAAAAAACAACCTGTCCACACCACAGGTCACTAGCCAACAGTAGAGAGAAAGCGAACAACAGGGCGACCTCCTTCACCTGAGATTTTTGCTCATCTACCTACAGACCCGTCCTTCCTGATTCACATATCCCAAAAAAGTATTGGAGAAGTTGCTGATTCGCCCATTTCATTTCTGAGCAGAAAAGTTCTTTACTTGCAGTGGCTCATCGTTCAGAACACAAGGGGCTGCAACTCTATTTCCCCATCCGGGACGAAAATGGAAGGATCACATTGGGAAAGTGATTGGGAGGGCTGGTCAATTCCTCCGTTTGATTAGCAGGGTCCTTCGGGATAGCACAAAGGAGGTAAAGGAAACAGCATATATTTCAATGGTACGACCAATTTTGGAGTATGGCAATCCAATTTGGTTCCCCTTCAGGCAGGACTTACCTTGGGAGGTTGAAAGGATCCAAAGGAGGGCAGCAAGAATTGTACTAAATAGGGTTTCTCACAGGGAGAGCGTATCTGCCATGATTAGGGAACTAGGGTGGGGCACATTAAGCCAGAGGCGTATATCTCACAACATTAGCCTTTTTATAAGACTGCTGCTTCTGGGATGTAAAGGACCTTTGGCTGGAAGTGTGTCTCCAGCTGAGTATAAGGGGAGAAAGGATCATCCATATAAATTGAAAGAGGTTAGAGCATAGACAGACTCATACTACTGGTCATTTTTGCCAAGGGTCATTCGACAATGGAATGGCCTTGGAGAGGATAAGGTGGAGGGCTTCATCCAAGGAAAACCAACCATTGCTAGTATTGTGTTAGGGGAGGCACCTGAATTATAGTTAGGGTTTTAGGAGTATTAGGAGATATTTATTGGCAAATTAGTACTCGGAAAGGTCAAGGTCGAGTTTAAAATAGGACCCTCATATCCTGCCATATTTCTAAATTTGCGTATTCACAGTTGGAACTACCTGATACCCAGATGTCTTAACGTCCTCTGCTACATAAAAATTACGATTACAAGTTCCCTCTTTAGAGCTCATTCCATCCGCTTGGCCTAAGGCCCATAACAGCCGTAACCCGGCACTGGTCACCATAATATTAATTAATATTATAGAACCATTAAAATTCCATTAAACCTATTACACAATATCTGTCCGCAACTTTATGGATAATAACTCTTGGTTACAAAGTGTTACGCCCTAAATGACTGACATTTGACTGGTGATATCCATCTTTTGTCTTTTTTTGACACTGAAGGCTGTCAAAAACAACCCCAGTCCGAATAAGGTCCAACGGCCCCCAAAGAGTCAGGTGAACAGTACACTGACAGTGCAGGACTCTTAAGCATATTCATTAAGAATATTAAGAGAAAAGCAAAACAAAGCACCACCTTAGTAAACCAATCATTCCATGGATTAAGGCGCAGTGCCTGCCCAGCAGTTCTCGACTACAGGCCTTAGAAACATGTGGCACCACCGAGGCAAGCAAGCCTTTCAAAAACCACCACCGAACACATCAAATAACGTGTTCGGTTGTCGTCAACCGCTGATATTCTTCCTCAGACTTGCCAGCGTCGACATAGATCTCACCGGAAGTGGCCAGGCACAGAGCCTTCTGTGGAAACTCTATCGCATCTTACTGCTAGCACTGAGTATCCATCAAATAATTCCGTCTATGTCTGGTCTGATGTCAATAGCAAGATCTATGATGGAAGATAACGACTCGAGTCGGTGGGCCAGTTTCGAGCCTGTATTCTACAATGAATCATACATGTCCATCGTGCTACTGGCCAATTACACCTTCCAATATTCAAGAGTCAATGCGTTAGTGGTTCAACTGCAGCTGGAACAGTACCACCCTGACGATTACAAGGCCACTGTCCGTTTCTCGACCTTTCTGGCTCTTCTGGGTCTGGTTTATAGCATAACTGCGGTCATCTTTTCAGTTACTAATTTGTCCAGCATCAGAGACCCTGAGTGCCTGGCCAATTTATTAGGTGTCTACCGCGCCCTCAACATTCCAGAGGATTACGTCCGGCCGTATCTGCTCGCCAACGAACTCATCTACACGCTTTTAGCGACTATTGGGCATTTCTATTTCGCGTTCATTGCTCTAATCTCTTACATGTTACATCGTCACTTCCGGCGTTTAAACACTACACTGAACTCTATACGGCAAATTCGGATATGGGACGTGAAGGTGGCTCAAAATCGACACCAACAGCTGGCCACATTAGTGCGAGACACCAACACCGTCTTTTCACCCACCCTTCTATTCCTAATCTGCATCAAGGGCCTACAAATAATTACAGGCACGAGCGTGCTCAAAAGGGAATTCAGATTTCACAACGACAACAAAACCAACTTCTTGTCACTTGCCCTGACTTATTATCTGTCGGCCATTGGGGTCATCCTAATATTGACCTTAATAGGAGGGACACTATATAATGAGGTGAGTTCCGTTAATTTCATTGTCCGCAGGGTCAACATCAGGCCCAGCGCAAAATGAGACGCAGGTGACGCAGGGTGACTCACCACAAATTTCTGTGTCTCACGTGATAGTATGTAGTTGCGCATGTTAAGTCGCAGGGTGACGTGAGTCAGTGCCTGCGCCAAGTGACCTTGCAGAGCCCAGTGCCAATGCCGCAGTTTCCTGCGTGAAGTTGGCGTGACAATAACAAAAAGCGGTGCGAAACAGAGGTTCTCTTGTTATTTGGTGCAAGTATGGTGAAAACTGCGATTCAATGTGCGGCGATTGCCTGCTAGCAGAATTTCGCAGGCCTGCTACACCCTGCGTCTCATTTTGCGCCTATCCTCAAGGTTTTAGCGCACGCGATTCGAGAGAGTTACCACGACCCCATTGCTATTAGACTAAAGGACAGCCTTAGTCCTGAGGAAAGATCTACGCTGGGGTTCCCGAGGCAAGTACCTGCCTCGGCCAAAGACGACCCTGCAACCATGGACTCACAAGCACCACTGAGTCATTTCTTAGTTCTGAATTGCAATAGGCGGAAAACACCCTACAGATTATCTTCTACCAACCCTGAACAAAACAGCACTGGCATGTGACGGATTCGAACCGTCACTGTTGTTTGTTGTTGTTGGTTTGCTGGAGTTTAAGGTCCCGTCAACTACAAGGTCATTAGAGACCCGTCCACTGTATAGTTCTAATGCATAGACTGCACAGACAACTACACTAATGCGACGATTATTGGGTATTAGCAGTACCCAGCTTTCCCGAGCGACCACCCATGTCAGTACTAACTGGGCTTGCGTTGCTTAACTTCAGTGATCAGGCGAGAACTGGTGTGTCCAACGCAACTCGCCGCTCCCTCGAACCTTCACAGTGAGTTGAAAAGCCACAGGGCCCGCTCTAGGGGGGGGGTGCAACCCGGGTATTAGTCCGGGACGCCATTTTGGCTGTAAGTGGGAGGAAAAACTGCTGCTCAAACTTGCATTATATTCTTAAGGGGTGGCAATTTGTCTTTTTGTCCGGGGTGACGTAAGCGCTAGAGCGGACCCTGAGAGCCAAAGGCACCAAAGTAACTTGAATATCATTTCTTAAGGGACAAGAAATCACCAAAATTTTACTCAAATGGAGTCTACGAAACGACAACCTGTATGGGGAGGAGGCACAGGAGATTTTAAAGGTGAGAATTGTACACTTTTTTCTAGAGCATTTCTATTCACAAAATCGAGAGGTAACAGCGCATCTTTCTACGTAGAATTGCCACATCTCGATTCTATTTCTGGCCGAAAGACAAGCTACACCAATAGGACTCTCTGCATCTGGGTTTTTCGCCATAAATTACAGCACTCTCGCAGTGGTAAGAGGAATGCACGTTTTCACTAAAGTTGCAAGGATCCTAAGTGGTTCCATCTCCGAAGTTTCACATCAAAGGGCACTACTCTATCGTAATCAATTCTATTTTTGGCCCTTTCCTTAGGTCATCAGCACAACAATCACGTATGCATCTCTCATTTCCCCTTGAGGTCATCAAAGACTGCACTCAATTACGTCTGCACTGAAGACTCGCTTGCTGCCAACATGTTTAGGGCTCTTCAACTACAAGGTCATTAGGGCCCCGTCCACTGCGTAGTTCTAATTCAGAGACTGCACAGACACACATTACACTAATGAGACGATTTTTGGGTATTGGGGGTACCCAGTTTTCCCAAGCGACCTCCCATGTTAGTGCTATCTGGGATGGCGTTGCTTAAATACAGTGACCAGAGGAGAACTGGTGGGTCCAACGCAATAAGCCGCTCCCCATTCGACTTTGGAGACACCACAGTGGATACTGGGGAAAAATCGCCTCGAATTACACGTGATTTTGTTGCTGAGGGCACCTGAACCATTGTACAGGTCCTATACAGAGAACGAACAACAAAACCTTGTATAGGTCTCTTACATCTGCCCGAGGTTGCAACTCCGCCTGCCATCTTGGAACGCCTTGGACAATGCCTTGGACAGAGGGGATGGTTGAGGAAAAGGAGTTGGGGGATGGGCAGGGGATGGTTGAGGGGTGCATTTCCGGGCAACGTGCCTTCAACACAGGACGACGGTCTTATTTCCACACCGGACGCTTTTGTTTAAACAGCCACCAGGATCGAACCATCATCTACGCACTGTCAAACAGAAATTTAGGCCATATTAGAGGCCGTCCACTAAACGGATAACCATGGTCCATCAGTCCTGCAATGTCACTCTCTCATCCCCACCTGCCGTTTCTGATTGGTCCTAATGTTGACCCCCCTCCCCCTTGTCGTAGGTAGTGGAAGACAGGTCTGACAACCACGAATAAAAAAGTATTGAACCTCTGTCGCCTGACGCACTTAACTAGGACCTAATCAATTATCTTCAAGTGACCTAAAAGCAATTATGAGACTACAGAGTGCAGGTGACGTAGGGGTGGAGTAGTCGCGAACCATCGACCCAGGTCTCAAGTTTGAGTACATTTTAAGTCAATATTTGGACTACAGACGATCACGTCGCACATTTAATTTAATTTAAACGACTCTCACATGTATACAATACTAAATAAAAACAAAAGTCCATTTAATTGTTGATTTGACCACTGGTCAAGTCTGCAAGGAAGGGGAGGAGGGTGGAAGTGATGGGACATTGCTGACCGACCAATTAAATAAATATTTTTCAAAAATGTTTCATTAAAATAATTATTTCAATTCATGACGGACAGTATATGACTAAATGAATAATAAAACTGGACGACTGCATTAAGAAGTAGCCTGTGTTGAAACAACACTGGACACTGACCGGAACAAGAAGGCACACTGGAATGAGAGACGCCCAGTATCTCGAATTCTTCTCACCACTGACAAAATGCCTCAAAGTGGTCAGTATCAGCCTGAATCTGACAGGCCCAGGCCAAGCAGAGCACCTCTGGTGGAAAATCTATCGCCTTTTCATCATCTTGCTGTGCATTGCTCGACTCGTTCCTGTCATTGGCGGTTTCATCCGGATGGTGGAGTGCGTGTTAGACGGCAACCCCAACACCAAGGCCGATTTCGCCCCGATCTACTTTTGTGACGGACTCTTAGCCATCGTCGTCCTCATCGATTATACCGTCAAATACTCCAGGATTGAGGCCCTTATGGTGCAAATAGTGGACTTCCGGTCAAGCAGCAGCAGTGAGAACTTGAAAGCAGTTCGACGCTGCTCTCTGGTTCTAGTCCTTTTTTGCCTGTTTCACTGGATAGCCGATATTACGCTAGGAACTTTCAATATAACAAAAGCCGTGGATATCTACAGTCTTAAGGAATTCTTCACGCTGTCCAGGGCCCTTCACATTCCAGATGACCACTACAAAACGTTTATGACCATTCTGGAAATTTTCTATTCGCTGATGACGGCCATCACCAGCTTGTACTTCACTCTCATCATCCTTGTTGTCTACACACTGTGTCAAGGCTTTCAAACCTTGAACACCAGCCTGAGTTCTCGACACCAAATTCGAATAGCTGACCTGAGATGGGCCCAGGTCCAACACCAAACACTGGCTAGTTTAGTGCAAGAAACGAATGCGGTCTTTTCACCGACCATTTTGATACTAGTCTGCATCAAGAGCCTGAAAATCATCACTGGCATCAATGTCTTCAAGGGCGACTTCTATCACAATGATGGATATAAACACACCTTTTTAGCAGAGGTGGGGCTACATTACACCATAGCCGTAGCCATGATCCTAACCTTGTCGTTCATAGGCGGAAAACTGCAAAATGAGGTGAGCATGTGTCAGTTACGAATTCCTGATTAGCATTAAGACTTGCAGGCTCAATTTCAAGAATAGTCCTGTTGATTGTCATTCTGACAATAAGGTCACGCCAGGGACTGCCGCGTGTTTTGCCGAAATTTTATCCCCAACACAAACAACCTCAACAAGGATGCAATTTTCTGCTACAGGGACGTGTCTAGATTCGCTGGATTCATTTCATGGGTTGGGGAGTAAGCCAAGCAGCCATAACAGGCCGAACCCTTGGGAGGCTGCTCGCGGAAGATGACGAGGAAGGTGTAGAGGACGAAGGAGAGGGGAAATTTGCAGCACCCTGCATTCTTAATTGTTGTTGTTTGTTGGAGTTTAGGTCCCCTCAACTACGAGGTCATTAGAGACCCGTCCACTGTATAGTTCTAATGCATATACTGCACAGACACTACACTAATGCGACGATTATTGGGTATTAGCAGTACCCAGCTTTCCCGAGCGACCATCCATGTCAGTACTAACTGGGCTTGTGTTGCTTAACTTCAGTGATCAGACGAGAACTGGTGTGTCCAACGCAACTTGGCTGCACCTAGATATTTTAGACTTTTCCAAGAATTTCTAAATACTTCCCCAAAAATATCTCCCAATTATCCTCAAACTTCAAATTTCCCAAATTTCCGACCCCTCTCGCGCGAGGAATTTCAGCCGTCTCTTTGGAGGAGTACAGGTTTCGTCTCGTTGGAGTTTTAAGGCGTTACAATTACAAAGGTCATTAGAGCCCCGTCCATTTGTAGTTCTAATACAGAGTCTGCACAAACACTACGCTGTTACGACAACTTTTGGGTATTAGGAGTATCCAGTGTTCCCTAGCGGTCACCCGGGCCCGTACTATCTGTGGTCGCGTTGCTTAACTTCAGTGATCAGACGAGAACTGGTGGGTCCAACGCAATACAGTCACTCACCCACGGAACACAAGATCAAAAGTCCAACAAATAATTAGCCTGTGAACTAGGTCTAAGACTTCTTAAAATACAATTCCAACATCTTAGGGTCAAGGAATCATAAAGGTCATGTTGAACTGGAGTCTGAAAAGCAACGAACTCTATGAAGACAAGCCACAACAAAATTTTAAGGTTAAGTGTCGCGACCCCTCTTTTGACCTTTTCACCTCTTGTGAGGGATTATAATACATTCTTGCGATATTACTTTCGCAGAATTGCCACATGTCCATCCTGTTCTTGGCCCAATCGCAAGCAGCACCCATCGGCCTCACTGCATCCGGGCTCTTCACAATTAATTACAACTTTTTTATAGTCGTAAGATGACAGTTTTTGTTTGTTACTAGCCCCCGTGTCCAAATAACGCCATGCTTCATATTAGCAATTGTCAAAAATTAATTGAACCCCTGTTTCTATTTCAGGTCATCAGCACAACATTCACCTACATCACTCTAATTTCTGACCAATAACCCACTCTTTAAACCCCTGCACATTGGACTTTAGCATTGCGCATCCAAACCAATACTGAAATTGTGAATGAAAGCCCTAGAAGGAATCAAGCCAGGGCTCAGATAAGAATCCACCCTGCAGTTAGTCTGCGCCCACCACCTTGTCAATGCACCTCCAAAAAACGATTCTGGAACCTAATCGGACAAGTCATTCCAATGCCTCACTTGCAAAAAAAAAGCCTGATCCACCACGTCGGTTACCATAACAGTAGCTACCCCAACAAAGCCCTCAGGACCAACCATGGGTCAAAAGGTAAGTGCTCATTCATCTGCCTTCATTTAAAGGACACTCTCTCATCAACCAAGTAGGTGACGACAAAGGTTTTAAAAAGCCACTTCCAATAATTAAACGGGCGGAGTTCGGGACCCGGAGAAAGAGAGGATGGAAAGGTGTTGGAATAAATGTACGAACGCACCTGAAAGTAGGAGGCGCTGCATACATAGGATAAATAGTCACTCGACCGCTTCTGGTGGCTTCAGAAACAGCACATGCCACAAACTGCAAGGATATTTTCAAAGCATACGAGTAATACAAATATTTTAGTACCATGGTGATCGAGACCGTAGTTTTCAATAATTATGAAGATCAAACTCTACAATTACCCGTAGCGAAAGTGGACAATGGGCATCAAGGTGGTCATTCCGGCCTGCACTTCCAAAAGAAATTTCTGAAATCTACCTGGTCTCTCCTGCTATTTTTCAACATTGCTGGCATCACATTCGCCATCCCCAAAGAACGGCGCAATCAAAAGGAATCCTGTTGGTTCAAATTCTACCGAGTCCTACTGGTCAGTATGGCCATCTTTCAAACAGTTCCCAATGTCACAAGCGCCTTAATGGTCCTAAAATCTCCCAAATCCGTGAGTAACTTCATTAACATCTATAACTGCGACAACATCCTCATCATTGTCCTGTTCCTGTGCTACTGGCGCAACTACAACGGAATACAGACCACAACTGACTATTTGATGCACAAGATGGAATCTCTTCAAATCGGGGCCGAAATATTTGTCTTAGTCCAGAAGTGCTGTCGTGTCCTGGTTGGTCTGGGCCTGGTCAACTGCCTCTTAACAATTGTAAGCACCACGATCGAGATTTACTTATGGCCGGACATCTTTGTGCATTTCCATTTGGGTCGCAGTTTCTTGATGGACGTGCCACAGCCTTTCCTAAAGCCCGTTCTGGCGTTCATTCGCTTGCAGTACTACTTCTTGACCATCTGCGTCTACTTGCACTTCTCTTTGATCAGCTTGATCACTTACATGCTGTGCTGTTGCTTCAAGCAACTCAACCGCCGCCTGAAATGCAACCCTAGCCTGCAACTGGGCGATTTGGAAACCCTTTTAGCTGACCACCAATATTTGGCAAAACTATGTCGACTGGCGAGCAAGGCTTTCTCGCCCACCCTCCTCATACTCATCAGTGTCAAATGCGCTCAAATTATCTTTGGCTACAATGTGATGCTATGGGGAATTAAAACAAACGCCCATGCCAGCACCAATGTCGGGGTGTGGAACCACGTTATTAAGACCTCACTGACCTACATCAACGCAGTGGGCTTCATTCTCATTCTCACGGTCATCGGTGGGAAACTGCACAACGAGGTAAGTCCACCTTGCAGGGCTGAGACACAATCCCTCCAAATACCAGGGTGACACCGTGAAATTCCACAACTCCTAACACCATCAACGTAGTGACAACGTACCTGGTCCTACACCTCGAATTCTGCTTAGACATCGTCTAGATAATAAGAAGGCCACTCATATACCGACACTATGCATACAGGCCCAATCCTGTCCGAGTTAGGTAGACTTCTTTAGCAGGCAAGAGAGAATGAAGAACCAAACTGTCATCCGTCCCAGATGAGAATTGAAAGACACGGAATAGAACCAAAATATCCAGGTGTATGAGTTAGTCCCCCCTCCAGTCTCGGGTATCAGTAAGCGAAATTTGGTCTACTGAGCAGGGGTTGTGTTGCATAAGGAATTGACAGCCGGCTGAGTAAAATACCGTTCATCGGACTGCTCCCGGTACTAAGAGGGCAAATGGGCACTTGACCCAGTCAAAGGCGACGAACCTCTAACAATTAATCGACATCGTTCATTTTTTACAGGCTCAAAAGACCATTAACACACTACTGGACGCCAGCTTGCGGAACAGTGAAATGTACCAAGATGATGTCCCAAACAAAGTGATCAAGGTGAGGCATTAACTCAACCCATTATCTGTTCTAGTAGCCATTTTTAATGGACAAGACTAAAATGCACGTGGTCTGTTCTGACCCTAGAGTTGTCATACAATCAAACTGTTCACCTCCCAAAGAATTGCCTGTCCAGTAGGCATCAGCGTATCGGGCCTCTTTGTGATCAACTACAGCTTTTTGGCATTGGTAAGTTCCTCACCCTAGGACTCTCGGTCCACCCTCCAGCCGATCGATGACCATTTCGAACACAAATAAGCTACTAATATGTTTTTGTTCACAATTAGGTCATCAGTACCACCCTAACTTATATGACGCTCTTGCCTAGTGCTTAGTATTATTGGACACAGTCCAGTTCGATACGGTGACGTCATATCATTCACTATACTGGACAAACAGCACCAATGAATTTCAAAATGTGTCAGCACCCTGTATAAAACTATGAACGCCTCTACTTGATTCTTGAGTTCAAAATACGCTGGTTCGCCCCTCGGCCTTGGTGGTATCCACCAGATTTGCAAGCGGATTGGGTTCAATTCCAATGCGCGGTCTTTTCTCGCACTCCTCTCCCTCATTAATACTTTAAAGGGCATTAAACCGTCGCTCCAATGCAGACTGTAAGGTAATATTATTCGGTCCGCCTCTCAGAGGGTCTTCAAATCCACCTACAACAATAGTAGGGCGGAGTTTAAGAAAATAAAACCCCCTATCACAATCGGGGTAAGGATCGAACCTGTGCACAACGAACTTGAGTCAAGCACGCTTCTTCCACCAATGGGAGTATCGCAAACTAATATTAATTGCATAAAATTATTAATAATCTAGAGCAAAAAGCAAAAGCAACTCCTAACCTTTTTCCCGCCTATGGCAGGATCGGGTACCCATCTTGTCCCTCTGAATGGACATAAGGTGATATATTGGTCATAGTTTTTTCTGCAGCCGGGTGCCCGCCAAGGCTGCACCCCAACGCTTATTTATCGTCGTCGGTCTAGTGTTCGTTAGGGAATGCTACCGACGCCAGGGGGCGAGCTCCTACACCTGGAAATTTCGTCTCATCTACCCGTTTCATAGTAGAGAGGGTTCTTTTACGTGCAAGTGCTATCGTTCACCCACACGGGACCTCGGTTTTACTTGTCATCAGAAAGAAGACACACTCGCGGCCTCGCTCTCGCCCAAAAGAAGCCGACCCACCTCGGTCCAGTATCGAACCTAGAACTACTGGCGCAATTGCCGAGCGTGCTAACCACTACGCCACCGCGGTGGGTTATTAATACTCTAGAGCGCTCCTGAAATTAGTTCTTTTAATTTCACCTTGAAATCCAAATTCTGGCCCACGAAGACCTCATGTTAAGAGGGAAAAACTCCCCAATAATTTCCATCAGGATCGAACCTTCGTACCATTAATTTAGCGATGCATTACAGTAATTAATAGCGATTGAACAATAACAACGTCGAAAAGGGACGTTCTAAGAAGAGGGCAAGTGGGGGAGAAGGTAGTTAAGTCCATCACGGGGATGCAGGGTTGTCAGAAGCAGACGAGGGTAGAGGGCACAAGGCAAGCGTGGGGACAGGTAGTTCGGTTGGACCGTCACAATGCATGGCACGGATGGAGCCCTAGAGAGACTAAAGAAGTAGAATTCATCGACTCGACCCTGCCATAGGCAGAATAACGGTTTTATGACGATGGGCAAAACGAATTGTCCCATGAGAGACAAGACCCACTTATGGTCAACATGTCCCCCACCTTAAATACAACCTGCAGTATCCATAATTATCACCAATTATGAAGTGGGTTAATTTTTCACCACTTAATGTAATTACTGAACTGCTCTATAATTAAGAAGTCGATCGAGGGAGGCAACTGCTGGACCTCAGTACGGTATAACGGGCCTTCAGAGTGACCTATAAAACTCAGAGCACACCGATGCCAAATTCAGAAATTCAACGCTGGAACACCACGGGTCAACTATGATTACGCCACCGGATTATTACTTCGATATCCACAAGGATGAGCCCTTTGCTGCCACGATCCACAAACGGGACGATAACGTGGACCAAGTCAAAAATCAATTTCAGAGATACTGTTCGGCATTTTTAAATTTCATCAAACTGGGCAGTATCCACATTGCGGACAAGAGTCCATCATCAGAGTCGATATTGTGGAAAATGTACCGTATTCTATTAATTCTGACATGCATTCCACAAATTCTTAAATTTTTAGTGGGCACCCTGACCATCTTCAACACCATGTTTGACCCAGATAAGAAACAAAATGTGGCCAGCTACGCCCCCGTCTTCTTCTGCGATAATTTCTTAGCCCTGCTACTCTTACTTAACTATATGTCAAGTCGACGACACATTTCCAATTTGATTGACAACATCTTGACCAAGATGACGTCACTATTCGCCGAAAATGGCTGCCATTCTATATTTGCCCAATTTCGGCTATGGTCTCGTTTCCTCGTCCTTTTTTGCCTGCTGAACTGGATAACGTTATTCGTCACAAGTTTGATACCCGTGGTCAGTAACGACGACGAAAACGCAAGAAAAATCTTGATGACAGACTATTGGATGACCCTACCGACGTCATATTCCAAACCGATTCTGGCCACTCTGGAGAATTTCTACGTCATTCAGACAGCGTGCGTCAACATCTACTTCTCCCTCATTGCTTTTACCTGTTACATGCTTTACTCTTGTTTCAAGCAACTTAACACCGTCCTGAAATCCACGTCAGAAATCCGACTGGACAACTTAACCGACACCCTACACGTCCACCAACAACTGGCCAATTTGGTCAAATTCACCAATACAGCCTTCTCGCCAACCCTTTTAGCACTTGTGTGTGTCAAAAGCGCCCAAATCGTTACCGGCGTCAACGTACTCAAGTCCTACATCAGATACGACGCCTCCAACGAGTACTGTTATTTGGCACAGGCCATTATGCTCTTCGTGACCGCCATAGGAATCATTCTCATCACCACAATCACGGGCGGGAAACTCTACAATGAGGTAAGAATTTCCGCTTTAATGACCTCACCTGCGTTCACCTGTCCATTCGCATGACCCTTTCCTCAATGCTGTTGTTGACACCTGCCCATCCGCAGAAATAAACACCCCTCACAGACTGACATTGCCGAAAAAGGTAACCATCATCACCAGTGCCGTCATCGCCGGTGTCACGCGTCAAAGTGTCTGGTACCTCAAAGTGTCCGGGGTCTACCTCAAAGTGTCCAGCCAGACACTTTGACGCAATGTTTGAGTATCTCAAAGTGTCCACCATCTAGGTCCGATGTAGATGCCCGAATTTGCCTCTTTTCTGCAAGGCACATATGCACTGCAGAGCAGATATGCAACGTGAATCAAGTCGAAATTTATGGCCGGTCGCACACACAGCCACTTGCAGCAGCCACTAGTGGCGATCACTAGTCGCTGTACACGGCCACCAGTGGCTGCCACAGGCGGCAGCAACGAGATCTCGTGCTTGCGGTAATAGGAAAAACGCCGCCACTGGCGACAAGTAGCGAGATATGGCGACTGTCTCAGCTTGTGGCTCAGTAGCGCTACTGCAAACGCCGTGTCTGCGCTGAGCCTATTTGATTTCAATTAGAAACGCAGTCCACAACGTGTGGTCGCCACTAGCAGCCGCCACAAGTGGCTGTGTGTGCGAGCGGCCTATATCTAATGTGAGACTTACCGTCTCGCAGGTGATACAGTACTCTTCCATTTTTTAATATTAAGGAGATTTAGTACTAGGTAAAACGTACGCACGCATCAACGTCAGAACACCACGTGATCAACGTACGATAAATGTTAAAAAATGAGTTTTTGCACTACGATGCCGCTGATTGAGCTGTGAGCGCCACCTAGGGATTTGCGAAAGGAAGCGTGAAAAGCATTGTTTCAAATGCTACGTTGAATCATACGGTCCTCCGTAGGTCAGGCAAATCGTACGTCCTCGGTATCTCAAGCTGGTGTTTGCGCCTGCGCGTTTCCATTTTCGTCTGCTAACCATGACGTACGTTTAAAAAAACGCATTGCTAAATATCCCTATTAACCACTTTACTTGCCGACGTAATGCCAGTTTCTCGTTTTCTGATGCACCAACGGGATAGGAGCCATCACTAAGATAGGCCACAATCTCATCATATTTTTTGGGATCCATAGCCTTCCGTCCACAACGTGACGATTTTTGGCACACACTGCAAGGTAGGGTCTGTTATGACCCCAAAAAGACTTTTTGATTTTGAGGCCGAAATATTCAGAATAAGGGCATGATTATGGATATTGAATTAAATACCATCCATATAAAGATTAAGCAATGAAAATAATCTGGAAACAACCTAAAAAAAATTCTGTAATACCCAAGAAACCCAAAACATCATCATCACCATACCCTTATCACGCCTGTGACAGGGTTGGGTCTGCAAGTTCTAGTCCTTCACTCCTGCCCGTCTTCCACCAGGTCCCCGTCCACCCCAGACACTACCATATCCTCATGGACATCCTGCTCTCACGTCTACTTTAGTACCCAGTGTTTCCGACCAGCCATCCCTGTCGGTACTAACTTGGGTTGCATATGGTTGCAAAATTGCTTAACCAGAAATAAAATATGCTAATTACTTAGGAGACCTGCCAACTTCCCTAGATAGGTAAAGAAAACATGGGAGAACAGGTACTCAAAGGTTGGTTAAGAGTGGAGAAAGTGGTACTTGTGTAGACACAATTTTGTAGGTCTGGGGTCTGTCGAGACCCCACCTTGTGGGCGGAAGGATATTGCATGTATTGCTAGGGAAAATGAAAACGCCAGCTCTACTTTGCAAGTGAGTTTTGTGGAAGAGTGCTTTAGCAAACACTGAAATTGCTTTGACATTATTGGTGGGCCAAAAATCCCTAACGTGGGAAACGGCCGGGACACTTTGACGTAAAAGCGGACACTTTGAGGTATGTGTTAAATTATCTCAAAGTGTCCGGCCCGACACTTTGACGCGTGACATCGGAAGCGGCATTGCGATAATAAAATAACTCTGGGGAATTGTCGAATAATTTGGTCGTAAGAAATACCTGGGGAAGTACTAGATTTGTTGTTTGTTTGTTGATGTTTTAGGGCTCTTCAACTACAAGGCCATTAGCAGTTCTTATGCAGAGACTGCACAGATACTACAATAATGAGACGATTTTCAGGTATTAGCAGTACCCAGTTTTCCCAAGCGGCCACCCATGTCAGTACTAGCTGGGGTTGTGTTGCTTACCTTCAGTGATCAGACGAGAACTAGTGTGTCCAACACAATTCGCCGCTCCCGAAGTACTGGAGGCTTCCAAGTGAAGGCTAGGGTGCATCAACGATTCAGCACTTAGTCCATGCTTACTCAGCTGCTGACTGGGGTAAGGGAATGACCACCCATGAAGTGGGGACAGGCAAGTGGAGTCCTGTATGATCGAAAGGTCCCAATAAAGTTGAAGGAAATTCTACAGGGTAGCGATTAGGGCAGCTGTGCTGTTCAGCTTGGGGGTTAGGGACATTGGGAAAAGGAGAGAACATATTGAAGTGATGAGATGAGGGAAGGAACTGATTAAGTCCATCACAGGGACGTGCAGGTTATTGGAAGAACCCGGGGTAGGGGAAGAGCAAAGCAGGCATGGAAGCACGTTGTATGAAGGGATATGCTAGTGTTTGGGTGGATGGGTATGTATGTTTTTGTTTCGTTTGTGTTTTAGGGCCCTTCAACTACAAAGGTCATTAGAGCCTCGTCCACTGTGTAGTTCTAATGCAGAATCTGCACAGACACTACGCACTTATGACGAGATTTGGATATTGACAGTACACAGTGCTCCGGTGTCGAGCGCAATACAACTGCTCCAGGGGCGGATGGGAGCCTGGTAGGAGACAGGCGGGAGTCGAGGGCCAGAACCAGCAGATCCGACCCTGCCACAAGTAGGACAACGGTATGATGATGAGCAATGGGCTACAATAGCACTTTCTTCACATTCTGCACCCCGAACAAACGGCCAATCAGGAAAAGTACAGCAATAGCAACACATCCGAATCTCCATGGCGGAGAATTGAACTCAGTCCACCTTCACAATTTTAAAGATGCCTAATTTCTTAACCAATTTCCTACACCGCAAACTCCACGAATGCGCCAAGTAGGGCATTACCTAAACGCGGGTGCTCACGCCCGGCTCGTGAGTTGCAAGCGCCCTAGGCAAGTGGGCCCATGGCCGCCACTCATTCAAATTTATGCAGCTCTAAACTGTCCGAGCGCCCTTGGCATTTGTCCCATTTCAATGTTCTGCAACAAGGCGCCTCGAGAAAGCCAACGTTAAGAAAAGGTCCCACCAATCAGACCAGTTTGGGAACCCCAGAACTACGAATATTTTAAATGACGGATAGACTGCGTGGTAAGGAAGCACCTCTGAAATTTGCCGCCCTAGGCAACCACCTAGGTTTGCCTGCCCCATGAGCCGCCTGTGCGGGTGCTCAATCTCAACACCAAGTACACGTTTGCACACAAATTCCAGCACCAAACCTACGCATACACAGAATGCAAGTACCAAGTTCATAGAGGGTCAAAGGTGAGAAATTTAAACTACGACTCTACAAGAATTCATTACATTGCCCTTGTTTTGCAGGCTCAAGACACCATCAAAGTCCTCCTTGAGTGCACTTTGAAACATGATGACATGTATCAAGACAAGTCACATTCAATATTAAAAGTATATTTAAGATATAATAATTATAAAATCCAAATGAAATTCCAATCAAATTCCTGTCTATTATGACCCTGTTTACAGAGTTGTCACATAACCATCTTATTTACGGCTCAACTTTTATCATCTCCAGTAGGAATTTCTGCTTCTAGTCTTATAGTCATAAATTTCAGCCTGCTGGCAGTGGTAGGATATTTTAAGAAACAAATATTTCATGTTATAAACATTTGCCTGTTGCTCTAACGCCATTTTCCCTCCACAGGTGATCAGTACATCAATTACCTACATAACTCTTATATCTGACAGTTAAGGCTAACTTCTTTTGCCACCTGAAGAATGGTTATTACATAAAAGATGAATTGTTGCTTACCTTAAAACAATCTCATTTCCGCTAAGAAGATTATTCACTGAAATATAAGTTATATCTGTCTTTGTAATTACTGCCATATTTCACAAAAGAAGACAAAGGAAGTTTATGACGACACAATGCGTTCCGCACCAAGCCATGTTTCAAACGCACAAAAAGCACCGTTTGCGAGCAAACTAATAAATTTTGGCGAGAAAATGATCAAAACCAACGTCTTAAACTAGCCCTGGGGTACATTATTTTTTGGCAAATATTATCTTCACCGACTACAGACATGTCGACACACAATAAGAACGCGCGTCCATCTTTTAGAACGTCGCAATGTTCGAAATACCGCGGGCAGACGTGAACCACTACGTGGCGCGTCGGGAGCGGTTTATTGCTTTGAACACATCAGTTCTCGTCCGATCACTGAAGTTAAGTAATGCAACCCCAGATAGTAATAACATGGGTGGTCGCTTGGGAATACGTGGTACTGCTCGGGAGCGGCGAATTGCGTTGGACACACCCGTTCTCGTCTGATTACTGAAGTTAAGCAACGCAACCCCAGCTAGTACTGACATGGGTGGCCACTTTGGAAAACTGGGCACCGCTAGTATCCGGAAATCGTCGCATTAGTGTAGTGTCTGTGCAGTCTCTGTATTAGAGCTACGCAGTGGACGGGGCTCTAATGACCTTGTAGTTGAAGGACCCTAAAACACCAACATCACACCCTTTATCCCGCCTGTAGCAGGGTCGAGTCTGCTGGTCCACTGAACATGCTCTGACTGGGGTACGCCAGCCAGGAGTCTGGAACCCACAGGACTATTCGCATTGTTGTCTGTGGGGGGATGCCGGCCTACCTCACGTCCCTAAAAATACCAACGAAACAAAAAAAATAACGTGGTGTGTCCCCAGGCGACGGATAGGGCTGATTAATTAATTGGTGTTTTAGGGCCCTTCAACTACAATGGTCATTAAAGCCCCGCCCACTGCATAGTTCTAATGCAGGGTCTGCACAGACACTACGCTGTTTGTTCTGACAACACGTAACAGGTGTTTGTTGCTATAACAATGTCCCATCAGAACAAGGATACACCTGTCAAATTTGTGTCGGACTATTGACGCTATGAATGCCTTTGCAATTTGGCATCTCTACTAAGGTAACTCCTAACCCTTCTCCCGCCTATGGCGCAATCGGCTACCCATCTCGTCCCTCTGAATGGACACTCGGGTGATATATTGGGCGGTATTTTTTCACAGCCGGCTGTCCCTATGCTTATTTATCGTGGGTCTACTGTTCGTTGGGAGGGTTCGTTGCCTTGGGGGGGGAAGCGGTTGTATTGCGTTGAAGACACCAGTTCCAGTCTAATCACAGAATTAAGCAACGCAACCCCTCCAACTACTGGCATGGATGATCGCTTGGGAACACTGGGTACTGCTAATACCCATAAACCGGCTCATAAACCCATAGACCTGCA
Organism: Trigoniulus corallinus; assembly: GCA_013389805.1. Classification (NCBI taxonomy): domain Eukaryota; kingdom Metazoa; phylum Arthropoda; class Diplopoda; order Spirobolida; family Trigoniulidae; genus Trigoniulus; species Trigoniulus corallinus. The sequence continues at coordinate 7,234,455 of JAAFCE010004287.1, forward strand.
CAGGCTCTGCATTAGAACTACTTGTTGTAGTTGGTGTTTTAGAGCCCTTTAACTACAAAGGTCATTAGAGCCCCGTCCACAGCATAGTTCATATGCAGAGACTGCACAGACACTACCCTAATGCGACCATTTTTGGATATTAGCAGTACCCAGCTTTCCCAAGCGGCCACCCATGTTAGTACTAGCTGGGGTTGCAGTGCTTAACTTCAATAATCAGACGAGAACTGGTATGTCCAATGCAATTCGCCGCTCCTGCATTAGAACTACGCAGTGAAAGGGGCTCTAACGACCTATGTAGGTGAAGGGCTCTACAACACCAACGAAACAAATATTGCCCCTCCGTCAAATGGGGCCTCCACCAACCTCCGCTCATAAAACCGGGAAAGTTTCTCAATTCTGCCAATAGGGGGACATCACTATCAACAGTTGCTATGGCAACGTACGCCATTTTTGGAACATAATAATGAAGTCGTGTAAGGTTTTGCGTGACAATCAGTCGAAGAAAGTTGGATTTATGGCAAAAGATTTAAATCACCTTCTTCAACAAGCCACCAAGAGATTCAAGGTCAAGTAATACCTCATATCCTTGTGATGACGAAAATGATTTACCTAACTTTTTTTTGTCCCTCGAAATATTAGTTGAACCCCTCGAACGTTCGCCTCGTACTGGAAGATGGAACTGAAGTGGACGATGAAGAATACTTCTCCTACCTGCCGGATCAAACATTGTTTGTTTTAATATCAAAGACAGAATCAACTTTTACCTGTAAGTTGGTTTTCAATTTTAACAGGACGAAGACGAACATCAGTTGTTTGCCCACGCATGTCGGCAGTGCCACGTCAAATATTTAGAGATAACCCTAAGATGATCTCATTCAGTCCTACTCATAGTAAAAGAAATGTGGTTAACATTTGACAGTTTGGACCAACGTCTCAGAACTAATTCACAAAGTGTGGGGCTTACCAAAACCTTTGAAAGACGACCTTATGGCAGTAGTTCCTAACCTGATTAACAACGTGGAAACAAGACAACAAATACAACACCTCATTGATCAGGCTAGCCTAAATTTAAGTGACAATAGAGCAGAGGACCCCGACTGGTTCGAAGGTACCCAAAAAAAGGAATAACACATTTTGACATTTCAGGCCCTACATAGTTCATTCATCACTGGAAATATTTTGTGCCTAAAACTTTATAAATTATTACTATTTACCGCATGTATTTTCTTATCAGGAATCGCCGAGAAGATTAAATCCAAAGAAGATTGGATGACCAAGAACGCCAAAGGAAGGGTACGAGGCTATTACATTCGGGTAATTTACCTTTACACACAATAAAATATGGTGCTTGGCAGATTTCTCACGTGCTGCAGCTCGCCTTACCTCTTGACATTTGCAAACTATTGCCAGAAGTCAAGAAGCAGTTTGTACCCAATAGGGTCCTACCTGAACAACTCTACTACTGCGTCAGTGATTCCAGGTTCCATACGGCATCGAGGTGGGTTGGTTTTTTTCGGTCGGCAGAGAAGGGTCAGTGCCCTCCGTTGGATGAAACGTAAAGCCGTGGCACCCCGGGGTTGCGATGTCACTTGCACGTAAGAGTCCTCCTCCACCATGCAACGAGTATCACCTCCTAATCCAGCTAATGCCAGGGCCGGGTACCAAGCTTGTCCCTCTGAATGGACACAAGGGTGATCTATTGGACAATGTTTTTCCGCAGCCGGTTGTCGACCAAAGCTGCAATCCCTAGGCTTATTTATCGTCGGTCTACTGTTTCGTTTGGGAATTCCACCGACGCCTTGAGGGGAGCTCCTACACCTGGAAATTTTGCTGGAAAAAAGCAACTACTAACGATTTCCCACCTATGGCAGTGTCGGGTACCCCACTTGCCACTCTAAATGGACACAAGGGTGATCTATTGGACGGTGTTCTTCCGCAGCCGGCTGCCAACCAAAGCTACAACCCCTTATTCTTATTTATCGTCGGTTCGTCGTTCGTTGGGGCGCTCCACTGAGCCCCTGCACCTGGAAATTTTGCCCCATCTACCCGTTGCATAGTAGAGAGGGTTCTTTGACGTACAAATGATGACGTACACCACACGGGACCTCGGTTTTACTTCTCCTCCGAAAGAAGGCGCACTCGGGGCCTCTCTCTTGCCCGAAAGCCAACCCACCTGGGTCCAGTATCGAACCTGGAACGACTGACGCAGTTACAGAGCATGCTACCCACTGCGCTACGGAGGCGAGATCCATGCAACGAGTAGATGAGGCAAAATTCCCCCAAGTATTGGAGAGCTAATCTCCTGGCGTCGGAGTTGGAGCTCAGGTCGGCAACCGGCTGTATAAAAATACCGTTCACAGCCCTGTCACAGGCGAGAAAAAGGTTGGTAATTGACTGTTTAGTCCGTACCTTAATTAACAACGGCTCATAGAATTACGTCAGAGAGCACAAGTAACGTCTTAGATAGCAAAGAAACTCCCACAAGCCATTATCAGATCATGATAGCCCTATGAGGCCAGTGACTACAAAACAGCCTTAACTCCTAATTAGAAATTGCAAGTGTTACCCAATTATTTTCATCCAGACTAAAGAAGAAATTGAGCGTTCCCTGCAGTTCCCAAAATCCAAACGGAGGACAACTGTTCCAGATAAAGTCTATCAGAATTATATAGATGCATTTGAGAAGATGCGGAAAGCACTCGACAAGCAAAGTTTCTTTGCTGGATACTTTGGACGACAAGATCCAAGTCTTCGACTCTGCAATGAAGATGGATGGTTCCAGTGTCAAGGAGAGTACAACAAAAATACTTGCCAGTCTAGTCACCAGCTGAATCCATATGGCAGTCGAGAATCCAGGATAGTCTTTTCAACTTGGAATCTCGACCACGTGTGAGTTGCTGTCCTTTTTATTTATTTTAACCAAACAGCTCCCAGCCGTCCATGACTGAAATACAAACCCTCGCTAAATTTAAAAGCCCGAGTTTTTCTTTTTAACAGTATCGAAAGATCTAGAAGTATTATCCCAGCGTTGGAAGAAGCAATTCGCAACTCTGCAACGAAGAAAATAAACTGGCAATATTTTTATAAATTACTATTTGTAGCAAGAGGCAATAAACTTAACAAACAGGATGGAAATTTGAAACTAGTACATATAGTATGCCATGCCAAAAATTCACATCAACTTCAATGTGATAAAAAGAAATATTATACGAGATGATGAATTCATTATGATTTCACATACCTTTACACAAGAAATGTATATTTTTGATATATTATTCAAAAATAATTCTCTTAATAATTCAGTGGTGCAGTTGTCATATGTTTTTTTACATAGTGCAACCTAGAAGATTTTTCAAACATCTATCATGGAGATATACATATTAAAATAAATAATTTGATTGCCTTTGGTGGTCTTTTTTTCCTTGGACATCATCAAATCACATGGGCAACAGACGATCATCTCGTTCCTCAGCTTCAGATTCTTCAGTTCCTAAACCGTCTCCAATTCCCTGATACATTTTGGCTTCTTGTCGCCCACCACAACGACACATGTAATCACAACCATCCTATTAAAAAAAACCAGATTATCACATAACCAGGAAATGAATCATGATATTCCCTCACATTCACAAACCCTGGATTTTAAACTCTGCCAGAAAATTTGACTAAACAGTCTGCATTCCAAAATTGTTATTGAACCACTGTCCGTCTCGACCACTACATTCGAAAGGCATCAACGGCAAGTCACTTGCCAGATTATTTGTTTCTGCATCGTCTCAATTCGTGGGGAAGGCCGGCATCCCCCACAAACAATCCAGCCAATATTCCTGCAGGCTCCAGACGCCTGGCTGGGATGCCCCCAGTCAGAGCATGCTCAGTGGACTCCAAGACCCGACCCTGCCACAGGCGGGATAAGGGTTGATGATGATGATAACGCTTTTGCAACCCTCAGTCCATTATTAAACAGACTAGGGCCTCACACGCTAAAAGATCCACAAGATGTTGTCACACCCTAAACTACAGTAACGTTCACACGTGCAAGAAGTCGATTCAAAAAAGACGATTCTGGAATTGATCCGTGCCCCTAAACGTTTCACATTATCCACCCCAGATAATATTAAGCAAGAACTTACTGCTATCAAATTGCCAAATTCCTTCCATTTATCATAATTTGGTATTTGCTCCACTCCTTTAGCTCTGACGACCAAACGTTGGTAAAGGAATCCAAATAGAAAATAAACTCCAGTCACAGTAAAGAAACTACAAAATAAACAGATTGAAAATGAGCTCACGACAACTATCAGGTCACCGTACAAAAAAAGGTAATTTATCCATCAAATTACATAATACAGAACACAGATCCTCCACTAAGTCCTTCCTGCATAGGCTGTTCGCATAACGACTTCGTGTTCAAAACAAAATTATAATGACTAACTTGTTGATTATCCCAACTGGGATATATCACACGTAACTCATCCTACAACCAAAGAAATTCAACCATTAGTCTATAGTCTTAATAACAACCGCAACCGGACACTGGTCAAATTTACTCTACCTTTGCAGTAGGATTACAAACAAATGTTATTGTGCTTTCGTATGTTTGGTTATTATTAATGGCAGAAAATGTCATCGTTACCCAACTACCTACGAATTCAATCCATAACATTTATATCAACAAATGAGACCAATATTAATAAATAAAAGATACTTACTATCACCCATAATAAAGGACTTATCATATTCGCCGATGACTGTACAACTTTTGTCAAGCGTTTCTACAGTTAACGTCTGCTGAGGTTGTTCGTTGCATAATGAATTGCTTGGAACCTCGCATAATCTGAACTTAAATAAGAGTTGTTTACCATGGTTAGAATATTTCACGTTGAACCTATATAATATGAAGTATGGTGAGGTTTAATACGACTAAAATACTGTATATGACAAGATAAAACATTACTAAAAACAGAGATAAGAAATGAAAATACTGACGTTTGATCAAATAACGAACTCAACCGACTAAGTTCGCGGTTTGCTTCCGTCTTCTCCTGTGTCGGAAATCTACATTCACCAGCTAAACTTACTGTACAGAAGCAAGCAAGAAGTATTTCAATGAATAATATTCTTGCCATTTCAATTTAGTTTCGACGCCTATGTTACAAATAAACTTAGAAAGTGGCGCGGACTTGATAAACACATAACACGACAAGCAAATCGCACATCGCCATTTTTTTTTCTCCCTTTTCGAACGCACTGCAAAACACCTGTCAATCACGTGAATTTGTCTGTGGCGAGTACAACGGCGCTTCAAGATATCGCTTTTCTCCAAACAGCCCATTAGTTTATTAACATCGCCGGCTACGGGCAAACGATAGGGGCATACCTGATGTACCCAATATCATAATCAGGGCCGGCGTGATGGGTGTGCGAGCAGTGCGACGGCACAGGGCCCCGCGCATTCGGATTAATGAACCTATTGAAAGAAGGGCCCCGCTTCATGTTTTCACGAAGTCCCGCATAATTAGTTTGCACAGGGCCCCCACAAAAATATAGCGCGGGCCCTGATCATAATCATACCTTTCTGCGCCCGGGCACGGTTTGTGGCATTTTGGGACCTAGGCGCCCTCGGCAAGTGGGTCAATCGCCGCCCCCCTATTAAATTTATTCCAGTTCTAAATTATCCGAGCGTCCCTCACGCCCTTGGCATTTGGGCCAATGCATTGCTAAGGCTCTGCAGCAAGGCGCCTCTAGAAAGCCAACATTTAGAAAAGGCCCCACCAATCACAGAAGTTTGGGAACCCCAAGACTATAATCATTTTAAATGACCGATAGACTGCATGGCAAGGAAGTACCTCTGTAATTTGGCCGCCCCTATTTTGCCTGCTCCATGAGTCGCCTGTGCAGTTTTGGGGCTCCTAAAGTTAACAACGTAAAAATTTTTAATTCCGTTATAATGATGTCTTTCTGCGTGCAGTTTTACAATATATGTATGTGGCGGCGGGACCCCTGGGGTGCCTAAGACCGGGCCTAATCCCGCCTGTCGTAGGGTAGCGGCGTTCTAGCCCTCCACTCAGTGGCGTCACTAGGTGGGTGCGGGGTTGCGGGCCGCACCGGGTGACACCACTCGCACCATGACAAATGGGGTGACACCAAAGCTGAAGAAACGGCTTTTTTTCGGGAGAGGGGGTGAGACACTATGGCGTCACCGCACCGTGTGATGCCAACCCTAGCGACGCCACTGCCTCCACTACCGCCTATGAATATGTTGTAATTCTTTATAACGGATACCTTGCTAGTGAGATTCTTCATGCTAGACGCATATGTCTAGATCTCCACCAGCACCCTAGCAACACCTTTGCCTTTCGCATCCATTCCAGCGGCCGCTCCACTCCAAAACCCACCACCTCTGGAACCTGTTCTAATGTGGGGTTCCCCATCCTCTCCTGTAGTGATCCAGCGCCGGACATACCAATATCACATGCCTGACATCCTCCACTTGATCTCTGCATAATCTACAGCCCTCCTCTCCACCAGTGATCTTTGCCATCCTCTGTTTCGGCTCCAGTGACCCAGCTCTTGCCCGAAACAGAAGTCCCTATCATCCACCAGGTTCCCATCCACCCCGCACACTATCATATACACTTCGTACAACCTCCTTAGGTGTTCCTCTGCCCTGGGTGCTTGGGAGATAGCGTGCTCGTTTACTGGATCAGTGGTTCCAGGTTTGATGCTTGATCGAGGTGGGTTGGCTTCTTTCGGGTGAGAGAAAGGTCACGAGTGCGCCTACAATCGCGTGGGGTGTACGATACGATGTCATCTGCACGTCAAAGAACCCTCTCTACTATGCAACGGGTAGATGAGGCCAAATTTCAAGGTGGGATAAGTCCGACCCTGGGGTCGGTGGAGTGCCCAAACCGACATTAGGCCGCCGATAAATGAGTGTAGGGATTGCAGCTTTGGTCGGCAGCCGACTGTGCAAAAATACTGTCCAACGGATAGCCCATGTGTCCATTCAGCGGGACAAACATGAGTACCAGATATTGACCCATAAAACAATTCACCTTATGTCATTAAATTAAAAAAAAAATGCAGTCCAAAAATGAAACGGAAGTTCCATTGAAAATACACAATAGCGATCGTACACAGTACTTCTTGATTGATTTTTTGGTGTATTAGGGCCCTTCAACTACGAAGGTCATTAGAGCCCCGTCCACTGCATAGTTCCAATGCAGAACCTGCAAAGACACTAATGCGATTTTTGGGTATTAACGATATCCAGTGTTTCCAAACCGCCACCTATGTTAGTACTAACTGGGGCTACGTTACTTAACTTCAGTGATCAGAAGAGAACTGGCGTGCCCAACGCAATAAGCCGTTCCCTCGCAGTACCTCTATCGAGTGAAACAGACCTAAAGTAAGTTCAGCACTCCGTACCCTGGATACAGAACTACAGCTGCCATCTGGTGGCGAGTATTGGCACAAAGATAGGCGGATTTTCCCACATGGCATCAATAAGATGATGTCGGCTTTTTCGATTAAAAAGAAGAAGAAAATGTCACTTAACGATTTGTTAACACTTATCTCCCAATCAACGTTTTAAAGAAATCTGTCCAAAATTTCCAAAGTCATTTTGTTATCGGAATTCCGCGAAAAAGGGGGTAAAATGAATTAAAATTCGCCGAACGAGACGACTGCGTGGGAGCGAACTTGCATCATCTCCCATTTCTAAAATAGAAGAATAGAGATCACACAACAACTTACCGATATGATGTTCCTGACACTTCATCGACTATTACGTACGTCCCACGCACCGACAGTTCTCTTTACCAATCGTCTTTCTTCAGTAATCCTATAGGCAGGAATGAACCTGCAATGAAAAACATACCGACGATTTTAGAAAACTAAATACTAACGTCATTCCCGCCTATGGCAGGGTCTGGTGCCCATTTTTTTCTTCCACTAGAACGCATGAGCGATCTGTTTAACAGTACTTTTACGCTGCGGGCTACCAACCTAATGCTGCAATAGACCATACTCATTCATCATTGGCCTACTTTGCATTGGGGCACTACCGATGCCAGTTGTTGTTTGTTGGTGTTTTAGGGCCCTTCAACTACAAGGTCATTAGAGCCCCGTCCACAGCACAGTTCTTATGCAGAGACTCCACAGACACTACACTTAGGCGACGATTTTTGGGTATTAGCAGTACCCAGTTTTCCCAAGCGGCCACCCATGTCAGTACTAGCTGGGGTTGCGCTGCTTAACTTCAGTGATCAGACGAGAACTGGTGCGTCCAAAACAATTTGCCGCTCCCTATCGATGCCAGAACGTTTGGCTGATCTACTCGTTGTATGGTAGATCCCGCCTCTGCGGCGCAGTGGGTAGCGTGCTCGCTAACTGCGTCAGTAGTTCTAGGTTCCATAACTGGATGGACCGGAGTGAGTTGGCTTCTTTCGGGAGAAAGAGATACCCCGAGTGCGCCCTCCTTCGGATGAAAAGTAAAACCGAGGTCCCGTGTAGCGTACGAGGGTAAGGCATTTGCACGGGTAGATGGGGCAAAATTTTCCGATGCAGGAGCTTGTCCCTCTGGCGTGGGTGAAGTGTCCCTATGAACAGTAGACCGACGACAAATAAGCACAGGGGTTGGAGCTTTAATCGGTAGCCAGCTTCGGAAAACACCGTCCAATAGATCACCTTTGTGTCCATTCAGAGGGTCAAGATGAGCACCCGACCCCGCCATAGGAGTTGCTCTTTTTTGCTACTCGTCGTATAGTAGAAAGGGTTGTTTTACCCGCATGTGATGTCCAGCGCACGTCTTCACTTCCCAGACTCTCTCACCAAATGGAAGCCATCTTGCCTCGATCCAGTATTGAACCAGGAACTTACCAACAGCGATACCGACCATTACGGCTACAAGTAATTTACCACTACCAGGGTGAAAGGCGACGTCTTATATCTGAGAATTTTGGCGATCTACAGGTATAGTTTACACCACCTAAAATGGGTTCAAGGGCGACATCGTATAATGAACCCCAGGGAGCGGCGAATTGCGTTGGATACACCAGTTTTCGTCTAATCACTGAAGTTAAGCAGCGCCACCCCAGCTAGTACTGACATGGGTGGCCGCTTGGGAAACCTGGGTACTGCTAATACCCAAAAATCGTCGCATTAGTGTGGTGTCTGTGCAGTCTCTGCATTTGAACTACGCAGCGGACGGGGCTCTAATGACCTTGCAGTTGAAGGGCCCTAAAACACCAACAAACAATGGAAAGACATCTGGGACGGAAGAAGGCAAACTGTGAACTTCCCCACCTTTCCCCAGGCATAACCGTTGCATAGTGGAGAGGGTTCTTTCGCGTACAAATGATATTGTGTACACCACACGGGACCTCCGCTTTACTTCTCATCCGACGGAAGACGCTCTCGGGACACCTCTCTCGCCAGAAAGAAGTCAACTCACCTCAATCCAGTATCGAACTTGGAACCACTGACGCAGTAATCGAGCTTGTTTGTTTGTTGGCATTTTAGGGCCCTTCAACTACAAGGTCATAAGAGCTCCGTCCACAGCATAGTTCTTATGCAGAGACTGCACAGACACTGCACTAATGCGACGATTTTTGGGTATTAGGAGTACCCAGCTTTCCCAAGCGGCCACCCATGTCAGTACTAGCTGGGATTGCGCTGCTTAACTTCAGTGATCAGACGAGAACTGGCGTGTCTAACGGAATTCGCCGCACCCCAACAATCGAGAGCGCTACGTCCTGCCCCACCGAAGTAGGTTAACCTGTTAACAGGGAGGCAAAGCGGAAATTCCTTACCTTCTTGTGTTCTGTTTACCCCTCCAACGACGAGGACAAAAAAAGGAGGCAGGACGCGTCGGCGAGAACGTCGTATATATTTTAGGTTGCCATCGATTATTTCTCAGTTTCACCACGTTTCACGCTTCCGTGAATTTCAAGTTTGGTTTTCCGTACATTAAGTATCAAATCATCAAACTGAACTGCTTCTGCTGTTAATACATCCAATTTCTGCAAAAAAAAAAGCACACACACAAAAAAAGCAAAAGGTTGATCGGTGAATGATACAAGAAAGAGAGGCACATATCCACCCCCACATTCATAGAGATTGCATCATCAACCAACCAGAGACCATTTTCGTCAATATCCAACTTATTCAATTTGATTCGATTCCATAAAAAGCAACAACTTCTTAAACGAGAAAAACAAAACAATATCTTACCTCTTCCTCTCGTGCAATCAAAATGGTTAACTACTTCTTAACTCATTACTTACTAGTTAACTGTCGACAATTAAATCCACTCACTAATGGAAGAGTCATGCTCCAATAGTCACATATTAACATCGTAACCTGCAATGACTCGTGCAGAGGCGGTGTCATGGAGCACATAGAGGAGGAGAGTTACAGATTTTCGTGTCCTAAATCTTTCTACGTATAAAAGAGTGGATTTCCCCGTGTCACTAGGCCCGTCTTAGTTGTGCAGAGGTAGAGTGATTAGCATAGGAGTTCATAAATGCCAGTTCGGACCTGGCCGAAGACGGAACTACCTCCCTTTGTTGGTGAGGAGAAGAGAACTTCTTTTCTGTTCAGAAACGGTATGTAAAGCCCGTGCCCAAATGTGTGGGGTGCATATAATGTCTCTACACACTGGATTACTGCATTAATTTCATGGGTTGGGGATTAAGCCAAGCAGCCATAACAGGACGAACCCTTAAGAGGCTGCTCGCGGGAGCTGAGGAGGTAGGTGTAGAGGACGTAGGAGAGGGGAAATTTGCAGCACCCAACGTTCTTTACCAACCACCCATGTTGGTACCAACGTGGGCTTGCGCTGCTTAACTTCAGTGATCTCACGGGAACTGGTGTGTACAACGCAACTTGACTGCACTACTGCCCCAAAATCAAACCCTTTCTACACGGTGCGGGTAGATCGCCAAATTTCCAGGTGTAGAGGCCGTCCCTCCACCAAGCAAACAACTCCTAACCCATTTCACGCCTATGGGAAGGTCGGGTACTCATCTTGTCCCTCTGAATGGACACAAGGGTGGTATATTAGACGGTATTTTACACAGCCGGCTGCCATCCAAAGCTGCAACCCCTATGCTTAATGATCGTCGGTCAACTGTTCGTTGGGGCACTCCACCGACGCCAGGGGGACGAACTCGAACACCTGGGAATTTGGCCTCATCTACCCGTTGCATAACAGAGAGGGTTCTTTTGAGTGCAATTGCCATCCCAAACCACACGGGATCTTGGATTTACATCTCTTCCGACGGAAGGTGCTCTCTCTCTCTCACCCAAAATCCATTATCGAACCAGGAAGCACTGACGCAGTAAATTGAAAACGCTACCTACTGCGCCACCGAGGCACTGCACCCTCCCTCCTGCAATTTCAGATATTGGGAATTGACGTGATAAGCAGGTAGTCACTTTAAACAATGCGAACGCCAAAGAGCACGTGAACGCAAACGTACAAGGTAAAACGTCCGTGAACGTGTCCGAGAAATTATATGATAAGGCCCCCCCACACACGATCAGTTGTGTGTGTGCAAAAAAAGTTTTTGCTCACACCAAAAATTTTAATTGACGGTGTGAAGAAACTATCACATCGGTGTGTCAATTCGGACTGACGTCAGTTAGAAGTGAGCGTGTGTGGGGTTGCTCACATCAGTTCTTCACATTTTTTGTTCTGCGCATGCCCAAACATGGATAAACGTCATCTTTAAAAATTGCACCATGGTATCGGTAGAATTACTGGTTGATGCGGACAATCAAATGACGTTTAACGAAAAGGAACGTGAGTACGTGTCACGACAAACTGATCGTGTGTGGGCGGCCTTTACTCGTGCTTAAGAGCAAGTGTGCGTGAATGCGAACGTTCGAATGACAAACTACGTGAACACAAACGTGTGAATGAAAAAAGAATATGTGAACGCGAACACGAGCGTGCAGTGAGTGGGGTAGTACATGTGGCTGTGGCAGTACATGTAAGGCTGTGTCCTAAGTGGCAGCGTTCAGCGTGGGCGGGTGCGTGATAGAATGCACTTGCTACCATTCTGGCAACCAGCGGCTACTTTGGACATCGCCATCTAAGGCCCGGTGCACACATGCGATTTTTGCTCATGCGGGTGCCGCAGGGACACCGTAGCGGCGCCGCAGCAATTCAACGCACACATGCGGTGAGTTGTCGCCAGTACACATTTGGCAACTGTTCAGAAGGCGTGCCGTGCCCTTTTCGCCTACCAAATCTCAAAACTAAGACACCGCACTCACGATATCGACGGATGTGTGCAGCACTCAATAGACCACGAGGTACTACGCGATCGGATGTGCGGGTGTGGCGCCGTTGCGGATCGGTAGGGATCTGGGGGCATTTTTAGACGCAACTCCGACCTGCTGGACCGCGGCGGCGCCAGAGGCATGAGTGCACTCCCCCATTACAACTACGCAATCATGACGCAATTACGAGGCCGCACGAGTAAAAATCGCATGTGTGCACCGGGCCTAAAAAAATTGGTTTGTCCGCTTTGAGTGGTAAAATGTACATGCCCGCTCACGCTGATCGCTGCCACTTAGGACATAGCCTAAGGCATAATACCCGTGAAGTCGAACGTGCATGCGTAAGTTGTGGGTGAACACAACCGTGCAGGCAACGATAAATGTTTAGCGTGTTTATGAACGTAAGAAAACGCGTCAAAAAATACGTGAAACATTTGCAGGAGGGTGAACATGCACAAGGAACTTGATCATGAACTTTAACGTGCACACGTTGTTTTGTTGGTGTTTTAAAGCCCATTAGAGCCCCGTCCACAGTATAGTTCTCATGCAGGGACTGCACAGACACTACACTAATGCGACGATTTTTGGGTATTAGCGGTACCCAGTTTTCCCAAGCGGCCACCCATGTTAGAACTAGCTGGGGTTGCGTTGCTTAACTTTAGCGATCAGACGAGAACTGGTGTGTCCAAAGCAATAACCCGTTCCAGTGACGTCACTAGGGGGGGTGCGGGCCGCATCGGGTGACACCACTCGTGCCATGAGAAATGGGGTGACACCAAAGCAGAAGAAGCGGCTTTTTTCGAGAAAGGGGGGGTGACACCATGGTGTCACCGCACCGGGTGACGCCAATCCTAGCGACGCCACTGAGCCGTTCCCAACGTGCACGCGAACGAGCCCACAAAAGTATGTGCATGAGAGGTGTACGTGGTTTTTTTATGTTTAACCTCAGCCTATCATTTTTAAGTGGCAATTTCTCTTACCGACGCCAGGGGTGACGTAAGCTTCTACACCCTCTTCAAGTTGGCCTTCAAAAGCTGACAGGTCGGCATTAAATAACAGAAATAAATGTCATTTCGCGTCACACTCCTCCAGAAGAGCGGTGTGCGAAAGCAACGGCGCAAACCTATTTCAGATGATGATAATGATGTCACAGCGTGGGCCTTTACTACAATATGAGTAATGATCACAAATATTTTTTTTTTGCCACTCACCAAATGGGCTCAACCCTTTAGTTGTAATAACTGAAGAGAAATTGATTTTACACAAATACAGCCTATTGCGATATTCACACTACGTGCTTTATCACCCTTTAAGTCTTCAGCAAACATCAGAAAAATCTGCACAAACAGAAAAAAAAATTACCACTCTAAACTTAAAACTGTGTGTGTCAACCTTCATCTGGGATCGAACCATAATCCAACAAGTTCCAGAAACCGAAGAGTGTGCATCCATCTGAGAGCCTCGCTGGAGATCCCAACAGCAGCTGACGTGCTCTGAAATTGATATAAATGATGGGTGTGTGCAAATTTGCTGCCGATTGGGTGAAAAGGCGACATCTGTTCAATTCATTTCAGTCAAGGGGTAGAAACCAAAAATGGTCCAAACCCGGATAAGAGGAGGAGGAAGAGGTCAAACAAACAACACCACGAACAATAGCAACACAAACACGACAAACAACGAAATCGACAACAGCTTAAATCACCTAATGTGGACTGGGATATTTTGAAAGCAATTTTTGATATTAAATTCAAGACAAATTCCAAGAAAACAAATGCGCATTCTCGAACATATTCTACGATATTAAATAAAGATAGAAACAGAAAAATAAAACGACCACAATTCAATATTTGAGGGGGATCACTTCCCCCTTCCAATTCGACTTAGGAAAAAAAAACAACGGAAGAAAATATGCATGGAGCAACATAGAGATTTCACATTGTGTGTGTGGGCGGCTGACTTTTGCAGAACCTATATATTCAGTCCTAAATTCTAGATCAGTAAGTTTCCGCATCAAAGGGGCAGAGGGGATTAGGATAATCAATGGCTCACTGTAACGCCCAGCACAAAATGAGACGCAGTCTCCGTAGGTGACGCAGGGTGACTCACCATAAATTTCTGCGGCTCACATGATAGTATGTAGTTGCGCATGTTAAGTCGTAGGGTGACGTGACTCAGTGCCTGCGCCACGTGACCCTGCGGAGCGCAGTGCCAATGCCACAAAATGAGACGCAGGGTATAGCAGGGTATAGCAGCCCTGCGAAATTCTGCTAGCATCCAATCACCGCACATTGAAGCGCAGTTTTTCACCCTACTTGCATCAAATAACAAGAGAACTTCTCTGCTTCGCACCGCTTTTTGTTATTGTCACGCCAACTTCACGCAGGAAACTGCGGCATTGGCACTGCGCTCCGCAGGGTCACGTGGCACAGGTACTGAGTCACGCACCCTGCGACTTAACATGCGCAACTAAATACTATCATGCGAGCCACAGAAATTTATAGTGAGTCACCCTCAGGGCCGGCTCGTGAGTTTCAGGCGCCCTAGGCAAGTGGGTCCATCGCCGCCGCCACCATTGAATCTAATACAGTTCTAGATTGTCCAAGTGTCCCTCACGTGCTTGGCATTTGTCCCAATACCAATCAGAAAAATTTGGGAACCCCAGGACTATGAACATTTTAAATGACTGATAGACTGCATGGCAAGGAAGTACCTCTGAAATCAGCCGCCCCTATGAAATTTGCCTCCCTAGGCAGCCGCCTAGGTTTGCCTGCCCCACGAGCCGCCTCTGGTCACCCTGCGCCACCTGAGGAGACTACGTCTCATTTTGCGCTGGGCTTAACAAAAAGCGGTGCGAAGCAGAGAAGTTCTCTTGTTATTTGATGCAAGTATGGGGAAAAACTGCGATTCAATGCGCGGTGATTGCCTGATAGCAGAATTTCGCAGGGCTGCTACACCCTGCATCATTTTGCGCCTTGCCCAACAGCTCACCCCTGAACTCACTTCCCTCTTTCTTTCTCATGCTGCTACTGTGTCCCCCCCCCTATCTGCCAAAGGCAGGAAATAAATATCAACAACACCACGAGATTGTTTTGTTGGTGTTTTAGGGCCTTCAACAACAACGGTCATTAGAGCCCCGTCCACTGCGTAGTTCTAACGCAGAGTCTGCACAGACACTACGCTGTTACGACGACTTTTGGGTATTAGCAGTATCCAGTGTTCGAAAGCGGTTGCGTTGCTTACCTTCAGTGATCAGACGAGGACTGGTGTGTCCAACTCAACTCTATCCTGGGGAGAGGCAAGTGGTAAAAGAGGGAAGCTCCAAATTCGATTTCTGTCTCTAACGGGAATGCAAACTCATTGTGTCCTGTCAATAATGTGTAGGAGGACAAGGACGAAAAAGAACCCTTTCAATCCGGAAGATAAATAGGAGTGGAGACCACCACAATTCGACAGCATCACGAACTCGAAGCTGATTGAATGAGGTTTTGGAACTGTCCCATCAATTTCATAACAAATGTCACCATTTTTAAATGCACAATTGCGGTAAATATTTTCATTTGACATTTTCAGCATTCTTGCCGACGTCATCCGAAGATAGATAACTCTGCCCCACTTTCTGTTACTTTATTTCTATTTTTAGTATCCGTCGTCTCTTTTTCTAGTAAAATTCATTCTCTGACGTCATATTTCAATATTTTCTCCAGGTCCTATTCATCCCACACAAGCCCAGTAAAAGTTTTCCTACGTTAAGGAACATGAACGCTCACTGGCCAAGGGGGTACCAGTACCAGACTTCTTCAAATGGGCCGTTGTCATTGCATCCGTTGTTTGGGCTTTGAGTGATGGCAATGGGCCTGTCTCTGCAATTTTCTCTCTTCAGGGGAGGGGGGTTCGTTATTCGGCCCAGCCGATTCTATGTATTTGACAGAGAACAAAAATCTGTTCTTTGAAACTTTCAACGTAACTACAACTCTTGGGTTCCAATGCCAAAAATTCAGCAAAACGCCATGCGAGTACCTCCTCAGACTTCAGATCCGTATGCAACGCCATACGTTGATGCCCCTACTTACGTTAATTTGGAGACGCTTAGAAGGCTCAAATTGAGATTAAAATTACAATCACCCTTAAATAACACAAGATCCATTCGGAAGTCAATAGGACTGGGCCCGCATGGTCTATACATAAATCCGACGGGGAGCGGCTTATCGCGTTGGACACACCAGTACTCATCTGATCATTGAAGTTAAGCAACACAACCCTAGCTAGTACGGACATGGCTGGCCGCTTGGGAAAACTGGGTACTGCTAACACCCAAAAATCGTCGTATTAGTCTAGTGTCTGTGCAGTCCTGCATAAGAACTAGGCTGTGGATGGGGCTCTGATGACCCTGTAGTTGAATGCCCCAAAACCCTAACAAAGCAAACAAAAATAAATCCGACACAGACTAAACGAAAGAGACAAAACTACGGTAAGGAAACAACGATCTTTAAAATAAACCGGCACGGGACAGATTAGTATACGCAACCCCGTCAATAGTGAGAAAGGCGGGGAGGCTAGATGGGACGATGCAACTTCTATCAGTAGTAGGAGTTTCACATTAAATAAGACGAAAATAAATTCAAATTTTGGTTACGCCAGTTGAATATCATCTCTATCTTACTTTCCTGAGAACCAATAGTAACAAATAAGCCCCCAAATTCGGTTAACGCGTTATTGGTCAATCAAATGACGTCACCAGCAAAAATCTATAATACGAAAGCAGAGCTAAGTAACTTGAAGACTAACAGTCATCTTAAAGGAAACTATCAGTTCTTCACGATGCAGCAACAGCAGCAGCAGCTCAAAACTAGCATTTTTACCTAAAGACGAAAGAAACAAATCTTAAGAAACAAAAACAAGAAGATAAACTTTCCTGCCGCTGAGACTTTCGAAACCGAAATTGAATTTCTACGCATCATTATTCGGACTCAAGACAAAAACCGAAAAGACGTATTCGGGTTTGATGTCAGATTCAATTTAAAATCAGAGTTGCAAAACAAAAGGTTAACAAGAAAAAAACTTTGCTACAAATTTTTTATATATAAAATTTCAAAAAAATTGATTGTCAATCCATAAACCTACATTTGGTGATTTTAAAGAAAATATTATTTTCTTGCCAGAAAAGTTAAAAATCAGCCAAAAAAAAACTAACTCGGGATGCTATCAAGAAACCTGTTATCACTAATTATTTTAATGGAAATAATAATATATTGGCCCATTTGTATGGTGAGTACTGAATTTTTTTATATAAATACATATTTTTAAAATTGTCCCCTCATTAAAATATTATAAGAAAATATTTAAAGACATTATTACGTTTTTAAATCGTTTTGGAGTGGTCCTATTGATGACTGGAGATGAACAGCAATCCAACTGTAAAAAAAAAGAAGATTACAAATTATTTCTTCTGCTGACATATTCAAAATATCAATATATTTTAAATTAAATTTTATCTCAAATGCATGCATGTAAAATTTTTTGATAAAAGTACACGGAAATTAAGTCGATCTAAAAAAAAAGGGAGGCATAAAAAGGGTCTACTTTTTTTGAATTTAAATCTCAATCATTGAATTCATCTTACATCTAGCAGACGTGGAATCGATCTCACAATTCCTGATGTCATTTAACCTTTCCAAGACTGACCAGACAGAGATTTGATCCCACAATCCGCAATACCACCCAAGAATCCAAGATTAAATTGAAAGACTGCAACTCACAAGCGAATCCAAGTACGATTTGATATCAGAATCCCTGATTTATAACAAATTGCTTAGACTCGTCAAAAACTTAGTTCTGATATTTCTGATGTCGTTAAGAATTTTCTGAGTTGACCAGACCAGGATTGGATCCCAGCATCTTTCGATTTCCTACTAGGATCAGTCAAGTAGGGATGCAATTTCAGACTTCCTGACTAATCAAAAATTATTTATAGATTGATTTATTTCTGACCTAAATACGGAAGTAAGCTGCCCTATTGCTTTTCTGATAGATTTAGTTTCCAGTAGGTGTGCAAAAGCACAAGAGTTCAATTCCCAGTTGTTTCAGGCACCGCTCAGGGGCTGGAGCTGGGCATTTTTTGCACAACGGAAAATACGTCATAAAAACTGTCTCGTACGCGAAGTTAGCTATCATCAGTTAATGATGACAAAATATCAAATTGATACCACCCCATCTGAATGGATCTGCTGTTCGTTGGGGAATTCCACCGACGCCAAGGGAGGCGAGCTTCTACACCTGGAACTTTTTGCCTCATCTACCCGTTGCATAGTAGAGGGGGTTTTTCACGTGTAAATGTCATCGTATACCACACAGGACCTCTGTTTTACTTCTCATCCGAAAGGAGGGGCATATGGTGCCTCTCTCTCTCTCGCCCGAAAGAAGCCAACCCATCTCTGTCCAGTATCGAACCTAGAACTACTGACGCAGTTACCGAGCGAGCAACCCAATGCACAACCGAGGTGGGTCAATCGATATCCAACAGATATGACAGAAATTTCTTAAGAAAATAGTGAAATAGTAGGAAGTAACTTGTGACGTCATAGGGTTGATCCCTTCTCGGAAAAATAAACTTTGCAGATCCATAATTAAGTATAAGATGCTTTTGGAGTTTTGTTGCATTCATAAAATTCCAAAAACCCAATTTGGATCCAGCAACAAGCCAATTATAAAAAAGGAAATATGTGGAAGAGGAAGAAGAGAATAAAAAAAGGGCGAAAGCCCACCCATTTTCCACTATTCAGTTTCCTCATCTCCCGCTTTCTAATTCTGTCCGGATATTCTCCAAACTCATGGATATTTAACTCCACCAAAGGCAAATAACTGCCACCTCTGAGGAACACTTTGCGAGCCAAAGAATGAGACCTTATCCTTAAATTCTGCTTTCCACCTAGCTAGGGTCCTCTTACCAGCAGAGGAAATAGAAGTGAGGTACCACGCACCGATTTAGATTCCAGCTGATCCCTTGGCATCAAATGATCAACTCCGTATTTATGATTACTGGAGTGGGTTAATTCGGTAATTTAACATCGGCCTTCCTTCCGTTTGAAGCAATTTACTGATGCCAGCGAGATGGAGGATGAACTCGCACCCTTCTGTAGATGGGTTAGGATGCAATCGTCTGATCGTCATCATTCTGGACGGAAGGCGCAATTGAAGCTTTCCACTGACCTGAAAAAGCCATAATCAACAACGAACTAGCGACCCCGTACTCACAAATAAATAACATTACCTCCAAATAACCGTGGCAGGCTAGGATCGAACTCACAATTCCGATCTGAACAAACAGTATGTACAACACCGAATTGAACTGGACCAATGTGTCAATATCCAAAGCCTGGAGGTGGAAATAAAAAAAAATATTATTAGATGAAAGATATAAAGTTCTGTAAACATTAACGATTTTTTTCTGGCCTGGTACACCTTTTTTTGTTACATTTTAAAAGTTCATTCTGGAAGATTTATAAATCATCTTTTTCGCAGTAGATATGAAACATCTGCAGAACAGAAGCAAACACCTCTTCATCCCTTTACCATTATGACCTCCATCAAACTCCTGGTCATCTTAAGATAAGAATTTTATTTCGCTATAAAAATAGTCAAGACCTTTGACATTAATAGCAGAAGTTACTTATCGAAAGTTCTGTCCTTATGTTGCCCGTTTAACCCCCGAGGATCGACCATTAATTCTGAAACCAGCGTCCAGGGTGTGCTTTCTTCCTAAGTCCATCGCGGTCAGCTTTCACCCAGACCAGTCACATACGTTCGCTTTCCGGGTAGCTCTGAGGTGCACTGCTTGACGTTGTGGCCTGTAGTTGAAGGTTCGAACCTGGTCCGGGGGCACGACTTCTTTATAGCATTAGAGAGGCGGGAAAGAAGACCAAAGTGCGACTTCCGTATTCGGTGGGAATATGGGGGGAGGGAAGAACAAGGTCACCGGACTGCAGGAAAATGGCCTGCTTAGTGCAGGGGTTTGCTCAGCAGTACAGAGGGCCAACATATTAGAGATAGTCTCGCATAGGATGAACAGTTTGCAAGGAGTCCACCTTGGTTGACATTTCGCAGTAAGGAAATTTCGCATGGGCCCACGAAATCAGAGTGTCATATTTACTCAAAAGGATCCTCTTTACCCTTTCGAGGCAGATAAGAATAACAACTCGCCTCTTTAGAGGGCAGCAAATGACATTGAGAGTTGACAGGCTGGCGAGACATGAATCATAGCAAACAAAAAGGGAGTGCTTATCTAGGTCTACATAATGCACGTCTTATAATAATAATTTAATTTAATCGAGCATCAACTTATCGTGTGAACAAGAACCCATTTCCGGTTCCACCATGACAAGGTCAAGTGTCCAAGTGGGAAAAAGTGGATACCTTTAATGGAGATGGGTAAGCCAGACGAGAAAGGGGAAAACAGAATCAGGGCGACAATTCTAAATGACTTCCAGCTACCGAGCTGTAAACTTGTAAGCCTCTACGACTTCAGGGACGCAGTGGGCCTTATATTCCACCTCAGAACCCAGAAAGCGATAATCAATACATACTCTTTCACTCAACTCAGTGCCTACACAAGCACCTTCCCCTGTCAATAACAATATCAAGGGCGGAATTCATAAGAACATCTTAATAATTCAATTTATACATTCCTTAAGAACAAGTAAACAAAGTAATCCGCGCTAAACTTCATTAAATTCCTGGCTCATTAAACACTGCAAAAATTGATTGCAAATGTTAAAATATAATGACCTAATAAGAGCTAAATTTAGCACCCAAACGTTGTACTAATACATTCGGCGTTATCGATTCAAGCAACATAAGTCCTATCACACATCAGCTGCGCACGAGATTTTAAGGTAAATGAGGTCTTTTACAAACATGTGCATCGGCAAGTAATGGAAATGAAAAAAAAAACTCAATCACCGCCATCCCAACTCCTTATCGACGTCATCGCCACAATTCTCTCTTATCAGCGTCAGGAACAATGTCACGTCATTTAACAAAAGAGTTAAGTATGCAGTGGGGGTGGCCCTCCTCTCCTTACCCCGGAGTGGGTCAACAGCCTTCATTTCACATAGGGTGGTTTTATAAAACTATAATGAGTTTACTTGTCTTTAAGAAATTCAGGGTCGATTCTCACTTCAGGCTAGTAGACTCAGTTCAGTCGAGATTGCTTCTTATTGACCTAACACCTCTTATTCCGCCTATGGCGGAGTCGCACATACCCATGAAATTAACCTAGTATAAGGAAAAGGACAAGCATTTACCCTAAGGATCCATAGGGCCTATGTTATAATCTTACTGTGATAACATAGCGGCGCAGCCCCTGAAATATACGGTGATGGGCAATCACACAAAGCACTACTACAGTGAAGCCAACTTCAGTCAATAAACCACTTATCAGTCATTCACAGTGGATGCCTTCATCGCCTATTAATTAAATGACGTCATTAATTTACATGTAACTGACATGGCCGATCATTGCGAAGGCGGATAACGCTAAATTAGCTCGCCGAAACGGGCCGAAACCGAGAACACGCCATCAGTTGATCATCCGAGGAGTGACAGAGACAGAGTCGAGAGACAGTGACAGAGAAAGAGAATGGCAGACATAGAGAGGCAGAATAGAGAAATAGACAGAGGGAGAGACAGGAAGAGAGAGCAGTCTCATTGCGTTGGATACACCGTTATCGTCCAATCACCGAAGTAAAGCACCGCAAGCCCAGATAGTACAATGATGGGTGACCTTTTGGAAACCCTGGAAACTGCTGATACCCATTCGCTGTAGCAGTGTAGAGCAGTGCTATCGAACCTTTTTTTGGATGACGGGTCACAATAACACGAAAAAAAAGAAAAAGTTGTTTTTAATTTTATGAATAAAACATTTATTAAAGTAGAAAATAGAGAATATCTTCATAATACCCTTATCCCGCCTGTGGCGGGGTCGGGTATGCGGGTTCTAGCCCGCCAAGTCCCCGCCCACCACACACACTCTGAGGCGATAAATTAGGTATGATCCACATTCGAGTCACTTAAAATTGCACGGTGGGTCACAGGTTCGCCACCACTGGTGTAGAGCCTATATAGACATTAGTATCTATTCTGAGTCCTAAAGACCAAGGTAGTTCTGGTGACCCAAAGAAACGGAGAGAAGGGAAAACGAAGGGAAAGAGAGAGATAGAGGAGGGGGAAAGAGAGAGAGAGTAAGGGGAGAGGAAGAGAGAGAGAGAGTAAGGGGAGAGGAAGAGAGAGAGAGAGTAAGGGGAGAGGAAGAGAGAGAGAGAGTAAGGGGAGAGGAAGAGAGAGAGAGAGTGGAAGGGGAGAGGAGAGAGAGTGGAAGGGGAGAGGAGAGAGAGAGGAAGGGGAGAGGAGAGAGAGTGGAAGGGGAGAGGAGAGAGAGTGGAAGGGGAGAGGAGAGAGAGTGGA
>JAAFCE010004287.1:7263499-7285713 GCA_013389805.1 Trigoniulus corallinus
AGCATGAGGATGGACCAATAAGCATTAAGCATGAGGATGGACCAATAGCCTTATATACGAGAGAAAGCCTGTCTTCAAGAATCTGGCACTAAATGTCTGTTACATCACCGTGGTTCCATTATCTATATAAAAACAGGTGGTAAAACATCCAAAAGCTCAAGGAACATGAAACCGCATAAGCCAACTTGAACCTCAATATCAAACCATAAACATAGATGATCCTGTGAGCTGCTGACATAGTATCGAACTCGGAGACTATCACTCCACCATGATTGATTCACTGATCTAAAAGTATTACTTCTTTTCTTACAGCACTGTTCAAGTGCAGTATTTTGTTTATTTTCTCCCTGAAAAAAAATGAAGATTGAATCTATTTTAAGCAAACATCTGGAAATAATATTACCTCCAAGCTTAGAAAGATGCCGGGCATCCATATCAAAATAAAAAGAAATCACGTGAGTCTATATAAAAGTCGTAGAGCACCGGCAGTTGAAGAAAACTATAGCCTGTAAGACGACGATGAAAAATTGAGGAAAGAAGAAACATTTTTAAACCATAAACGTCAACTTTAGATATATGTATTTCACGTAGTCACCAGAGCGGAAACACCGTAAATTTTAGTGAAGAGATTCTCATTTCACAGTTGTCGCTTTGTTAAACATTTCAATTTTGATTACCATTATAGTCCTCCTCCCACTTTTATATATCTATGTTTTGTTATTTATGTTATTTTCGTCTTCCTGCCCATTCTTCCAGCTTCTGAAAGTCGAGTAACAATCATTTAATCAAAAAACTAATAATAATAATAAAAAAGGACCTCTTTTGTACAGCTAAAGAAAATGGCGGGATACGCCCGCAATGTAATTTAACGCTTCTTGAAATCTATTCATTATTTTCAAATTTCCTCTAAAATACAAAATAAACCAAATCAATATATAGAGCAGAATAAATTACAAATCAACTTTAGAGCAAACGTTCCTCTCAATCACTTTTTTTTCATATTTTAATTCATTTCAGGGCCAAGAATGGTCTCTACTTCCGGTAGAGCAATCTTCCTATGGACAAGACGAAGAATTATCAAGTGAAAAACAGCAACAGCCATCATTGAGCAGCCATTATTTAATGCCGCCAACCACTTACGACATATCCTCTGACAGTCATGATGACACCTATGATGACGCCAGCGACGACCAATACATCATCAGTGATATCACCGGACCATTGAACGACGACCATTTCAGAGCCTGGGCCAAAAATGTAGACCTGGCAGAAGATGCTGAAGAAGAAGGTGGTGACGACGACGAGGATGGAGAGGATGAGGGCGGCGAAGACTCCACCATTACATCCATCGTTCACAAGCGTCACCTAAGCTCCTTAGCCAGAAATGGCGATTATGCAGCTCGACGGATCCAGTACATGAAAGGGCCGGTTACAACCGACTACCATAATCCAACCCCACCACAAAATACCCTATGGAGATATTCCAACAACAAGCGCAACATCGCAGCAATTGCCAGAGAAGGCAGTTTCAAGAATCTCCGATTATCCACCCCGCGATTCAGAACCGACCCTCCATCCACTCTTCGTCACAGATCCGTGAAAAGGGTACCTGAAGAAGGCCCACAACAGGATTACGACCCTTTGAGGTTGCAAGACGATGAAGACGACGTTTGGGAAGAAGACGTACAACAAGACCAAGAAGGGGCAGACCACAACTCAGCACCTCTGATAATGATCAAGAAGCACATTGCTTCCTTGGCTCGCAAAGGGACCGTAAAACACCTTCGAGCTCAGAGAAGGCCTTGGCCCATTCAATGGCCAAGTACCATGCACGAAAGCCATCAAATAAGAGCCAGTGACGGCTACAAAAGGAATATTCAGAGTTTAGCCAGAAGAATGATAACCAAAGGTCCACAATCACGTCCATGGTCACAAACCAACCAATGGATCAAATATAGCAGAGGTACAAGTCACAGACCTAAGGTTTATCTTACCGGAAGTCGATTTCGCTTCTTTGGCAGTGGTCTACAGAGTAAAGATCGAGCTCGAGGAGTTCGGTCCACAAAAGATAGCCTCAAATTCAAATATTTACAAGCGTCTTCACTGATGGACCCAAAGTCGATGTCTTTTAGAGCTCCGATGGCCTTCAGATCTAGACATCTTTTCAAGAGGGCCATCCCTATCAGTCATCGTTTACATACTACAGATGAACGTCAATCGGACCTAGGTTTTAAAGGTCACTTATCTCACTTTGATCATAATAATACTAATAGCACTCACCATAAATTTCCACCTCGACGTCAGGAGAACGGGCCTTTAAGTGCTGTTGCTGTTATTACTACCAGCACAACACCATCACTACCACCAGTTCATGTAAGGGCATCATCCATTATCAAATCAGATGACATGCCCAACAAAGCATAAATATTTCGACCTAGTGGAGCAAAGCCAATACAAATTAAGTCACCTCAAGGGACAGAATATATTTAAAAATTACTTACAGCTTCTGCAAAAATGTCTGTTTTGAATTCCAACGAATGCTTATGTGTTAATCAATGTCTAGTCTTATTTCTAACGTTATTCGTATTATTGCAGACAGAGTTCAAAATCAGATGTCTTCCACGTTGACAAATCGCATTAACTGTGATTTGCGCATTATATAGGGATCAAAAACATAATCAGGATCATGACCAATTATAGTTAACTATAAACTAAATCAAAATAATAACGGACCAGTAAAACGAAAGGGTTTTCTTCAACTTACGTTTCTTCAACTGAAGTTCCAATTTCAAAATGTCTTCCACACAATTCGAATTAGTCAAATGGCACAATTCTTAACTAATTTACATAATTAATTAGCGAGATATTGCGCTACTCATTCTCAGGCATGCCCATTCTCATTAGTATTAATTCTAGCAGAAAGATTAGTTCAATTTGTTAATTTGTAAACAAAAAAACGACGCGATTGTCAAACAACCGACATTTGCATTTTTTGAAAAATTCGAACAACGGTCGCCGAATTACAAGTCACGTGACCAAATTCTAAATCTCTTTTGTAAACAGAACTCAGTTGGCGACCAATCGCTGTCAAGTTCCACTCGCTACTTAGCAACGCACAAAATGGCAACCCTAAACATGAAGCCGATTCAAATTAGTAAAAATTTGAGGGGAAAAAAAGGAGACATTTTTGTAATAGTTTGCCAAATCAGTATCTTTAGTCTCAAGTTTGACGAATCTTTTTGAAATTAAATCTGGATAATAGATTATGACGTCGCCACAATCGCCAAAAGCTTCTTTTTTTTTCCGACACGGATTTCGAAGATGGCGGACTATTAATCAAAGAAGTAATAATTCCTTGCCGTGTACTAATCTATTTTGGTGTTCTTTTAGCGATGTACTGTATTCAGTAGCAGATATAAAATACCTACATCTGATTTGAATAAATGTCGTCGTGTGAGCAACAAATGTACTTCATATTAAAACAGTATTCAAAAGAAGTACCGGTATTAAGTGTTGAGATTGCGACATCCGCTTCAGAAGCACATAAAATGATTTCAAGGTTAGTATTACTCATAATGAAAATGCCGTTAAATGAGTTGCCTGTCGGGTCGGAAAGTCATTTACCAGTGTTGGGAGGCCAATTCCTCGCAACACTGGTTTCTTGCCAAAGCCGTCATCCATCATACCTTTATTCCGCCTGTGGCAGGGTCGGGTCTGCGGGTCCGATGAACATGCTCTGACTGGGGGCACCCCAGCCGGGCGTCTGGAGCCCGCAGGAAATATTGGCTGAATTGTCTGTGGGGGGGATGCCGGCCTACCCCACTGTTCCAACACCGCATTACACCACCAAAATAGAGATGTTTGGTAGGTAAATAAATGCTTTGTTGGTTATAATATTGCATAGTGTCTGACCTTTTGCACAATAACTGCAATGCAACAGGAGTTAGGCTCATGCCCTTTCTTGCCAAAGCCATGCATAAATAAATGAAACTAGAGGGAGGGGGAGCTCTTACACCTTGAAATTACACATGTAGAAAGGTTGACGTTGTACACACTACACCAGGGGTGTCAAACTGGCGGCCCTTGAAGCCCTAGAGTTGCGGCCCGCACAATCGCTATCATGTAGTATACATATACAGTGTACTACTACTCAGGGACGTAACGACAGGGGGACAGTTGCTCGTCGACAACAGCTGCATTTCAACAATTGTTATGTCAAATAAACTCGACACCGTCATGTCGGGCCTCTTGGAACTTTTAAACACCAATTACAAAAATAAAAGTCAACGCTGCATGGCCCTTGTGACAACGCACATGTTACCGATGTGGCCCTCGGGGTACCTCCAGATTGACATGCATGCACTACACGAAACTTCGAAATACTTCTCATCCGACAACACACACTTTAGGAAAGTTTGTCCACCAAAAGGAGCCCGGGTCGAACCCTGAGTTACCAAGATGGGTTCAAGCACGAAAAGCAACAAACATTGGACTCCAACCTGTGCTCAGTGTTTTTAACCCTACCTTTAAGTGCAATTTTAAAAAAATTTACAATAATGAATTATAACACAACTTTTAATCGCCCCTTACCTTCAACGATGATGCTCTGAAGTGAATAAATTGGGCACTGTCCTGCTGAGGTCCAACATTCAGGCACAGTGACTTCGACTTCCGCTTTGGCTGATAAACGCTAGATTGACTTACCTTCAGCAGTTCCTCGTTTGTATGCTTGTGCGGACAACTCATATAGGAAGAGACACGACGAGTTCCTTGTCTAGGCCCACTGTCTCTGGTCTGCGTTTTCCAGGGAGTCTTCAGCGCCCGCCTGCAAATCTTAAAAAAGCGTCCCTTCTGAAAGTTTGATTAATTGTCTAAAACGCTGAAGTCGCCTCTTGCTACAGTGTTCGGGCTGTTATGGTTCACTTCCGACCGACCCTACACCCTTGTCGATTTGCGGGACAACAGGCGGGCGCATTTGGGACTTTTCTTCTGATAAATCCAGGAATGCAATTTACGAACCTGGAAAAGTTTACGGATTTACATGTACATTTTACTCCACGGTGTTTTAGGGCCCTCCAACTACAAAGGTCATTAGAGTCCCGTCCACTGCGTAGTTCTAATGCCGTCTGCACAGACACTACGCTGTTGTGACGATTTTTGGGTCATAGCAGTACCCAGTTTTCCCAAGCAATCACCCATGATGGGGTTGCGTTGCTTAACTTCAGTGATCAGACGACGACTGGTGTGTCCAGCGCAATGTATTGGATTAGTTTCCAGCGTTGGGGAATAAGCCAGGCAGCCATAACAGGATGAACCCTTAGGAGGCTGCCCGCTGGAGATGAGGAGGTAGGTGAAAGGACGAAGGAGAGGGCTAATTTGCAGCACCCAACGTTCTTTACCAACCACCCACGTTGGTATTGACGCGGGCTTGCGCTGCTTAACTTCAGTGATCTCACGGGAACTGGTGTGTCCAACGCAACTTGGCTGCACCCAACGCAACTTGGCTGCACGAGAAGAAGGATGCTATCGTGCACATTCGACAAAGTAGGACACGGGAATCACTTCCCAGTTGGGACAACAGGTAGGAAGTGGGACATTTTCTGAGTTCTTCACCCCCCCCTCCTTCAAAAACATCACTCACCTCGGCTAAAATCAATCCAGCAACCGCGAACTCAAGAGTCAACTACCGTAGCGAGGACACAGAGGTAGAGTAGTGGACATTTAGATATTCCGATCTGGGACGGGCCCAGACAGAGACACTAAAGAAAATACAAATAAAACCACGGTTTTTTTTTCTGAAAGTAAATTATTAATGCATAGCCTTTGATGCATCTCACTTTCTTGAGTTACATGACTGTATATTTGATTTGAAAATTGACTTCCTGTTTTCAAATTCAGATGACGTCATTCAAATCAAGATTAACATATTACAAAAAAAAAAAAACAAAAAACAAAACAAAAACATTGTTCTGAATAAATAAATGTATTGGCAGACATAGAGAGACAAGAGGAGGGGGTCAGAGAGAAAAAACACGTGGATATGTAGAAGAAACAACTCTATGTAAGAGAGAGGGGGGGCGATTCCACAAATGGGACAGTTGAGAAAAAGTCAGAAAGGGTTGTCAATAGTGAAGAAGAGAGGAGCTGGAGAAAGGAGGACAAAACTAATATTCAAATTAACAACACCGAAGAGAAAAAAACTTGTTTAAAACAGCTTTAAAATAAAATACAAAATACATCTTTCAAGTATGTGGTATTATACAAGGAAGGAGTTGAGGAAGGAGTCAGAGAGAAAGAGGGGGGGGCAACAAATTTTTGGCCAGTACAAATCAGAATGCAATAAGGCAAATATTATCTTCAAACTATAATTACAAATTAAGCAGTAGCAGCATGATGCTACAACATCAAAAACTTGACTTTTTTTCCTCTCCCTAATATAATAATGTTTATAAAACCAAAAAATAAAAAATCAAGTTTCAAAATAATCGAAATTCGGTAATTTAAAGTCACTCAAGTCTGGTATCATTATAGTAGTAATAATAAAAGAGAGAGGGAAGGGGTGACAGAGATAGAGAGGGGGGGGGCAAATGTAATCTCCAACACAGAGCATCATCATTCAAGAGTCTAGTAATATTATAAAATGCAGCAGATAATTAATAATACTACTAATAAAGAATAATAATAAGTCATAATAAAAATAATAAATCTCTCTTTTCACCACATTCCTAGTTGGAGAGAAGGGGTTGAAAGGTAACCGGAAAGGGAGAGGGGTGGGGGGAAAGAAAGAAGACACCAGGATAGACAGCAAGATATTTCACTAGGCACTTAATGCACTCTTAAGAAGGTAGCAATGGAGAGGTGGGGGAGGGAAAGAATTAAGGCCAGAACAGAAAGTGGGGTCGAAGAAGCAGAAAGAGGTACGGGACAAAATTAGGAAATCTGACAAAGGGTGAATCAGTGAAGGCACTAAATTTGCCAACAACATTTGATGGGGAAGAGTGAGGACAAGAAGAGAGAGAGAGAAAGAGTATGAGAGAAAAAAAAAAACAGATCACAACAAAAACAAAAAGAGAGACAAATTTCATAATAAATCAACTAAATTCTTCTCCTGAAAAGAAGGGGGACAGATAGAGGCCTATAAAAACATAAATGGGGTAACCTCTAAGATCACTGGGTCAATCACAGACGAGATACACATCATATAAATTGCATACGTGTAACTTGACAATATGTTGTTTGTGTTGCATACTTGGAAACAAAAGAAACGAGATATTTGTTAGGGGGACCACTCTGTACTAGAGGGCGCTGCTGTCTGCGACCACCCTATCAGTCAGGTTGAGGTTTTCTCTCTTGAAATATTGCGCATTTGATGCTAAAAATTGGTAATCACAGCAAACGATATTTTCCAGTATGAAAACCATAAAACACTCGTATCAGATTGATAATCTGGGAGGGAAAGGAAATCGATGAAGGGAAGGTCCAGAATGGAGAACAGGGGTGGGTTACGAGGTCCAGAACAATTTTATAGCACCACTATTGGCTGATAAGTTACTAATAAAACCAAGGGGGATGGGGATACAGAGATTTTAGGGAGAAGCTGGGGTGGTGGTTCAATTTAACTTTCAGTTGACACAATGAACTTAATATAAACAGAAAGAAAGAAGAATCTGTCAGGACTGAAATTGCCATATACAAAAATCAAACATGTCTGCAAACATGAAAGAAACAACTGTGTTGGGTACAAGTATGAAACTGCTGTTTAACAGTTCAACTTCCCGTTACAACGGTATCCGACTCTTCAATTCTT
Organism: Trigoniulus corallinus; assembly: GCA_013389805.1. Taxonomy (NCBI): domain Eukaryota; kingdom Metazoa; phylum Arthropoda; class Diplopoda; order Spirobolida; family Trigoniulidae; genus Trigoniulus; species Trigoniulus corallinus. The sequence goes on from JAAFCE010004287.1 coordinate 7,271,307, forward strand.
CACTTGTTCGTCGACAATAAGTGAGCGTTGTCAAACATTTCAACACGTTCATCCATAACGCTAGAATGTTGCCAACCTTTGTCGCTGCTCGTCGACAAGATTGTTTCTAACTTGTTTGTCTGTTTGTTGTTTCTGTTGGTTCTAAGTATTTTTAAATCAGTCTGAGATGGCTGAACATTTATATCGGCATATTACTCTGCTGGCTCTGAGATCTGAATGTTTTACATCAAAGAAAAACAAGATAAGCTGTTTGTTTGCATCTGTTTGCGAACAAAATAACTACAAAATTGCTACAAACTATGTGACTTTAAATACCGTCGAGATATGCATTTAGTTGTTTTTTTTTGAGCATTTGAAACATCACTCCTTTAACCCCGTTTAACTTTGACTTTATCCGGGTCCCACTTTGACGTTATTTCTGTGAAATATTGAGGCCTGTAGCAATTGTGCCCTCTTTACACCCCAGAACTATGTAATGGGTGAAGTCGTCATCGATAATTTCGCAAACACAGCCTTGAAATATCAGAACCTGGACCCTGTCCCTATATTTAGCCATTTTATTGATTCCTTTATGGTCCAAAACTAACATATTTATAACGGGGACCCTTCAAATGAACTCTCTAAAGGCTGTAACCCATTCCATACTCCTTCCGAACCTAAAACAAACAGCTCATCATCCCACCTATTTCTCTACAGGCCCAAACCACCATGAAACTCTTACATCATGTCCGACTGTCCGACAGAGCTAGAGATAAAGAGGTGAAGAGAACATAGTAAACATAACTGCCAAAATTTGAATATCATCCATCACAAGTATATCAAAGGTCCCACCTGCGGAACAATCACTACCTTTCACTCTTCCTACCCACACTTTGAATCATTCTTGTTGGATTTCACATTTCATTATGTATAGGAGGCAGAGAAAGGATGAGTCACGTGTGTAGGCCCTACCTGTTGGCATGCTGCACCATTTGCGGAAGAACGTCAGTCAATGGGACACAGAAAACAAAATTTGACCAACCACAAAAAAAAATCAAAGAAGGTTGTAAAAGGAAATAGGAAGTGAACATCAAGTAATATTCCTTTTCTGGTAAGTCTCAATCAAAGGGCCCAAATAAAATTTAAACTATAATAATAGAAAATAATTATATTAATTTAGATAATAATAACTCCTGTTTTTACGTATGTGTGAGGAAAACAAAAAATAAAATTACTTTTTTTTTATCCTGGGCTAATTGAAAAACAAAAATACACCACAGACGTGCCTGTACATACCACCTATTTCGTTAAAAATAGAGACAGAATTTAAAAAAAAAACGCAAACATGGGCCGCAGAAGACAAAGAAAGGGTTGGATGGTGGACACAGCCACGTGACAAGATACAGGGTCGAAATGTAGGCAGGAAGTCAGGAAGAGAGAGTCAGTCAGAAACAAAACGAGTTGGTGAACAAGATATAAACATACAAAGAAACAAGATGGAAGGAAGAAGGATGGACATGGATGTCATCATTTAAATTTCGGCGAAAGAGGGTTTGTTTTTGAACTTCAAAAGTTCCCCCAAAAGACACCCAGACTCATATATATATATTTATTTATTTATTTATTTTCAATTGATACTTATTTTTGTTTTTATAGAGCCTTTGTACGGAAGACTCTTCTAATCAGATTGCTTTTTTTGAAGCCATCAAAACTAAGGACATACCAAGACGGGACACACATACACACAAAAGGATACATTTGTTCTACAAATATACTTTTAGGCACTTCTGAAGAGAGAGAGAAATGGGGGGGGGGTGGTAGCGAAGAGAAGATGGGGTAGATTTTGCTCCTTCTACTAAAACGGACAAGTAATTACAGACCTTTATATATAGATCAGAAAGACATAAAGACAGAGACAGAGAGAGAAAGAAAAAGACCGTCTTGATGTGTTTTCTTGTCCTCAACAAGGACTGGTGGCAGAAGGGTCAAAGATAGATCACCACTTCAGTATCCGTTCTCTTGGTCAACACTATCCCATTCAAAGATATCACAAATATCACCTGCGGACAGAAAAAGAGAGGGGTAAGGACGAAGACCAACAACCTAACTTCCGTGTTCTCTGCACCAAGGCAATAGAAAACAGGAACGAATCTCTTGTAGCAGGATCTCTAGCAGCAAGTGGGACAGGAAATGTGATTACCAGCGACAAATTTCCCAGGAAACCAAACTGGTGAGAGGTGGGACAACCATAAATAATTGCTGGGGTATCAGTCAAACAGAGTTTCAACCTAAAATTGTCGTCAAGAAAGCCGTCGGAGACGAAAGAGAGAGAATAGGATGGAAAGACAAGTTCAAGAGTCCAATGACTGACTGGTTCTTGCAGCTCACAGGGGTGAGCACGAGCACGTAAAGATCAAGCAACTGTAAAGTGCCTCAGTGCTCTCTCTCTCTTTCAAGACACAAAAAATTAAAAAAAAAATAACAACCGGTGAGTGTCTTTGTGCTAACGATGTCATTTTGTCAAGTGAGCAACTACTTCATGGCACGCAACAGTTTGACGACGCATCCAGATGGACAATACTGAGCAAACAGAAGGACAAACAAAAAAGAAAACTGGACAACAGACTGGATAAGAGCAAACCTTTGAAACACTTGCTCTCTTGTGTGTTTGTGTGTGTAGACAAACATCGCGTAACATACAAAATACACATACACACACAGACACACACATATACACATTTGTTTCTTGAATTAATTATAAAGTTCCATCTAAAATAAATCTCAAGGCTTCCAACCGGTCGCCCTTATTTGTGTGGGTGTGTGTTGCATATTAATAATAATAATAATAATAATAATAATAATAACAATAATTGCAATGATTACATCTTTGCTCTGGTGCATGGAGATGATGATGCCCTTGCTTTGCAAGATGGCAACTTGAATGACTAAGAAAAACAGGAGGGCGGCCATCACTAAGATATACAAATTTTACTGGAGGAGAAGGAGGAAGAAGAAGAAGTAGAAAGTGGACTGATGGATTGAGGAAGAGAGGCTTTCCATTGCTGATCCTGGATCCGCAGCATTTGATAAGAAAACATCTGTGAAGAAAGAGAGACACACAGAAAGAGAGAGACACCTCCACACTCACACAACATTCGCACTTGTCGCTCTTGCAAACACTTATTCCAAATGCCGATATTTATGAGCACTCATTTGAGAAAGGCCCAGAACGGCATACTGGCACTTCAAACAGTGATAATGCGTCTGCTTCTGATTATGAGAACAATTGTCTGTCTTACAAGACTGCGAAGCGGTGAACTTCTCGAAGCCAGCCGCCATTATAGTGTCCAACTTCTGATGCTGCCGCCTGTGGGCCACCACCTTATTGGTGTCCGTACACACAAAATCACACTTGAAACAGTGGAAGTGCGAAGCTTTGTTGGCAATCGAACCAGGATTCACCGAATAGATGCAATTGACTCGACCGCAAGAGACGTTGGCACGAAACTGCTGAAAATCGCCCCCCATCAGCGTGTCCAAACGTTCGTGTCGGGCAGTGTGCTGAACGAACCGGGTCTTGTCGCAAAAACTGTAACCGCAATCCGTACGAATGCAGTGAAAATGAGTCTGGTGCTCTCGATAGCCACAGTGGGTATAATGACAGTCCTCGTTAAAACGATACCGGATGTAGCCTTCCGGAACCGGTTCATCTTTCAGGATCCTTACGCTACCCAATTTCATCTTCTTTAGCTCACTGACATCATCGTGCCGGATCCCAGTCGGCAACGGCATCGCTGCCCTCTTGCGATTCGAAACTAAAAATTGCGAACTAGAGTTTGATTCCAGGGAATCCGTCGGACTGGGAATACCGGACTCGGGCATGGAATCGTGAGAAGATTGTTCAGGATCGAAATCAGCGGCGGTGGTGCTGCCATTCCGATGCACGGGTGAGTAGCGATGGTTCTCGACACTACCAGCGCTACCTGGTGCCAAAAATGTCATGGTCGGAGCTCCAGGAAGGCCAGGGACGACAGATGGGAATGTCTGAAACAACAGATCATTTGTGGGAGGATGGCTCGCCGCAGAGGCCGCCAAGAATGAGGCACTGTAGGCCGGATGAAGGGACGGTGGAGTTGAATCCGTGGTCGAGGGCGACGAACGCAGATGGTTCGGGAACCGATTCGAACTGGTGCTGCTATCGTCACTTAAATCATCGTCCCGATGGAGACGACTTTCAGCACCGGGAACACCATCATCGTCATCGTCGTCGTCTTCCGGCCGATCTGACGAGTCGTCTTCGCTGTTGGTCATTTTGGACGAATTGCCCGTAGGACTCACAGCGCACAGGTGTTTCTGGATGTGAGGCTGAAATTCGCTGAGTTTGGAAAAAGCCTGTTTGAAAAACAAAATTAAAAAATAAATAATTGAGCCAAATAATACCTTCATTAGATTACTGAAATTTTCAAGCAAAGAAAGGAAAAAGGAAATCAATGCATCAGAAGGAACCCTTACAAGCCGGAAAAACACTAGAGCAAATTTTCCCCAAACAGTAAAAAAAAAAGTAGAGTAAGTCATGCAATTATAAGAATTTCAAAAAGGCATTTGATAGCATCATCAACATCATCAGTTCCTTTCAAACACACAGACACATACACACTAAAGCACAACGATCGATGTACCTGATTGCAATAGGTACAATGGACGTGGTCCCTATGTTTATATTTGCAGGAAGGTCTTCCACAACTACGTTCTGCGCTGTAGGCCACATGACTCTCCAACAAAGTCTGCCATTCGGCAATCATTTTACCACAGTTCTCTTGGTCAGAGGTGCCAGTTGAAGCGGCCGTAGTCGGGTCGACCTCTGTGGCAACGTCAGTGGTGGACGTAGAACGAGACAACTGCTTACTACAATCTCGGTTTCGATAGGCCTGTGGGAACGCGGACAGTGGGTAATACGTTCCCGTGGCTTTCACAACCGTGGGTTTGCCGCTACAACCCGGGCTAGGGGTCCGCGATTCAGACAGGGTTGGACCTGGCGGCGACGACACTGGAGGAGATGGAGACTCAGTTTTCACGTTAATGGGCGGTGACGAAGACGACGACAGCGACGACTTGCCAACATTGGAATTGAAACCACCGCCGACGACTACGGAAGTGGGTGCTGCACCACCACTGCTGCTGCCACTACCACCACCACCACCGACATCACCAACACTACTACCACCACCACCAGTCAATCTCCCACCGATAAATGTCCCACTACTCAAATCGGAAGTGACAGAGGTGGTATCACGGTGTTTCTCATTATGCTGGCTCATTGTGCTGTAGCGGACGAAGGAGTAATTGCAATTAGGTCTTGTGCAGTGAAAATGGCGATTCACTAGATTGCTTTGACAACCGGAAAGGCGACAATCCACGCTACGATCAAAGAAGACAAACCCTTCCATGATGTCAACGTTGTCGTGGAAGTCCTTGGAGTGCAATATGAGGATGTCGCTACGATCAGTAACATAAAAACAACGATGTTGCGCGCAGTGATAATGGTGCCTGCCAGTGAGGGAGCACAGTTGTAGGGGACACGGTGTTCCTTCGGGAAATACGTAAAAACCGTCTTGCATCTCGACCTACATGGGAGGCAAAAACGAGGAAATCCATCAGCCCCACAGCAATGACCATCATCACAAAGAAGAAGAAGTAGTAGTAGTAGAAGTGAGATAACATAATCTACATCATAACATTTCCCGCCCCCTTCTTCCTAAATCCAGAGGGGGGACGACCCTTAGAAGTGCGTGGGTGTAGACAACTGACCATTAAAGCAACAAGTAACACTCACAAAAGTCCCCTTCCAAAAAATAACGATACCCAATCGGTGAGTGGGGTTGCAGCACCAAGGCCACTACATCACTTTTTGTTGCCAAATTAATATTCTTCTAATGGGACATCTGAAAAACTGAAATCCCTATCTTTTTGGGCATTTATTTCCCAATGTTAAAAGCTGTCCAGGGCCCACCGACAAAACAAGCCAAAATCCCTCCTCACCTCATGTCACCTATCTTGCAGTGACCCCCTATAATTTGTCTTACCTTAGGGTAACTGGTGTTTTGAGGAAGATGCTCCAGAGGAGAAGTGATTGGAGTCAGCGGAGATGACGGAGGCTTTGTTACCGTAAGAGACGCAGTTGTGGTCGCGATGCTGGAAGAGAACCCTTTATCGTTGAGAGAAATCATTGGTAAATTGTTAGGTTTTGGAAGTTTGAAACTGGTATAGATTGCTTGTGGAAATTCGGACGAGCCCGAAGACAACGGAAACTGCAAGAAGAATAAGAAAAGCATACATAGTCGCACGGTGATCATCTTCATAGAGGTTTCTCAAAAGACTCGTGATAACCATCATCTCAGACCAGAATCGAACCGGCATCTTACCAGTCCATTAAACTTTGGGAAAAGCTTTCCGAAGGAGAAAACTATTTTCAGAAATTAGCAGCAAGCAACTCACTTCAATTACTCGATTCTTTGGCGGGCGTCCACGTTTGCGTTTGAAGACCCCTTCCATGGATGACGGCAGTTGAAGCGACAGCGGATCCTTGGACATCTCTTTCGAAAATGTCAATTTGTGAGAATATTCGTGCATCTTGTAGTGATCCAACCGTCGAAAGGGTTTGTCCGACGCCATTATGATCTCTCGACAACTCGGCCACCCGCAATGATAATGACGTTCCTTGCTTTGATAAGGACAATCGGTGGGGCAACAATTCACCTGACCAACATCCACTGTGTTGTAGAATGCTTCTGTCACCTGATCCTGCTGCTCGTGATTCCTGCAAGTTAAAAGTCGACAAGATTAGACTGCTGATCCTAATTACCCAGAGAGAAAACGGTGGTGCAAACCTTGCATGCTCGCGAACTCCATCCTTTGACCGAAAGACCATCGTACAGTTCTCAGCGTTGCAGTGGTAGTGGTCCTTGTACAGATATTCACAATTGAGCTTGCAGGGATCGTTGGCCGTGTACCTATGTTGGCCGTTCCCAAAGGATAATTTAAAGGTCAATGTAAGGATAATTTGAAAGATGCAATCAATGATTTCTTGCGCCTGATCTGTTACCTAGAAAGGTATTTCTTCCAGCCATCATCCAACCGAGCTTTTAGGAGGTCAGCACCGAAATCCATGATTGCCAAATGATCAGTATTCGGAATTAGACCTTGAGCAGCAAGAGAGGGGTCCAGATGTTGACTTCCACCAGCTATGATTTATTTATAACAACGAAAAACAATGATGAGTTTGACTTTTACGTTTTTTTTTTGTTGGTGTTTTAGGGCCCTTCAACTACAAGGCCATTAGAGCCCCGTCCACTGCGTAGTTCTAATGCAGAGACTGCACAGACTCTACACTAGCGCGACGAATTTTGGATATTACCAGTACCCAGTTTCCCAAGCGGCAACCCATGTCATTACTAGCTGGGGTTGCGTTGCTTAACTCAGTGACCAGATGAGAACTGGTGTGTCCAACGCAATAAGCCGCCCCCCCACGACTTTTCCATAAGGAGAACAGACGGAAAGGACCTTACAATTACCTGCTAAAAGTGCAGCGGTGTACTTTGTGAAAGACTGTTGCATTGCATCCGAAAAACTTAAAGTTGTGCTGTCAGGAGTAAGTCCGTGTGTCGATGATGAAGCTACCGAAGTCAGTCCACCAGATGAAGTAGGAATTCCTGATACACCCCCACTTTGTTGGAATTGATTGACATAAGCTTCTGAAACTTTTAACTGCAACAGGAGAACAACAACAGACAATGTGGAAACCTGCAGGTCCACAAGCCTGACTAACAACATCAACAGGGCAGGGATAACTTACTTCGTCGTTTAAAGACTGCAGTGTCAAAACTTGGTTTTCTCCTAAACTTCTCATCATACTTTGGGCCAGTTTAAACTTCCGGTAAGCCATCTCATTTTCTCGCCGTTCGTGCTTTCGCTTATGAGAGTATAACTGACCACTCGAATGAAGAACGTAGCTGCAACCTAATAGAAACCAAACACCCACTTACAACCCCCATTTTTTTTAAATATTGCCTCACCCTTTCAGGCTCCAATTATTTACCTGGCCTGATGCAATGTATATGATTACAGACACGAGAAAACCGGCAGTTTTCAAACATGCAATGTTCATGTTTCATAAATTTCTTGAATCCGTCTCTGTTCAACTGCTCATCCTTGATATGATAAGACTTGTGCTTTTCTGTAAAAAGAAATATTTTAAAATTAAAGGGCTTCGCAGTTTAAACAAGACAACAACAACAAAGACCCTTCAGGCCCCTGTAGAATAAGGTCTTGCTATCAAGGACTGATCATCAGTTGATTAATATCTAAACCACCAGGCACCACAATTCTCGAGCAAGACATGTAAAATTTTGGTAAATATTGTTCTCCTTTGGCATTTCGTTAGGTTTGGACCCTTCCCTCAACATCTAAACCCGTGCTCCGCAACCTTTTCTCACCTACGGCACACCAAAGTTCTTTCAGGCACACCGGTTGGGGAGCACTGCTCTAGACAACCTGGCAATCTTCAAAGAGGATTCATCGACCTGGGGACTGGTGAGCTCGGTTAGGTGTTTCTAAAGGAACGTGATTAGTACCGACATGGGTGGTTGGCTTGGAACATTGGGTGCTGTTAATTTCCCCTCTCCTTCATCCCTCACTCTCACCCGCGAGCAGGCTCCACAAGGTCCGGTCTGTTATGGCTGCTTGGCCGACTCCCCAACCCGTTGGAGTAATATACTAACTATGGAGACAGACTGTAAACGTCTAGGCAACAGTTTTTTTTAGCCTGGGATGTTGGTTCCAGGTGATAGTTACACGAAAGCAGTAAAGGCGTACCCATGTCAGCTTTGTTTTTAAATGTGTAATTGCATGTCGGCCTTCGGCAGTGAAAATGAGTGGTCCTCTGTCCAGAAAAGCTGCAGGACGGTGTGGCACAATCTTCAGTAGCTCGGAACCTTTGAAATCCTTCTTGGATGATGGCCGAATCTTTGCGGTGATAATTAGCGTGCATTTGTACGTCCGAGGTGCTAATGTAAACTTTATCACAGCCATCCTACAACAAAGGTCAGACAGAAAGAATATTTGAAATCAATAAGGTCATCCTAAAACTATTTTTTGCCGGAGATCTAATCACAAATATAAACTTACCTTTAAACAATGGTAATGAGTCTGTTTCCTATTGTGAGAACAATTAGGAAATTTTTCTGAACAATCGTCCATTGGACTAAATCTCAGAAATCCATGCTGCAGAGATTCATCTCGCTTCTTGTGCCACTTGAAATGACGAATCATCTCTTCCTTCTTCACAAACACCTAAAAATGTAATTCAAATTATTTGATGCAGTGTCGGGACATCACAGCAAACACTAAAGTCATAAAAAAATTTTTCTTTTTACGGAAGACAAGTTTGTCAGTGTCGACCGGGATCGAACTCAAGCTGCTCGAGTCAACTAAGTAACTTATCAAACCAAGTGAAGCTGGTGTAATTACTTCGAATGCTTTCCTTTAATTCATCTCATGCGTTTATGACAATAGTAAGTTCTGGAAGACACCACAACTCTGTGGAAGGGAGCGAGGTCTTACACCTGAGAATTTGTACCACAACACAGGCCTACGATTTTATTGCCATCCGGCGGAAGGCGCCCTTAGGACGTCCTTAGGCGCCCTTAGGTCATACACCCGAGATCTTTGCCTAGCTACAGGTGTACAGTATTTCACTGCAAGTATAAAGGGTTGTTTTACGTGCAGTGGTGGCATCCGACACACCAGGCAGGGCCATGGTCCCGGACGCACTTGGGCCAAATTCAAAACCTCAATCCAAAGACACTAAGAGTGGGTATTTTAAGGGAGGGAGTGGACATTTCTGGTGATAGTTTAAAGAGGAGAATTTTAAGATGGTCAGTTTCAAACCTGAAACCAACGGGCTGGTTAAGAAGGGGACGATTTTTGTTATGTTGATGTTTTAGGGCCATTCAACTACAATGGTCATTAGAGCCCCGTCCACTGCGTAGTTCTAATGTAGAGTCTGCGCCGACACTACACTGTTACGAAGATTTGGGTATTAGCAGTACCCAGGATTCCCAAGCTATCACTCATGCCAGTACTATCTGGGGTTTTTTTCGTTTTCTTGGTGTTTTAGGACCCTTCAACTACAATGGTCCTTAGAGCCCCGTCCAATGCGTAGTTCTAATGCAAAGACTGCAAAAAAACTGCGTTGATGCGACGATTGTTGGCTATTAGCAGTACCCAGTTCTCCCAAGCGGACACCCATGTTAGTACTAGCTGGGGTTGCGTTGCTTAACTTCAGTGATCAGACGAGAGGAAGAGAGGGACGGTGCTGGTGATAGTTTAAATAGATTTTTAAGACAAGGGTTATATTTCATGAAAGGCAACACCTGTAACACAGTAGGGGAGGCACTCCAAACGTCCCATCAACGATCATGAGCTTGAAGGTGTTTCCTACGAACAAGGTTCTTATGACCTACAACAACAACTACTACTACTACTGTTGTGGTGTCTTGAAGTGTCCGGAAACGACTTGAAGCATGTTCTTACTACTGTCAACAACGCTTAGTGCAGTAGCCTAACAAGTGATAAAGTGGACAAAAACCATCCCTTTTAAGGGGTACAGTAGTATCAGGATAAGGAGGAGGAGGAGGAGGAGAGGAAATAAAGGTGCAGAAAAGAGCTGTAGTGGATGCACATTTTTTAACGAAAATGGAAGGAATAAAAAAAAGCAGTTTACTCAATCTCACCCTTGAATTGCAATCGAGACAATGAAAGTGTTCCCTGTAATTGAGGTCCTTACATGAATTGTGTCCACATTCATTGGAACTGGAAAACCTGTTTGAGAAGGTGACCAGTGAGGAGAAAAACAACAAGTTTGGAAAAGCATCATTAGTTCACTACTATCAATTGTCAAATATAGGCTTGGGGTAACAATAATAACAATAATCAGGCAACAAACATCACCACCATCACACCAAACGAAAATTATGTTCGCAACAACAACAACAACAACAAAACAAAAACAAAAACAACAACAAGAACACAACAACGAAAAATATAATTTTGGGTCTCAAATGGAAATGAACCAACCTTGCGTACCTTTTAACATATCTTGAATAATCGACAGGTGATGCTTTGCCATCTTTAAACAAACTTGTACCTAACGGGCTTCCTCCAGGAGTCAGTCCTGTAACCAAAAAAATGACCAAAGAATAAATTAAAAGATCAAATCAGATATTCAAAAACATAATTTAAAAACAAAATATTACTGAACGACCGAGACCAAACAACAGGTGAAATTATTTAGTTAAAATCTTTTTCGAGACTGGTGCACCTATCTCAATAATACCTGTCACAAGTTCGTACCCACTAAACTATAACACTTCATAACTCACTTTACTTTTAGCCCATGTGGTTATCAAAATCAGCCTCTAACTAATTTAAAACAACAACCATTTTAAACTCTGCATAGTCTGGTTGTCCCAGTCAATAAATGGACTGCTTATCGCTTTTCAGCACCTGAAATTTCAAGCTGAAAAAGCATTCATTTTGTCAGAACTGCATCACTGATAGCGCATGCACTTAGTGGCACTTGATGGTTTATTAACCATCAGTTCAACCCTTTCTCACGACCCAGCCACAATAGCCCCTTCAACGACACAACTGCGTTCAGCTACCTTAATGTCAGTAGTTGTTTGTTTCTTGGTGTTTTAGGGCCCTTCAACTACAAGGTCATTACAGCGCCGTCCACAGCATAGTTCTGATGCAGAGACTGCACAGACACTACACTAATGCGACGATTTTTGGGTATTAGCAGTACCCAGTTTTCCCGAGCGCCCCCCATATCAGTTCTAGCTGGGGTTGTGTTGCTTCACTTCAGTGATCAGACGAGAACTGGTGTGTCCAACACAATTCGCCGCTCTCTTTACTATCCAGAAGGACGTGCAGTCACTTGAGGTGTCAACTTCTCGACAGATAGGGTCTCAAGGACATTATTCTGTCCTACTAGCAAACGCATCTAGAAATGTATGTGGTTTGGTCAGTAAACGTCGCCGTGATCATTGTCATCATTACCACTAACCCTTTTCCCACTTGTAGCAGGGTCAGATGCTCGTTTTCGTCTCAATAGGGCACAAGACGACACGGGAGCGGCGAGTTGCGTTGGACACACCAGTTCTCGTCTGATCACTGAAGTTAAGCAACGCAAGCCCAGTTAGTACTGACATGGGTGGTCGCTCGGGAAAGCTGGGTACTGCTAATACCGAATAATCGTCGCATTAGTGTAGTGTCTGTGCAGTATATGCATTAGAACTATGCAGTGAACGGGTCTCTAATGACCTTGTAGTTGACGGGACCTTAAACACCAACAAACAACAACAACAAGACGACACCTGTTCATGTTGCAAGCACTACCATTAACCTTGTCATCACATAATTGAGGGGTGAGGCTTATTACGCTAGACATACCAGTTCTCACCTGAGCTTAAGCAACGCAACCCCAGCTAGTAATGACATTGGGGGCCGCTTGGGAAAACTGGGTACTGCTAATACCCAAAAATCGTCGCATTAGTGTAGTGTCTGTGCAGTCCCTGTTCTAGAACTATGCAGTGGACGGAGCTCTAATGACCTTGTAGTTGAAGGGCCCTAAAACACCAACAAACCAAAATAAAACAATAGAATTGATACTGAAGTGGCACATTCAGGGAATGAAAGACGTCGATAGGAGAATTCATGAGCCTACAAAACACCGTCCTAAAATGCATCAGGCTCACACCCTCAGACATACCCAACAAGACCTCCTCAAAACGACCTTCTGTGTTATCTTATCCTTCAACAGAGAATGTTGAATAATCAGAGTGCATTCATCACTCGTTGAACTCATTTTTAAACCCAGTGAAGTTCAATCGATTACAGTGGAGTCTATATAAGTAGTGAAAGGGGTTAGTAACCGAATATTCTGAATGACCCATCACAGTCGCGCGAACACACTTCCACCAAAGTGAGCCTCTGGCTTTTGAGAAAGTCCTTCGGACAAAGTGCTATTGGAGTTGAAAGAAAGTGGAAGCTTGCGTGGCGAGTGGAATCTCCACCAAAATTCTTCGGAAACCTCCAAAAAAACAGGAGTCATATTCTTTGATACTCCCACAACAACTGGAACATAGTCAAATGCTTTTAAACTCCCTTTTTTGCTTGTGGGCGCTTGTTCGCACCTCGATGGAGAGACACTAATTAAGAGCTTTGAGATGTTCAACAGATAGAAGAGCAGAGAGATGTCCAAGAATCCTGACAAGAACAAATATGTGATGAGCCGGAGGACACCCAAGACCAGAGTAATAAAAGAGTGGGTTCACAAAGTGAGAGAGAGAGAGAGAGGTGGGTTGGATTAAATTATTAATCCTCCTGCTAAAAAAGTGGCACATCATCACATCAAAAAAATACCAGAAATCTATCACAACAAACATTGGATATTACAGGGGTTAATAGTAACTACACTGACTTATATGGGATGCTCCCTACCCTGCCATGTGCTTAAAATTTTGACACGTTTGATGTTTGCCGGGAGCAGACAAAGATGTTTAAACGATTGAGATGTGATGCCAATGAAACAACAAAACACACATATTAAAAAGGAGAAAGAGTGAGCGAGGGGATTGGCAGGCAGAGACGAGAAGAAATTTACAGAAAAGCAGGCAAGCAATAGCCCAACTCATTCCCTATCCTCATGATACACACAGCCGAAAAAAAAAGACTACCCATTTAAGAAAGTGAAGGCGAAAAAAAAAACATGACAGCTTCTCGATTCAGATAGTTAACGCACATTAACGTCCACGAACGGGTTTTTAAACTACATCACACGTAAACATGTCTTCTTTCTACCACCTCCTTCAAAAATCCATCTTTGAAATACATTTCTTTAAGAAAAAAAAAAGGAGGCAACATACAGACACCACGCGGGTTGGGCCCTCTACCGACCAGACCAACATGTCAATTACTTTGGCAAGATCCATCCAACATTATATTATATTCGACTGAATCAAAAGTGTATACAATCTTTAATATGATAGCCACTTAAGGATCAACAACCGAGCACAATCACCTCTTCTAGCACAGTCGAAATATCAACTAACCCCTCCCTCTTCTACCTCCTCTAGCTTCCCCGTTTCGGGACATATCCTCTCTGTCTACATATCAACAAAGTTGTATGATTTGGGATGAGTACATTTGGTTTTCAACTGTCGCGGTTAAAAGGACAAGTTATCGCCTTAAAGACATCTACTATTGGATCTCCAGTAAGAGTAGGACAGAGAAAGGCAGGTAAAGATAGAGGAGAGAGAGAGGAGAGAGAGGAGAGAGAGAGGAGAGAGAGAGGAGAGAGAGAGGAGAG
>JAAFCE010004287.1:7302897-7340613 GCA_013389805.1 Trigoniulus corallinus
CCGTAACGAGGGCGTGGCGAAGAAGGCGGCCGCCACGGGCGCAACGGGCTTGGGGCGCAAAATGTTTAAGGTTTTTGTCATTATTGGGTTATGGGCAAGCGAAAGTTAGACGCGCTTCATATCCCCGTTACGGTACTGCTCTTGGGAACACTGGGTACTACAGTAGTACCCAAAAATCGTCCTAACAGCGTAGTGTCTGTGCAGACTCTGCATTAGAACTATGCAGTGGACGGGGCTCTAATGATCTTTGTAGTTGAAGGGTCTTGAAACATCAACGAAACGAAAAAAAAAAGGAAAGAAGCCATCCGCTTCGGTCAGGACAACACCTGAAACCACGGCTTCATAGGTCAAGCATGCTACCTCCGAAAGTCCCAAAATACACGCACAAAACCACTTTTCCAATCAGCGGCACATCTTTGAAAGCGCCATTAAATATTCTGTAGCCAATTTTAAAGAGTCGGATCGAAAAAAAGAGGACATGTTAAAATATGGACGAAAAACAAAACCGGGAGAAGAAAGGGTAAGAGTAGGAGAGGAAGGGGATGTCAGTCAAGAAGCCAGTCAGACCAGAGGAAATGCCATAAAATATTTGGCTTTTTAAACATTTACCCCCTTCAAAAAAAAAACTGTTTAACATTTGGGCCGTTAATCATCTTATTAATATCCCAAACGTGAAATGGCTCACACTGTCCAACCAAACATGGTTGACATTTACATAAATTCAAAACCTGGCGCTTGTAATTTATACTGTTCGAAAACAACACTCCATTATTTCCAATGAAATGTATTTAAAAGTGGCAACGGAAGCTACCCTCGGGGTAGAGTGCAAATCATAGCACTAGGACCAGATGCTTACATTGAAACGCCTTTTAACGGTCCCAACACGGCCGGAATTAGCCGTTCAAATTCAACCACACGGAAAAGCAGACACCGTCTTTTTTCTTTTTGTTTCCTTGGTGTTTCAGGGCACTTCAACAACAGTCATTAGAGGTCATTACGGTCACACGGTCATTAGAGCCTAGTTCTAGTACAGAGACTGCACCGACACTACACTAATACCCAATAGGGTATTAGCAGTACCCAGGTTTCCTAAGCGGCCACCCACGTTAGTAATAGCTGTTGTTGCGTTGCTCAACTTCAGTGATCAGACGAGAACTGGTGTGTCCAACGCAATACGCTACTCCCTGACATTACAAAGCGAAAGCGTTCAAACACTTAGGGGAGCTCTGTATTGCGTAGGACACATCAGTTCTCGTCCGATCACTGACGTGACCCCAGCTAGTACTAACATGGGCGACCGCTTGGGAACACTGGGTACTGCTAATTCCCAAAAATCGCCGCAACAGCGTAGTGTCTGTGCAGACTCTGCATTAGAACTACGCAGTGGACTGAGCTCTAATGGCCGTTGTAGTTGAAGGGCCCTAAAAGACACCAATGAAGGGGAGCTCATTCCAGCTTCTCCCGCACCCTGTTGGAGCGGTGAATTGCATTGGGCACACCAGTTCTCGTCTGATCACTGAAGTTAAGCAACGCATCCCTAGCTAGTACTTACGTGGGGGGGGGCCGCTTGGGAAAACTGGGTACCGCTGATACCCAAAAATCGTCGCATTAGTGTAGTGTCTGTGCAGTCTCTGCATTGGAACTACACAGTGGACGAGGCTCTAATAACCTTGTAGTTAACGGGCCCTAAAACACCAACAAACAAACAAACAACAACGCACCCTGTTTTGGGCGGAATTGAAGTTATGGATTGGTCTACTGGGAAGCAGATGCTAGGGCTGTGGAGTTTGGCTATGCAATGTTGACCTTTATACTACTGAAGCTAACTTACCGACGACGACGGCAGAAGAGGGACGAGGAGGGCTTCCCTCGATTGCTGTTGTTGTTGGTTGGTGTTTTAGGGCCCTTCAACTACAAAGGTCATTAGAGCCCCGTCCACAGCATAGTTCTTATGCAGAGACTGCACAGACACTACACTAATGTGACGATTTTGGGGTATTAGCAGTACTCAGTTTTCCCAAGCGGCCCAACAGAGTGCCACAACAAACAATAGAACGACGATAAATAAGCATAGGGGTTGCAGCTCTGGTCAACAGCCGGCTGCGGAAAAACACCGTCCAACACATAACCCTTGTGTCCATTCAGGGGAACAAGACGAGTACCAGACCCTTCCATAGGCGGGAAAGGGGTTAGTAGTTGCTTTTTCGTCCTTCTTTTTCTATGGAAGTCTATATGGCAAGCCAAATACAGGCATCACATCGGAACAAACTCAGGTGTGTGCAGATCGAAACAACAGCCCCCTAGGTGAGAATTCTTTTGTTTCGTTGGTGTTTTAGGGCCCTTCAACTACAAAGGTCATTAGAGCTCCGTCCAATGCATAGTTCTTATGCAGAGACTGCACAGACACTACACTAATGTGACGATTTTGGGGTATTAGCAGTACCCAGTTTTTCCAAGCGGCCACCCATGTCAGTACTAGCTGGGGTTGCGCTGCTTAACTTCAGTGATCAGACGAGAACTTGTGTGTCCAACGCAATTCGCCGCTCCGGGCTTCCCTCGAAGTGTCCTACCCTCTCACCCCGGTAAAACAATTTCTAATTGCAAATGGCGGACAACGACCGATGTCAACAATATCACGTACGTAATTCAATATTTAATGAGAGTAAGGAAGAGCAGTAAAAAAATTGGGGAGAAGGGGGGAAGTAAGAGGAATAAAGTCCTAAATGTTAGTCTTGTGGGTCCCAAAGTAAAAACTATTTATAATATATGGAGATTAAGTGTCAAAAAAGTACACTCTACCCTTGGTACTGAAATTGTATACACCCTCATTCTTCATCATCATCATAGTCATTACCATCATCAATAGACGTTATTTTTTTCTGGTGTACCGTGAAAAGAACCTCTCTACATAGTCACTCCATCTTTGCCAGTCAAAATTTGCCCCCCTCGCCCCTTTCCTCTCTCTTCTGCCAGAAATATAACAACAATTCTTCATTTCTACTTCTTTTCCCCTCGCTTCCCTCTTCTGAATAAAATTCTAGGTTCATTTTTTTACCCATCGCCGCCCTAGCTTCACCTGTTCAATGATGATCATCTATTCATTCAGTATATAGACTCGTAAAAGGTGACATACATTTTATGACGTATTTTTTACACTCATACATAGTTTAATAAATATCTAACCAGAGGATGACTGGCCCTCCTCCTTCATCCCTGCCCAGAATTTATAAAAAAAAAATACGATGAAGGACAGGCAGAGGATGGCAGGGTTGGTTAGTAGGGCAAGGAATGAAAAACCCTATCATTTATCAAACATTTTTATCATCCATTTGGCATCTGATCATTTTATAGTCCCAGAAAGAAAAAAACCTTGTGGTCGCATCAGACACTCAATTCACACTGTCCAAAGTTAGACCCTCCCCCTCTTGGATCCTCTCACTCTTACTGACAACTCCTTCATTTTATATAAAAAAAATTATACATATATGTATTGACAAAAAATATCGTTTTTTTTTTGGTCTAGGAGAGGGGGATAGAGATCTTGAAAGAGGCAACAACACCGGGACGACAGCAGAGACTGAATTAGAGATGATAAAACCGATTCATGACACACCTCAGTCCGGACGCCCCAAACCTAGACGTCAAAGGTTCATTTCTGATATCCGTCTGTGTTAGGGCACAGGCTATAGACAAAAAGCTTCCCCCTAACCATTTTCCTACCTATGGCAGAGTCGGGTACCCATCTTGTCCCTCTGAATGGACACAAGGGCGATATATTGGGCAGCGTTTTTCCACAGCCGGTTGCCGACCAAAGCTGCAACCCCTATTCTTATTTATCGTCGGGCTACTGTTCGTTGGGGGGGCCCCACTTAAGCTCCTGCTCCTCCACCTGGAAATTTTGTCTCCTCTACCCGTTGCAAAGTGAAGGGGAAAGAAGGGGCACTCGGGGTCTCTCTCTTTCTTTCTCTCTCTCTCTCTCCCGAAAGAAGCCAAACCTACCTCGGGGTCCAGTATGGAACGTAGAATTACTGAGTGTGCTAACCCCTACGCTACCGAGGCGGGTCATCTAGTAGATATACACCAATATCAAATTTTTGCGCCAGTTCTCATCTGATCACTGAAGTTGAGCAACGCAACCCAAGCTAGTACTAACATGGGTGACCGCTTGGGAACACTGAGTACTGCTAATACCCAATTTGCGTTGGACACACCAGTTCCCGTGAGATCACTGAAGTTAAGTAGCGCAAGCCTATGTCAATACCAACAAGGGTGAGTGGTAAAGAACGTTGGGTGCGGCAAATTAACCCTCTCCTTCATCCATTCGCCTACCTCCTCATCTCCCGCGGGCAGCCTCCTAAGGGTTCGTCCTGTTATGGCTGCCTGGCTTAATCCCCAACCCACGAAACTAATAAGTGTAGTGTCTGTGCAGACTCTGCTTTATAGCTACGCAATGGATGGGGCTCTAATGACCATTGTTGTTGAAGGGCCCTAAAATACCAACAAAACAAACACATCTCATTACACCTGTTGCAGAGGGTTGGACAGACGGTGTAGAGGCAGAAAACAGAATCAGAGAGGTGGACAACAGAAAGTGAAAGGTGGAAATGAACACCGAAAAGAGTACAGAAAGACCAGAATAGAAAGAGAACGGTAGTAACAAAGACAAATTTTTTGTTGGCGTTTTAGGACCCTTGAACTACAATGGTCACTAGAGCCCCGTGCACTGCGTAGTTCCAATGCAGAGTCTGCGCAGATACTATGCTGTTTCGACGATTTGGGTACTAGCAGTACTCAGTGTTCCCAAGTGGTCGCCCATGCTAGTACTAGCTGAGTTGTTGTTGTTTGTGGGTGTTTAAGGTCCCGTCAACTACGAGGTCATTAGAGACCCGTCCACTGCGTAGTTCTAATGCATAGACTGCAGCGACACTACACCAATGCGACGATTATTGGGTATTAGCAGTACCCAGCTTTCCCGAGCAACCACCCATGTCAGTACTAGCTGAGGTTGCGTAGCTTCACTTCAGTGATCAGACGAGAACTGGTGTGTCCAACACAATATGGCCGCTCCTTTCATTCTCCTTTTAGGATCAGTCCGGGATATTATAACTGGGTTTAAATATCCTACGCGTTAAACAAGCCCATGAAAGAATTGAACTCACCCTGTATGGTAGCAGTCATAAAATTAAAGTAAAACTCCCGAAATAATATCTCTTACCACTCTCCAAACAAAAAAAAAGTACAAAATATTTTTCTGGTGTGGTTGTCGCCCCCCTCTCTCTGCCCCAACAACTCTACCCTTCTTCCAAATATCATTAATCATACTATTCCACGCTCTTCATTTTATTTAATCAGATGCAAATTCAAAACCTGAATAAATAATCGACGGGACTGATCACCACCGCGTATGGCGACCTCCAATATTCACAGCTGGTGTGTCTGTGTCGAGCTCAACATGTCAAGGTATACAAATAAGTTTTTTTTTTCCGGGGCAAAAATGAAGAGGGGAGGGGGGGGGCCTGCACCCGTCTAACAGACATACACGCACGTTTATGAATAATACGAAAATAATCCCATTTAGAGATAAGGCGAAGGAGTGCTGAAGATTCACAAAAAAAAGACCAGAAAAACAACTTCTAACTCTTTTCCCGTCTATGGCAGGGTGGGATACTCAACTTCGTCCCCTCAGAATAGACACACGATGGGACGGCATTTTCCGCAGCCGGCTGCCGACCAAAGCTGCAACCCCTCTGCTTATTGATTGTCAGCCTACTGTTCATTAGGGTACACCACCGAACTTCCTACACCTGGGAAATTTTATCTTATCTACCCGGTGCATAGTACAGAGGGTTCTTTTAGGTGCAAATGAGCCACACGACCACACGGCAGGACACCAGCTTTGCTTCCCATCCGACACTCTTACATGTTACACTAATGGGTTGGGGAATGAGCCAAGCTGTCGTAACAGGCCGAACCCTTAGGAGGCTGTTCGCGGGAGATGAGGAGGTAGGTGTAGAGGATGTAGGAGACGGAAAATTTGCAGCACCCAACGTTCTCTACCAACCACCCATGTTGGTACTAACGTGGGTTTGCGTTGCTTAACTTCAGTGATCTCACGGGAACTGGTGTGTCCAACGCAACCTGCAAAGGTCCGAAAGAAGCCAACCCACCTCAATCCAGTATCGAACCTAGAACCATTGGTGCAGTAATCGAGCACGCTACCTCCTGCAACACCGAGGCGAATCAGACACAGAAGAGACCATCCCCTTCAATTATTTCGGATACCTATTTGGGAGGTAGGGGATTGGAGAAACCCGTCTCAGGGGCGGAGTAGGTGACTGAGGTGCGTTGGTTTCTTCCGGGCGAGTGAGGGGCCCCGAGTGCGCCTTCCTTCGGATGAGAAATAAAACCGAGGTCCCGTATGGTGTACGATGGCATTTACACGTAACAACGCTCTCTACCATGCCATGGGTAGATGAGGCAAAATTCCCAGGTGTAGGAGCTTACCCCCTGGCGTCGGTGGAGCGCCTCAACGAACAGTAGACCGATGATAAATAAGCATAGGGGGTTGCAGCTTTAATGGGCAGACGTTCACACCGTTCAATTTATCACCCGTGTGCCCATTCAGAGGGACAAGATGGGTACCCGACGCTACCCTACCCGGGAATTGGGTTAGGGACGTAGGTGGTATTGGAATGTTATGAGAATAGGTATGGGGGTACGCAGGTATGGGGTGGATATGGGAGTGGAAGCCCAGAACTGACAGACTCGACTTTGCCATAGGCGTGAAAAGGATTTGGGGCGTAGGAAGGTCCACCTGGGCGGTGTAGAGGTAGCGTGCTTCAAGTTGGTTCACGATTCCTGGCCAATGTGAGTGGCTTATTTCAACACCACCTAAGTAAAGCCGCTGTCCCGTGAGAGGATGTGCAGTACGTCATCACTGTACGGAAAAAGACCCCTCTCTACATGGAGCAAAAAGTATGTGAGGATTGACAAAATTCCCAGGTGAAGTAGTTCGCCCTCTGGCGTCGGGAAACTCAATTATATCCACGATAAAAAAAACAGGCCGAGGTCACAACACGGGGGAACGATCGCCCGTCTCTTCTCTCCAGTGTCGACGGGACAAACCCTATTCTGATACTGACTGGAAATTGGCTTGAAATAATGACGTAGACAGGGTTCGTTATAGAACCCTATGGAGTGGACTCTACGCCACGTGACCTTATCAAGTAACAGCGCTCCGGAAGCCAGCCTCATTACTACAGGGTGACCTTCTCGTATAGATTCCTTCCTCGTGCTAGATAACATTAGCTAGGTGTAATTAGTAGTAAAATAAGGTATTAATAAAGGTGAAAAAAAAAATGCTGAGAAACAATTGTCGGTAAGAAAATATGCGGACCAAAATTAAGAAAAGAAACACCTCCAAAATTTACCTTTTCTTTTCTCCTCTTTCAACTCTTTAATTGAATTAATTACACCTTTTCGCAATAATTCACGAAAATATACACACAACAATTATAAGAAAAAAAAAGACTTTTGAAATAAATATCTGTGTTTCTTTTTCTTTTTTTTTCGGTGGGATGGTAGTAAAATAGGAACCAGGTGAAACCTTAAGCCTATTAAAAAGCGCTTTTCATAAGGGGATTGAGGGGAGCAGAAGGAGGGCACTGAAGATGGTCAGTGTCCATTTCATTTTCTTCTTAGCTGCTACGGAGTTATTTTTACAGTCCACCTCTTGCCAAATTTTGAAAATTCTGGATGTGAACGAGTGATGCTCCCCCTTCTCCCTCCGCCATACGCAATTTTCAAAGAAAAATTCCGAAAACAGAGATTCGGGCCCGTCACGACCTCCTCTCTAGAACCCCCGAAAAAAAAAAAGAAGAGGTGTTAACATACAGCATATTTTAGCACACTATTACTAGTCGACGCTACCACCAAAATGAAAACACACAGGCTGGGTTAACCCTCCTTCCCTTCGTCAGTAGGCCAGTCCGTCCCACCTCGTCTCTTTCGGCACCCTCTCTTGCTCATTTCAAACCGCTAAATCAACTCGACAGGAGTGTGACCTATTACGAAATTATGTTTATTACCTAGGTCAGGACGTTGTTAAATTTCATATACACGTGTCAATTCATCAAATGTTATTAAATATCATTTTTTTCTTTCGGTTATTGATGTTGTTATTTTAAATGCAACACCATATTTAGGCATTTGCACAAACGCAGATTAGAAATTTAAGGGGATGGTGGCGGTGGTGGTGGTGGTGGTGCCAAAAAAAAATTAGGACCGTGAAGGGATCGTCCCATGGCACTGTTTACACGAAATGCACACTTTTAAGGTAGACATCGCTTTAAGAAAGATTTCAGCGGATTTTGATGTCCCTCAACTATATCCCAGAATGTATTCCATATGGGACATGGTGATCTGTAAAAGGAGGACTTCTTTAGGTCATCGGCCCTTCTCTGTCCTTTCCCACAGTACAAAGTTTTGCACCTCTTAAAACCCAACTCTCCTCACCCTTTTCTACCTTACTCTCATCGTGCTGCAGAACCTAACTGCAAAAAATGGCCTCTAGACTTTTCGGCTGTGCCACGTCGGGCTAAGATTTGGCCTAGTGGATGAAAAGAAGCCTGTGAGTTCAAGAGGTCATCAACTGGGTTCAGGACTATTTCCAGTTTTATATAAAGAGAGTTCATTTAACGGCAGTGACATAGTATGGTGGAAACCAGCATCGATTCTCAAACGGGACGGATGAAATAGCTCTCTCTCTCTCGCTCAGAAACGAAACTGTAACTTGGCCCTGTGAACCATGAGCTTAAGAGTCAACCAAACGACCACCTGAATTACTGAAAAGGGCTGATCCACTTGTGGCCGTCCGAAAAAAGACAATCCGTACGAACCAAGACCAGCATTTAAAGCTGGCGTCGTCCTACTTTAGTGACATCAAAGGCGGAGTGAGTTCCTACCCCAGGAAATTTCGCTAATTTACTTTCCGAATAAAAAAGGGTTCTTTTTCCTGCACTGTGCTAATATAGTACACACCTTCACACGGATGGACACCACAGAGCTTATTCCGCAAACGGGACAGAAGACGTATTAGGCACTTTTCTCAAGAGTCAGACACTTTACGAATGAGGCAGTAGGGCGGCTTATTGCGTTGGACACACTGAAGTTCAGCAACGCAATCCCAGGTAGTACTAACATGGGTGGCTGCTTGGGAAAACTGGGTACCGCTAATACCCAAAAATCGTCGCATTAGTGTAGTGTGTGTGCAGTCCCTGTTCTAGAAATATGCAGTGGACGGGGCTCTAACGACCTTGTAGTTGAAGGACCTTTAAACCCTTAAACAGTCAGTAAGGTGCAAGTTTGTGACCTATCCTTACCTCCTTCCAAGAGTCCAGCAACTTACTAAAATTGTCGTGGAGGTGGGTGGGCCACGTGGACTTTAGAAAGAATGCAGGACAGGGGCAACAAACAAATGGTTTCAGTGTTCAAGTGTGAATATTGTACACATACTACACATACATTAACAAGCTACAACGAACAAACTGCAATGCACGATAACAGAAACGGGACGTCCCAACTGTGGATAGCACGCATTAAAAATGACTATTACAGGACCGATGACCACTACTCCTCTCTTTCTGTCTCTCATCTCTCTGCCCTACCTCCTTCTCGAGCGAAATTAGTGCGACTGACCGACCTACCAACCAACCTCGAGGAATGTCAAAAAGATTGAAAATTAAGGGAATGAATAAAAAAGGAAGCGCCATGGCTCCCCCTCTCCTCTCTCTCAATAACTTTTCCTCATCCTGGTGTTTTATGATTAAATTCCCTTTTAAATATCTTTCTCACATATGGTGCACAGTCTCTATCCTTATCCTGTCCCCCCCTTCTCTCTCTCTGCCGAAAAAAAAGCAACATGTGAGAGAAATATATAGTAATTTTAAAAAAAAGAAATTGAATATACCACAATACATTAACGTGAAGAGAAAGGAAGAAAAAAAATTATAAGAAAAGTATTTAAATAAGGAAGAAGACAAATAAGAAATCTATTCATGAAGCAGGTAAAGGTGTACACACACACCTATATACAGGTAGCTAAAAAGAAACTCTTTCCGTAAAAATGTCAAAGGAATTCAAACTATCACACACACATACACACACCAAAATATAAATTCATAAAGTAAATAATGGCCTTTGACAGGTAAAGATGCTCGTGAATCATTTTTTTTTCGGTAAAGGGGATGAGGTGAAGGGGTAGAGGTGTCTATGTGCTGTTTTTTATGAGTCGCTTCTCCTCTACGTGTGAATAACAAAGATTCAACCTGGGAATTATTATGTGGCAAATTCATATTTTAGAGTCATTTCAAAATACTCCCCTCCTGGTCCTCTTTTATCTCATTTTCCTCCTTCACCTCCACAGACATCTTATAATAGAGTAGGAGAGGGGGGGGAAGGGACAACAAGAAGGCAGGGGAGGAACCTGAAAAGTAATGTCCACTATGACAAAAGAAAGAGTCCTTTGAAAATAATGTTTTATGGAATTCACACAGATTAGCCACCTCGTTTTGCTTCCCTTCCTTTAGTTCTCTACTCATACACCAGGTCCCCACTCCCCCTTCTGACTCCTCACTGACCCTCTCTCCACACAAACCATTTACTGGTATGTCAACCTCCAAGGCGATATCGTGCAGAATATAAAATACATATTTAGATTATACTGCCTCTTCTTTCTTTTCTAAAAAAAAAAAACCTATAAATTATTGCCCAAAATATTTTAAATAGTTTAAAAAAAAACTTCTAATGTCCAGATTGACCCGTCAGAGAATCGATCTGGTGATGTGTTGATTGATTTCACAAATTAGAATAATGTGACAACTGCTGCCAGCTAAAGCTTGTCCCGGTGTTTATTTTAACACTGATGGTAGGAACACCTACTTGAGAGGTTGATGGCCCTTTTTTTGATCGGTGGCAGGGTGCGTGCAACGAGGTGGAGGAAGAAGAGGGGGGGGCTAACACTGAAACCTTTCAAAAATGCTGTCTGTTAAATGGGTGTGGTCGGATGCGGAATCGATCCAGTGACATTTGATTGATATGTTTGAATATAACGACATTCCAAGCATTATTATCGCCATGATTCTTAATCATTTATTCCGCATGTGATAACGTTGAGAAAAAGCACTTGCCCCCGGTTGGGACATCGGGCTGGGGGACCAACCGTTCTACGATACCGGCCGCCGGCTGCCGATTGCAAAAGCAACAAACAAGCCCCTTCGTCAGCCCAACTTCTTTCTTAGGACAAGGTAGAGACGAGGTCCTACACCTAAAAGTCTTACCGATCATCGCGGATTATTTACACCACGTAGTAAGAGAGACATTATCTCAATTCGTGGGGTAGGCCGGAATCCCCCCCCCCACAGACAACTTAGCCAATATTTCCCGCGGGTTCCAGACGCCTGGCTGGGGTGCCCCACAGTTCAGTTGACCCACAGACCCGACCCTGCCACAGGAGGGATAAGGGTAAGACGATGTAGTAAGGGAGACATTATACACATCGTCACACGGGTTCCCATATGACGGAAGGGCTCATTTGGGCCTTTATAGGGCCCTAAGGAAGCCAACCATATTAACCAGTATCGAACTGGTAATCACGAATCAAGAACCCCGCCACTGAGGCACCGAAACGGATTATCAGGGACTGGTTACTGTTACAAGCAATGGTTGTTGGTGTTTTAGGGCCCTTCAACTACGAGGTCATTAGAGCCCCGTCCACTGTGTAGTTCTGATGCAGAGGCTGCACAGACACTACACTAATGCGACGATTTTTGGATACTAGCGGTACCCAGTTTTCCCAAGCAGCCACCCATGTCAGTACTAACTGGGGTTGCGTTGCTTAACTTCAGTGATCAGACGAGAACTGGTGTGTCCAACGCAATTTGCCGCTCCCTTACAAGCAATGGTGGTAAGAGACATGGTTGAGGGCGCTGCCGTCACGTGCCGGTTATATTAGAGCGGAAGTGGCTGCGAGACAAATGAGTTACAACAGTTGCAGAAAAATAAAAATTAATACTAATTAATAAAAATATGGCAGCCACATTTATCAGAAAAAGAGGAAGCACAAGAAGCCGGGGAGGTCATTTTGGGGAAAAAAAAAAATCTATTTCCTGTCATTTTTCGTCTTTTTTGTACTTAAGCTTAAGTTTTCCTTTGAAAAACAAAGTTTGAAAAATTGGTGCTGCTACAGTTTATTATAATTCTACGAAATTATTTTCAGGACTTGATTTTTGTTCAAAAAGATGACATCTTAGTAACAGTTTGCAAAAAAAAACAGCGGGCTTTTTTTTAAGAAAAAACGACTTGAAAAGAAAAATGACAGCACAAAAATGCTAAGGTTGTTTCTCTGCGCAACTAACAACAAACTGGCGAAACTCCAAGCTCAGAAAACAGGGACAGGTGACGGTTAACGAAAAAATCATTTATTTTCGCGAAATTTCAAGAAAAAAAATTCTTTCAAGCATAACATACTGCTCCTAACTATTTTTCTACTCCACCTACTCCTTCTTCTTCTACTTGGAGCAGAAACAAATATTTTACAACTAACACAATTATTTTTTTTTCCAAAAAAATATTAAAGAAGGGCCCGTTCATCCCCTCTCTACGGAAATCATTCATTTGCAAGTCAACATTCATGTCCACAATTTGTTACAAAAATGTACCATTTGTGACAAATTCTCGTAGGCGGCAAGTTGTTAGACTGAAAACGAATAGGATAGAGTCACGTGCTAAAATTGTCCAATTCATTATCGTCAAACTGTATCCGGATTTCGGATGTTCAGAGGGTGAGTGGACGGACAGGTAATAACACACTGTGGATGAAGAGGGGGCAGGCAGGAAGGAAGGTAGGAAAGAGATAAAAGAGCGCGCTTGTACACTGAGAACTTCAGTACGTTGCCTAGGGTTGGGAGCGGTGAATTGCTATGGACACACCAGTTCTCGTCTGATCACTGAAGTTAAACAACGCAAGCCCAGTTAGTACTGACATGGGTGGTCGCTCGGGAAAGCTGGGTACTGCTAATACCCAAAAATAGTCGCATTAGCGTAGCGTCTGTGCAGTCTCTAATGACCTTGGAGTTGAAGGGCCCTAAAACACCAACAAACAACAATAACAATAGGCCCGGTGAACACATGCGATTTTTACTCGTGCGGCCTCGTAATTGCGGCATGAGATACATTAGTTGCAATGGGGGAGTGACCACATACCTCCGGCGCCGCTGCGGTCCCGCAAATCGGAGTTGCGTCTAAAAATGCCGGCAGATCCCTACCGAACCGCAACGGCATCGCACCCGCACATCCGATCGCGTAATACCTCTTGGTCTATTGAGTGGTGCACCAACCCGCGCAGTTTCTTAGTTTTGAGATTTGGTAGGCAAAAGAGGCACGCCTTCTTATGCCTGGTTCCGTATACCCACGCGCTAACGCTATTACCGTTGTAACAGACGACACAGCACACAAAATGGTGACGTCACACTGCTACTTGGGACGCCGCAGAGCAGCTATGCGTGACGGTAGTTGAGTTGACAGGTGGTCAACTCACAAAGCGTCCCGCAAGTCACGCTGCGTTTTGATTGGCTGGCGGTTGAGCTGTCTGCTTAAAATATGGCGGAGTATATACTGAAATATGACGGCGGCATGCGGTGACTCCAAATAAAGCGCTGCACGTAAGGAATTGCACTGGCGGTCCTTCATAACGCACTAGCACAAAACGTCATCAAGATGTCATCAGTGGCAACGTCATTAGCGTTGAAGCGTGGTGATACGGAACTAGGCAATAGGGAGCTTGAGTTACACGTTGCGTACAACGTACACCGACGCAAAGCAGACGAATTCCATACTGCGCAGATGCAACATTCCTAATAGGGGCATGTGCACCTGCGCAGTATGCAATTCGTCTGTTTTACGTCAGTGTAAGGTGAACGCCGACGTGTAACTCAAGCTCCCTATTACAGTTGCCAAATGTGTACTGGCGACATTTCAACGCATGTGTGCATTAAATTGCGGCGGCGTCGCTGTGGTGTCCCTGCGGCACCCGCACGAGCAAAAATCGCATGTGGGCACCGGGCCTTAACGTCGGTCACTCTACTGCTGGCAGTAATTTACCGATTCCAGTAAAGAGGAAGCGGAGGAGCTCCTACACCTGGGAGTTTACTGACTAAGAATGTGAAAGAAAGAAGAAAGGGTTCTTTTCCTGAGTTTAGTCAGGATTTGCCTACCATTTAGTCCAGGCTATCCCACAGCACAGATTACACAGGCTGATAGGGGATTCAAGATTTGACGGCAGCTTAATTTAAGCTCACTCATAGGTTAGTTAAATTTTGCCGACAGCTTAGTGTCAGACCAGCCCAGAGTGAAGACCAGACTTGCCGACAATTTAGAAATAGACTTGCCGACAGGCTAGAATCAGACTTGCCGGCAGCTTAGTCAACACACACCGATGACACAGTTAAAACCACAGTTGCGCCAAGTCTCGACAAGAGTCACCAACAGTCGCCAAAAGTTTGACAAAGGATCTGTAACAGTTGGAAACAATCAGTCGATTATCTGGCTACAGTCCGTTCGTTTACATTACCTCTAACCGTTCTAGAAATGATCGACAAAGGGCATCTCACCTTGGAAGGATACTTCAAGGCCTGTGAATTTCTCGTTGTTGTTCGTTGGTCTTTTAGGCATTCCAAGTCGTCCGCATCGTCTCAAATCGTGGGACAAGTCGACATCCCTCCACAGACAACCCAGCCAATATTTCCTGCAGGTTCCAGACGCCTGGCTGCAGTGACCCCAGTCAGACCATATTCAATGGACCCGCAGACCCCACCCTGCCACAGACGGGTAAGGGTATGATGATGACGATGTTCGTCGATGTTTTAGGGCCCTTCGAATACATGATCATTAGAGCCCCGTCCACAGCATAATTCTAATACATAGAATACACAGACACTACACTAATGGGACGATTTTGGGGTATAAGCAGTACCCAGTTTTCCGAAGCGGTCACCCATGTCAGTATATAAGCAGGTAGGCAAAGTCGCCTATTCCGTTTCCCATAGCCAGCCAGTGGCACATACCAACTCCAGCTCTGTAGTGCAACACTGGCGGCCGATTTCATTAATAATCTAGTCCCATGAAGCTTTCACAGGCCTTGGGAGCTGGCTTATTGCGTTGGGCACACCAGTTCTCGTCTGATCACTGAAGTTAAGCAGCGCAACCCCAGCTAGTACTGACATGGGTGAGCGCTTGGGAAAACTGGGTACTGCTAATACCCAAATAAATCGTCGCATTAGTGTAGTGTCTGTGCAGTCTCTGCTTTAGTATTACGCAGTGAACGGGGCTCTAATGACCTTATAGTTGAAGGGCCCTAAAAAGCCAACAAAAAATCAAACAATCCCAAGTATACATCTATGTCAGTACTAGCTGGGGTTGGGCTGCTTAACTTCAGTGATCAGACGAGAACTGGTGTGTCCAACGCAATAAGCCAGCTCCCAAAACCTGTGAAAGCTTCATGGGACTAGATTATTACCGAAAACGGCCGCCAGGGTTGCACTAGAGAGCTGGAGTTGGTATGTGTCACTGGCTGGCTGACTAAGCATCGTTTTAATTGTAGTTTGATTCAATTCACTAGCCATGGAAAAAGAAACCACTTTTTTTCCTTTAAAAAAAAGACATCTAACACGAATAGCTTTTAATACTCTTAAGTGCATTAACATATAATCGAGTTTTGATTTCTGAAGAATTATGATTAGATATTTATGGTAAAAAAAAATCCTTTTAATTTTAATTCAATCACTTCCTGCTATTGTGTTTTACAGCGAAAATAAAAAATAATGCTGACGATGCCATCTTTCGTTTTTTCCTCAATAAATTCACAAATTGTGAAATATGGGCAGTTCGCCAAACTAAGAGGTTAATTCAGGGAATGAACCAATCTCCAAATCCTTTGCTTTAACCCCCTTCTCTCTCTCTCTCGTCCCTCTAATACCAACAAAACATTAGTACTTTTCTTATACACACGTGACATTTCTAAAACTAAATAAAAAAAACTACTTTTTAATGTCCGAATTAAATTCCGGTTGCGTCAGACATTTTGAAACAATGATCTTGCCGATTTTGAAACTCAATATTTCAAACAACGCATTTCTAGAAATTTTAATGACTCTTTACTCATTTTAATTTCATTTAAATCACTCCGTTGAACACAGTCAAACTCTTGACACAATTACTTATCCTATTCCGGCCGACCTCCAAGAGTCTCAAAATTTGGAAAAAGGTTTAATTGTTTACTTAACGTCGGCCCTTACTACTGATAATCCTGGTGAAGAGGGCGGCGGGGACGAACTCTAATTCTTTGGCTGGTTCGTTGGTTGTTTGTTGGAGTTTAAGGTCCCGTCAACTACGAGGTCATTAAAGACCCGTCCACTGTATAGTTCTAATGCATAGACTGCACAGACACTACACTAATGGGACGATTATTGGGTATTAGCAGTACCCAGCTTTCCCCAGCGACCACCCATGTCCGTACTAACTGGGCTTGCGTTGCTTAACTTCAGTGATCAGACGAGAACTGGTGTGTCCAACGCAACTTGCCGCTCCCTGGTTCGTTGGTGTTTTAGGGCCCTTCAACTATAAGGTCGTTAGAGCCCGGACCACTGTATAGTTCTAGCGTAGAGACTGCACAGACACTACACTAATGCGACGATTTTTGGGTAGTAGCGGTACCCAGTGTTCCCAAGCGGTCACCCATGTCAGTACAACATAAACAGGTAGGCAATGTCGCCTGTTCCGTTCCCCGTACCCTCAACATAGAAGCCTGATATCTGAAGAGCGGCGAATTGCGTTGGACACACCAGTTCTCGTCTGATCACTGAAGTTAAGCAGCGCAACGCCAGCTAGTACTGACATGGGTGGTAGCTTGGAAAAACTGGGTACTGCTAAGACCCAAAAATCGTCCCATTAGTGTAGTGTCTGTGCAGTTTCTGCATAACAACTACGCTGTGGACGGGGCTCTAATGACCTTTGTAGTTGAAGGGCCCTAAACCACCAACAAACTGATATCTGAAATCATGCACCGGACCTAAATTGTGCGTGGATCACCCTGACAACCCTGACTTAAAGCCCAAACTGCTCAGCTTCTAAAGAAAGACGAGCCCCTTACACTTCAGGGATTTTTCAAAAGGAGATAACATTTCTTACCCATTTAGTTGAAAACTGTTCCTCCTACTAGTACCATGGTAGAACTCGTAACCTCCATTCCTATTCGGTACGGAAGGAACGAACCATGATACCAATAGAGCCACCCTAGATGGCGCTGAAGGAGGTAGGAGAGGAGGATAAGGACGAGATGGGACTGGACTGGACAAGAACGTTGTTAAAGCTACTGTGTACTGTCCCACACACGGTATAAAAAAAACTTGACGAGCAAATTCGTAGTTAGACAGGACCGGTATTACGTGTCAGCACGTGCCCAGCAACATTAAACTGTAACAAGCCTTGAGGAAAGTGGGGAGGGGAGATGACAGAGGAGAGAGAAAGGGGTCCAAAGAGTCCACTACTGTTCGACTGTTGTTATTTTTTTTGGTGGTTCTGGAGGCGAGGTAGGAGGAAGGGGATTGCAAAGGGGGTACACAATCGCGTGAGAGCGAATCTCTTGAACTGAGATAAGACAAGGCTCTCTTCAAAAGATTTCATTCAAATAGTAGAGACAGAGGAAAAAGGACAAAATGAAGAAAGTCTTTTTGACGGTAAAAAAGTGGTAAAAAACCTCAAAAATTCTTCCCAAGACATTGATACCCTATAAGTGATAAATTGTCAACGAACCCCAAATTTCAATTAGAAGTTATCTGTTACAAGAATAATTTGAAACGTCATTAATCCAGCTTTCTCTCTGTTGTCCCCCATCGTCTTATCTCAGCAGTGCACTTTCTTGAAGAAAAAAAGATTTTTTTTCTTAATTTTTGGATGACCAGAAGGGACAGGAGAAAGAGGTGGCAGGGCTACAACAACGGATCGGGTGAGAAAAGGAGTAGTTTAAGAAAAAAAAGTTGAATTTTCCTTGATGAGAGACAGCTCGATATTTTTTGGGATATAAAAAAAAATAACTTTGATTGACTTGAAAGGGGTGCCAGTAAACCAGCCATGGTCTCATTTCTATTCTTCTCTCTCCCCCCTGTCCTTTTCTTCTCATTATGAGATTAATAAATAATCATCAAAAGAAATTCATATTTAAATAAATATCGATCATAATATTTTTGATTATTTACTAAATAAAATCAGACAGGTAATAAATAACGCCAAAAAAATCTCCTCTTTCCCCCGGTTCCTCCATTTCCTAAATCCTACTCTTCACAAATGTCTTTTAACGTTTCATTT
This sequence comes from Trigoniulus corallinus, assembly GCA_013389805.1. NCBI lineage: Eukaryota > Metazoa > Arthropoda > Diplopoda > Spirobolida > Trigoniulidae > Trigoniulus > Trigoniulus corallinus. The sequence continues at coordinate 7,321,315 of JAAFCE010004287.1, forward strand.
CACAAAAGCGTTCGACCAACAAAGCAAAAAAAAAGGAGATTGGGGTAAGGTTGATTATCAAATTTCTACGCAGTAAGTGAGGTACGAAATTGGAGTGATCCTCTCTCCCTCTCACTTTCCTCCTCCATCCGTGGAAAGGGAGGGGTGAGTGGCGAGCACACCAGCATGCCAAAATAGCCTGTTCCACATCAGTGCATCCGTTTGTTTAGTTAGTAATCGACAGACATTTAAACATTAGCATCTCCATTTCTGACGGCTAATATCAAAGACTTGGGAAAGCAGATCTTACACCTTGACATTGAAATGTAATTTGGGATCACTAGCTTGATACCAGGACCAGAATTCGGGAGCACTCATTAGGTGGAAGCAGGAAGTGTTCCCACCGGAAGATAACTTCTACTGATACTAAACCCCGGCCAATTTAAAAAGTGCTGAAAGGTTTCTCTGGAAAATGGGACGCATTCCACTGAGGTCATGACGGGCAGCTTTCGCCCTGGCTGCGAAAGAAGACTGATTCCCAGTTGAGAGGAGGTGCTCTTAGTCGGTTGGACACTGGTGACGCCTTTAAACTTAAGATGAAAAGGAGGAGGAGACCCAAAATCGTCGTCCGTCCCAAATGGGAATTACAGCTGTAGTCCCGTGTGTTACTCACTGCAGGTCAAATAACGCTTTGTACACAGTGGAAAATACACATTGAGATCCAGCAAACTCCTCAGGTGCGAGTTTCCTGCCCGGTATCGGTAAATTGTTGTTCTTGTTGTTAGTGTTTTAGAGCCCTTCAACTACAAGGTCATTAGAGCCCCGTCCACTGTGTAGGTCTGATGCTGGGACTGCACAGACACTACACTAATGCAACGACTTTTGGATACAAGTGGTACCCAGTTTTCCAAAGCGGCCACCCATGTCAGCACTAGCTGGGGTTGCATTGCTTAACTTCAGTGATCAGACGAGAACTGGTGTGTCCAATGCAATTTGACACTCCCGGTATCGGTAAAACAGAGAGACCGACGTTAAATAAGCAGTGCTTGGGAGGTAGGTGGCGCAGTGGTTAGCTCACTCGGCAACTACGCCAGTAGATCTAGGTTCGATACTGGACCATGGTGGGTCGGCTTCTTTCGGGCGAGAGAGAAGCCGCGAGTGTGCCTTCTTTCGGATGAGAAGTAAAACCGAGGTCCTGTGTGGGTGTACGATGGCACTTACGCGTAAAAGAACCCTCTCTTCTACGCAACGGGTAGATGAGGCAAAATTTCCAGGTGTAGGAGCTCGCCCCCTGGCGTCGGTAGCATTCCCCAACGAACACTAGACCGACGATAAATAAGCGTACGGGTGCAGCTTTGGCCGGCAACCGGCTGCAGAAAAAAACTACGTCCAATATATCACCCTGTGTCCATTCAGAGGGACAAATGGGCACCCGACCCTGCCATAGGCGGGAAAAGGGTCAGGAGTTGTTGGGACAGTAGGGCGGGAACCAGCCACCTAAAAAAAGGAAGTCGATCCTACCAGGGACGGACAAGGAGTCGGGATAATACGCCTCTATTTCCTCTAGCAGCAATCTTTACCATTATTGGAACAACTTGTAGGGGGTTCCTCAAACTTGCCCCATTTATGGTACAGATTAATAAGAACTGCTTTATAGTTAACAATTCAAAATCATGGAGTGGGTCAAAAAAGGGGTGAAATCAGAGGTCAAATTAATTTTAAATATCAAGTTGAAAAAAAAATGTTTCAATTCACCCGTAAGAAGATAAGAATGATGATATTTAATAAATATAATTAATTAGTCAATAAAGAGTTATTTAGGGCAGAATCAGCATTATCAGAGTAGGGACGTGACTTTGGTTGTTTAGATTTCTGCCTACAGTTTTATGGAATCGGGTCTCAGAAGTTGTGTTCCCCTCCAACCTCGCTCTCTCTCTCCCCCCTGACAGGTTGATATTAAGGTGGAGAACTTGTTTTCTGACAATTAAAATGAAATTTCTGATTAGCAACGTCTTCGAAAAGTAAGAAGAAGGAAAAAAAAAGTACACCTTTCTGGAAGACAATTAAAAAATAATAACAGGGGAGGGGAGGAAAGGAATGCATTTGAATAATGTAAATAACCAATCTATACAACTATTATTTTAAAAAAAAATGCATTCTTCTAATAGTTATAATTGTCTGAAAATGAACTTATAGATATAGTTAGTTTTATTCTGCCTGTTAATAGTAAATTAATAAATATTTTACTTATCAAATAGAGGTAGGTCATCACAACAGATTATTACTCATTAATTTTCCCGCGATTATTGACTTCTCTCATAGCTAGGGTCCGGTGCAAATTTTTTATAGCCCTATTTCAGATGGCTAAAAATAAGATTTTCGACTAGTTAATTTTTTTTTAAATTAACTAAATAAATATTATAGGTTGTTAAGAAAATAATAGGTAATTTAATTACTACATCAACTCCACCTTTCATTGAAATTTTTTTAAAAATTGCCAAAAGACTTCCCTTTAAAGTTTAAATATGCGTTGCAAACAGTCGACATTGCAATTCGTCTGCAACGTTTTAGTTCATGGGGTAGGCCGGCATCCCTCCCCAACACACAACTTAGCCAATATTCCTGCGGGTTCCAGACGCCTGGCTGGGGTGTCTCCAGTCAAAGGCACGTTCATAGAACCCGCAGACCCGACCCTGCCACAGGCGGGATAAGGGTATGATGATTATGTTGGGATAGGCCGGTATCCCCCACAGACAAACCATCTAATAATATTCCTGCGGGTTCCACACGCCTGGCTGGGGTATCCCCAATCAGAGCATTTTCATCAACAATAGGCGCTAATCTTAGATTAGGAACGTGGAATGTGTTGACCCGTATTACAGGTGGAATGTGGGAATCCCAACATTAGTGTAGCTTTTTTTTTTGCAAGAAAGAAGGTTGAAGGAGAATAGATCACGGGCCCCTGGTGAGAGGTACAAGCTTATTTAGACTATATCTTGCTAGTGAAGGGGGACGAAATAGAATTGTGGACAGAATAACGGAGGAGGAAGTAGTTAGGGCTGATAAGAAGTTCAATGGTCAAAAAGCTGTAGGCCAAGACAGAGTTCCTATTGATGTGTGGCGCACCATAGGAATCAGGTGGCTAGGGAATTATTTCAATAGGATAGCTAGTGGAGCTATTCTACGAAGCTCTGGCAGAGAGTAATGGAATGTCGCCTTCGGGATAGAACTAGTGTCAAGGGACATCAATTTCGGTTCATGCGAAGTAGATCCACAATGGAACGAATTGTAATTCTCAGGCAGATGATAGAAAAGTATAGGGCAGCAGAGAAGGATCTGCATGTCATCTTCATTGATATGGAAAAGGCTTATGACAGTGTTCCACGGTAGGTAGTTTGGCAGGTATTACACAAAAAAGGGGTAGAAGAAGGGTTTATTAGAATAGTGGTTCAATAGCCAGGATAAGGACTCTTAGGGTAAGTACCTTAACTAAGGTGCGAATGCTGCGGGTGTCAACAGCTGATAGAATTAGGAATGAGTATATTAGAGGTAGCCTGGGGCAAAAAAAATGAGCTAGAGTAGATTAAGGTAGTATGGACACGTAATGCGAAGAGGAGAGGAGCTCGTTAGGTCCATTACAGGAATGCAAGTGGTTGGAAGCACATGGGACAGGGGAGACCGAAGCAGACATGGGAGCAGGTTGTCCATAAGGATATGGTAGTTGTTGTTGTTTGTTGGAGTTTAAGGTCCCGTCAACTACAAGGTCATTAGAGACCCGTCCACTGTATAGTTCTAACGCATATACTGCACAGACACTACACTAATGCGACGATTATTGGGTATTAGCAGTACCCAGCTTTCCCGAGCGACCACCCATGTCAGTACTAACTGGGCTTGCGTTGCTTAACTTCAGTGATCAGACGAAGATATGGTAGTGTGTGGAGTGGACGGGGACCTGGTGGGAGATAGGCGGGAGTGAAGGGCTAGAACCCGCAGACCCGACCCTGCCACAGGTGGGATAACGGTGCGATGACGATGATGTATAAATCTGATCCGCAAGAGTGAATTTTGGGCAGAATTTTCCCACCAACGTTTCAAAAAAAAGATGAGGACCAGATGTGTATCAAAGGAAATTATAAATATCTAAAGTAATTAACCAAAGACAATAATAATAATACTAACTACCATTTTGAAATATGTCTAAATTCTCATTTGGGACGGTTTGAAAGAAAAGGGGGTGCGCGAGATATAAATGTAGGCGAATATCAAATAAAAATTTGCCGGTTATCTCATGTATCTCTCTTCATTAACCTCGAATACTCGTGAAAAACTCTTCAAAAAGCTTTGTCGTGACATTAACGACTTTGAAATCGCCTTTCTGCATTTTAAAAATCATAAATAAGCGGTAGAATTTACCGAGGCAGGACGAGATAGAGGAGTGAGACAGAGAACCAGGGATCAACTACGTCTACTAAAATTCGGCAACTGTCACATTTTAGCAACCAACGACTTCAACAAGAGCATTTTTTAACAAACCAATTTTAAAATTTAGATCAATAGTTAAGGGTGCATTCTTGTATCTTCTCCTCTCTCCTATTTCCCTTCTTTTTTTGATCAGTAGATGAAAATCATTGATAACACACCAGGCGACACAAGAGTTTTGCAATAAATTTTGACATACAGTAGCCAAAAGCTAGCCCCCCCTCTTACTCTAACTTTGGTTGTTATCAAGAAAAACAAGTTTTCAAACTACCGTTTAAAAAAGACAAAATAGAAAGTTGAAACCGAATCAAATCGATCAAAATCACTCATGTTTTCAAACTCCCCACGATTAAGTCCATGTTCACATTGTCACTATCATATCTGAGTCACAATGTCAAACGCTTTCCAGAAAACCAACAGTCAAAACCTTTCACAAAACACAGCATTTTGAAAACTTTAATATTCCCGGAATCAAGAGATGATTTTGCCATTCAGGCCAAGACACGAAATGAGACTAAAACCAATTTTTAAAATTGAAATTCCGCGACCGACCAGGTGGTTATTTAAACGGGTGGGTAGCACTGGGAAAGGGGCACTATCACTATTCGGTTCTTTAACATCAAAGGTAAGAACTACAGATGCCAAAGAGCACCTCTCGCCCATGCACCTCCAGAAGTGATATCCCAACTGCTAGAAGGTTACATACGGGTACAGAAGTCATATCCTTTAGTCAGCATCGAACCCCGAATCAAAGGAATTAGGAATCAAACACACAGGGCAACACTCAGACGGTATTAAGGCTCCACTTGATATGATGGCTACTAACTAATTCATTTCCCGTCAGCGAAAGGGATTGGATTCCCACGAGTTCCAGAAGTATATGGGCCCTAATTACCTTTGTAGTCGATGGGCCCTAAAACACAAACAAATCCAGAAGTATAAAGGATCAAAATTAGCACAACAGCCTTCAGAAATTGTCCACTTTGAAGGTGCAGTGTGCGAGATGCAACATCCCTGGAAATTTGGCCACATTTGACACCGTGTAGAAAGGGTCTATATCTTCACAGGAAATCAGGCTTTGTTTTCCATCCGGGACAGGAGAAAAGCACACTTCGGACTTCCCCCTTTCTCTCTCTCTCTCTCTTGCTATCCAAAAAAAACCATTTTTTGCCAGGCTCGACCCTACAGATACGGGCTCCCCGGTCCAACAACCCACTACAGAGCAACCGTGCAGTAGTGACAGGGAGCAGTTCTAGTGCATCGGACACACAAGTTCTCGTCTGATCACTGAAGTTGAGCAACGCAACCCCAGAAGCTTGGGAACACCGGGGTACTGCTAATACCCAAAATCGGCGTAAAAGCGCAGTGTGGGTGCAGACTGTGCATTAGAACTACTGTTTTGTTTGTTGGTGTTTTAGGGCCCTTCAACTACAAGGTCATAAGAGCCCCGTCCACAGCATAGTTCTTATGCAGAGACTGCACAGACACTACACTAACGCGACGATTTTTGGGTATTAGCTTTACCCAGTTTTCCCAAGCGGCCACCCATGTCAGTACTAGCTGGGGTTGCGCTGCTTAACTTCAGTGATCAGACGAGAACTGGTGTGTCCAAAGCAATTCGCCGCTCCCACATTAGAACTACGCAGTGGACGGGGCTCTAATGACCGTTGCAGTTGAAGGGCCCTAGAACACCAACGAAATGATAAAAAACACTGGTGACATCTCCGGCAGGACAGAACCTTAGCGTCGGGGTCGCGCTGGCAGTTTTCAGAATGGTATAAAGGGTTGAACAAACTGCATACCTTGAGCACAAGAGGCAAGAAGACACTCCCAATTTATTAAGACAATGTCGAAAAAAAGAGTTCCAAATTGGAGGCACAAAAGGTGGATTAATAATGGCTTCATGGATGAAGAAAGGTGAAAAGGTGGAAGAGAAGGAGGATGCGGAGAAGGAAAGGGAAGGGCTAATTAAGAAAACTGCTAATCTCAAGCACTTTCACAGTTCATTAGAAAATCTTGAAACAATCTTAATGAATGAAAACTGACGCCTGTTTACATAAATGAAATGACGTTCACACACAAGGCTAATATGGCGCCCAATAAAAATGAAGAGGTTCAAAAATTACGTGACACCTCCCTTCACTTTCATACGCTAAAGGTGACCACAACAAGCATCCCAAAGCCAGTTTCAACGATTGCAGGCAGAGACAACCAACCAATCGAGACACAGGTAAGCAAGTGTCCTTGAAGAAAATGTGAACGGCTTCTTAATTACTTCTGATAAATACACAAACACACACACACACCTGAAATTCCCATTTTTGGCAAGCTGTCCACCAAGTTACTGGCTGTAGTTGCACCTGTCGTTCACAACCACTAACAGACGATCCGATTACAACTCTTTCAACACCCCCCCCCCTTCTTTTTTTACTGAAATTACATTCTTTTCATTGCTGCACCCTGTTGTCTTACCTTTTCACTCTGTTGTCTTACCCCAGCACCTCTTCAGGGTCTAAAACCTTTCGTCCCTTATTTTTGGTTTCATTGGTGTTCTAGGGCCCTTCAACTACAACGGTCATTAGAGCCCCGTCCACTGCGTAGATCCAAAGCAGAGACTGCACAATTGGGTACTAGCAGCACCCAGTGTTCCTAAGCGGCCACCCATGCTAGTACTAGCTGCGGTTGCGTTGCTTAACTTCAGTGATCAGAAGAGAACTGGTGTGTCCAACGCAACGATGTGTCCTTCCTGGACATTTCTGAGCGACTAACATCCCCCTCTACCCGGCTGCTGGACAATTTTTGCCATTGCAGGACGATTTCGGCTTCTGCAGCTCAATAAGGTGCAAAGGTTCGATCCCACGCTGACAGTAATGTCAGTTCGGATATTAGAAACTGTACAAAAGGTAGAAAGAGTCCTTCTCCGGGTAGAAAGGTTTCTTTCACGAATACGGATCCGGAACAGGGCATTATTAAGCAGCCGGCTGCCAACCTACAGCTGCAATCCCCGTTTCTTTATCGTCGGCCTATTCTGATTCGTGGGGACACTTTTCTTCCACCGACACAGGCGGGCGCCACAGGGTCGTGACTTAGAACTAAGCAAACATGTCTAGTAAGGTCAGGGGGTACAGGTAGGTACGATTCTATTTAGTGTCTGTCCGTCTCCTCCTCATGAGGTGCAGCATCGTGAATAGCACCTGCATTGTCCATAAAATACTGGGAACATCTTTGATGTTGCAGATGTCCCAGTCGATCAATAGCCGCACGTGGGTGATGAAAGAGGACCCTCCTCCCTGTGCTCCATTTTACGTTTTAAAGGAGACTGGTCTAAAAGTAGGTAAGAGTCCCGACACCACCACACAATGAGCTCTAAGAAACCAGTTTTGTCAAGCTGCGACTCTCCAAAAGAGGGCGCTTTTTTATGTGTCATGTGGTTATTATTATTATTCCAATATTTTTGCCGAAAAACATGGAAGGATGTAGAAGAAGGGTGTTCACGTCTGGGAGGAACGGGTATAGGATTTTTGGACCGTGTTAAGTGAGATTTTGTCCCAAAAAAAAAATTGTCTGAATCGTTTTAGAAATAATTTTTTTCTTCTTATTCTTGGACGAGGCACTAACATCCACAAAAGTTTACAAAAAAATAGCTTTGCACCCCTTTCTTCTCATTTCATTATTTTGCCAGATGGATCAAAAAAGTCACGTGGGAAACGAGGTTCTCGAAATTCTGGTCATGGATTATTATGGGACAAGGGGGTAAAAAGATTCTGAAATAGCGCGGGAGCTTACATTTTTGGATCCTTAACAATGAAGCCGACGACACTGACGAAGGGGCGGCTGAACTTTAAAAAAAGGGGTACCATTCCCCCCTCCTTGCCACCATTACCATAAAATTATCCAATATGAACATCCCATTTAAGAATCAAAAATTTGTGGACCTGCAAAAAGTTTAAAACGGAACGCAGAATTTCGGGAGCAACCCAAAACAACGGAAATGACGAAATCCCTACCGTACAGGGAAACTAAAAAAAACACGATTTTCACGGTGGGGGGGAATTTAGCCCCTATCTAACACTCTACTCTAAATCAACCTCGGGATTAAAACACAAGGCTCAGGATTCAACGGGCCCTATGCAGAATTTCGACCGTGAGAGACGGAAGTTTCAAGAACGTCACAGAAAGTTAAACCGGATTCTTACCGAGTGGTCTGCACCACGTCACCACAGCACGGAGGAGCGGCTTATTGCGTTGGACACACCAGTTCTCGTCTGGTCACTAAAGTTAGGTAACGTAACCCCAGTTAGTACTGACATGGGTGTTAGCTTGGGAAACCTGGGTACTGCTAATACCAATAATCGTCGCATTAGTGTAGTGTCTGTGCTGTCCCTGCACTAGAACTATGCAGTGGACGGCGCTCTAATGACCTTGTAGTTGAAGGGCCCTAAAACACCACCGAACAATTACAACCACAGCATGGGTGCAGGTGCAGGAGGAGTTCGCTCTGTACAGTCCGTAATTATTTTCAACAGTAGATAAGGAACAATACCGGAAGGTCTCTGAGGCGCAGACGTACGTGCTCGACTACGGGTTCCAGGTTGGATGCTGGATGGAGATGGATTGGCCTCTTTCGGGCGAGAGAGAGAGAGAGAGGTGTCCCGAATGGGAAGTAAAGCCGTGGTCCCGCGTGGTGCACGACATCATTTGCACGTTAAAGAACCCTCCCTACTATGCAACGGGTAGATGAGGCAAAATTCCCAGGCGTAGGAACTCAGTGCAGTGTCCCAACGAACAGTAAGCCGACGATCAAGAAGTATTGGAGGGGGTTGCAGCTTTGGAAGGCAGCCGGCTGTGTAAAAGTACCACCCATGTGTCCATCCAGCTGGATGATGAATGTTGTTGTTTTAGGGCCCTTCAACTACAAGGTCATTAGAGCCCCGTCCACAGCATAGTTCTGATGCAGAGACTGCACAGACACTACACTAATGCGACGACATTTGGGTATTAGCAGTACCCAGTTTTCCCAAGCGGCCACCCATGTCAGTACTAGCTGGGGTTGCGCTGTTTAACTTCAGTGATCAGACGAGAACTGGTGTGTCCAACACAATACAGCCGCTCTCTATCCAGCTCTACAAAGATGGGTACTCGACCCCACCAAAGGCGGGAAAAGGGGTTAGTAGTTCCTTGTATGTTTTTAGAGGGAGAGACCTCCTCCAAACATTTTCGTTTGGGATTAACAAGACAATGATCTTAGGAAAAGGCAGGAGGGGTGAGGGAGGAGGAAGACGGAGCATTATACAGGGTGGAAGGTAAATTTTCAACGTATGAAAAGTGTCAATGAACTTAGTTCGAGTCTGAACACCATCACCATTACAACCACACACTTTTCAGTGGAGAAACGCAGCTTTTTTTTATTTCTTGCAGAAAAATCCCAAAAAGCAACAACAGTTCATGTCTTATAACTTTTTCTTTCTTGAAAACTATACTTCAGTTTCAGACCAGATTATCCATTCGGCATTTTTTGTTCATCTGCCATCTAATTTCATCCCTGTTTTTGTCTGCCAGATTCAAGTACATGGATATGAATAAATAAACAATCGTTTGGTAAGAAACATTTTCTTCCCAATTTTTTCTTCCAACTCTCTCTCTCCCCTGTTCATAATATTATATATTAAATGTATAATAAAATGTGAGGATATTTTTTAACGACAATAACAACAAAAAAACAACCACAAAGTAACACCTGGTAGATATTTTTTTAGTATCATCTTGGAGTTGGCGGTGGGATAGGATACTTCACTTTTCAAATTTCGAGTTTGTTGGGAACATTTCCAAACAGAGGGTGGTGGTGGTAGTGGTGTTGTTGTTGTGGTGGTGATGGTGACGATGGTAATGGGTAACCCCTTTCCTCCCATTGCCGAAAAAAAATATATGCGAAAAGGAGTAAAAGATGAAAAGGAGAATTAAATTTTCTTCAAAAGGAGAAAGCGAAAATATCGTCGGGACTTTTGACTCTCACCCTTCCATACAGAAAAAGTCAAAATTTTGAAATCTGAATTTTTTTTCTGTTCAATATAGAAAAAAAAACATTCCTAAAACAACCGCACTAAAGATTTGAGGCGACTTCAATTAGGAAAATAAGGACACCATTTCAGGGAGAGACAGGAACACAGAAACAGAAAGAGAGACCGAGAGAGAGGGGCGACAATATAACGGTGAAAATCGTAAATAAAAAATGTGCACCCTGTAAACATACGGGACATTCTTTCCTCAGATATTTGCCGAAAAAAAAACTGTCTCATCGTGTTAGGCAGGGGAGAGCGGCTCATTGCGTTGGACACACCAGTTTTCGTCTGATCACTGAAGTAAAGCAGCGCAACCCCAGCTAGTACTGACATGGGTAGCCGCTTGGGAAAACCGCGTACTGCTAATACCCCAAAAATCGTCGCATTAGTGTAGTGTCTGTGCAGTCTCTGCATAAGATCTATGTTGTGGACGGGGCTCTAATGACCTTTGTAGTTGAAGGGCCCTAAAAACACCAACAAACAAACAATCGTGTTAGGCTGAGCGAAGTCTCCGAAGTTTGAAACTTCTACGCAGCAGAAAGACGAAAGAAAGGAACAGGACAACAGACCAAAACGGAGAAGGCAGGGTGGTATTTTGTTTCTTTGGTGTTTTAGGCCCTTCAACTACAAGGTCATTACAGCCCCGTCCACTACGTAGTTCTAATGCAGAGACTGCACGGACACTACATTAATGCGACGATTTTTGGTATCAGCGCCACCCAGTGTTCCCAAGCAGCCACCCAGGTTAGTACTAGCTGCTATTGCGTTGCTTAACTTCAATGATCAGACGAGAACTGCTGTGTCCAACGCAATAAGCCGCTCCCGACAGGGCGGTGATCCCACACAGGTTCGACGCAATGTACCACACCGGCAGAGTTGTCAGACGATGCACCGACCGCCGTCTCCCAAGTACTAGTCTGGAACCGTTTGTTACATTATTTCAGTCTAGGTACCGCTACATCTGCCCGTGGGGATCCCCCAATCCTGTTGGGTCTCCCCAGGTTTTAATTTAACTCAGCCCGCCCGCACACCAGGCGGATGCCGTATCAATTCCGTCACTCGCTGAGAACAGAGGTATAGATACTGGGCCAATATTTAATGTCACTACTACATGATGTTAGACCCAACAGAATAAGGTCCCCCTCAAAGTGCTAATAAGGATGACAGCGAGAGGAAAAGAACAGCGGTGGTAGTACCAGTTGGGAATTGAACTCAGTCCAATTGGAATACATTCATCATCTACTAACTGGGGATTCGCTTAAAACGTGGCACTCTTCATGGGTCGCAGGGTTGCTCACAGTTGGGCGAAGGCGGGAGAATAAGAAAAACATCAGGGCATATTTTGTGGTCAGGCCTGCCCCGAATGGGGAATAAACTTTATTTTCGTATAGAGTATGCGAGTACATTTACCCGCCGCGGTGGCGTAGTGGTTAGTTAGAACACTCGGCAACTGCGTCAATAGTTCCAGGTTCGATACTGGGCCGAGGTGGATCGGCTTCTTTCGGGCGAGAGAGAGGCCGCAAGTGTGCCTTCTTTCGAATGAGAAGTAAAACCGAGGTCCCGTGTGGGTGTACAATGGCACTTGCACGTGAAAGATCCCTCTCTCCTACGCAACGGGTAGATGAGGCAAAATTTCCAGGTGTAGGAGCTCGCCCCTGGCGTCGATAGCACTCCCCAACGAACACTAGACCGACGATAAATAAGCGTAGGGGTGCAGCTTTGGTCGGCAACCGGCTGCAGAAAAAACTATGACCAATATACCACCCTGTGTCTATTCAGAGGAACAAGATGGGTACCCGACCCTGCCATAGGCGGGAAAAGAGTTAGGGGTTGCTTTTCAGTATACGAGTGCATTATCACCTGAAAAACAACCCTTTCAATGCGAAATAGACATGGCTGTAAAGTAGGATCTCGCATTGCTTTACGGGACGCCTATAAATTGTATTTAGTGCTGAGAGAACGATGCGAAATGATGCAATAAATAAATATTATTTTTTCACAGCTGGGATTGAACTTCAGTTGCCTGCTTAACAGGTGGAAGCTCAACTCATCACTTTGCCAGCTGGCGAACAATTTCCAAAAAAAAAAAAAAAGAAAGAAAGAACTTGTAGGTTGTTACCAAGGTGCAGAAATTGCTCTCCCCAGCGGCAATAACGGGTTGCGTAATTTGTCAAACAGAAGTCAACCTAAACTAAACAACACACCTCTCATCATAAATGGAAAGGGCCAAAACTACCTGTCTCACTTGAGACCATCAAAGGTACACCACCTTCCGTCCCATTACTGGAAATCAAACTTCCTTCCCCCGAGACGACCACACCATCAAGAAATAAACCACATCAGTTCTGAGTTGCATCTGACAGACAATTAGGGAATTTACCTGGTATGAAGGTCCTTGATCGGGAACTATGACCGATGACATTTCGTCCGGGACAGGAAAGATGCACTTGGGAGTTCCTTCTGTCAATTAAGGAAAGGAGAACGAATTCCCTTCCGGGTAACTTGGTGGGGAGAGGGAGAGTCCTACTGCAATTCAATGTTACGCGCACAGATCCGTTTCTAGGGCCGATTCTGATCGGTGATTCTTTAACAACCTAAATGACGACTCAAGGGTGCCGTAAAGTCGGTGAAACAGTAAGCCGGCGTAGTCGGGCGGGAAAGTCGGCGTAGACCTTCACGAATCGAAAGGCCGACGTTAAATGACCAAACACCTCCTCCCTCCAGTCCGTCACCTGTCCACCGTCCCATTCCGAGAACTGAGCCTCAAGTGTGCTTGGATGCCCTAACAGCACTTCATAAGTTCAAGATTCCTAGATGGGACAAAGATAAAGATTTTGAGATGGGGAGCGCCTTATAGCGTTGGACACACCAGTTCTCGTCTGGTCACTAGTACTAACATGGGTGGCTGCTTGGGAAAACTGGGTACCACTAATACCCAAAAATCGTCGCATTAGTGTAGTGTCTGCGCAGTCTCTGCATTAGAACTACGCAATGGACGGAACTCTACCGACCTTGTACTTGGTGGGCCCTAAAACACAAACAATACAAAAAAATTCGAGATGGAACAAAGCTGAAGATTCCCAGATGGGACAAAGATAAAGATTTCAAAATGGGACAAAATTGACTAACATTTCGTCTTTCTGTCAAAATTTCGTGTGGAATTTCGGAATAATATTGTTGTTTCTTGTGTTTTTTCTCCAATTCTCCCCTCTCTTTCTCTTTTGCAGGCCTGTGTAGCAGAGTGCTCTCCAGAAGGATAATGACCTTTACAAATCCTATCATGAATCTAATCCCAGTATCACTCCTAAGACTTATGTCACTGCCCCTGAACTTCATAATAAGAATAATAACAGTAATAACACCAACAACATCCAAAACAGTAATAACAATGATAATAATCACGGTAATAGTCAGAACGACGACTACGACCACGACAACAGCAACAACCTTATTACAAGATCTAATGCTTTCTTTTTCTTCTTCTTTTCCATCACAGGCATGCTCTTGACCAATCAGACAACCTCCCCGAAAAAAAAACCAACTCAAATTCATGTAAACTTACACGTCATCGTGAAGAAGAGAGTTTACATCTCTCACGTTACCTCCAAAGTACACATGTTCCAGGTACAATACTAAATATTATTATTAATTCGTCTCCATGTCGTTTCCAAAACACCCAAATTTTTTTTTGCCCCCTACTCTCCCTTTCTGAATTACCCAACATTCTCAGGACAGTAAGAAAAAAAACAGCTCTTGAGAAGGAACGAGTGAGGGAGGAAGAGAAAACCCTGACAAATTATTTCAAAAAATATACAACCCCCTCAAAAAAAAAAAATAATTTTACAAAAACTACGAAGTAATAAATGGATCCGTAGCATGCTACCAATACCCCTTCCCCTCTCACTCTTGAAACCCACACAGCACAACCCTCTCTTTATCTTCAAACAGCATCAGAAAAATGATATCCAAAAAATGAAAATTAATAGCCATACCACTTTCAAATTAAGAAAATTATGATTAACAAATTTTCTTGCGAGGGAGGAAGAGGGAAGAAGCAGGTGTGTAGTGGGGGTACACTAAAAATGCCAATACGAGAGAGGGGGAGTGAGAAGAGGGACAGAGCAAAAAGAAGACCTAATTAGCTCCCCCAAAACCACCACAACACATATATTACAACAAATTCAATGAATAATTCTACCTAACTATATTTAGGAAACAATAAAAAACAGCCTCTCTATAAGGGGGAAAAAGGGGAGACCACACGCACCTCTGAGGAAATTAAGCAGCTTGCAAGCAAACCTTTTCCGCTTGGCAAGGGTTCTTCACTGCGCAAATTTTGCACGAACAAGCATTTGTTCAGTAGCCAAGGACCACGAGTCCAAGTTTTTATTTCCCATGCTGACCAAGGTAGTAAAGTAGCATTTTTTTCGGGAAGGGAGTGAAGCTCCAAGTACCCGCCGCGGTGGCTTAGTGGTTAGCACGCTCGGCAACTGCATTAGTAGTTCTAGGTTCGGGCGAGAGAGAGAGAGGCCGCGAGTGTGCCTTCTTTCGGATGAGAAGTAAAACCGAGGTTCCGTGTTGGTGGACGATTTCACCTGCACGTAAAAGAACCCTCTTTACTATGCAACAGGTAGATCAGGCAAAATTTCCAGGTGTAGGAGCTCGCCCCCCTGGCGTCGGTAGCATTCCACAACGAACACTAGACCAACGATAAATAAGCGGAGGGGTGCAGCTTTGGCCTGCAACCAGCTGGAAGAAAAAAAACTATGACCAATATATCGCCCTTGTGTCCATTCAGAGGGACAAGATGGGTACCCGACCCTGCCATAGGCGGGGAAAGGGTTAGGAGTTGCTTAGAGTGAAGTCCAAGTGCACCTGTTGTTCATCTTTGAAGTGATTACTGAACCTAAAACCAACTCTTTCCACGTGGAATAAAATATAGGTATTGGCGTAATTCCCAGTGGTAGTGAGGTTCTTTCAGCAGTTAGTAGGTCCACCTCAGGGCCTCTACACCGAAACAAATGTACCCATTTCTTAATGACAATTTTCAGTAGTCAGAAACAATCCGGGCCACAATGAGCTCATGAGGCAAAGAAGAGGCTTTCCCAGGCAGAAAACAACTCATTGAAAGTGTGTGCACAGGAGCTGTGGTCACAAAACTGAAATAGGATGTCCTTGAAGAGGTACAATTTCGGCAACTATGGGAGGGCAAAGTTGCAAGAAGTTTGATGGACGACTGACAACCTATCATATAATGTAAAGAAAAGTTACTTAATTATTAAATCTGACTGATAACTAGTAGGTTCTCAATGCAAACTGGCAAGAAAGTGGAAATAAAATGTCAACGTGAGGAGGAGGATGATGATGATGATGAAGAAAACGAATGTCGAAAAACAAAGAATGGCAGGTTATTCCATCCAAAAAACGTTAAGATATTTTTCATCTTCACACGTACTGTAAATTGTATAAATATGGGATAAAAAATTATATAGATGCACACAATTTCTCACGTAACCTTTCAGTATATATAGTTTAGAGTACACGTGAAAAGTTCATTTCTACATTTTCAAAGTTAAATTTTTTATAACAAATAATACGAAATTTTTTTTCCTAAATTTTCACAAAAAAGAGTGTTTTTTTCTGATATTGAGAGACTAGAGTTCACTTTCTGCATCAGGATTGCGTGCAAAAAGATGATGATGATGTTGACTACACGTGAGAAAAATATGATGAGGATAATCTATAAAAATGATATAGTTCCTCTTCTTCAATTCTACCTCAACCAACTCACCTAAGCAAAGGTATTTTTTTGTTATGAAAGTACAAAAAAAAAATTATAATTTTCTTTTTAGTGAGTTATAAAAAACAACAGCCATTTTGTCTTGAAGAAAAAGGAGAAGAAAAAATTGAATGGGAATCAGTAAGAAAGCGAGAGAGATAAAATCTAAGAGTATCCAAAACACCAAATGAAGTTGATAATAAACTATACTTTTTTTCCCGAAAAAAAAACGATCATAAAATAAAAATTTTAGCCCTCAAAAACCCAGAGGCTATTTAAGACTAAATAACAACTAAAAAAACTTTTTTGCACCGCAGTCTAGGTCATACGAATACGCCGTCCTAGCCATTAAGCATGTTTTTTAAACGCTAATTCACTTTGTCTTCTATGCTCCCATTATCTCAGAAATTCAATGATGACACAATTGCTCCCTCTAACCTCACTTCCGGTTTAAAACACATGCTAGGAAGGGTTTGGTAATGATTATCCTCATCATCATCATTATTATTATAACTGCTGTCATCGGATGCCCTAAAAACTTAAAATTAAAATCAGATTCCAGTCATAAATTTGGTTCAAAGTTGCACTTACGCACGGATATCAAATGCAAACTCAAGTCACGCGCATGCGCATGGCGTAAATAACCTTATAAGTGACCTTCCTAAAGTAACAAGGGCTAAATAGGTTAATTTTCATGAATAACCCACACTCAAAATTCACTATTTCCGAACTTTAACTCCGTACGTAATTTAGGAATGACCATTACAGGAGGACCAATTTGCTGAAGGGTCACTGATGGTTGTTATCAGGAATTGCTGTTATTAAGGCCACCAGACGTACCTTGCTGGTCTATCCCCATCTCTCTTCTGCCTCACTTCCCCATCCCATCGACAACTACCAACCCTAAAGTAGTCATAAAAAATGAGGCCCTCAGATGAATAACGATCATGATTTTCCCCCAAATCAAGCAAAGGTCCATTAGAACTTAAGTCAATAATAATTCGTAAACTGAACCTAGGTCATGGAAATTGAGCTGCTAATGCACAATTGCGTAGCCCGCTTCACTAGTCATATTAAAACGGTCATCTATGGACCTATTCACACCCAAAGAGTTTGTTTAAAAAAAAGAGCCCCCAGAGAGTCCGGGACGATTTAAAAAAGGTTAAGAAAACGCTGATTCGCCACTGGTTAAAAATTTACAATAAGGGCTTATGTCGTTAGCTATAAATACAAATGTGCGACCAAGTGAGAATGTAGAGGGCGACACACAACCCCACGCGTTAACACGCTAATATTAACAATAGAGCCTTCCATCCACATTTGGGACAGTCGAACTTTTTTGTTCACCAGTTTTTTTTTTCCTATCATACTAGTCACCTTATATTTCAGACATGTTTTTTTTATTATTATTCTATTTTCGATTGTCGTAGATAATAAATATCTTTTTATTATAATTTCACCCCAAAATCCTTTTCGGAAAAAAAAATATTTAATGCTTAAATTATTCTCCCTTTTCAATATGTATGGGCCTTTTCAAGTTGGCGCTTCATTTTCGCAATGTGTTTGAAGAGGAAAAAAGTCAAAACATTGGCATGCTTCACGAATTTTAAATTGACGGATTTGATCCAGTGATATGACAATGATTTCAAGGAGGAGAAGAAACTTCAGGCCGAAGAAAAATAAAAGGAAGAAGGCCGAAGGAAAATAAATAAATTCACGAATATATCAAAATATATCTAGTTTTGAATAAAAAATATAGCAGATAACAGAATGACGAGATAACGAACGCTACACAGAATTACATTTAGACAACATCTCTTCTAGGTTAGCCCCCTTCCCTCCTTGCTTGCTTGCCTGTCTGTACTTTTACACCATCCTTCAGCCCGTCAAAAACTGGAATGAGAGGCAACACTGCTACTCTACACATATGTGAGCTCAATTTTTTCCCAGGACATTGCAGTCATTTTCCTGGTAGAAAAACGCAAACATGAAAAAAAAACAAAATAAAATAAAAAAACCGCACGCAAAAGGGGAATTAAATTTCATTAACATAATAGTAAACCCTTTTCTTTAACAAATGTCTATTTATAACAAAATATCGACATCTGCTTGGCTTGAAGCGCCACCTTGCACAGCACCACGACTACAAACCACTAAACAATAACAACAACAAAAACGGGTAAAAATACACGTTTCAACCCCACAATTACACCTGGAGAAAAACTCGTACAATTAAGTGTAAAATGCCACTGTATTATTTTCTTATCAAAACAAGATTTAGCGAGTTTAAAATGTGAATTTTTTAAAATGGAGAGAGAGAAAGAGAGAAATATTCATTTCGATTCACAATAGAAACCCATATTTATGTATAACAACAAAAAATAGGAGGGGAATGCAGTTGGAGGAAACAGGACGGGATATTGGACGGCCAGAGAGAGAGAGAGAGAGAGAGAGAGAGAGAGAGAGAGAGAGCGAATAGCAATAAAATCTTCTGACATGCTACCTTTCTCTCGCACACACTCCTTCCTTCCCCCGTTTCCAGCAAAAAATTAAACGTCAAGTTTGAAATTCTAGCCTGAAAATAACCAACGAAGCACAAAAAATTATCACCCGCCTCTTTACTGTCTACCAGAGAAGCTGTTTTACTCTTTTGCGCCGTCAAATTGGTGATTTGGGGCAAAGTTACTTAGTACTAAAAAAGCCATAGTGTAAACTGAGTCGCTGTTGTGGCGACGGCATGTCTCAAACCACGTGCTTTTCTGTCTAATACGGCGCACGCGTCTGCAGCAAAAAAGGAGACCACTGATTGGCTAGCGTTCAATAAACTACACACCACGTGCTTGTGTTGCTATGGTTATGGCGTCTAAAGCGTGCGTTCCAAAATCAAAAGACAACTGCTGATTGGCTATCAATAAGAAAATTACACACACCCGTCACACGTTGCTATGGATATGGCGTCTAGAACGTGCGTTCTACAACTTCAAAATTACCACGTGTCTT
>JAAFCE010004287.1:7340623-7433297 GCA_013389805.1 Trigoniulus corallinus
GGCGTCTAGAACGTGCGTTCTACAACTTCAAAATTACCACGTGTCTTTCGTCACCAAATGAATGCCTGTTGCTATAGAAATGGCGTCCATAACTCACAAGTAGTCAAGCGGGAGAGGGTGGTACATCATATCCTTATCCCGCCTGTGGCAGGGTCGGGTTTGGGGGTCCACTAAACTACTCTGACTGGGGTCACCCCAGCCAGGCGTCTGGAACCCGCAGAAATATTGGTTAGCGACCTAGTAAACGTTTCAACACGTGCGACGTACTGCGTCGAGCACTGACGTGGGGAGAAAGGCAAACTGAAGTCACAGTGACGTCCTCAAAGCGTCCAAGATGTTGTCATGGAGACGAGTTCTGCCTTAACCACCTGTATGGAATTATTTCTAACCGTCAAACGCACATGTGTTGGTGTAACTATGGAAACGGCGTCCAGCACTTGTATTTGAACCTCACCACGTGTATCACGGGGCGTAATCTAGCTATACTAGGCAAGAGGCTAGGCAGTTTCAAGTAGGCAGGGGGGGCTGTTGGGCGGGCGTTTTTCGCCGATTCACAAAAGGTTAATTTTTTTAAGGTCCTAATATGAGCCACCTTCGTCCTCCACCCCTCGCCTAAATCGTTCCTCTCTGATCGAAACACGTTTCAGCACCCAGACATTTTAGTCAACTTTCAGCAGTGTATTACAGTAATACACCAAAACAAAGTGGGAGTGGGGGTGGGGGGAATAAAAGAGGACCATGGACTTTAAGGGTAGAATGAAAGGGGCCTCTGAAGGAGAAAATGAAGAAGAAAAGTCCTGATGGATGATGTTGATAAAATGGATTAGATATTTTTTTATACGTGTGTCGCTTGTTCGCATTTTTTTACCCTTCTGTCGAAAGGTCCTCCCCCCACCTTCATCTACCTCTTTCTTTGTCCTCCTTCACATTTTTTTCAACATCTTCTGTGACTCATTGGTAAAAATCTCCAAATTTACATAACTCGATCACCACTAACTAACCCCCAACCATTTTGCCAACCTCTCCTTAGTAACGTCCTGGGACTGTAGAGGTGGAGAATTAAACGTCCCGTTTAGAGATTTTTTTTGCTAACACGGGACCTATGAAATCCTGTCTCTCTCTTTTACTCCTATTGAGAGATCTCCTTCCCCCCTTTTGCTCCCTCCCCTCAATCCCGTAATTTACCCCCACTTCAGTCCTTCTCCCGTTGGTCCTGTAAACACTTCTAACGTTGTCAAATTCTTAATTCATCGTTCAATAGCATCCCACAATATTTATTGAAATTTGATTTGATTTCCGTCCTCTTTTATTCACATTTTCTTTAGGCAGTGTCCCCTTCCCCGTTCTTCCTCCGTCCTGTCTGCCCTCCCTCGCCATTTCTCTTTTTTTTATATTTTTTATGAGTCCCCTTTTCAGAAAATTCGCGTTTTTTTGCATAAAAACCTGTAAAACATGTTTGCAGAAAATGGGACTTTTCAAAAAGAATGAGCGTGTGCAACATTCAAGTGGTATCAAAATGATGGAAGGCTACAGGGGAAAAGGGGGGACCAAGTGACAATAAGAGGGGGTTAAAAGAATTTTTTTTCATATTTCAAACTCGAAGAGTGAAATTTCACTTAGGACCTACTTTTTTTTTATCAGCTAACAAAATACTGCCTTGCTCCATTATACTTTTACCCACTCCTTATGCGTAAAAACTGGCATTTAACCCCTACCTTTTTTTGTGAGCCCCCCCCTCCTAAATTTTCAAATATCGAACTAGAAAATGGCAGTATCTATTTTGATATCCGGTTGCTCAGGGTAGGATCTCACCCTTGCACCAGTGGAAGTCCATCAGAGGTGCAATCTAACGTCTCTACCCATTCTTTCTTCTGCAACTTTCTCGAGGCTGACTGCCAAAAATATCAAGAAATGGCACACAAGAATATCCCCCTCAACCTCTTGCTCCCCCCAAATTATTATACCTGCATGAAATATTGGTTCAAGAATTAGGAATTTGGTCTCAAATAACCATCTATTTTTCAAACATATTTTCGTGCATCTGCTAAAAAGTGAAAACTTGTCTTTCCTGGTGAAAAATTCTGAAAGAGGGGTGGGCCGAACTGCAGTTGCAGGGCTCTGAAAAAGACGATAAAAAACAATTTCTTCACCCCCACCATTTATGTCTGAAGTTTTAATTTTTCACTTAAAAAAGAAGAAGACTGTAGATCATAAAGAAGGGTAAAAAAATTGTTACAATTAATCAAAATCTTGATGACATAAGAAGTTATTTCAGAGCTTCTCCCCTTTCCGAAAATTCAGAAGAAGAGGAGGAGGAAAAGTGAAATTTCGTAAAGTTCAATTAATAATAACCAGTCAGTGGCCCCCCAAAGTTGTAATATTTCATCTTCAACTATAATTTTTTATAGAGGGTGGGTAAGATGAAAGGGGTAGGGAGTGAGCCGAGTGCCTAGGACGGACATAGGAAAATTAAGTGATTTTTGGAAACAAGAATTAAACCACCATTGTTATGAATTTTGGTTGGACAGGGAAGTAGGAGTAGTGTTGGTCCTCCTCAAAAATAAAAAAAAAAACACAAGAGGATAAATTGGTTAGGACCACACGCATACAGGACATAAGTGTAAAATGATCCCTCGGCCCCTCCTCTCCTCCTTCAATTGCAGCAACGGACCACCTAACAAGAGTCCCGTCCACTTTCGGCAATTTCAAATGTCAACAATTAACAGCAAATCATCACACGAAATCATTCACTTCAATTAATAACACAACATGGGTCAAGTTTTCGGACAAGGCGGCTACTCACTCATTTTGGAGGTGCAACGACAACAAGTCGAATAACATCAACGTAAAAAAAAAAAACGTAAATGCGCACCAAACAGAGGAGAGAACTAGATAATAATCATCATCATCATAATACCCTTATCCCGCCTGTGGCAGGGTTGGGTCTGCGGGTTCTAGCCCTTCACTCCCACCAGGTCCACGTTCACCCCAGACACTACCATATCCTTACGGGACAACCTGCTCCCACGTCTGCTTTTGTCTCCCCCAGCCCCAAGTACTTCCAACCACTTGCATTCCTGAAATGGACCTAACGAGCTCCTCCTCCCCTCTTTTCATTACGTGTCCATACCACCTCAACCTACTCTCCCTCATCTTTTCCGCGATGTCCCCCACCCCCAGGCTACCTCTAATATACTCATTCCTAATTCTATCAGCTCTTGACACCCCACTCAGCTCCTAAAAGCAGTCAGTAGTCTCGATCAGGATCGGGAGCGGCGAATTGCGTTGGATACACCAGTTCTCGTCTGATCACTGAAGTTAAGCAGCGCAACCCCAGCTAGTACTGACATGGATGGCCGCTTGGGAAAACTGGGTACTGCAAATACCCAGAAATCGTCGCATTAGCGTAGTGTCTGTGCAATCTCTGCATAAGAAGTATGCTGTAGACGGGGCTCTAATGACCTTGTAGTTCAAGGGCCCTAAAACACCAACAAACAAACTCGATCAGTATCGAACCTGCAGCCACGAACTTAAGAGCAAATGGGAGCATGCACCCCTGTCATTTGACCTCCCCCTAGTGTTGCTTGCCCCTGACCAATCAGGAGGAGATCTGAAGAGCACATTCTGTGTGAAGATGTGCAATGTGAAGTGCCCATCCTCGACTTACGAATATCGCATTCAGAATCTCACCATGGGTGTAAGGGCTGCACGGGCGTCCCTCTGGTGTCGGTAAAAATCGATTGCACAACTACGAGACAGACATTTAATATATCAGTGACTAACCAGGAGGCCCAGAGAAATGGAAGGCGGTGAACTGTATCAGCGAGAGAGAGAGAGTCCCCCCGCCACCCAATCAAAATTCACCAATGAAATAAAGCCAGATCTGACGACGAGGGGTAAAAGGGGCCAGGAAGGAAGGGAGGGGGACAAATTCTTCTGGATGCAAATCTGGCGCAATAATTATACGATATCTGACTAAAAATCCATTTCTCTTTTAATTTTGATTAAGAGATATTTGCAACGCAGCGGCCAAAAGAAGAAATGGAAGGGAAAGGGGAGGGGGGAATAAAAAGAGATGAATTTTTCAAATGCATTTGACGAGACAATTCATGAATTCAAGGCGTCAGTTTGAATTTTTTAAATGCCAACGAAAAAAAATTCAAGGCTATTAAATATATTTCTGAGAGAGAGAGAGAGAGAAGGAGAGTCAGTCGTCAGATGTAATTTGATGATCCATTGTCGGAACTATCTCTCTTAACTGTCTAATCGATTTTTTAATATAAAAAAATGGTCTCACCCCACAGAAGGATCAACCCCCACCACCAACCCATCCTAAAAATTGTTCCTCGCTAGCACTAGTCTTATTGGGACACAGAGCTGAGAGAGAGAGAGAGAAATAAAACTCCATCGCATCAAACCCCAATTATGCGACTATTACAATTCAACCAATCCATGTCTCGACAAGCCCCCCCCCACCTCCCTCAGCCTACCTCTCCCCCATTATCAACCCCTTAATCTTCTTTTCCCCCTTTCCTGTTTTCATGAAAAATCATCTGGATTTAGGACAGAAAGAGAAGATGATGAAGGAGACAGACAAATGAGAGAGGGGTGCAATTTTTCCCTTTACGGGACAGTTTCCTTATATTCTCTCTCGTTCCTTTAAATTCTCCCCCTAATTTTTTTTTGACAAAAAAAAGGAGATTGTCACCCCTTAAATAGCAGCCAAAAACTTTCAGGACAAGGGAATATATACATTTTTTGTGATCATGGGACGGGTAGTAACCTGGAACCCATTCTTTCCTTTTTTTATAGATAGGGTTAAAAAACGGAAGAAGAGAGTTAAAAATTTGCATAGGACATTCACAAAGACCAAAATTTTATGGATATATCAAGACCACGTTTACCGGAAATAAGGAGGGGGGAAGGACCAGAAACCAGTCCTCTCGAGGCATTACAATAGAGTAACGTCTAGGTCCTTCCTTTCAAATATGATTTCAACGGGGTGAAGAAGAAGAAGAAAAAAGGGGGAAAGACGTCATCATCACATCACCATCGCACCCTTTTATAACAAACCAACCATCAATGGACCCTCTCTCTCTCTGAAGACGCATACACAAAAAAATATCTAGGACCACCTAAAAATGTCTGAAATCTTTTACCAAAAAGGGCATCTTTAAAGAAATATCCTGCGCCAAACTTTATATATAGGTGCTAGAAGACTCCATTCTCCTTCAACCCCTCCTTTCCACAAGACTGAAATGAGATGAGGGGGTTGAAAATAGGGTTGTGTAAAGGGTAACTCAAAGAGGTAGAGGGTAGAAGGTCTGAACAAAAGTTCCTCCATACACACGTCACCGAAATAGGTCCTTCAAAAAAGATAGCTTTGAAGTTGTCCCATTTAAGAATAACTGTCCCGTAGAAGGATGAAGGGGGTTAAGAGACAGTTAGGCCGCTGTTTCACCTTACTACAAGGACGAAATATATAATAGGCTCCATCGAGACACCTTGCAGAGTGGTTTTTGTGGGACACCAGACAGTATTCACCCCCTTAGGACCCATTCTCTTAAATGGGCCTAGACAAGTGTGCTGACAGAGAGCTGACCAGAACAATCCCATATTATGCCACCTGTTTGATGGTGTCTAGGACCATTCAGTGACCAAAAAAGGGGAAACTTTAAAGCAAAGCTTCCAGATGACCCAAATGAGATCTCGTCTGTGAGGAATGGATCCACATATGAGGTGCTTTCCCAAATATAAGAGCAGGAGAAAAAAAACCCAGACTAACAAAAAAATGAATTTAGATTCCTTCCTATCTGGGACTTTATTCAATCTTCTTTTGAATTTAAAACCTGAATTATTTTCAGAAATGAAAATGTACCTTAAGGGGGCCTTCTGATAATATCATTTTCTTCAAAATTAAGAAACGCAGAAACTTCAACTACTGAAAAGGTCACCGCCGAAAAAAATATTTGACTGAGTTCGTGACATAAGAAGAGGTATGGAGATTCACTTATTACGTAAAAATAAATCAGGAGATCTACTGACCTTCACGATAAATAAACACGAAAGAAGAGATATTTGGCAAGAAAAAGGTGTGCAAAAGGGTTCACGAGGAACCAATGAAAAGTTTGTCCAAATATTTAAGCCCTAGAGTCCAGTTTCATCCCAAAATCAGTTGTCAGCAACACTAGATCAAATCATCATCATCCCACCCTTGACCCGCCTGTAGCAGGGTCGGGTCTGTTGGTTCTAGCCCTCCACTCTCACCTATCTCCTGAGGTCCCTG
This sequence comes from Trigoniulus corallinus, assembly GCA_013389805.1. NCBI lineage: Eukaryota > Metazoa > Arthropoda > Diplopoda > Spirobolida > Trigoniulidae > Trigoniulus > Trigoniulus corallinus. The sequence continues at coordinate 7,346,910 of JAAFCE010004287.1, forward strand.
TCCACCCCACACACTACCATATCCTTTCGGACAACCTGCTTCCAAGTCTGCTTTGGTCTCCCACTGCTCCGGGTGCTTCCGAACCACTGGCATTCCTTTAATGGACCTAACGAGCTCCTCCTCCTTCTCCTCTCTTCACATTACGTGTCCATACCACCTCAGAACACTAGATCAAATGTCTTTAATAAATTCTTGCTGTTGCCACCTTCATGAACGACCCTGCAAATTGTTTACCCTACACGTGACACCTGTAGTAAGAACAATAAAGGACAAACTTTTATTTGGGGACAACAGACTAATGTGCATCCCGATTGTAAAGGAGCCGATCCTAAACAACCGGAAGTTGAATTCAGTCCAATTCTGCTACCCGGCCAAAATACGCTCTGTTTCGTACATTGGACACCACCACCTCACAGGGCCGTACTTTCTTTCTCATCCCGATAACAAAGGTGCCCTAGATGTGTTCTTCTTACCATAAAAGAATTCAGCTTAGATTAGGACTCGAACCTGATAACCACGAATGGATGAATGACCATAGTGATTACCAAAATAACAAACAACACCTAATTAATCTTCTTGCTACCTGTGGTAGTGCCGAGTGTCCATTTTGCCGCTTTGGGACACACAAACGATTTGTTGGTGTGTTACAGCCATTCAACTACAAAGGTCATGAGATCGTCGCCCACTGCAGAGTATGCAGAGAAAATGGGTCTTAGCAGTACTCAGTGTTCCCAACCGGTCACCCATGCCAGTACAGCCGTCTGTTGGACGGTATTTCCCACAGCCGGTTGCCAATCTAATGCAGCAACCCCCTAAGATTATTTTGAATCGGTGGGAGGGCACTTTTCCGACACTGACTCCAGGGGGCGCATTCCTAGACCTGGAAATTTTCTCGGGTCGGTCCATGCAAAGAGGGTTCGTTTTAGAACAACATGGGGCTGGGGCGATGTCTATATTTTACATCCGATAACGGAAGGCGCACTGTGGCCTTACTCTCTCCCTCTCTCTCCCCCCCCCCGAAAGAAGCCAAACTACCCGATCCAGTATCGAACCTGGAACCAAAGACGCAGTAGTCGAGTTCCGAGGCGTGTTTAAATTGAGATCGTATCATTCCTTAAGTGAGTATATTCATTTCAGCAAAAAATTAGGAAATATTTATATCCAAAACTGAAGAAGGAGAAAAAGGGATCCTGCCGGCCCTCCACCTCCCTCAGGTGTCAGTCAAGGGCTCACATTTTATTGCCGTTGCAATTTCTGAGAAACTGCAGCCTGTGAACTAGCAACCTCTCGGCCTCTTCCGCTGTCTCTACCATTGCCTTTCTTTACCTAACAATAGATTGCAGTTTGATGGCAGAAGAAGAAGAATGTGGATGAGGAGGAAAGGGGGACCAGGAAAAGGAGGGGCAGGAAATAAATTTTGAATCATTAATAAATGTTAATAATGATCATATCAAAAGCCTTTGGTTCCAATAAAAAACTTTTTGACTATCCAACCACCGAAAAATTTTGGGAAATAAAACTAATGGAGATAAGAGAGTGCTTGCCTGCGGAGTAGTTGTAATAGGTCGAAAATTGGACACTTTCCTCCATGGGTGATGCAGGACGAGAGGAAGTACACAGATCTTAAATCGTTAACAAATTTACGGGCCAGCTCACTGATCACCCACCTGTTTGACCTAGCAGCCCGTGGTTGCAGGGTCCACACCGACAGCCTCGGCCGAGGCTAGTGGTGTCTTTCATTCAGTGCTACCAAAACGGATCGTCGTTGGAGTGAGTTTCGCGCCCCGAATGAGAATTAAAGCCGATGTCCTCCTCCTTCTATTCCGCCTGGATAGCGCAGGAGGTAGCGTGCTCGATTACTGCATCAGTGGTTCCAGGTTCGGCACTGGGTCGAGGTGGGTTGGCTTCTTTCGGCCTCTCTCTCTCTCTTTCGAGCGAGAGAAGTCCCAAGTATGCCTTCCGACGGACGGGAAGTAAAGCCGTGGTTCCATGTGGTGTGCGACGTCATTTGCACGTAAAAGAACCCTCTCTACTATGCACCGAGTTGATGAGGCAAAATTCCTAGGTGTAGGAGCTCGCCCCCCTTGGCGTCGGTGGAGTGCCCCAACAAACAATAGAACGACGATAAATAAGCATAGGGGTTGCAGCTCTGGTCGACAGCCGGCTGCGGAAAAACACCGTCCAACACATAACCCTTGTGTCCATTCAGGGGAACAAGACGAGTACCAGACCCTGTCATAGGCGGGAAAGGGGTTAGTGGTTGCTTTTTCGTCCTCCTCTTTCTATGGGAGTCTAGATGGCAAGCCAAATACAGGCATCACATCGGAACAAACTCAGGTGTGTGCAGATCGAAACAACAGCCCCCTAGGTGTGAATTCTTTTGTTTCGTTGGTGTTTTAGGGCCTTCAACTACAAAGGTCATTAGAGCCCCGTCCACAGCATAGTTCTTATGCAGAGACTGCACAGACGCTACCCTAATGCGACGATTATCGGGGATTAGCGGTACCCAGGTTTCCTAGGCGGCCACCCACGTTAGTACTAGCTGGGGTCGCGTTGCTTAACTTCAGTGATCAGACGAGAACTGGTATGTCCAACGCAATAAGCCGTTCTCTAGGTGTGAAGATCGATCCCTCAGGTGTGCAGATGGGGACAAAAGTTCCTGAGGAGTCAAAGGTCGATCCAAGAACGTTGATGAACTAACTTCAACAGTAAACAGACGGACTATACCAGCACCCTGCCATCGGAAACCGTACTTGGTTTTCTGCCCTCAAGAGTTCAGCAGGCTATCAACCTGAAAGTGGACTTCAGAGCAGCCTCTGAGGGCATCCCATGGTGGGAATCGTATATCCGGCCCCTGCTGCTCAGAACCACATGGGAATATAGCCGAAAACATTCCGAATTAGGATCTAAAGAGGATAATAAAAAAATCCAGATGCAGGGCAGATGACAAACATGTCAGTTGAAATAAATTTTGACAAAATAAAAAAAAATATTAATTTCCCCTGGCCTTATTTAGGACTTGAGGCGTAGTTCCGAGACAGATGGAAGGTACATCCACTCATAAAAATCATACAATTCATTTGGACACACCTCCTCCTATGCACAAAAAAAAAATTGAGGGGAGGGTGGTGTGGCAGTGGTGTGCAGAAGAGAGATGGGAAATTGCCGAATATTTTATAAGTAATTTTTTAAAGGATGTCAGTATTTAAACTGACATAATAAAAGTAGAAAAAAATCAATTCATGCATTTCCAAAATATAATTCAGTTGTTAAGGATGGGGAGAGGGGGGCCAAAAGAGAGAGAGAAAGAAAGTTTAATTATATTTCAAGTATAAAATTACAGATTTTTCTCTACTCCGTAGTTTTTAATTCAGCAGGGGTACGAAGAAGAAGAAAAAAAAGAGATATATAAGGTCCTTGTTGCAATGACAACCATATGGCAAATGGTACGTTACTTACACCCCACCGAAAAAAAAATTGGGCAAAAGCATATCAGCAATGAGAAAACCCAACTCCAAAGAGGAAATTGAGGGTGGCCATTGTGTGTATGTGTGTGTGAGAAAATTCACCTAAATTATTATAATAATAAACGAAAAACACGAAAGAATAAATTTGGCAAGATCCAAGGAGGAACCACAGCAACCAACCAACCTCTCACAACCTTTCCAAACACAAAAATAATACTTCAAAAATTGGAGAGGAAAAAGTAGCCACAAATTATTCTCCAAACGTTTTTTTCTGTTCACCTGTGTCTTCTAATTTATCCCCCCTCCCAAAAAAAAAAAAACATTCACGACATTTGCACTCAACAGGCTGGTGACACCCAGAAGAGGACACGCTCATGTGCACATGTGGAATACTCTTGAAGCTCAAAGTCTGCACAACGAGGTCTCTCTCTACAGCTTGGTTTACAAATTCGCCATTCAAAGCAACTTATAACTCTTTTCCCGCCTATGGCAGGGTCGGGTACCCCATTTGTCCCTCTGAATGGACACAGGGTGTTATGTTGGTCATAGTTTTTTTCTGCAGCCGGTTGCCGGCCAAAGCTGCACGTTGGGGAATGCTACCGACGCCAGGGGGCGAGCTCCTACACCTGGAAAGTTTACCTCATCCACCCGTTGCGTAGTAGAGAGAGTTCTTTTACGCGCAAGTGCCATCGTACACCCACTCGGGACCTCGGTTTTACTTCTCATCCGAAATAAGACACACTCGCGGCTTCTGTCTCGCCCGAAAGAAGCCATTATTCCAAAGCAATGGTAGAATGGGGGCTGTGGATGGCCCGAATATCAAACACCCTGCGCTACCCTGGATGAGAAGAGACATACTGGTCAATTCAGTGGCGTCACTAGGGGTTTCGGGCCGCACCGGGTGACACCACTCGCACCATGAGAAATGGGGTGACACCAAAGCAGAAGAAGCGGCTTTTTTTTCGGGAAAGAGAGGTGACACCACGGTGTCACTGCACCGGGTGACGCCAACCCTAGCGATGGCACTAGGTCAATTCCCAGTCCAAGAGTTCAACACCGAGATAATGGAGATGTCTACAGTGGAGCAACGCTTTTCAATTTCGTCTCAAAACGACAGAAATAATTTCAAGCACGTGCGAGAAGGAGCGGTGTAGGAGCAGGGCGTCAGTGGAGTGCCCCAACGAACAGCAGACCGACGATAAATAAACAGCGGAGTTGCAGCTTTGGTCAGTAACCGGCTGCGGAAAAAACACTGTCCAATAGATCACCCTTGCGTCCATTCTGAGGGACAAGATGGGTACCCGACCCTTCCATAGGCGGGTGGAAAAGGTTAGGAATTGACTTTTCTCCGGCACGTGCATAAAAAAGCAGGTCCTGCCCCTAACTAATACAACTATAGACTCCTGGCCCAGAAAAGAACATCTTGGCACGTGATTCAGACTTGAACATTACAATGCCCTGACACATGACTTACAAGTGACCAGTGTTCCAAGAATCACACGTGACCAACACTAGAACATTCACATGTCACCAAGTGTAAAATCCTCGCAAGTGACCAAAAACAGAACATTCACACGTGACCAAGACCAGCAAAGGTGGGGGAGGGGAAGACGGGCCAGCTAGGGGACAAGATGGGTACCAGACTCTGCCACAGACGGTTTGTTTGTTTGTTGGTTTTTAAGGTCCCGTCAACTAAAAGGTCATTAGAGACCCGTCCACTGCATAGTTCTAATGCATAGACTGCACAGAAACTACACTAATGCGACGATTATTGGGTATTAGCAGTACCCAGGTTTCCCGAGCGACCACCCATGTCAGTACTAGCTGGGCTTGCGTTGCTTAACTTCAGTGATCAGACGAGAACTGGTGTGTCCAACGCAATTCGCCGCTCCCTGCCACAGACGGGGGAAGAGACCATTCACACACGACCAAGACCCAGCACATCAGCATGTCAACAGCACCAGAGCTTTTGCACGCGACCCAGGATGTTCTACTTCAGCATGCAGCACCGAACTAAAGCATTCTGAGTGCACGCAATCAGGGTATTGTGGCACGTGCAACAGAAGCCGTGGAGTGGAGCTTTCTGCGCATGCACTCTAGTGACAACCGTTCTTTCAATCACATGTCATATTAAGAATTACCGGACATGCACTCTTCTCACTTACTTTAGAAAGGGGCCAAAATTTGGAACGAACTGCCAGGATGGGATCATTCTAATAATACGTGGAATACTAAAAGATGAATTATGACAGAATTGAGTGGAATTCATAACAAAATAAGTGTAGAAAAAAACCCCCACAGTCATTATTTTTGGATATTATTGTCATAGTTAACTCCTGATACGTCACGCCAGCAGATGGGAAAAAGAGATTAATGAATATGGATCTGGATAAATTAAATATCAGTTATGGGAATTGAAGCTAACATTTCTGGAATAATAACGAAAGCTGGTGTTGAAACGAAATCAAACAAATACAAGGACGTTGATAAAATAAAACAAAAGGTTAAAAAAAAAAGAAAGGGTTGCCAACAACACCCAGGCTGACAACACCGACTTCAGATGCGTCTGTATGCATTTTTTTTTCACGTGAAATAACAGCACCACGTGTTCCTGATGGTGGTTTACTTTAACAGGTGGCTCGCGGAAATGATACATGCATTATTAAAAGCATTATGCAGTCGAGAAAAATAAATAAAACCGCAAAACTGATCCCTAAACTATTGCCGGCCCCCCCTTCCCCCTTATTTTCTCTCACACTCTCTCACTTTTACGAAATGTTGCATGATGACGACGATTAAACCGAGCGATTGAACGACAACCCCCCCCCTCTCATTTGTTCCACTCCTGCGAGCAAACCACGACTGGGATACGAACCAATCAAACACCACACAGATAACGTACTCTAAAACAAACCCTGTATTTACCGAAATTTAATTTTAACTAACAGACTTATATTTCAGTTAATTATGAATCAGCAATGGGGCAGGACAAGAAGCTCTTGATCAACGGCGTCACAAGGGAAGGGTGCGGGCCGCACCGGGTGACACTACTCGCACCATTAGAAAATGGGGTGACACCAAAGCAGAAGTGGCTATTTTTCGGGAGATGGTCACCGGGTGACGCCAACCCTAGCGACGCCACTGCTCTTGATCCCTTTAAATTACGTTAAAAATAATTAAAATTTCCGCCAAAGGCCTGTCCAGTTTGACCAAACAGGGACGGACTGCTGAAAGATATTTTCGATTGATTGATTTGTTGGTGTTTTAAGGCTCTTCAACTACAAAGGTCATTAGAGCCCCAACCACTGCCTAGTTCTAATGCAGAGGTTTCACAGAAAATACACTGATGGGACGATTTTTGGGAACCAGCGGTACCCAGTTTTCCCAAGCGGCCACCCATGTCAGTAATAACTGGGATTGTGTTGCTTCACTTCAGTGATCAGGCGACAACTGGTGGGTCCAACGCGACACTGCGTTTCCGGACAGTGGTGGTGGCGACGACGACACACCACTGCTTTGTGCTGTCCCTTCTGAGGAGGAAGAATGAGTGGTACAAGCCATGTGTCCCACGACGTCATGGGAGCGGCGAATTGCGTTGGACACACCAGTTCTCGTTTGATCACTGAAGTTAAGCAGCGCAACCCCAGCTAGTACTGACATGGGTGGCCGCTTGGGAAAACTGGGTACTGCTAATACCCAAAAATCATCGCATTAGTGTAGTGTCTGTGCAGTCTCTGCATAAGAACTATGCTGTAGACGGGGCTCTAATGACCTTGTAGTTGAAGGGCCCTAAAACATCAACAAACAAACAAACCCACGATGTCACCTCTAAGAATTCTTAGTACACGGCGAGTTATATACAATAAGTGCAGGCCGGCAAAGGAGATAAGGTCCTAGTTCATTTCAAAGGTTCTTCTCGTTGTAGTGGGTGCCGGCTTTACTTTTCATCCAGGACGGAAGTGGGATTTTGTGAAATCCTAGTGCAGGATGGGCCCTTCGAATCATGGACAAACGAATCCAGCACTAGGCAGACAAATAAGCGGGACTCCACACCCTGACAAGTTTTTACAAAATGGGGGCAAAGTTGACTGCAACAAAATAGCGCATACTTCCTTAACTTGTGCCATTATAGGACAAATGACGTCACAGAGGTCCTTTATTTTAGTCGAAAAATGGTGCCTTTGTTCAATAATTTATTTTACTACGCCTCAAATTTTAATCAATAAAATTTTTCTTGCTAAGGTCGACAAAGGTTAGACCATAGCAAAACAAAATTGGGCAAAAAATGTCAACCTACAGCGCTCATTTTTTGGAAAGAATGGAGAAAAGGGAAGGAAGATAGTGGAGTAATTTCCGGTATCAAACAAGGAGGCCACCACACAACCGGTCCAAAAATACTTCTGAACATTTTCTACATAATTTTACCGGGCAAAAAAACTTTCAAAAATCTAAGCTTCCTTTCTTGCCGAAAAATAAACCACCCAGAAAATGTTTACTCGTTACAAAAAGACAACAAGTAAACAAAGGCTCTTCATGCCAATGAGTGTCATTTTTGCACACAACTCTCGTCTACCATTTACGACCGCCATCTTTTCCAGGACCCGCTAAAAAGAGAGAGAGAACGAACCAAGGCGACAAAAAAACAGGAGAGAGGGTGGGGGTAAGAAAAAAGAGGACCAGGAGAGGGGCCTAAACATTGGCAACTAACTATTTTTTGTTTTCGGCATTTTGTTTATTTATAAAATGTCTCGGGATTCCATAGATGCTAAATTTCATCTTCATCCCCCTTTATTTTCTTGTCTACAAACATAAATTCCACGGCTGAACAACAATAAATTACACATTTGGCACACAAAACACAAGAAATTAACCCGTAACCAAAACTAGTTTAACAAAATAACCACACACATCTAATTAGTACAACATTTTAACTGACCAACTATAACAGGAGATCAAAATTCTGCTTAAAAGTACAAAAATACCCCTAAAATGCCGGGCTAACGTAATTTCCGAAATAAACAACTACAGCGACACCACCAGAGAGCCGTAGAACGGGAGTGAACTGATGGATTTCTTTGTTTGTTGGTGTTTTAGGGCCCTTCAACTGCAAGGTCATTAGAGCCTCGTCCACAGTGTAGTTCTGATGCAGGGACTGCACAGACACTACACTAATGCGACGATTTTTGGATACTTTGGACCTCTGTGACGTCATTTGTCCTATAATAGCACAAGTTAAGGAAGTATGCGCTATTTTGTTGCAGTCAACTTTGCCCCCATTTTGTTCCGCGTATTTGTCTCCCTAGTGCTGAACTCGTTTGTCCATGATTCGAAGGGCCCATCCTGCACTAGCATTTCCCAAAATCCCACTTCCGTCCTGGATGAAAAGAACCTTTGAAGTGAACTAGGACCTTATCTCCTTTGCCGGCCTGCACTTATTGTATATAACTCGCCGTGTACTAAGAATTCTTAGAGGTGACATCGTGGGTTTGTTTGTTTGTTGGTGTTTTAGGGCCCTTCAACTACAAGGTCATTAGATCCCCGTCCACAGCATAGTTCTTATGCAGAGACTGCACAGACACTACACTAATGCGATGATTTTTGGGTATTAGCAGTACTCAGTTTTCCCAAGCGGCCACCCATGTCAGTACTAACTGGGGTTGCGCTGCTTAACTTCAGTGATCAGACGAGAACTGGTGTGTCCAACGCAATTTGCCGCTCGTGAACTGTTGGAAAGCACTTTGACACAACCGGCAGCCCTCACCTAACGCTGCAGCCTGTCACTTATTAAGGGACAATCTAAAGGTGTCACTTATGCTGTCGTGATTACAGCTGTGGGCTCAACAAAGAAACCAGCTACTAACCCTTTTCCCGCAGGGTCGGGAACCCATCTTGGTACCTCTGAATGGACACATGGGGGATCTGTTGGATGGTACTTTTATGCAGCTTGCTGTCGAACTAAGCTGCAACCCTTATGCTTAGTTATCGTCGACCTACTGTCCATTGGGGCACTCCACCGAGCTCCTACACCTGGAAATTTCGCCTCATCTACCCGTTGCATAGTAGAGAGGGTTCTTTTGCCGTGCAGCGGTGACAGCTTAGACCTAACGGTAGGGCACCGGTTTTACTTCCCATCTGATGGAAGGTGTACTCGGGATATCTCTCTCTCTCTCTATCTGTCGTTTTTTTGGTTCGTTGGTGTTTCAGGGCCGTTATAGCCCCGTCTACTGCGTAGTTCTAAATGCACAGACGCTACACTAATGCGACGATTTTTGGGTATTAGCGGTTTCTAGCTTTCCCGAGCGGCCACCCATATCAGTACCAACTGGGGTTGCGGCGTTGATTGACTTCAGCGATCAGATGAGAACTGGTGTGTCCAAAGCAATAAGCCGCTCCTCTCTCTGTCGTCCGAAAGAAGTTAACCCACCTCAACAGGGTCGGCTCGTGAGTTTCAGGCGCCCTAGGCAAGTGAGTCCATCGCCGCCGCCCCCATTGAATCTAATACAGTTCTAAATTGTCCAAGCGTCCCTCACGTGCTTGGCATTTGTCCCGATACCAACATTTAGAAAAGGCCCAACCAATCAGAGAAATTCGGGAACCCCAGGACTATGAACATTTTAAATGAATGATAGACTGCATGGCAAGGAAGTACCTCTGAAATCAGCCGCCCCTATGAAATTTGCCGCCCTAGGCAGCCGCCTAGGTTTGCCTGCCCCACGAACCGCCTCTGCACCTCAATCCAATATGGGACCTGGAACCACTGACGTAGGAATAGAGCACGCACGCTACCTCCTGAGTCACTAGCCGTGCGCACACATCATCATACCCTTATTCTGCCTGTGGCAGGGTTGGGTCTGCGGATTAACTGAACATGCTCTGACAGGGATCACTCCAGCCAGGCGTCTGGAACCCGCAGGAATATTGGCTAAGTTGTCTGTGGGGGGATGCCGGCCTACCCCACGAATTGAAACGATGCAGACGAATTGAAATGCCGGCTGTTTACTCAAATTTTCTGGCAGATGTGCGCACACGTCTCACAGACTTCCTACAGGATATAGTAATATTAGAATGTCCCTCTGAACGAATTCAAACGTGGCGGGGAAATGTGTCAGCCTACATCAAATATAATTTAAATTTTATATACTTTTTATAACGAGAGGCGAGGTATGATAGGAGAGAGAGAGAGAGGGGGAGAGGATGGGGCCAAAAAAATTTAGGAAAGAGAAAGAAAGGGGGAGAAATTACGTTAGGCATAATAAAAAATTACATGAACGCACACCATAATACATTTAAAAAGTGACACGTTCGATTTGCCTATGTCAAAAAAAGGTTCAAAATGACCATTGCGCCACAGACAAAAAAAATTTATAACCTCACTCTTCATAAATTAATTTCATTGATTACAGCCAATTATAGCAGGAGGCTGGACTATTATTTACGGCCTGCAATAAACCATTCGCAGGGAGACGCTGAGAGAGGTAGGACCCTGTGGCAAATTAACAACTGACCAAAAGGATCTGCCGGTTAAGACGACTATCAAACAGGAAATGAGAAAAATGGACGAGAGTGACCGCCGCCATGAAAAATCGATCATACATATTACCACTGACCGTAGGACGAGAAGAAGTGCCCATTGCAACAATGGTTTCTTTGGTTATTTAACGTTGGCATACTAACTACTTCCGGTTTGTTAGGTGGTGTTTTAGGGCCCTTCAACTACAAAGTCATTAGAGCCCCGTCCACAGTCTAGTTCTTACGCAGAGAGAGACTGCACAGACACTACACTAATGCGACGATTTTTGGGTATTAGCAGTACCCAGTTTTCCCAAGCGGTCACCCATGTCAGTACTAGCTGGGGTTGCGTTGCTTAACCTCAGTGACCAGGCGAAAACTGGTGCGTCCAACGCAATTCGGTGCTCCCGACTACTTCCGGACCAAGCCAATAGAGGGAGAGCTACAACTCGCCCGAAGACAACGTAACGGCTTCACTTACACCCCCACCATGGTGACTGTCTTTCTGGGCCCTAATGACCATTGAAGTCGATGGGCCCTCAAACACAAACAAAAGGGGGAAACACACCCGTGCTTCGATTTCCGCCCAAAACAAGCTGCTTATCTCGACTGGTTTCGAATCCATTCATAGGTCGCACAAAGGCCCTATAGAGTCAGGTTAGTCACTGGGTGGCACACGAATGCCAAACAACGCTAAAAGATCGGCAATCCAAGAAGAAGCACAGACGAACGTCTTCGAACGTTTGTTCGTGCTAGACTGGCGACTCCATAAAACGGTCCAGATAACTCGCCTCGGTGACGCAGAGAGTAGAGAGTTCGACTACTGGGTCAGTGGTTCCAAGTTGGACATACTGAAGGGGAGCGGTGAATTGCGTTGGACACACCAGTTCTCGTCTGATCACTGAAGTTCAGCAGCGCAACCCCAGCTAGTACTGACATGGGTGGCCGTTTGGGAAAACTGGGTACTGCTAATACCCCCAAATCGTCCCATTGGTGTAGTGTCTGTGCAGTCTCTGCATAAGAACTACGCAGTGGACGGGGCTCTAATGACCTTGTAATTGAAGGGCCCTAAAACAACAACAATCGACATACTGAATCGAGGGGGTTGCTTTTGCTAATAGGTCCACCAAAATTAAAGGACTAAAGACCTGAATGCTAATCCATAAGTGGCGTTTAAAAATTCCATAATCGCCCTTTTTGAATTCGATCGACAACATAAATAAAAAGGGGCATAAATAAGATCAAACTTGGTAACCCAAGATGGACGACGAACAAAGAGGGGGAAGGGTGCGACGATGACCCCAATTCCCAATGCCACTTTTCGACATTAAAAGTCTTCTAACAAGCAACATTGATAAACAGGGTTAGGGAACACACTAAACCATCGTGCAAATGGATGATAACAAAGATGATGACAGGCAGTATTTAACCAGACACAGAGGCAACCATTGCCACATTCCCGAAACTCCATGGCAGACTACTGAAAGGAACCCCCAAGAATTTTTTGTATGTTAATAGTACATCCCTGGTCAGCCTGTGCTTGAATCCGGCACTGTATGATACAAGAAATGCCACAAGTTGAAAATTGGAAACGTTACGTCTGTTGCGCAAGCGCACAATGGCACGAAGCTCCTTAAGCTACCTCGCTTAACGATGCACAAACGTGAACACTCAGTCAAAAGCGTTACTTAAATTTACGATATAATTAAAACTGGTAACATATTTGTTCAACAAGGTTGCAATTTAATCGCTAAAGACGAGGGCAAAGCAGCCCATAAAGGCAGGGGGCGGACATCGCAGTTGGATCGAGGGAGAGACAAAACGAGCTAAGGGTCAGTTCTGTTGTGTGAGACAAGGTCGAAAGAATTTATTCCTGGTCTTCCAAATATGAAGGATAGCGTCCTAAATTCCTCCACTGTCACAGCTTGGACAATGGGCAATTCCGGAAACAAGCCCTGGAAGCCCGAAAGCCCCAAGAAAATTCTTCTGCACCCGAGCTCAAGCAGAAACCTAGAGTCACGACCTCTTGAAGGTCCCATGTTTTGTTTCTCAAAAGAAATCCAATCTATAACCTATTTGGAAAGGCTGTCAAGAGATGTCAAAGGGCCTGAATGCCCCACCAGAGAATCTGACACAAGTCTCGAGAAACACTTTCGGATAAAGTTCTTATTCGATTAAATAGAATCAATAAAGGCAGTTGGCTTACCTGGAGAGAAGTTAGGTAAGGGCACATCCTTAGTGATGGAGTCGGCCATGTCATTTATTCCATACAGCCCTAAGAGTTCCTTCACCGTACTTTCTGCATAGTCTTTTATGGTAGGCGTGTCCATAGGCAAGAGTCCACTACTGCTTTCGTGGCTCTCATCACGGTCTCGCATGGCCTGGGTAAGACCAAGGGCGGCCGCGTGGACAACCACTGCCGCCGCGTTCTGAGCACTTCTCACAGAGGCACTGGAGTGGGAGGTCAGAGGTGACATGAAATCCGGATGCAGCCCCAAGAGTGAGGCAGAAATGCCCGTCAAACCCGTCACAGACGGAGGGGTGACTATTGGCACTGCAGTAGAAACTCCAGTGGCACGTCCAGAAGGGCCTGCAACGCGGCAAGTGGAACCGGATGTGGCAGGAGCCAAGATGGAACACAAAGGATCTGAAGCACACGTTTGGGGCACATTGTTTGGTTGCTGACTGTTTGCATAGTTTGATGGTTGTGGCTGTGTAAGAGCAGGAGGAGGGACAGACTCCGTAATGCTACCGCCCACGCCCCCGAGAGCGACTTTGTTGGATGAAGAAGTTGAGGAACACGAAGGTGGAGTGGACAGATGGACGCTAGGAGGCCCTTTGGACAGGTCCATGGCTGAGCAGTTGGCAACAGCTGAGTTATCGCGAGACCCACTTCTCACCGGTTCCGGTGTGCTACGACTCATTGTCAGGTCCATCGGAGTTCCAGACGTTTCTGGAAGAGTCAGGGAAGATGTCCTGACAGGCAGTGAGCACATGGCCACTCCTGAACGATCTTCATTAATATCCACGACACCATCGCGACATTGGGTGGTATCTTGGTGGAGTGGAGATCTGGACAGTGATGTCCTCCTCTTGACAACGGAGGCGGCACACTCGCTGAGGTCCAAAGGCTGATCGTTGTCTCCGGTTCCTTCGACACCTCTACAGACTCCTCCAACATGGCCGACACCGTCAGGGGCGTCTAAAGATCCAGACATTTGCGGAAGACTGGCGAGCACCTCTGCAGGCGATGACTTAGAGCAGTTATCATTGGGGTGTAGGAGCACAGTTCTCCTTTCGGGAGAGGTCAAGTTCTCACTAAAACATTCCATGGACATGGAAGAGTTGGGTTGTCCAGGAAGCGGCGACGTATCCCAACAACTTCCGGAATTGTAATCGGAAATGTAGTCGTTGTCCACGTCATCACACGCATCCTCATATTGCTGCTGATACACAATGTTCCGAGGCTTGAAATTCTTTCGTTTATTGGGCCTTTTGGTCAGACCATTGTTAGTGTTATTATTATTATTACTAGAATTATTATTATTGTTTACATTATTACTAATGCCCTTGGCATTGGTGGACATGGCGTCAAGGGCCGAAACATTCTTTAGAGTCGAAGGTGACTTTTGGACTTGATCTTTATCCACGTCAGAATTGGCAGCCGCTCCACCGACATCCGGCACAGCAGAATGACCCTCAGTCGACGTGCTTAAAACCGTAGTGGTAATAATATGGTGGTCCTTGGAGCGGTCCGAGGGAACCACGTCGTCCATGTCATCCTCCTCCTCTTCATCGGCATCCTCATCGTCCAGCACCTGATGGCCTTCACTGGTCATCGTTCTCCTTGGTCGCGGCCTCGTCAAATCCAACTGACCATCTCTCAAGTCGTCGTCTTCGTCGTCGTCCAACTCATCGTCCTCATCGTCTAAGTCCCCCAACAAGACCGAAGGTGGTCCATTAGGAATCAAGCCTGCGGTGGTCACCACCCTGGGACCGACAGCGACGCCAGCCTTAAATTGGTCGTCGACGAGTTCAGTGCCATTGTTTAAAATGTCAGCCATATCGTCGTCAAACAGCCCGCCGTTGCTGGTTGCCGCCCCCGAGTCGATGTCGCACCCTGCACCGTTGTTGCCTTCGCGGTCGATATCGCGGCAGAAGGCCACCGAGGACATGTCGGGATCATCGTCCATGTCGTCATTTCCGCCCCCACTGTCTACGGCACTGCTAGGTGAGGACGAGGACGATGTGGTCGTGGAGTTGCTGGTGGTCGTCAACGACTCGTCTTCGTCGTCCACGTCCGAATGCCTGGCTGTGGACCGCAATGCCGCCGCCGCCGTCGTCGTCAGCGCCTGACTACTCTTCAACTTGTCGCAGAGAACGGCAGCAGCCGCTGCGGCGACGCGGGTTGATTTGTTATTGAGGACTAGGGTTTGGTTGACCTTTGATCCACTAATGGTAGTGTTACCGGTGTGATCGTGGTCCGCCATTTGCAGAGGGACCAACTGTTCGTCATCCAGACTACGGAAGTAGTTGGTTGCGTTGGCCTTCACCTTTAAACTGCTAGAGTTGTGGATGTGAAATTCCGAGGTCGTCGCTATGGCTTCATTCTGCATCCAAAACTGACCCTGAAACCAAAATCAAACTGCATGAAAAATAAACTTAATGATGACCCCCTCACAGTTATTTAATCCGCATTTTGATAAGGAGATGTTCAAGTAATTAAATTTATTTCATGCCATGCAACAAATGTATTAAAATTCGAAATAAAAGAGTTAAATTCAAATTTCTGTAAACTTATATATCAATGATGTTTTATAATAAAAACGCGATCAACCAATTTCAGAGTTCAAAGGTCAAAGGAGAAGTAAATTGGCACCAGACTAGAAATTCTGTCTGTTCCATCCTTCCCTCTGACCTCTGTGACTGTCTTACGGGCTTATGGCGTAAGAGTGCGTTTGTAGGAAGGTCTGGCAGTCAGGCCCAACACAGAACCTCTTCCCCTTTGCTACACGGAAAACATTCTTAACGTTTGGTAAAATATTCAAGTGTCAATTGGGCCCCTCCGCTCATAGGTAAGTGACCTTCATCATCATCATACCCTTATCCATCCTGTGGTAGGGTCGAGTCTGCGGGTCCAGTGAACATGGTGTTACTGGGGACACCTCAGCCAGGCGTCTGGAACCCAGTTGTCTATGGGGGAGCGGCGAATTGCGTTGGACACACCAGTTCTCGTCTGATCACTGAAGTTAAGCAGCACAACCCCAGCTAGTACTGGCATGGGTGGCCGCTTGGGAAAACTGGGTACTGCTAATACCCAAGAATCGTCGCATTAGTGTAGTGTCTGTGCAGTTTCTGCATCAGAACTATGCTGTGGACGGGACTCTAATGACTTTTGTAGTTGAAGGGCCCTAAAACACCAACAAACAACAACAGTAACCGGTTGTCTGTGGGGGGGGATGCCGGCCTACCCCACGAAAGTAACCATCAGAGTTGAAAAATATGGACCAATCAGCTAACGATTTACAGTCTGATAGGGGTGATTATCGAGTAATGTTTCAGTAACATCTCATTGATAAGATTGCGAGATCGACTCCGAGCTTTGGTACTTCCAAATTTCGGTATGAGCCTTTCCCTAATCAGGCCTTTGGTTCCTTACAGATGCATATTACTCTTCTGCAACGCAAGGCACCTTTATCAGATTTTGACATTTTATCAAAAAATTTTCGTAAAACAGTGGCGTGCGCGTTTAACCCAAAAATTCCCACAATAGTCGCAAAGTAGGATTTTACCAAAAAAAGTCGTTTTTATGTAAAAAAAAATTGTTCAAAACGAGAATGAACCATTAACACCTTATCACATGGCATCGTTAATGATAAGGTTGGATAGTCGAAAACCTGTTTGATAAATATATTCGACAAAGATATTTAAATTTTAAAATTTTATCAAAAAAATTGCTGTCGCCCTTATTTGGTAAATAAGTGAAAAGAATTTTACGTATTTCTCGTACGAAAGGAAAAAAAAAAGGTGGTAAAATGGTCACTCTTTCTAATTATGATAATATCAGGCAATAATTTTTTTTTTCCAGAAAAAATTAACATTTGACTAAATATTTTGAAGACAAAGAAAAAGTTGGCAGAATTTTCATTAAATTGTTGCTAATTGCACTTCATCGTCGCAATATTTTCAAAAATGAGTTTTTTTTCCCTTTCGGATGGTGGGGATATCTAAGTTTCTTCCTTATCAGTAATCTAAATGTTTATTTACCACAATATATGACGTAGTTTTCAGAATAATGTTAAAACGTGGTGTAAATTATATACTCCAGCCTGACATTTCCGTCCCACTCACCCTCTTTTCTCCCCTTCCGTTTAAGAAGGAAAAAAAACCCTCTTGAAATACAACAAAAATTATGCAAATTACGTAGTAAAATATTCAACTATTAAAAAATTGTCGACGTCAAATTGGAGACTAACGCGAATGAAACTATTAATTTATACGGAAGTAGTGATGATAATAATAATAGTTTAAAATTTCGTTAATGGCCGCAGATTTTCAAAAACCCATCCTGAAGAAATGGACGAGGTAAGAAAGCGTTGTTTTCAACAAAAAAATTCCAACATCATCATCATCTCTCGTCCACACAACACCCCTTCTGAAAATTTCACTTAGGGTGTGGTTAATGTGCCAACGGTAAGTGGCAATGGCTTGCGAAGGGCCCTGAAAATACTGCATGATATTACCCGTAAGACAGTGGTAGGACATGATCGCCAAGTGGTTTATTGAGTTGGACACACCAGTTCTCGTCTGAGCACTGAAGCTCAGCAACGCAACCCCAGTTAGTACTGACATGAGCGGCCGCTTGAGAGAACTGGGTACCCGCTAATACCCAACAATCGTCGCATTAGTCTAGTGTCTGTGCAGTCTCTGCATTAGAA
Organism: Trigoniulus corallinus; assembly: GCA_013389805.1. Classification (NCBI taxonomy): domain Eukaryota; kingdom Metazoa; phylum Arthropoda; class Diplopoda; order Spirobolida; family Trigoniulidae; genus Trigoniulus; species Trigoniulus corallinus. The sequence goes on from JAAFCE010004287.1 coordinate 7,364,824, forward strand.
CTACGCAGTAGACGGGGCTCTAATGACATTGTAGTTGAAGGGCCCTAAAACACCAGCGAAACAAACAAAATCTAGCATGGATAACCGCTTGGGAACACTGGATACTGCTAATACCCAAAATCGTCGTAACAGCGTAATGTATGAAGACTCTGCAATAGAGCTATGCAGTGAATGGGACTCTAATGACCTTTGTAGTTGAAGGGCCCTAAAACAGCAACAACAACAAAAAATCCTCTGTCGGGGGGCGTCTTTTCGAAGCGACCATCGGTGTTGATAAGGTCGTGTCAGCGTAATGTCTGTGCAGAGTCTGCCTTAGAACGACGCAGTGGGCCGGGTTCTAAGGGCCACTGTCGGTGAAGGGCCCAAAAACATCAACAAAACAAAACCAATCTTGGACTAATAAAAAGCCTTCGACAAACTCTCTATGCTCTCGACTAAAGAATTGTAAACTGGGTGGACAGATGATGTCACAGGGGCACGTACGGAATTCAACAGACATGCCTGCTCTACCAACTGACCTGCTACTAGTTTCCGGTCGCCTGTCTTGTTGGGTTCAATTCCTACTATCGAAACAACAAAGCTACTTCCTTTTCCGGTGGCGTCTTGCACCTTTTCGCTCAAATGGAACAACCACTTTACTTTCCAATCCGGAACAAGACGGAGCAATGGACAGAAACTTTTTCTCGTTCTCTCTTTCCCGGGCAGTTACCAGTCACTCGATTGGGACAGGATCAAATCTTGCTAGCACAACCACCACTGCCCATCGTGTCTAATTTCAAACGGGGAGGTGAATAAATTGCGAACATTTCACTCATTATCATCGGTATTTTAACTGGACTGTCAGGGTAGAAAATCGTCCCCTAGGAGTCCCCTTCTTGGAATCCCTTCGTACCCCTCTGATAACACATCACCGCCTCATAACATATTACTAACTATAAAGGGACGATTCTAAACAAAAATGACAATTTTTTTTTATTTTAAGAAAAGGCGCGCCATTCTGGAGGAGAGACAAATGGGAGGGGGAGACAGGGAAGAAGAAAGGGAGAGGCGGGGAGACAGGGAGGAAAAAATGGAGAGAGGAAGAGACAGAGAGAAAGAGAGACGGGTAGAGACAGGGAGAAAGAGAGACGGGGAGAGGGACAGGGAGAAAGAGAGACGGGAGAGAGACAAGAAGAAAGAGAGATGGGGAGAGAGAGACAAGAAGAAAGAGAGATGGGGAGGGAGAGACAAGAAGAAAGAGAGATGGGGAGAGAGACAAGAAGAAAGAGATGGGGAGAGAGAGACAGGAAGAAAGAGAGATGGGGAGAGACAGGAAGAAAGAGAGATGGGGAGAGAGAGACAGGAAGAAAGAGAGATGGGGAGAGAGAGACAGGAAGAGAGACGAGAAGAGTGACAGGGAGAGATGACAGAGAGGTAGGGAGGCGCGGAGAGATGACAGAGAGGTAGGGAGGCGCGGAGAGACAGAAAGAGGGAAGGACGGAGAGACAGAGAGAGGGGAGTGACGGAGAGACAGAGAGGAAGAGACAGGGAGAAAGAGAGACGAGGAGAGACAAGAAGAAAGAGATAAGGGGAGAGAGACAGGGAGAAAGAGAGACGGGGAGAAAGACAAAAAGAGACCGGGATTGACAGGGAGAGATGACAGAGAGGGAGGGAGGCGTGGAGAGAGGGAAGGACGAAGAGAGACAGAGAGAGTGAGGGGAGTGACGGAGACAGAGAGCGGGAGAGAGGGAGAGGGACGGAGACAGAGAGGGGAGGGAGACAGAGAGAAGGAGGGAGGGAGAGAAATGACCATCAAGAAAAGAGAACATAACAAAACAATGAAATGTACAAGATGGCCAACATGAAAAATGAAAGAATTTAATCTAACAACAAAAACAAGTGAATTTTTGACTAAAAACAAGCAATAAAAAGGGCAAAGGGGGGTGTATTTCATTTTTTGGTACAAGAATCGTGATAATAACACTAGATAAGAGTTGGTGGAATGAAGACGACTTGTTTAATATGGCGGCGAAGAGGTAATTTATAGTCATACTTTATCTATAAATATATACATGAGTACACCTAATATGGCCACGTGTACGTTACGGAGTCGCATACAAAAACATGTCCAAATATAATAAAGAACCATTAAGTATATATCTTTTTAACACGTTTTGGTTTCTCGAAAATGAAGAAAAAAAACATATCAGCATTAGTTTTTTGTTATTTTCTACATGCTGACCAACCAAAGAAGGAGAAATGCATTTAATATGACAAACACGTAGCGAGCGCCGTAAGTTCACACAACTTAAACAAGCGACCTAACTACACACCCTCAATTTACACTTGGCACCTGAGATTGCACAGGAAAAAAAAATATGTTAATTTGGACTTTTCTCTTACCCCCATCCTCCTCTTACCCTCCACACCTCATCTGTTAACTTTTTTTCTCAGAATTTATACGGTGTGGGAGCAGGACAAAGAAAGATGTGTGCGCACCGTAATAAATAAGAAAATTGGACATTTAACAGTGACACCTACTGGTCACTACTGACTCTTTCTGAACAACTCCCCCCCCCCGGTTTCGTTTCTTCGTTGGTGTTTTAGGGCCCTTCAACTACGAAGGTCATTAGAGCCCCGTTCACAGCATAGTTCTTATACAGAGACTGCACAGACACTACACTAATGCGACGATTTTTGGGTATTAGCAGTACCCAGGTTTCCCAAGCGGCCACCCATGTCAGTACTAGTTGGGGTTGCGCTGCTTAACTTCAGTGATCAGACGAGTTGGTAGCAGTGTTGCCGAAAACAAAAATCCCAATTGCGGGTTCACTGTTCGGCTCTTTGACATAGTGCACATACAGGACTTTGATTCCCATCTGGGACAGATGACATCTTGGACCGTAACAATATTATTCTTTCTTCAACTCTTTAACCCCCATGTCTATGAATGAACGTTAGCCCCACCTCTCCAAATACAGATGGGTAACTTGGTGTTGCTCCGTTCACAGCAGGGCCAGGAGCAGGTTAGTGATTCTACGGCAAAACTGCTCAACCTCTGTCTTCCAGATGCAGAAATCATAACTTGAATAGAGCTAAGCACCTGAGTCTGACAGTGTTGAAAAGATCCCTTCAGCGCATTGGTCCTAGACCAGGACCTTCTTGGTTCATACGTAAATTCGGTAATGGGGCGACACGAAAGACAACGATCTCACTGCACAGAAACGTGCCTTAATAAAAAATTCAGTAAATTATTTTTTAGAGATCAAATCTGTGACTATTTTTGATAGGTGAACAAGGTGTGGTGACCGCGTGGGAGGAAGAGGTAAGGGCCTGCTACAAATGTGACAGACCGGTTGTGGCCAACTCAGACAATATCACATGGCACCATCATAGCTGAAATTAAACCCATTTTTTATGGTTGGTCTACCTCTAGTCCTCCTACACCGCCTTTTTTCTACTCCTACTACCCTTACCTATGTACTACCAATTTCTATAAACGTCCTACAACGAAACAAATTTGTAAAGAATTTCGAGTGTGTGTCAAATTTTGATTAACCAAAAAAGTGCGGGGGGGGGGGGTGACATGGTGCCCGGCCGTTCCTTATTCACACACCCACAAGACGTCCCTCCGTTCAGAAAAAGACAAAAATTGCCTTGTCCGTTATCGTGCAATAGGTCAGACACCATACAATATTATAACCAACAAAGCATTAATTTACCTGCCAAAATTTCTATTTTGGTCGTATAATGCGGTGTTGGAACATGTGGGGTAGGCCGGCATCCCCCCACAGACAACTCACTGGGGTGCCCCCAGTCAGAGCATGTTCAGTGGGACCCACAGACCCGACCTTGCTACAGGAGGGATAAGCGTATTATGATGATGATGCCTTGTCCGAATTTATAAAGAAGCATTGGGGGTTGAAGAGTCCACATTTTTTGTTGACCCAGGACACTGGACCACCTCGGTAACGGGTCTGACTCGACATGGTGACTAGAGTAGGTGATCCTACCCCGTAGGTGCGTGTAGGGTGTAGAGTAAGCTTCTTCGGGACAGGAAAGAGTATTAGGTTTCCCAAAGCGTCCTAACTAAGACGGAAGATTCACAAAGGAAGAGATTGAAACCATGGTCCTTACTCCTTCTCTGCACCTCTCCCTTTCCCAATTTTGTACCGTTTCGGATGGGACCGTCTCGTATGAGAAGAAAACCAAGGGACTACTAACTTTTCCCACCTATGGCAGAGTCCAGTACCCATTTTTGTCCCTCTGGCAATCACGGACGGTATTTCAACGCAGCCGGCTGCCGACCCAAGTCTGCAACCTCTATTGTTATTTATCGTCGGCCGACTGGTCGTTGGGGGTACTTCACCGACGACATGGAGCAGCGAATTGCGTTGGACACACCAGTTCTCGTCTGATCACTGAAGTTCAGCAGCGCAACCCCAGCTAGTACTGACATGGGTGGCCGCTTGGGAAACCTGAGTACTGCTAATACCCAAAAATCGTCGCATTAGTGTAATGTCTGTGCAGTCTCTGCATAAGAACTATTCTGTGAACGGGGCTCTAATGATCTTTGTAGTTGAAGGGCCCTAAAACGCCAACACACAACAACCGACGACATGGGGATAAGTCCTACACCTAGAAATTTTGCCTGATCTATTAGTTGCATAGTAGATACCACGCGCGGATCATCCAGGGTGGGCTTTTTGGGGTTGCAACCCCCGTAGACACATATAAACTTATGCGCATAATATATGCGAGCTTTAGCCCAACCCCCTCCTGTATTAGCTCAACCCCCCCCCTGACGAAAATCCTGGATCCGCCACTGGTAGAGACGGTTCCTTTCCGTTCAGTAGCGACGCATACACACCACATGGGGCCCACAACTTTACTTCCCATCCGACGGAAAGAACACACAGGACCTTTTCCTCTTTCTCTCTCTGGTCCAAAATAAGTCAAATCACAATGAACCTGGAACCACTGACACCCTAGTCAAGCGTGCTACCTGTGTACCACCGAGGCTGGTTGAAGAAAGGAAAAGAACCCTAAAAATTCATACCGGAAACAGCATCAAATAGGTAGTACAGGTGCGTAGTCAGTTATTGATAGGGATCCGAGACAGGTGGCGTAGTTATCGCAAAGAAAAATGGTAGAGGGAGAGATGTGACCAGGGCAGAACAAAAACTATTAAAATTATGACTAAATTTATTGATCAAAAAACAAAACATCCTTTCGCTGATAAAAAACTTTGCTATCTAAAAATCCGGTAAAAAAAACAACCTGTTCCTTAGCAACTCCACGATTGAAATAAAGACAGTTGAAAATATTTTAATATTAATATTATCAACATTGCTAAATAAAAAATATCACGCGTTGATGTTTTTGTTCTTAAACATAAAAAAGTACTTTTAAAGGGCAGGTGCATCAACCGGAAGTCCATTCACAGATTTCCGATTTAAAAGAATGACACAGGATCAGTTTTCAGATATCGTCCATTTTTTAACAGTCGGATTAATATTATTATAAACCGGCGGCAATTAAAGCGATATGGGCAACGCCAACCGACAGGTGTTTTAGGGGCGAATTTGAATGTCGATAGCAAATCAAAAACTCTCGCGTGTCCACGGTGATTAGTGTAGGGTGAGAAGGGAAGGGAAGGGCTTCAGACGAGGTCAATCATAGGTCAAGTGACCAGATCATGAGCAAAACAAAACAGAAAGCTCAATTCACCTGCATTTTTTTTAAGAGGGCAAAAGCTCGGAACTCAAGTTGACCTCTGAAGTAACTTTAGAGGTAGCGTTCGTATTTTCGTATAACCCAGAAAGGTCCGGCCCAGAAACTGGCCAGCAGGACATCAGGCCTTAGGCATACCGAGTTGAAAACCAGAGCCCAGTGTTAGGGTCACGTCAGGAAAACGGAAATAAGGACCTCGGTATAAAATTTGAAAGTGCAGAATGACTTCCTGTCCTATGGCGACGTATGTAGGAACCAGGTTTGACTCTCGAACTGATGGTTTGTAGGGTCAATCCTGGTTAAAGTGAGGGAGAAAGAAGGAGGGAAAGGCCGGTGGAGAGGGAGGAGAGAGAGGGGGGAAGAGAAAGGGGAAGAGCGGGAGAAGGAGACACAGAATGAGAGACAGGAAGAAGGACAGAGAGAGGGGCGGGGTAAAATGGGACTTCAGTCAGAAGCGAAGCAAAGTTGAGGCCCCGTGTGGTGTGTACGATGTCATCTGCACGTGTAATAACCCTTTCATCATTATTGTTGTTGTTTGTTGGTGATTTAGGGCCCTTCAACTACAAAGGTCATTAGAGCCCCATCAATAACATAGTTGTTATGCAGAGACTGCACAGACACTACAGAGAGGCGAATTGCGTTGGACACACCAGTTCTCGCCTGATCACTGAAGTTAAGCAGCGCAACCCCAGCTAGTACTGACACAGGTGGCCGCTTGGGAAAACTGGGTACTGCTAATACCCAAAAATCGTCGCATTCGTGTAGTGTCTGTGCAGTCTCTGCATAAGAACTATGCTGCGAACGGGGCTCTAATGACCTTGTAGTTGAAGAGCCCTAAAACACCAACAAACAACAACAACTGCACAGACACTACACTAATGCGACGAATTTTGGGTATTAGCAGTACCCAGTTTTCCCAAGCGGCCACTTGTGTCAGTACTAGCGGGGGTTGCGCTGCTTAACTTCAGTGATCAGGCGAGAACTGGTGTGTCCAACGCAATTCGCCGCTCCCCCTTTCATCATCATCATCCCCTTATCCCGCCTGTGGCAGGGTTGGGTCCGCGGGTCCATTCAACATGCTCTGACTGGAGACACCCGCAGTAATATTGGCTGGTTGTCTGTGGGGAGGATGCCGGCCTATCCCACACGTAAACTAACCCTTTCTATAAGGAAAATGAATGCGTGGGTGGTAAAATACTTTCTAAAGTCGCACACCGATGATAAATGAACCAACCAGCTCACTATCAAGATGGTCTTCGATGTTTGCACACTCTGCAATTCACACGTTTTGAAGGTGTTTCTACAAATGGGACATTGAGGGCTATTTTACTCACCGAAATCAACATTCCGTGAAAAACATTCCTTTGAAAGATAAAAATTTAAGGAATTTCCGCCATCCGATTAAAGCGTTAAAAATGTCGTTAAATGCCATATTAAGTGTAAATTCATTTAAATTTCGGCACTCAGTGGGAAAATATTTTTCACCGAAATATTCATTAATGTGAGATAAAAAAAAAAAGTCACTCGTTCTGCAAGATAGAATTATAATAATTATTTTGCCGGAAGTGAAAATGTGTAAAGATAGGGTTTTCGCCATTTAATTCTAACAGAAGTCAATGTAGAAAAAAAAATGATCACTCAAGCATAGGAACACAAAAATAATCTTTAAACGTCGCCTTTAAAGACTGCTCTCACCTGCTTTTATCAGGTAATAGAATAGATATTGTTGCAGAAAGTTCTGAACGGGTTGAGTAGAATTTCTACTTTTCTATGTCGAAACAAAGTCAGCATAAACTTGCTGGCGGCAAATACGCACGTGTCGTTCCTAGACTACGCATGACTGTTAGGAAATTACGCGCCAATATATACTCGCGGGAAAAGCGCACGTGCACCGAGTTGCATTCACACCATTCACAGCTGATGTGCAACTCGGTATGCAGCAAACAAAATGACGTCATGATTTAAGTGTGGGAGCGGCGAATTGCGTTGGACACACCAGTTCTCGTCCGAACACTGAAGTGAAGCAACGCAAGCCCAGTTAATACTGACAAGGGTGGTCGCTCGGGAAAGCTGGGTACTGCTAATACCCAATAATCGTCGCATTAGTGTAGTGTCTGTGCAGTCTATGCAATAGAACTACGCAGTGGACGGGTCTCTAATGACCTTGTAGTTGACGGGACCTTAAACCCCAACAAACAACAACAATGATGTAAGTGACCAATAAGGTCCCATTTGAATAACTACGACATAAAGGGAATATTCGACTATTACGTAGCTCCGAAAATTTCATTTCGTTGCTTAGTTATTTAACGTCGGCTATCTTAATTAATTTAATTTACACACAGCAGAGGGTCAGAGGGTGGTGGCGAGCTCCTACTCATGAAAATCTTGTTGAGAGGCACCCATATTCCACTTCCGTTGTTGTTTGTTGGTGTTTTAGGGCCCTTCAACTACAAAGGTCATTAGAGCCCCGTCCACACAACAGTTCTTATGCAGAGACTGCACAGACACTACATTAATGCGACGATTTTGGGTATTAGCAGTACCCAGTTTCTCCAAGCAGCCACCCATGTCAGTACTAGCTGGGGTTGCACTGCTTAACTTCAATGATCAGACGAGAACTGGTGTGTCTAACGCAATTCGCCGCTCCCTCCACTTCCGTGAAGGTAAGGTTTCTTTCCATAAAGTGGTGATACCGGAAGGCGAACTCGTAACCGAAACTCGAACTGAACCAAAACCGAACTCGTATCTCTTTCGCAACCGGAAAAAGCCACCGGCCATACATAGGAACCTCTGTTCCAAGGAACTAAAGAGAGGCTTAAAGAAAACCGGGTGTGCAGGTTTGAACCTCGTCAAGACCGATGGTCGCTTTTTGTTGTTCGTGTTTTAGGGTCCTTCACCTACAGCGGTCATTAGAACAATGTCCACTGAATAGCTCTACTGCAGAGTCATCACACACTACGCTGTTACGACGATTTTGGGCATTAGCAGTGGCTAGTGTTCCCAAACGGCCACCCTATGCTAGAACTATCTGGGGACACCACGACGTTGGACACACCAGTTCTCGTCTGATCACTGAAGTTAAGCAGCGTAACCCCAGCTAGTACTGACATGGTTGGCCGCTTGGGAAAACTGGGTACTGCTAATAGCCAAAAATCGTCACATTAGTGTAGTGTCTGTGCAGTCTCTGCATAAGAACTATGCTGTGGACGGGGCTCTAATGACCTTGTAGTTGAAGGGCCCTAAAACACCAACAAACAAACAATCAGTGATCGGACGAGAACTGGTGTGTCCAATGCAATACAGCCGCTCTCCGACAGAGGTGAACCAAGGAAACGATTTAAGGCTCATAATCAAAGGTGAGCTACCTTATCCCATGGTACCTGATGGCGTCTAGGGCCTTGGAATCTCTTGCTTGGCCCACTGCGCTCAACCAAAGGTTGATCATTAAACTGACCGCATTTTATTGCGAACGGAAGTCACTCCCTCCTTTTACCTTATTAATTATCTATTAAAACACAATTGAGAAAAATGGTTTTGTGAATTTGGAGGTAGGGAAGGAGGGGGTAGAGAAGAGGGTTGATTTGTATCGTATTACTTTTTAACTCTCTCTTTCGGAGACTCCCCTCTCCTACAAGCTGTCCTCAGATAAACCCAAATTACAGGAGGGAAAAAAAATCTTAAGGAAATTAAAGAAACTACAATTAAAAACGGGTTATGTGAGAAAGGATATTTTTTTTTTATATCCTTCACATGGAAAAAGTTGATAAAACTTTAATTTGCTCCGTAGAGAAATTTAACTCCTCAAATGACAACCAAATCAATTTCAATTACCACACAGACACAAGCTGATTTCAGGTGCAATTTGATACCAACAAAGAAATGTTTCCAAACCACGTCCATTTTCTTATTAATCATTATCTTGATTACTTCATTAGAGACATCGTGAGAGTCTCTGAGGGCTAAAGGACTGGATGGACACCGAAGAAAGGAACAGCAGGCAAAAAAACAACAACCCCCCCGTTCATCATCCACCGGTCAACAGACAAACAGGCATCAGGCTAGCGATTCTACGCCCTAAATTATAAAATTTCACCTTGGATTAAAATGTTTTAGGACAGACCTCTTCGCTCAAAGGACAGTCGCATCCTATTATAGAACACCTCATTATAGGATGTCCCATTTCAAAACAGCTCTGACAACACTTTTTGATCAAACCCCGTGGCTGCTTTTCTAGGATGGGGAGCAAGTCACTTATGGGTCAGGTGGATGGAAGGCCATGGAGGCACGCAAAGGGAATATTTCAAAGTAAAAGACCCGTTTTAAGGACAGCGTTACGCGAAAGAGGTGGCGAGCTTCTGGATCTCTGAAAAATTTAAAGCACAGTTGAGTTTCCTTTACCAGAATCGAACCTGCAGTTCTAGATTCACAAGTGAAGTGGTGAGTCGGTCATCACAACAGAGAGGGGCAGTCAAGAAATCGTCCTATCATTATGAAATACAGTATCCTGGACGGAAGGCGGACCTGGGGCATCTCTCTTTCTGCTCCTAAGAAGCCACTCACCTCGACGTGAATCGAACCTGCAACCACGAACTCCACAGGTTATGCAGGGCTAAAGCAGAGTCAGAAAGCGGCGGAGAAAGAGGGGGACAGTCATCAAATCACTTCATTATTGTCAAATGAATCTTTGTACCCAATTTTTGGTCCATACAGAAAAGCCTGCACTGAAAACGCATTCCTTCTCTCCTTTCTCTCTCTCCACTCTCTCTTTTCACACATACACGCAGACGTTCTCTCTCCACATCCTCTCTGTCGCCGACACCCATTTTCCGCATACGGTTTGGACACACCAGTTCTCGCCCGATCACTGAAGTTAATCAACGCAACCCCAGCTAGTACTAACATTGGTGGCCGCTTGGGAAAGCTGGGTACTGCTAATATCCGAAAATCGTCGCATTAGTGTAGAGTGTGTGCAGTCTCTGCATACGAACTATGCTATGGACGGGGCTCTAATGACCTTGTAGTTGAAGGGCCCTAAAACACTAAGCAACAACAACAAATCCACATACGGTAGGGTGGGGCCTCGTTGTTGTTGTTGTTGCTTTCCGGCCCACAACTACCATGGTTATTGAGGCTCAGAAAGTCAGTCATACCTTGGCGGTGTAAAAAAATGGTCTTAAGCAACGCAACCCCAGCTAGTATTGACAAGGCTGGGTACTGCTAATACCCAAAAATTGTCGCACTAGTGTAGTGTATGCATGAGAACTACACGGTGGACGGGGCTCTAATGACCTTGTAGTTGAAGGGCCCAAAAACACCAACAAACAAACAAAAGGGGTGTAAAATGCATCCCACTATGGTGACATTCCTCCCTGCCTCAAAAGAGATATCCATTTGTTTGATTGTGTTTAAGGTCCCGTCAACTACAAGGTCATTAGAGACCCGTCCACTGCGTAGTTCTAATGCATATGCTGCACAGACACTACACCAATGCGACGATTATTGGGTATTAGCAGTACCCAGCTTTCCCGAGCGACCACCCATGTCAGTACTAACTGGGTTTGCGTTGCTTAACTTCAGTGATCAGAAAGAGATATCCAGACTTTATGACAGTGCCCCATGAAATTGCCACGCACATTTGCGGTTGTCCGACAGAGGTTGACTAGAGATTGAGGATGTGTTAATAGACGGTAAAGAGCCGTTTATCACGCCATTTCACGTGTAATCACTCGAAAAATTGAATCAAAAAGCGTCGAGAAAAACACAAAAATAATGGCCTAACGCACCATTTCGGAATCGCGCCATTATTTCGCTAGACTGCACATCGTGGGGAGAAATACACACGACGCATGAATAAAGTTATCAATCAAGAAACCAGACTCGAAATTACTTCACACAGCGGAAGTGCACAGAGCATCAACCTAAACAAAACTGAGAAGACAAGCAATGATTTGATGGACCGACCAAAAATATTTCGACAGTCTATGAGATGAATGCCAACTCACCCACGAATAGCGCCTAAAAAAGGCCACAATTTATGACAGTGCCTCAATAAGCTAAGCACATGGTCTCTAACTAAAACGCTTCGTATCCATGGTAACAGAAACGTTGGATGATAGCACGTGTAGCAGAAGATGAGATGAGACACCTCACTCGGTATCCATAGCAACACGATGGTTGGGACAAGAAGAAGTGCCCAGATATCTCTAAATGCGCATGCGTTTCAAAGGCACATGTGGTGAGCAGCTTTACTGACAGAGGAAGATTGGATCCTACGTATCCATGACAACAGAGACGAATCTTGAATGAAACACGTTGCACGTGTTGCAGAAGTGACACCAGACTGTATCCATAGCAACACGTTAGATATCAGCACAATGACATTCGCACGTGTAGTAGTAACATATCCGCCATAGGACGCCGCGCTAAGTATCCATGGTAACCAACATGCCGTAGTAAACCGCACTCCGGTCACTCGATTCTCTTTATTATCAGCTTGATGAAGAAAAGATGACCGGCGTAAAATATTCCGGTTGTGTCCATCCCAAAACTTGTGGTTGGTTTCTTTATGAATCTAAAAGTGACCAAAACGAAACTCCCCAGTGAGGCAAAAAAAAAGAAAAACAGCTGAATGGTCCTTTTATCAAGAAAGAGTCCACTGTTTTCCTTTCATTCCTTTTTAAGGTCACTTTATAGGCGCATGCCATGGACGCACACGCCAGCCGAAAAGACCATCACACAATGCCTACTAATAAGCACCGCTATATCATGCTAAGGAGGAGGATAGGTCCGGTACGAAAAATGGAGAGAGGGACAGTAGTGGACAATGTCAACAATGGAGGGTCTTAGCCCTTTGCCATAACAATGAATACCTTTTAGTTTGATGAACGATATTGGCTCTCGTATTTACCTGCCCTTCGCAAATAGTCGACAATGGGCCTCCTTTCAGATTTGGCGTCGCAGAACGTGTGCAGATGACGTGACCCAATCCTGACGTAAAGCGTATTTCATTCAGAATCACAAAAGGCCACTCACAAAAATTACGTGGTCAGGTCGTATAACAAAGTGACCAGGGCCATTCAGCAATGGTCATCTTGTCCCCTAACTTGACAGCTGTGCGACACTTAATTTATTGACCACGTGAGCAGGAGGCGTTGCCAAAATTACAAATGGTTGAAACTTACGCCAATTGGAGGAGAATGCAAAACGTGACACCTGGGAGTTTTATGAACCACTACAAAGGCAGTCAGTCACAAGGGGCCTATCGAAAAAGAAATGGGTCCGGTCCAATTATTGTACTGTAGCTCACCGATGCAAACATAAAATGGTTCTCTCTTGGGTGAGAATTGAAGTTATAGTCCCGTTTGAGGATGGATGTACACGATGTCCTCAATGCAGGCCAAAAAAAAGCCCTTTCCACACGTGCAGATCGGCGACATTCTCAGTGAGCCGTACTGCCACCTAGCGTTCCTAACTGTATTTCTGGGGCTCATAATGGAATTCTTTCTGAGGACCATTTACCCATGGCAGAAGGCAAACTCCTACACTTAAACATTTTGCCGATCAACACTCATTCCGCTCCATATAGAAAGACTTCATTTCCGTGCAGTGGTGACATTTTGCACACCTTTCCCGCGGAACCACGGTCTTACTTCCCATCCCTGGCACTTGTGGTCCTTATTCCCATCGCGGAACTCTATCGTACACCATTAAATGAACCACCATCATCATCATACCCTTATCCCGCCTGTGGCAGGGTCGGGTCTGCGGGTTCTAGCTCTCCACTCCCGTCTGTTGCTTTATGAGCGTGCTCCGACTGGGGTCACCCCAGCCAGGCGTCCTGAACCCACAGGAATGTTGACGCTGCTTGAAGTGGAGGGATGCCGGCCTTTCCGAACAGTACCATTACATGAAACCTGATCTCAAAAATCAAGCGTTCTACTAATTGAGTTACTGAGACGGGACAACTCAAGAAATCAGACTGAGGGGAACGGTATTCAGCCCTGCCACAGGCAACAAATTGGACGGAAACGTGCCTGTATAACCTGTGGTTAGCAGTTAGTGTCTGAGGAAGGGTAATAGGTAGAGGGAATAATTGAAATTCAACATTCTTTCAACAAAACGAGCTACAATTCACAAAATTCTCCTTTGGGACCCTCACAGCATAATTAACCTTCATTAAGTAGACTCCCAAAAAAAAACTTTTGTCGATTCAAACTTACACTCTCATTACTATTATATACAACAAACCCCTCTGTCCGAAAACGGAGCAAAAAAAAAAAGAGCACCCCTGCAACAACACCACCACATCCCAACTCTTAATTATTTTTTAAAGTTATGAATAAATTATGAGCGCCGTTGCAATTTTACAGGTCAAAATTATAACCGTGCGCATTAAGAGTGGTCTTTTCTCTCTCTCACTGGGACGGGACGGGACGGAAAGGAGGGGGAAAGGAATGAATGGCAGGTACAGAAATGTGAGCAGTTTGGGTGAAGAAAAAAAATACACACATTAAATTTATACAAAGAAAAGTTGATTAAAACTGGGTGTGGATGTGGATTTTTTACCTTTCAAAAATAAATGAAAAAAAAAAAGGAGTGCGAAGAGGTCAGTCAATGAGATCCACAGAAATAAAATGGCGGCAGCCAAGTGCCAGTTTTTTTGCCAGAGAAAAATTAGGAAAAAAAGGATTTTAAACCACAATTTGTCGATACGATCAATGAGTGGGGAGAGAGGGCGGGGGGTAAAAATGGAGTGACTGTCCCGTCTCTTGGTTAGCACCTCCTTGTTAACCACCAACATTAAACCTTCCAACAAACGTAAGGATTAATAAAGGATGCACATTAGGCGAGAGAGAGAGAGAGGGAGGGAGAGGGGTGGGGGATAACCAGGAGGAATCCCTCCATCCCAGTCAGATACAGAGAGAAGGAGAAGAGGGCAAAAAGCAGAAGAGAGGGGGGCTAAGGAAATTAAAGGAGATTGTCCAGAGATTATAACTTTTGAAATTCATCGTGATGCCGTGTCAAATGTTTCACCCAAACAGGATTTGGTGGTCATAAAATTTAACAATTCCACATGTTTTGACCATTTTTTACTCTTTTTTTGATCTCTCTCTCTTTTTAAGACAATAATCTTAAATGCAACTCTCCTCATTCTGATCTGAAAGGAAAGCGCCCTTCATCCCTCCTCCCAAAAAAAGATAATATTTTTACAGAATGGACAAAACAAAAAAAAATATCTTATCGAAATAAAAAGCAAAACCTAACTAACCACTACAGTTTGAAGATTTACTTTTATATTCGTTAAAAAGTCAAACTAGTCTTAATTAGACATTAGGAAAAATATCCTATTTTTATTATCTGGTTATATCAAGTAGTTAAATGCATAATTTATGGGGAGTCATCTTCTACACATGAGCAGAAAAAAAGAAGTTTTTTTTTTAAAAGAAACATTATTTTTTCTGGATTTCTATTCGACCTTTCTATTGTTATTGTTCCAATTCAGTTTCATTTTCTGTCAACAAAAAATATTTCAACATATTAGCGACAAAAACTCACCAAACCTAATCGTAAAGATAATTGTTATTATTAGCACTGCAGTTTGACTGCCGCCAGCACCAGAGACCACCAGTCGCTTAAGCGTGCCACAAGGTGGCGCCATCGTAGGGGAGACAGATTGTTTGTTGGTGTTTAAGGTCCCGTCAACTACAAGGTCATTAGAGACCCGTCCACTGCATAGTTCTAATGCATAGACTGCACAGACACTACGATTGTTGGGTATTAGCAGTACCCAGCTTTCCCGAGCGACCACCCATGTCAGTACTAACTGGGCTTGCGTTGCTTAACTTCAGTGATCAGACGAGAACTGGTGTGTCCAACGCAACTCGCCGCTCCTCTAGGGGAAACCGAGACAGTGTTGGGACACTCTCTCCCATGCCTGTCAGACGGCCATTTTCCGGCGGCGACTACAACTCGGAGCGAAAGAGTTCCCTCACAAGTTGAGCCAGTGGCGGATCCAAGATTTTCGTCAGGGGGGGAGGGGTTGAGCTAATACAGGGGAGGGGATTCCGCTAATACGGGAGGGGATCAGCTAAAGTTCGCTTATGGATTGGATTACTGGATTAACTTCCCGGGTTGGGAAGTAAGCCAAGCAGCCATAACAGGACGAACCCTTGGGATGCTGCTCGCGGGAGATGAGGAGGTAGGTTGAAGAGGACATAGGAAAGCGGAAATTTGCAGCACCCAGCGTTCCTTACCAACCACCCACGTTGGCCCTAACATGGACTTGCGCTGCTTCACTTAAGTGATCTTACGAGAACTGGTGCGTCCAACGCAACTTGGCTGCACAATTATTTGCATTTATGCCAATAAGTTGATATGTGCATAGGGTGGTTGCAATCCCAAAAACCCCACCCTGGATCCGCGGGTGAGTTGAGCACAGGAACTAGAAACAACCCAATGCTACCCCTCCAGTGGCGTCGCTAGGGTTGGCGTCACCCGGTGCGGTGACACCATGGCGTCACCCCCCCCCACTCCCGAAAAAAGCCGCCTCTTTTGCTGTGGTGTCACCCGGTGCGGCTGTCACCTCATAGTGACGCCACTGTGCACCTCACATTTCATTCACATAAATCCGAACTTTTAACCGGAACAATGCGTCCGTCACCGTGCGGATGCTGCGGTACACGAGTGGCATGTCGAGAGCTGATAGAATTAGGAATGCGTATATTTGAGGTAGTCTGGTGGCGGATGACATCCCAGAAAATAATGTGGGAGAATAGGCTGAGGTGGTATGGACACGTCATGAGAAGAAGAGAAGGAGGAGCTCGTTAGGTCCTTGCCAGGAATGTAGGTGGTCGATAGCACCCGGGGCAGGGGGACACGGAAGCAGACGTGGGAACAGATTGTCCGTAAGGACATGAGAGTGTGTGTGGTGGACGGGGATCTGGTGGGAGACAGACGGGAGTGGAAGGCCAGAACTCGCAGACCCGACCCTGACACAGGCGCGATAAGGGTGTGACGATGAATGCGTCCGTCACCAATGTCTGGGGAGCGGCGAATTGCGTTGGACACACCAGTTCTCGTCTGATCACTGAAGTTAAGCAGCGCAACCCCAGCTAAAACTGACGTGGGTGGCCGCTTGGGAAAACTGGGTACTGCTAATACCCAAAAATCGTCGCATTAGTGTAGTGTCTGTGCAGTCTCTGCATTAGAACTACCCAGTGGACGGGGCTCTAATGACCTTTGTAGTTGAAGGGCCCTAAAACACCAACAAACAACAACAATGATCTACTAGACGAAGCGGAAGTTTGTGCAGTGCAACTGGACAGTTCAAACAATAATCCGAATATGAAATAATATCATAATAAATAAAATGTAGAAGAAAACTGAAAGATGCTAACTAACATTGATAACCACCAGTTAACAACCAATCAAATCGCAGCCGATTAATAATAATAAAAAAAAGCACAACGTTGTAAGGGGTGGTTGAAAAATACTTAAACCTTTGAAAGATATTTATTTCTTATCGGCGGCAAACATTTTTCAGGTAAAATAATGAAGCTATTAGAGGAAACAAAAAGATGTTATAAAAATCTCTGACGTTTATCAAGGCGCTAATTGACAGACATCCTGTAAGGAAAAAAACCAATTTTTTTTTTGTCTTTCTTCTCAAACTAAATTTCTTGAGTAGTAAATAATAATAATAAAAATAAAAAAAGTAATAAAAATCTTTTCAGAAATAATAATAATAATAATAATAAAACCGTAGCCACAAAAATAAATTTACTACAAAACTTACTCCACTACTCAAAAGACTTTGATACAGGTATTTGTAAAGATAGAGAAATAAAATGATATCACGATTTCAACACATGTAGTTGGTGACTGACCCCCGCCTTTCTCCCGCCTGCGCGCAAAGCTAAACACGTTTTCCCTCCTCCGCCACCAGAGCCGTCTTCCACTCCCCATGCTCAATTACGCAAAAAACCAACTCCTAACCCATTTCCCGCCTATGGCAGGGTCGGATACCCATCTTGTCCCTCTGAATGGATTGCTTATTTGTTGGTGTTTTAGGGCTCTACCAGAGCGACAAATTGCGTTGGACACACCAGTTCTCGTCTGATAACTGACGTTAAGCAGCGCAACCCCAGCTAGTACTGACATGGGTGGCCGCTTGGAAAAACTGGGTATTGCTAATATCCAAAAATCGTGGCATTAGTGTAGTGTCTGTGCAGTCTCTGCATTAGAACTATGCTGTGGACGGGGCTCTAATGACCTTTGTAGTTGAAGGGCCCGAAAACACCAACAAACAACAACATGGGTGGCCGCTTGGGAAAACTGGGCACGGCTAGTATCCAAAAATCGTCGCCTTAGTGTAGTCTGTGTGCAGTCCCTGCACCAGAACTACACTGTGGACGGGGCCCTAATGACCTTGTAGTTGAAGGGCCCTAAAGCACCAACAAATGAATGAATGAAAGGCCCTACAACTACAAGGTCATTAGAGCAATTTTCGGGTATTAGCAGTACCCAGTGTTCCTAAGCGGCCATCCATATCAGTACTAGCTGGGGTTGCGTTGGACACGCCAGTGATCTGACGAGAACTGGTGTGTCCAACGCAATTTGCCGCTCTCTCCTCTGTATAAATGGACACAAGGGTGATATATTACACGATGGTTTTCCGCAGCGGGCTGCGGGACCAAAGCTGCAACCCCTATGCTTATTGATTATCGATCTACTGTTCGTTGGGGTACTCCACTGAGCTCCTACACCTGGAAATTTTGCCTCATCTACCTGTTGCATACTAGAGAGGGTTCTTTGGCGTGAAAATGCCATCGTACACCACACGGGACCTGGGTTTTACTTCTCATCCGAAGGGAAGCGCACTCGGGCCTTCTCTCTCTCGCTCGAAAGAAGCCAACTCACCTCGGTGCAGTATCGAACCTAGATTTTGTTTTGTTTTGTTGGTGTTTAAGGTCCCGTCAACTACAAGGTCATTAGAGACCCGTCCACTGCATAGTTCTAGTGCATAGACTGCACAGACACTACACCAATGCGACGATTATTGGGTATTAGCAGTACCCAGCTTTCCCGAGCGACCACCCATGTCAGTACTAGCTGAGGTTGCGCTGCTTAACTTCTGTGATCAGAGGAGCACTGGTGTTTCCAACGCAATTCTCCGCTGCTGCAGTTACCGAGCTCAATACCCACTGCGCCACCGAGGTGGGGTCTGCTGTACATTGTTCATGCTCGAGAAATTTCTAGGTCCACATTACGTCCTCTGACCTTAATCATCATTATTAACCCCTTTTATCGCTTATGGCAGGGTTGTGTCCTTCTGGGGCACATTAGCGATATGGTGAACAGGGCCGTAACGAAGGCCTGGCAAAGAAGGCGGTTTTTAAGTTTTTTATCATTATTGGGTTACGGGCAAGCGAAAGTTAGACACTTGCCTCAGGCGCTTCATACCCCCTTACGGCACTGATGGTGGACGGTATTACAACGCAGTCGGGTGCCCCCCTCCCAAGATAATGCTGCAACCCCTACGCTTATTGTTCGTCGGTCTATTTTGATTTGTTGGGGGAGCACTTTTCGGACACCGACGCGAGTGGGGAAGTGAGCTCCTCTACTGGAAATTTGACCGATCTATTCCATGTAGAAAAGGGTCTTTTCCGTTCAGCAGTGGTCACATCGTACCCACCTAGACTACGAAGTCAGTTTCGGACACTTTACGTCAATAATGAGGTTCACTCATTTCGGGGATCCGTAGGCAGAGATTCTTCAAGCCCCCTCTCTCTGGAAGGAGTATCTATACCGACCACATACAGTCAGGCTCGATCTTGTGTACCTTGACTTCCCCCGTCCCAAGTGCGTGCACTTTCCATTTGAGGAGATTTGAGGTCAGTGTTCCGGGTCACCATGTCACCACTACATGGAAAAGTACCTTACAATATCAAGAAAATCCGCTCGTGAAAAAAGGCAAAATTTCCCGGTGTAGGAACCCACCCGTCCTTTGGTGCCGGTAAGGTACCTCCAATTGGGGGAGGATGGGGGTTAGTCACTCATGACCCAGGACAACAAATGAACGACCCTTCTCCCTCCCTCAGTTGCTCTGTCATGAGAAACTCACCAGTTGAAATGTTGTCCGGGTTACAATTTTATGTCAACGTTAAAATGACATGTTTCAGACAGCGCATGCATACAAAAGCGGGGTGCCGCAGGGGCCAAAATTAGCGAAAATGTTTTAGATGACTACCTAATGCGGGGGAGGTTGATAGTGGTCAAGATATGACACATACACGTCTTTCTTTTCTTCTCTCTCACATACAGCACACACATCGGAAAAGAGAAGGGGGGACTGCAGGGGTGGTAGGGGAGTAAGGGGTTGGGGTAAGAAAACTGTTCCCATCTCAGCCAAAAATGAAGTTGACCTACATATGCCGAACTTGAAAAGTGGAATATGTCCACTACTTTGGTGTCTATGTGTTGTAGTTGTTAATCAGAAACTTGAATCAAGTTCACCAACAAACAATAAACTTCCAGGTAAAATGGGCAATTAAAAAAAATACGACCCAGTAGAGTGTCCAACCAATTCGTTTCGAACCCGTCCCGACCCGTCTTGTCCAGTCCGCTCCCCTTCTTCTGTATCCTTTTTTAATTTCATCTTTTTAAAAACCTAATTTTGACAACTTTTAAAAAAACTACTCAATTCCATTACAGATTACGACTTGTTCCACACCGATTTTAAACATTTTAAAATAATCATACAGGTCATTAAATTCAGACCTGTTCACCCTGTGTAGGGCGGACAGGTCACATTTTGACAGCCATCTATCTACCACACAAAATAAAATGCGAACAATGCCAAAAAAGTGACTGTCCGATGAGGTCATTTACCAAAAGTGAGAAAGAGAAGGAGGAGGAGGGCCAGTTTCTACACCTGTGGTCCTCCATAAATAAAGGGCTTTTTCCGTGGAATGAGAGGCGACAATGGGCAAGGTCAACATGAATTCACGGCTTGTCTTACCTTCCTTCTTCCGTTGTCCGAAATGGAAAGAGCATTTATACAGTAGGTCCTCTTTCCGAAAGAAGAAAAAGTCACCACCCTAGGAAGGATCGAACCTACAGTCTTGAACACAAGCGTGAAGTACTGAAGAAGGCCTCTTCCCTATAAAAACTACACCACACAGGACCACGCACCACACGGGAAATATTCCCAAACGGGACGGTACAAATTCAGCTTGTCACATCAGACTAACTGAACTAACATTTTAGGCCCATCAACGACGGTGTCCTGGAGAAGGATTCGATTTTGCACACATGCACCGTGGTTCAAAACCGCACACAACCCTAGCTGTGAAAAATACACCGGGGTCGCACTTACATTCTACCCACTGAACTATGCACCGATAACGTCACATTTTCCAAAACCGTACACAACCCCAGGCTATAAAAACGTGGAGACCCAGTTATTTCTCTTCCCCAATGCAACTGAATGCCATGAGCTGAACTAAAGGATCTACCTGAAGCAACTATCCAGACGAAGGCCTTTCGACTACGCTGTCCTGAGGGGGGGGGGGTCCTATTTGGTACGCAAACGCTGTGACCAAATCCGCACACAACCCTAGCTATTAAGACTAGGGCATGAACCACTCCCTTCTTCACGAGGGTTCCCAGCTAGTACTGACATGGGTGGCCGCTTGGGAAAACTGGGTACTGCTAATACCCAAAAATCGTCGCATTAGTGTAGTGTCTGTGCAGTCTCTGCATCAGGACTATGCAGTGGACAGGGCTCTAATGACCTTTGTAGTTGAAGGGCCCTAAAACACCAACAAACAGCAACAACAATCACGAGAGTTCGCAAAAACTCCACTTGCCTCAGACTACCATCGAATTCACATCCTACCAATTAAACTAACTATCCAGGCGGGGTGGGGGTTCTGGGGGCGCGCACCGATGACATCAGATTTCCCAACACCATACGCAATCCTAGCTATGAAAAACATGGCAACCCTATTATTTTCCCCCCTTAATACATTTGTATGTCGTTAACTGAAATAAAGGAAGTAACTATGCAGGTTGAGGCCATCGACGACGTCGTCCTGGGAGTTGAGGCTGGTTACATGTTGTACGCACGCATGCGTTTGGACACACCAGTTCTCGTCTGATCACTGAAGTAAAGCAACGCAACCCCAGCTAGTACTAGCATGGGTGGCCGCTTGAGGAAAGCTGGGTACTGCTAATACCCAACAATCGTCGCATTAGTGTAGTGTCTGTGAGGTCTCAGCATTAGAACTACGCAGTGGACGGCGCTCTAATGACCTTTGTAGCTGAAGGGCCCTAAAACACCAACAAACAACAACAATTCGTCTGATCACTGAAGTTAAGCAACGCAATCCCAGCTAGTACTAACATGGGTGGCCGCTTGGGAAAACTGGGTACTGCTAATACCGAAAAATCGTCGCATTAGTGTAGTGTCTGTGCAGTCTCTGCATTAGAACTACGCAGTGGACGGGGCTCCAATGACCTTGTAGTTGAAGGGCCCGAAAACACCAACGAAACAAAATGCGCTGTGATCCGAATCTGCACACAACCCTAGCTATGAAAAACGTGTCTACGCAGTTATTTCTTCTACCAAATGCATTTTGAATGCCGTTGACAGTTGAACTAATTATACTACATAAAAATAAATAAATTTTAGTATTCAGATATATTTCTTACAAGCTTTTTTAATAAAAAAAAACATATGTCAGGAGTAGTTAGGTCGACAGTGATAAAATTCAAAATATAGGTCACACAAATTTCAAAATGCTGCGAACAGAGAGGGAGGGGGTAAGTGGCAACTGAAAGGTGAACGTCGCATATCCGA
Organism: Trigoniulus corallinus; assembly: GCA_013389805.1. Lineage (NCBI taxonomy): Eukaryota > Metazoa > Arthropoda > Diplopoda > Spirobolida > Trigoniulidae > Trigoniulus > Trigoniulus corallinus. The sequence continues at coordinate 7,387,400 of JAAFCE010004287.1, forward strand.
AATAATAATAAAGAGGGGAAGGGGCGAGAAAAAAAACAAATCACATTACCTGTCCATCAACCATACAACTTATTAACACATTTCAACTATTTAGGGTGATATATTGTACCAAAGCTAACAGGAGAGGGTGGCAACGATTGGATGAGGGAAGGCGAGTGGCCTGAATTCTCCCCCCTTGTCCTCGGTCCGTCGGCCCTCCTCCAACATTGGTGTGAATCACCATTGTGTATTAAGAGTGAGAAAACACCCCGAATTAAGTCAGTGCAAGTGCTGCTGACTAACGGTCAATACTGTTGTGTCCAAATTCTGAAAGTGGACGACGTGTCAGAAGAAAAATTGGGCAAGAAATTTTGGCAGTGACCTCCCATTCAAATTTTCGGATCCTTGAGAAAGAGTTAGAGGAGGGGAAAAACGAGGTTGATAGACAAAAAATGGAGGGGGGGGGAGAGAAATCGATTCAATCATTGATTGATGATCGAAATTAAGATGCAATTAAGACGTATCTTTTCTTCCTCTACCTCATCTCCCCCTCCTCTTTACCTGCCTGTGAGAAATTTAAAAAAAAATTTAACACAAAAGAATTCAGCGCTGACCAATCAATGTGAAAGGGGGAATCAACTGGTCCTTACGTGACTCAGTCCAATTCAAATCGCCAACATATGTGTCAGACAAAACATTAAAAACCTCTCTAAAATAATTACCAAAAGGTGCCATCTGCCATGAAATTAATTCACCCATATTTGCCAAAAAAAACCCCAAACAAATGTATTTTTTAATAAGTTGTTCACGTGCACTCAAGTCTAGATAAGCTGTAAAATTCGCACACAACTACAGTCGGCTCAGCTGAAAAACACAACCAACCCTAATGAGAAAACAGGGCAAAAACAAAAATGATAGCAGAAGGTCGGGCACTCATCTTTGTCCCTCTGAATGGACACACGGACGATCCGTTGGATGGCATTTTTAAGCAACCAGTGCCGACCAAAGCTGCAGCCCCTACGCTTATTGATCATCCCCCCAGCGCCTAGGAAGCGGCTTACTTAATTGGACACACCAGTTCTCGTTTGATCACTGAAGTTAAGCAACGCAACCCCAGCTAGTACTGAGATGGGTAGCCGCTTTAGAAAATTGGATGCTGCTAAAACCCAAAAATCATCGCATTAGCGTAGTGCCTGTGCAGTCCCTGCATCAGAACTACATAGTGGACGGGGCTCTAATGACCTCGTAGTTGAAGGGCCCTAAAACACCAACAAACAATTGGACACACCAGTTCTCGTCTGATCACTGAAGTTAAGCAACGCAACCTCAGCTAGTAGTGACATGGGTGGCCGCTTGGTAAAACTGGGTGATGCTAAAAACCCAAAAATCATCGCAGCGTAGTGTTTCGTCAGTTCAACGGGGCTCTCTAATGACCTTGTAGTTCAAGGGTCCTAAAACACCAACAAAACAAGGAATTTGTGCCTCATATATCCGTTGCGTAGTAGAGAGGGTTCTTTGACGTGCAAATGACCAGGGCCGTAACGAGGGCGTGGCGAAGAAGGCGGCCGCCACGGGCGCAACTGGGTTTGGGGCGCAAGATGTTTAAGTTTTTTTTGTCTTTATTGGGTTACGGGCAAGCGAAAGTTAGACACTTGCCACAGCCGCTTCATACCCCCGTTACGGCACTGCAAATGACATCCAACACCACACGGGACCAAGGCACTACTTCCCATGCGACGGAAGGAGCAGTCGGGACATTTCTCACCCAAAAGAACACAACCGCCTTCCAGTACTGAACATGGAACCACTAACGCAGTAGTCGAGCACACTACCTGCTGTGCCATTGAGGCAGCTCCAAGAGTTACTCCAGAGAGATGACTGCGCAAACCTACAGCGAACCTAATGCGATAACGGTGCAAAAGCATCAGCGACTCCAACTGGATAACTATGCAAAGCGGCAACAGCTCTGAGAGTGGGAATTAAATATTTTAAGGCACGGAGGACAACTGGAGGATAAGGAACCAACAGCACTTAAAAAGGGTCACACTTACCTGCGTAATGCAACCTTAAATTTCAAAGACGTTCCTCTTGTAGAAACGGTTCAAACGAACCTCGAACAGACTGGAACCTGTGTCCCTAGTTCTAGAGGACATGCCGAAGAGTGCCTCTCTCAGTTTAGTAAATCAATCGAATCGGAAACGAACGCCCTACAAAAGGACCGGAGGCCATACTTAAATTCCAGGCATCGGAGATCTCTAACTTGGAATGTGTCGAAATAACTGGGGCAGTGTTAATCTCGGCACCAGGATACGAGGGACGACGCGACTGTGGGCAATGAAGCAGAAATTTATGTATCGGAAGTCAATGAGTCCATCCCCGAGGCAGTTGTCTCGCCCTACCTCTGCATAGTTTGCCAAATAACTACACTAATCAATTGGACAGGACCAGGAGGTCAAAGGCAGGTGAAGTAGTGATGGCCATAGCAGAAGGTTTACAGTGTGACGACAACAACGAGAAACCAAAACTACCGAGGCAATTTAAAATTGCCACAGGCGATAGTCTACTAGAAATCCAGAGCACATTAGCCTTTAAGGAACACCAGGTGACGACCGGTATTAAAGGCCCGTAGCGACAGCAGACCAGTCCCCTCAGGCCCTTCTGAAAAAAAAAACTATTACTTTTATCACTTTCTCGTGTGGTGATTACTATTTTTCTGGCGTCATTTTCGCTAGTTTTAGTTAATTACTGCGCACAGGAAGGAGCTGGAGGGGTGAGGTAAGAGGCACGGGGTTGGGAGAGAAAGAGGGTGCAGTCAAACCCCTCACTGCAGTTCAACGAAGCTTTGTTTTCACCTCTGAGTAGGAGGAGCCAGCCACCTGTTTCTCTTCCTGCAGCATAGGCAAGCATTAGTCGCTCATTGCCACACCTGAGGTCAACGGAAGGATCAAATCAAGACTAGAAGCGAACCCATAACAACGCACCACGTAGAATACTTCACAATGAACACCGCAGCTCTTTAAGGTGCCAAATGGGAGAGCAGTTGTGGCAACACAAGTGGAAATTGACCTTAGGCCCTCCCACACAAAGAAAAAAATGCTGTGTTAATTCCCATAATCTTCAAAAACGTCTGAAAGTCAACAGGCCCACCAATTTGCTACGAGCGGCGAATTGCGTTGGACCCACCAGTTCTCGTCTGATCACTGAAGTTAAGCAGCGCAACCCCAACTAGTACTGACATGGGTGGCCGCTTGGGAAAGCTGTGTACTGCTAATACCCAAAAATCGTCCCATTAGTGTAGTGTCTGTGCAGTTTCTGCATAAGAACTATGCTGTGGACGGGGCTATAATGACCTTGTAGTTGAAGGGCCCTAAAACAACAACAAACAAATCAATTTGCTGCTGTTCCGCTGACGGACAGATTTAGATTCCGCGTCCTGGGACGAAGGAAGGGTTAACAAACTTTTGATCCTAAGTAAAATATAAAGAGCACTTCCCCGCCTCAACTAGAACTCTTTCTACACTGGGCAACTGGCTCACTTTCAAGAGCTGGCTGTCAGGTGCCCGTAGGACCCCCTGGGAGCCTGCAACGTTGAGAATACTGACCCGTCATCAACTGACGAAACACCCAGTACTACTAGGTGATTACGTCATTAAAAATACAGTCGTGATCACGTTAAAAAGCCAGACCATCCTGCGAACATCTGTCACATTTGTATCATTTTCATTAAACATACGTCATCATAATAAAACGAGGAGTTGGGGTGGCGGGGGGGAGAAGTACACAAAACCAGAAAGGAGTAAAGGGTAATTTGAAGCCAAAGGGGGAAGAGCTGATAGGGAAAAGAATCAACCAACGTCAAAGTCAAATCCTACAAATGTTACCATACCAAAAATGTAGATTGCTTTTTACTATTCATTAGCACACGCAACACCCAAACAAATGCATTTTAATTACTACCACCCCCGCTAATATTATAAAAGAGGGGCGAGAGAGGTATATGGAGGTTATGTCTTCAACGAGCTTCACCTGTTTCCTTCCGTGCACCCTCATCTGACATACACCCTCTGACAGAAGGAGGAAGGAGAAGTAGATGTCAGGTCACTAGATGTGAATTGCATGCAAATTTACAACCAGAATGAAACATAAAGTACCCCATTGGTTCCTTTTTCATAACAGTCATGTTTTCGATTAAAAGTACCTTATACTCAACTTAAGATGAGAAGAGATCAACGTAATAAAATAATGAATTCAAATCGATCATATGGATTACCATGGACACACGGCCAGAGTTCTCTATTCGGTGCCCTGCCAAGTTGGAGGATGGACAGCCTTTCAATTAACTGCACCCCTTTACAAAAACATGGAAACAATCTCAAATTTTTCATTGTTGATGGACTCCACCCCGCGACAACCGAGGAAAAAATATTTATTATGATTTTTCAGAAAACAATACATTATAGCTGAGTGAAAAAGAGACAAAAAAGTGGGTCCTCGAAAATCGATTTGGATAAAGGACAACTACTTTCATTGGATATATAATTAAACTATTTGGGTTTTACAATGTTTTTTGGAAGAAAAATATAAAACAAACATGACCACGCATGCATACACAAAAGCAAGTCTCTCCCCCCCCCCCTGCTTATTGTCTCTGCTCCCCCCTCTTCTAAATTGCAAATTTGAGTAGTAGTTGGCCCTGAGATTTTCATGTCTCTCCTACACCTCAGGAGAAGAAAACACAAACATTTTCTCTTCCTGCTACCAAAAATAATATCAAATGAACGCAGCAAGATTCAGTCAAAAGCGATCGTTTCCCCACACACAAAGGGCAACCATATCACCATCCAATCAGATGCGTTGCCATGGACACGGCGTCACCAGTAACTTAGCAACCAGCGCGTGGATCACCGCATATTTTATAACAAAGTAAAGAGATCTCCCTACAGACAACCCGACCAATATTTCTGCGGGTTTCAGAAGCCTGGCTGGGTTGCCCCCAGTCGGAGCAATCCCGAGTGGAGGGCTAGAACCCGCAGACCCGACCCTGCCACAGGTGGCATAAGGGGATGATTGCATTGACACAAGACAGCATTGGTAAAGGAGTAGAACACACACCACGCTCCGTCCGTAACCTAGCGACAAGGCGTCCTGCGTTTCCTTGGCAACGAGATCACAATTCCGAAATGCAAAGACCTGAGTGTCGCGCTTGCGCATTTAAGCAAATGTCCGTGAAGAGCGCATGCTCAGTAAGCCTAGCGTCGTCTAGTAACTTAGCAACGCGGTGCGATGCTGGTCCTTGTTTACAAAGGCACGTGAAGAGCTGCTGCACGGATGCTCAATAAATGTAGCGTCGTGTGGTAACTTAGCAACCCGGTTCACAGTACACGTGGCCGCACGTGCTTTAGCTACCATGCGCAGGGCACACGTCTGTGATTGGTCGAAAAATGAAAGGCCCCTGCCTACGTGACGTCATCGTACAGTCAGTCACTAAGTGTAAAAGTGTGAAACGCATAACAGCTTGATCGTTTCGCCACAAGAATGAGGCGAAATGAGCGGTTATGAAGTAGGTCCTATCCAAAAATAAATTTTAGGAAAAGAGGTGCGCGGAGATTAAATTAAACATATATAAATTATGTTTTAGATGTAGAAAGTCATTAAAAAGATTTAAAACGCCTTAAATATAGCTAAAGATTTAATGTCATAAGACGAGGTGAAAGAAATCCAAATAGAGGACACAACAGCGAAAAGAGAGGAGAGAGAGAAAGGGAATGAGTGAAAAAGTGTCCCAACCAAAATAAAACAGGAGCGGTACTGTGATGAAAAGTAAACTTCGGTCTGACACTAAAATAGTTTGCTTTTTAAACCGCCCCTTCAAGTGCAAAAATTTCTTTGACAGCTATCTAAATCCTGAGCCAAAAAATGCTCCACTTACTTTTTAAGAAATACACAAAGTTTGATTTTTAACTTGCAACGAACACTACATAATTATGTATATATATCTGTAGTTGTGTTTTTTTTGCACCCAGTCTCCGCACTCTGTCACCAAAAAGAGGGCCGCCTTCTCCAGTTATGTGTCCTAGTTTGAGCACCTGGGTATAAAGTGTAGTCAACCCCATGCAAGCACATCATCATCATTATCGTGCCAAAAAATGTCTCCTCCAAAAAAAAACAGCAATTTTTTTTTTGAAATCGAGCACTGGTTTACTTTCCCACTAGTGGTAGGGCTCAGGGAAGAGAGGAAGAGAAAGACAGTGGGGGAGGAGGTCCAACTCGATGTACATATTTGCAGGGTCCTTTTGCAATCCCAATCGTATCGCTTGACACAATAAGGATGTAGGAACATACGAATTTGCACTTCCGGTCGAAGTTGATAGTTAAAATTGCATCTTCTGGACACAGGCTCTCTCCTGAGATGCGGTTAGATGACGCTACAATACCCAGGGCTCCTCTTCTTCCCATTCCGAATAAGAAGTAAAGATGATATCTAGGCCTATCTCCGTGATATGTCAGGATGCCACCACCACTCCGTGAAAAATACACTCAACATCCAATCAGGGTGTAAGCAAAACCTGAAAGGGGGGCAACGTACATAATATGGAAGGTTCAGAAGGGGCCAATTCCCTGTACTGGATTGGATTACTGGATTAATTTCATGGGCTGGGGGATTAAGCCAAGCAGCAATAACAGGACGAACCCTTACGAGGCTGCTCGCGGGAGATGAAGAGGTAGGTGTAGAGGACGCAGGAGAGGGGAAATTTGCAGCAATCTCACGAGAACTAGTGTGTCCAACGCAACTTGTCTACACAAGTGTGAACTACAATAGGAAAGTGGAGAACATTGGACCAAACATGTAAATGGGCCTAACTAGGTAATTTACCGAAGCCAGATGAGAGGAAACGAGCTCCTACACCACAGAAATTTACCAACCCACTTGTGGAATTCATTCCAGGTAGGAAGGGGTTTGTACTGCGCAGTGTTGGCATCGTTTGCACAGTAAGATACGTGCTATAATTATCAACCAGGTCGGAAGATGCACTTCCGTCCCGCTTCGAAAGTAACCGGAATCGAACCTTCAACGATTAGCTGATTGAGACCGTTTTAAATTGTGAAGATGGAGATCGCTTTTAGCACAGCCGAAAAGAACGACAACGTAAGACTGTTACCACTGCCAATGACAAGAAGAGACCACAGCCTGAGATCAACCGTCTGTCTAATGGCCTTAAAGAGCATCCAGGCCGGAAGTACGAAATGAAGGGCAACCGTACATCACCCCAATGGTCAACTGAGAAAGTCCCATCCATGATGAACCGGTGACTATCCTTTATAGCAGGGGTCGGCAAACTCATCGGTCCAAAGAGCCAAATATCAACAATACAATGATAGAAATTTCTTTTGAGAGCCAAATTTCTTAAACTTAACTATCTAGGTAGTAACACCATTATTAACTTAATAATGATCTCATTTATTGATAAAAATTAAATTTTTGGAAATGGCTGGTTAGAAAAATGCAGGTAACTTTGTGCTTCAAGACGATACTTTTGCCGGATGTGTGATTTGTGGACGCGTCAAGCACTGACCCACTTTACACAATGAGACTGCTGACTGAATGACTTACTCAACTCGTGCATAAGGCCCTTCATCCACTGACACAGCGCATCTGCCACTCGACTGAAAAATAATCAAATTTTAGTTCCTTTTCAGTTGGATGCTAGTCTGACTCATGTTAATGATATGCAACGCAATGTAAAGGCAACTGGTTGGAAACGAGTTGCGTCGCAACTGAGCATGTCAGTTTCATTGCAACTGTCAAGTAATTCGCACCATTCGCACAATGCTCTCTTCATCTGAACTACTCAGCATCATAAGTGCAACTATTGCCAAAGAGTTGCATCTGTGGACGAAAGTGACATTGCAATTAACTTTAGTTGCATTGCATTTCAGTTGAGTTGCAGTTGCATTGCGGTAGTGGACGAAGGACCTTAGTCAACTGTGCCTTCCAAGTGCCACATACCGCCTGTGCCACGTCTTCTGTCACTCAAACGATACTGCTGTGCATGCCTGTGCACCAACACAGTCATTTGTGGAAGGGGCCAAAGAGCCGCAGTTTGCCGACCCCTGCTTTATAGGATGGACAACTTCAGACCTTCGAAAGAAAAAAATGTAAATATGACCTAAGGCGCGCGCACGCACGCACAGCAGGGGAGCAATTTTCGGTGAGCGTCCTTCATCATCAGGCCGACCCAGAAACTCTACCAGGACCGCCCACAGGCAAAATTACATGGAAGCCAATTTGAAATCTACTACCATAGCTAGCCACTGTGCAATTCAGGTAAAATTTCCCAATTAAAGCGAGTTCTGCATACCGAACGGGATGTTTTCCGCACAGGAAGGGTTCTTTCATATGAAAGTGGGACGTCCTATACTCCAGACGAGACCACACTGATACACAACAGGTTCTTTCCTCTTGTCGGGAGCGGCGAATTGCGTTGCACACACCAGTTCTCGTCTGATCACTGAAGTTAAGCAGTGCAACCCCAGCTAGTACTGACATGGGTGGCCGCTTGGGAAAACTGGGTACTGCTAATACCCAAAAATCGTCGCATTAGTGCAGTGTCTGTGCAGTTTCTGCATAAGAACTATGCTGTGGACGGGGCTCTAATGACCTTTGTAGTTGAAGGGCTCTAAAACACCAACAAGCAAGCTTCCTCTTGTCCGACAGAAAAGATTCACAATACCAGGAACAAGCCTACAACCATGTACTCACTTTAGTTTCTTTTTAACGTCGGCCCCTCTACTAGAGAGAGAGAGAGCTCTCCAGTGCATCCTCCTTCAAATGGGAAGTAATGGTGGCCCCTTACATTTCCTTACTGCGTACAATGTCAGCACTGCACGGAGACGAACCCTTACTACATGGAGAGTAAAACAGACGTGTAATTCAGCAAACCTTCCAGGTGTAGGAGCTCGGCCCTCCCCTGGCTTATAGGGTGCCCTACCAATGAATCAAAATGCACCGACAATTAATTAGCATATGAGCAACAGCCACCTGCGTAAAATACCGTCCAGCAGATCGCTGCCACAGGCAGAAAAAACAGTGTAGCGATTAATGAGTGGGATGGGTTGTTGTAATGATGAGAACCTCACAGAAGACAGCGGTTTTATTATAACATTCAGAGTGATAAAAAGGAGCGTTTCGGACCACCTCCTTCTCGTCCCCTTCCCTTTCTATGTCGGAGCCAGAAACTAACCCAGGACTCGAACCTGTAAACAGCGAACTGTGAATTTTTAAAGCGAGAAAATCTTGTAAACGATTGTATTCGTTTCCCACATTACAAATCTTAAGTGATGAATGGACAGGAGCGCCGGCGGTAGAGTACAAGAGGAAGGAGAAAGGGGTGCGCGTGTACTGGAAGGGTTACGGGACAAACCGTTTACAGAGGACCACCCCTGAGGTTTAAGGACATACAAATCAAGTTGAAAACACACAAACGATCTCAGCAATCAACCTCTAAAAATCGTGATTTCACACGCCTTCCGCCGTTACAAATAGTTCACCTTGAAATCCCCAAAAAAAGTTAAAAACCACCCCGCCTTTATCACCGCAAAATCACACCGAAAAAAAAACATAACAGAAACATAATCGTGATGGTGTGGGGACATAGGATATTTGTGGGACGGAAAGAATGAATCAATAGGTTCGCACATGCGCAGTACCATCTAATGTAGGTGGATTTCCTAGACGGTAAAACAAAATTATAACAGAATAGAAATCAAATAGACTTTTAAAGGCCACCATTACATCGGTTATTGTATGTTGTCGTCGTCGTCGTCGCCGGCAACAATTTCAACTATTTCCCGACTGACAGAGAAATCACCAAATTTTCCCATGGCCATGACATAAGTGAATGGCAACGCACTAGTCTCGGAGGAAGGAAGGGGGGTGTGTGAGGGCGAGAGACACAACAAAATAAAGTGCTGGACGCACCCTCCTCCTCTACCACGCCCCTCTCTCTCCTCCACCTTGCTCAAAATCTCAATAAAAACGTCCTAAGGTCCCCCAAATAAATATTCCGCTATCAAGGATTCTGCTAAAATGTGTGTCATGCTCTATATTGTGCCTTTCAAAACTATTTTATTCCCACATTCGGTTAAAAGAAATTTTTCTGTAGTCCCCTCTCTTTGTGAACGTCCCCTCCTACCCCGACCACAAATGTCCAGCATATGCTACTACCCTCGACGATTTATTTCCTTAATGGCCTGCTGAAGGTAATTTATCGATGTCAGGAGCAGGAGGGGCAAGGTCCTGCACTAGGGAATGCGCACTACACGTAGAAAGGGTTGATTTCCGTGCAGCGGGGCGGGGGTGCCATCGCGTACACCAACCCGTTCCCACATCTCGCTCTCTCCAGAAACAAGTCACCCTCTTCGGTCGTGACAGAACCTGAAACCAGGGGCGAAAGAATGTCCAGGTCCGTCCCTGGTACACTGAAAAAGATTCTGCCACCGGCAAGAAAACAGAAAAGGTACAGCAGATAAGTAAACAGGAAGAGCTTTTAGCTGCTCGCATGCTTCACCCTAGTCCGGTAGCTTCTCTTTCAGGTGAGAGGCGTCTTCCACTTCCGTCCCGGGTGAGAAGGGGATTACCCCACCTCGAATGACTCAGTGGTTGCACGCTTGAATTACTTTGTTTCGTTGGTGTTTTAGGACCCTTCAACTACAACGGTTATTAGAGCTCCGTCCACTGCGTAGTTCTAATGCAGAGTCTGTGCCCAGTGTTCCCATGCGCCCACCCATGCTAGTACTAGCTGGGGTTGCGTTGCCTAACTTCAGTGATGAGACGAGAAATGGTGTGCCCAACGCAATACAGCCACTCTGGCTTGAAGGAATCACAAGTCCAATGATCCAGGTTCGGTTCTAGTCGGTCCTGAGCAAATTTTCAGAAAATAACGCCTTTGTAAGATTGAAAAATGGCGCCTTCTTAATATGCTTGCTGCTCCCCTGGCTCTAAAACCTGGCTACGCCACTGGGTAGGTGGCTTTCTTTCATACGAGAGGGAAGTCTCAGATGCGCTTTCTGTCCCGGTAGGGAATTAAAACCGTTGTCTCTCTTGTGGCCTCTATTGAGTCACACCAATGCAAGTCAGAGAACCCCGCCTGTGACAGGGTCCGGTCTGCGAGTCGACTGAACATGCTCTGGCTGGAGTCACCCCAGCCAGGCGTATGGAACTCGCAAGAATATTGGCTGGGATGTCTGTGGGGGGGGGGTGCCGGATAAGGTGCAAGAGATCGCTTCCTAATGTTAAGCTGACAAGTTATGTATTTATCTGAACAAATCAATCCCAACACGGGCCGGTGACAAGTGCAGAAGAGTTACACGCGACAGAGGGCGCTTTATTGGGTCACCATTCAGACACCCTTCCTCCCGTCGCCGACATTACTTCACACCACCAAAAAACGATTAAAGGCAACAACACACCAGAACGGATAACAGCTTTTGAAACAATAGGCAATGGCGTTAACAACATCCTCAAACCACGGGCCACGCGTTTGGACGATAACTATTACCTAATAGTTGAAGAGGATAAACATTTTACACCTCAGCCCGGATGTTGACACCCCTTCTGATAGTCAAGTTTTATTTTATTTTCGCGTGCTGCGCATTTTGACTCTTCTCTCGATACTTCATAGCCCTCACAATGGACTATTATCATAAACGATGCATTTCGTCCATTCAAAGAGTCACAAAACGCCCCTTAACAGGTAACAATAATGACCATTTACACGGTGCAGCTCAATGTGAAAAATGCACCTCTCACTTCACCCTCTCTTTCACCTCTCACTACACACACACAATTCCTTTTTGATGCAAAAAAAAAACCGGGCAAACAGCTGCGCCGCACCGCTTCAGAAGATCATCACTGCCATTATTATCATTCATGCTACCAAGCTTGTGAAACGGAGGTGGCGCCACCTAAGACGAACTGCGCAGGCTCATCATCACTAGCCCTATTCCCGCCTATGACAAGGTTAGCTGCGCTCACTGTACAGCTTGGAAACGCAGCCGGCTGCCAATCTAAGCTGCAACTAGCTGCTTCGCTGCTAAGCTGCAACACTTAATTCGTTGGGGCCCTTTTTCCGACACCGAGGCTAGGAGGGCGCGTTCCAACACCTGGTAATTTTAGGACTGACATTACCATTCTACTTCATGTAGTAAGGGTCCTTTCCCGTGCAGTGGTGACGTCGTGCAACCTACACGATAGGGTACCGGCTTTACTTCCCATCCGACGGCAGGCACTCTGCAGGGCCACTTCTTTCTCTCGCCCGATAAGGTAGCCAACTGCATCGGCAAGGATAGACCCAAGGAGTTCAGCTCGAGACCGGGGAATTGAACTCGCATCAACCGAACATTAAGCGAGAACAATAACACGATAACTCAACACTTGAGAGGGTGTTTATCTCCACAACTCATAACCGCAATCCCGGTGCGCCCTTCAGACAATAAGGGATGTCACCAAGTGCTTCTAGGTCTTCCCTCCGTTGGTGGGCCCTTCTGGTGAGACCCGTCCACTGCAAAGTCCTAATGCAGAGTCTGCACAGACAGTACCCAGTGTTCCCAAGCGGTCACCCATGCCAGTACTAGCTGGGGTTGCGTTGCTTATATTCAGTGATCAGACGAGAACTGGTGTGCCCAACTCAATACAGTCACTGTGTGCCTCTAGGTACCGTCCCAAATGAGTAGGGATGGAGGGGTGTGGAGCAGAATGAGAGGATCTAAACTGTTCCTTTAGTGGGACAGTTAACAGCATTAAGAATTCCTCAGTCCAGCAAAGGATCGAATCCGTGCCCGCCTATAGATGTTAGACTACACCGCATTTAACACCCGGGTGCAACCCCTGCCAAACCGTTGACCACAACAAGGATAACATTTGAACATGAAATCATAAGTCACAAGATCGATTCTCAAACGGGACAGAATGATAACAGTTTTGTGTTTTCATTAGCATGTCCCTGGAAAATGAGTTCCCAATTAAGGCCATGGTCACCTGTCTATCTCAAACCGACGTTCGAGTACAGCACGTTGTTGTTACATTTTTATGACAGAAGGGGGGGACACATAGGCTGGCCCTTGACCACATTCCTTAGAGTACACTTCATCAGAGAGAGAAATCGGAACGCAATTTTCTTTCATTAACAGAAATTTGCTGGGAGGGGAAGAAAGAGCGGAATTTCATGAATTACCCCCTCCTCCTCCTCCTCCCCTCGAATCCTTTCGTTCCCTAGTTGCAAAATTACATTATTTTAAAACCATATTTTAATATCAAATTATGTCGGTCAGCCTCACCAAAAAAAACAACAACAACATGGCGGACTTAAGGAGTTCCGTTTTTTAAATTTCAGATGAGCGGAAGTGCAGCCAAACGTCATCGATTAAAGCCCACATTTTAAATTAAAAATTTCGGTAAAAGAGGCATTTTTTCAAACTCAAACCCTTTCAGGTGGCAAGCCTTAAATTATTTTAGTTTCAGGTAAGTATTTTTTTTTTCTTAAAGTACGTTTCGTGGACATTTCTTGAAAAATGCCTCAAGGAATTTCCAACAACATAAGAAAATAAATACCATGATATATATAAATTTCAGAGACCTCGCGTGTAGCAGCATTTTTAATAATAAAAAACCTTCAAAAAAAAAAATTTCTTTCATCGACAAACCCCGCCACCCCCTCTCCAACCCTCTACCGACATAAGGCAAAAGAGGCAAATTATAAATGGAGTGTAAGGAAAGGGGTGTGGGGTGAGAACAAACTTCTCTCTACCCTTGGTTTTATATTACTGTTGTCTCTTAATACATCACCGCCTTCTCCACCCTGCACCACAGAGAAAAAAAAATTTCCTCTATTTTTTAATAAAAAAAAATTATCCAGGTATTTTATTCCAACCACTTTCCCCCCCTCAAAATAGTGAACTCCCAAAAATTATTGTACCTGCCTCACCTATCCAAATATACTCTACTCTAGCAGGACAGTGAGTGTGTGAGAGAGAAAGAGAGAAAGGAGAAAAAATTACTTAAACTGGTTTGAACTTCGTAAATAAATTTACAGAAAATTTGGGGGTAGGGCAGAAAGGGGGGGGGCTGAGTGGGTGAAAACGAAAAGTCAATCCTGTCCCACGCCAGGTATTTCATTGAGAAAAAATTGGGGGAGAGGGAGAGTGAACGACAAGTATAAATATCTGCACACCCAAGAGGTGTAAGGTGCGCAACAGGGATGAGGAGTGGGTTTGATAGACAAGTATCAGACTGCTGATAGAAAAACTGAGATGGGATGGGTCAATTTCTGTTCAAAATTCTGACCGCCGTCCACTCCTTCATTCTCGTTCTCTCTCGCTCTACGCTACCCTTCCCTAAACACCAAAATAATTATCAATCATTCAAAATTGCAAAATCGTTTATTTTTTACACACCCCGTATATATGACGCAATAATTCAAGCCCAAATATTAAATAAATAACGCATGCAGGGGGCAAAAGATGACATTCCGGTATGGGACGGTGGCGGTTTCAAGAGAACATTATTCAGAGGTCGGTTGGAGAATCTGATGGTTAGTTCAATTTTAAAAGGGGTTGTGACGTCCGTTTGGACAGCGACGCACAGTTTAATTTTTTTCTGTAGTGAGGTCCCAACGCCCAATTTCATTTCGTTGGTTGGGTTTTGTTGGTGTTTTAGGGCCCTTCAACTACAAGATCATTAGAGCCCCGTCCACAGGGTAGTTCTGATGCAGAGACTGCACAGACACCACACTAATGCGACGATTTTTGGGTATCAGCGGTACCCAGTTTTCCTAATCGGCCACCCATGTCAGTACTAACTGGGGTTGAGTTGCTTAACTTCAGTGATCAGACGAGAACTGCTGTGTCCAACGCAATTTGCCGCTCCCAATTTCATTTCGTCTCTCTCTTCCCCTCTGCTCCTAATTCTTACATCCATGCTCCATATGTCTGCTGGACTACTAACACCCTACGCATTTATACCCTTTTCAAATCCATTCAGAAATCGGGCCTTCGAAATTCTTGAACGGGGCAGAGGACATTGAACTTCCACACATCCGGAATCACGACGATGTTTGCTTTTCATCTACCAGATCCAAAACTTACTTGAATGGAACATCTGGTTTCAGGTTCGGTCCTGGACGAAAAGGATCAACCCCTAACATACGATGTCATCGAGAGACCAGAACGCTAAAAGGTAATGCGAAACAGGTGGGGGCGAGCCCAGGAAGGGAAGTGTCAGGTGCGATTCTCTTCCGTCCCGAATAGGAATTCCGTAAAGCCGTGATTCCTCTTGAGGGTAATTATGACGTCATAACAGATCCAGTAGAAGATCCACATAGAGATCCAGTGAAAGATCCGCTAGAAGTTCAAGTAGGCCTAATATATTAAGCAAAGCAAAATCAAGCAACTGCTATCCTTTTCCCGCCTATGGCAGGGTAGGGTACCCATCTTCATCCTTCACGATAGAACCTGCTAAACGGTATGCTTCCGCAGCCGACTGCCGACCCTTATACTTATTTCTCGTCGGTCTACTGTTCGGTGGGGCATTCAACCGACGCCAGGGAGGCGAGCTCTCCGACACCTGGGAATTTTGCCTCATCTACCCGTTGCATAGTAGAGATGACCACACGTACACCGCACGGGGCTACGATATTACTTGTCATCTGACTGAAGGTGCACTCAGGATCCTTCCCCCCTCTCTCGTGCCCGAAGGAAGTCAACCCACCTCGATCTAATATCGAACCTGGAACCACTGACGCAGTAACCGAGTACGCTACCTCCTGAACCACCGAGGCGGGAAAGTAACTAAAGGATGGAGAGGGTTAAAATACAGGAGGGGCACAAAACATTTTATAGCAGAGAAGAAAAAAACGACATTAAGAAGAATGTAGCCACCAGAGGGCGAAGTGAACAAGTCGCACATTCATTTATTGTAATGACCACAACTAAAACTCGCCAGTTCAAGTGGAAAACGTTAAATTCTACCAAAATTTGCATAATTTCAGATAACAATCTTGTTACGTAGCAATTCGGAAAATAACTATGATTAAAATAGTGATGATTTTCCCCCATTTTGCCTATCTGCGAAAGCGGCAACATATAACAATGGGGATGATGATGAAGAAGAAGGGAAGAAAAGGAAGGAAGGAAGGAAAAAAATTTGGATCAAAAATATTAACTGAAATAATCATAAAAGTTTTAACCGGAAAATTTAAGACATAGCAATAACCAAAGAATACAATTTCAATATCGCGATCTTATCTCAACTATGAAGTCTGTTGTGAAGTTTTTGAAAGGGTGGGCAAAAAAAAAAATCAAACATGGAGGCCAGATTTATGTTACGCATTTCAATTTCTTAACAACAACAAGAAAAAAAAACTCGATTACGACAACGACATATTCCGCACACTATACTTTTCCATTAAAGAAAGGCTATAAATTTTATTTGATAACTTCATACTATTAACTAGTTAGAAAGAAAAATGCAACATTTTCTAAACAACGACTGCGCAGTACAACACAAGTAACATTTCAACCCTCTCCAGTCGGCACCCTTCGGTATAGAGGCCATCAAACACCGCCCTCTACATTAAACAATCTCAATCTTAATATAAATGCAAAATTTGGGCAATAGTCAACATTTCAATAAAGAAAAAACGGCTCATTTTTAGGGAATTTGTGTCACTAGGCACTTGACAGCACTGGACAATGAAAACCTCGCACAACTTCATTTTACTCTCAACTCAATCCTGCAGTACAGAATCGAAAAAAATAACACGTGTCTTCAACCCACGTGTACCCCGCCCCAATGGTAAACAAACCTAGTTCCCATGACAACAACGAAAGGACCAATCGTAGCAGGCAATCAGACACGGGTACTTCAACGCACGTACTGAACAGCGCTAGTTCCCATGACAACAACAAAAAGTCCAATCGCAGCAGACTATCAGTCACGTGTACTTCACCGCACGTAGGGGCCTACTCAACAGCGCTAGTTCCCATGACAACAAAGGACCCAACCACACGCACATGCTGCTAGACACTACTACATTAGTTGACGCATGCGTGCAGCAATCCCATCGTTTTTTTTTTGTTTCGTTCAGTTTTAGGGCCATTCAACTACAAGGTCATTAGAGCCCCGTCCACTGCATAGTTCTAGTTCAGAGAATGCACAGACACTACACTGATGCGACGATTATTGGGTATCAGCAATATCCAGGGTTCTCAAGCGGCCACCCATGTTAGAACTAGCTGGGGGTTGCATTGCTTAACTTCAGTGGTCAGACGAGAACTGGTGTGCCCAGTGCAATAAGCCGCTCCCATCCCAATCTCGTAAGAGTGCCAGCGCTATGGTCCTAGGATTGTGTATGGAAGAACTCAACGCCACCCTTGTATCCATGGCAACAGTCGTGGCAGCTATTAGCATGGCGGAAAAACTTATTACAGCCTAGCCATAATAAAAATGTCGACATCAAATTATCTGATAAAAATTTAAAACGACCGGAGACCGCTAAAATTTGGCAAATTCTTCGCATTTTGCAAGTAACGATAGCCCTAATGAGGTAGTATGGGCATGTAATGAGAAGAGGGGAGGCGCAGCTGGTTAGGTCTAACTAAAAAGCAACTCCTAACCCTTTTCCCGCCTATGGCAGGGTCGGGTACCCATTTGTCCCTCTGAATGGACACAGGGTGATATATTGGACATAGTTTTTTCTGCAGCCGGTTGCCGGCCAAAGCTGCACCCCTACGCTTATTTATCGTCGGTCTAGTGTTCGTTGGGGAATGCTACCGACGCCAGGGGGCGAGCTCCTACACCTGGAAATTTTGCCTCATCTACCCGTTGCGTAGTAGAGAGGGTTCTTTTACGTGCAAGCGCCATCGTACACCTACACGGGACCTCGGTTTTACTTCTCACTCGCAGCTTCTCTCTCACCCGAAAGAAGCCGACCCACCATGGTCCAGTATCGAACCTAGAACTACTGGCCTAGTTGCCGAGTGAGCTAACCACTACGCCACCACGGCGGGAATAGGTTATAGGAAGCACCCGGGACAAGGGACGACCTATGCAGACGTGAGAGCAGGTCTGATGGAAAACCTGGTGAGTGATAGGCGGAAGCCCAGTGCCAAAACGTGCAGATCTGACGCTGCTACAGGTGGGATAAAGGTATGATGATGCAGTAGCCCTAATGAGGCTAGGCCAAACTGCTTCATTCTCTCAATATCTGAATTCTTGAAGGAAGAAACATGGCGAGGATCCCGCCTCGGTGACGAAGTTAGTAGCGTGCTCGGTAACAAGGTTCGATACTAGACCGAGGTGGGTTGGCTTCTTTCCGGCGAGAGAGAGAGAGAGAGGTCCCGAGCATGCCATCCTTCGGATGAGAAGTAAAACCGAGGTCCCGTGTGGTGTACGATGGCATTTGCACGTCAAAGAACCCTCTCTACTATGCAACGGCTAGATGGGGCAAAATTTCCAGGTGTAGGAGCTCGCCCCTGGCTTGTTGTTGTTTGTTGGTGTTTTAGGGCCCTTCAACTTCAATGATCATTGGAGCCCCGTCCACAGCATAGTTTTTATGCAGAGACTGCACAGACATTACACTTATGCGACGATTTTTGGGTATTAGCAGTACCTAGTTGTCCCAAGCGACCACCCATGTCAGTACAGCTGGGGTTGCGCTGCTTAACTTCAGTGATCGGACGAGAACTGGTGTGTTTCCAACGCAATTCGCCGCTCCGACCCCTGGCGAAGCTGGTGGAAGTTTCCCCGACGACAAATTGGCATAGGGGTTACAACTTTGGTCGGTAGCCGGCTGTGGGAAAACACTGTTTTGTTTGTTGGTGTTTTAGGGCCCTTCAACTACAAGGTCATTAGAGCCCCGTCCACAGCATAGTTCTTATGCAGAGGCTGTACAGAGACACTACACTAATGCGACGATATTTGGGTCTTAGCAGTAACCAGTTTTCCCAAGTGGCCACCCATGTCAGTACTAGCTGGGATTGCGCTGCTTAACTTCAGTGATCGGACGAGAACTGGTGTGTTTCCAACGCAGTTCGCCGCTCCGACCCCTGGCGAAGCTGGTGGGAGTTTCCCCGACGACAAAT
This sequence comes from Trigoniulus corallinus, assembly GCA_013389805.1. NCBI lineage: Eukaryota > Metazoa > Arthropoda > Diplopoda > Spirobolida > Trigoniulidae > Trigoniulus > Trigoniulus corallinus. The sequence continues at coordinate 7,406,516 of JAAFCE010004287.1, forward strand.
TGGCATAGGGGTTACAACTTTGGTCGGTAGCCGGCTGTGGGGAAAACACTGTTTTGTTTGTTGGTGTTTTAGGGCCCTAGAACTACAAGGTCATTAGAGCCCCGTCCACAGCATAGTTCTTATGCAGAGGCTGTACAGAGACACTACACTAATGCGACGATATTTGGGTCTTAGCAGTAACCAGTTTTCCCAAGTGGCTACCCATGTCAGTACTAGCTGGGATTGCGCTGCTTAACTTCAGTGATCAGACGAGAACTGGTGTGTCCAACGCAATTCGCCGCTCCCTGGGAAAACACTGTCCAATATATCACCCTTGTGGCCATTCAGAGAGACAAGATGGGTGCCCTACCCTGCGATCGGTGGGAAAAGGGTTAAGAGTTGTTGTATTTTTTTCATACACGGCGAGCAGAGCTAGCAGACAGTGAATATTTCGTTCCCGTTCAGTAATATTCAAAATAATATTATTTACTTTAATATTCACATATATTTATTTTATTTATTCGCAAATAAGATACTTTTCCCTCGCTAACAGGGTGCCAAAAAATTGATATTGGGAAGACAAATGTAAAACCACTGGTTGCAACTGGTAAAAGTCGAGATTCACGTGACGTGTAATAATATTAATGTTTTAAATGGCTTTTTATGGAAATAATTCAGCAAATTTACTACTGAAATTGAAGGAGAGGAACACAACACCCCCCCTTCTTCCCAATTTCCCCGAAAATAAAACACCACCACCCACAATCATACTCAAGACAACTCAAGGTTATCATGTTAAGAAGAGAAGTCTGAAGAAGACGAAGGAAAAAAAGAAATCTGCATTTAATGTTTCTTTTGGCTTCCAAATGTCAACTTTGACCTTCTGCCAATAATTTCATTTTACAAGACAGAAAATAAAAATGTGATATAATACTGAAATAAACCACATTTTAGTAGCATAACTTATCACATACTGCTCTCAGTTTGAAGGCTGATTACTTGCTCAGTCCAGCCCTATCTCCTCCCCCCTTCCCCTTGCTCTCTCAACAGTAAAGACCACTCCCAAACATTAAAAGAGTGAGAGAGAAAGGGGACACGTGCAAATCCTACACACCCTCTGCTGGACGGAGAGAAATCGGTGACGGCGTGAAGAGGTAGGAGAGAGAGCAAGAAAGAGGAGAAGGGTGAAGGACAGACACCAGAGGTCCTTGGAAAAGACATCAATGACCTTTCACAGATCTCCGTATCTCCAAAAAGATTTTTGGTCGTAAACCCTTTAATACTATATTAATAGTTCCTCCACCAATTAGCATCTACAGGCTGTTGTCCGAAATGAATATAACATTATCACCTAAGTGACCGATGATCTCTCCATGTCTCAACAGTGGACGGGGGTGCCTGTCCACCCCAAATTGATTTTTCTTATTAAATTTCAGATTAAAACTCAAAATTCATAATGTCACAAAGTCCCCCCTACACACGTGATGGTGTGTCAATAAAATCGCCCAATTAATTCCGCCGTAGACAACGCTGAGGGTGCTAGCAGGCCATCGGATGATACCGGGGAATGTTTTGACCCTTCGCTTAAGAGGCTCGTCACTGGGTTAATCAAAATTGCCTTCTCAGCAAGTTACCAAATTCAAGTTGCGCAAAGCAAAATTCACAGACATACGTTTTCCGCCTAGAAAGGGTCCTTAACTTGAGCTGTTGTTGTTTTTTAGTGTTTTAGGGCCCTTCAACTACAAAGGTCATTAGAGCCCCGTCCACAGAATAGTTCTTATGCAGAGACTGCACAGACACTCCACTAATGCGACGATTTTTGGGTATTAGCAGTACCCAGTTTTCCCAAGCGACCACCCATGTCAGTACTAGCTGGGGTTGCGGTGCTTAACTTCAGTGATCAGACGAGAACTGGTGCGTCCAACGAAATTCGCCGCTCCCCCTTGATCTGGAGTAAGGGGCGAACCAGAGTCGAACTTGCACATTGTGAGCTCAAGAAAATGAAAGGGATGGAGATAACCAGGTCTCTAGCTACCACCATCATTCCTCTTTCCCCGCCTGTGGTAGGATCAGATACTTTTCAGTCCCATTGGTACAGGAAACTCACTGGTAAACTGTTTGACAGTATGTTTACCGGTTGCCGACACCCATCAACCTGCACGTCTGTTTTAGTTGGTGTAGAAAGGGTTGTTTTCCGTACAGTGGTGACATCTTGCACATCACAGCTTTATTTTCTAGCAGAGAAGGAGCACAGGCGCACTTGGGTGAGAAAGGCCCTCTCTTTATCTCGCCGGGAGAATTGAAAATAAGGGCTGAATAGTCAAAGACAGTACACCACCGAGACAGACAGGGTCTCAATCTACTGTCCGAAGTATGCATCCATTGGCGCTAAGTGGCAAGAGGATCAACCATAAAAGTCTGAACTCCAGATGTAAGACTGACACCATTTCAGACCAGTGAAGGGGTGAAAGGGGGGGCGACAATGACTACTTACGACACAGCTGGGCTTTTAGGCTAGAAGAAGAGATCAAGGCTACACATTAATGTGAACATTTCAGATTCAAAATTTTTCTATTTGATATGTTTTTTGTGTGTGCAAGAAAGATATGTGACCTCTTCACCTCTGTCTCCTAAATTACTTCTTAACCGGAAGGAAGAATCTAGTTACAAAATGATAGGCTTTCAACCAAAGTGACAATAACGAAGAAACTGACGATTGCATTTGGGTAACAAATGCATTGCCCGACCTTGATTACCTCCGAAATTTTTTTATAAGAACAAAAAAAAAAATAATATTTTCATAATAATAGTTGTTCCCATCAACGACCTAAAATGGGGTGGCTTATTTACCGGCGTCACCCTATCATTAGAATAAATTAATTTCGGGTTTCTGTCCCTAACGGGGGAGAAAAAGACAGAATAGAGATGAGTAAAGGGTCAACACATTTGATCAACAACTACAGTAATTCATTCATATTCCATTACGACATGATTATTCCAGTTTGGGACAGTCGGAGATTCTTTGACGTAAAGTGGTCCCACGACAATCCTCTTCCTTTCTCTGTCCCGGACAATGCAAGTATGCGTTCCTTTATGGGCTTCTCTCTATTTTTTTTTTTTTTAGAAAGAAGCAACGACCTTAATCGGAACCGAACCAGCACACAATGAAATCGAGGACCAATTCATTACCATTTCTTCAAACCCATTTCTCATCTACAGGAGGGTTGGGTGCCGATTTTCGTCTCATTGGGACACACAAGCTTTCTGTTGGATAGTATTTTACTCAGCCGGCTGCCAACCTAATGCTGCAGTCCCTACGGTTATTGTTTGTCGGCCAATTTTGATTCGTCAGATTTGATTTGTCGGATCTACGCGTATGTTTGCATATATATGTTTGCTAGTTGGTGTTTTAGGGCCCTTGAACTACAAGGTCATTAGAACCCCGTCCACTGTGTAGTTCTGATGCAGAGGCTGCACAAACACTACACTAATTCGACGATTTTTGGATGCTAGCGGTACCCAGTTTTCCCAAGCAGCCACCCATGTCAGTACAAACTGAGGTTGCGTTGCTTAACTTCAGTGATCAGACGAGACCTGGTGTGTCCAACGCAATTTGCCGCTCCCTTATTCCACGTAAAAGGGGTTCTTTCTCCGCAGCAGTGAGGAGGGTAACATCGAATGGAGGACCTTAACTTTAAATCCCAACGAGAGATGGCAAGTTCACTTGGGGTTTCCTTCACACGCTTCCAAGAGTAGCCCAGGATCGATGCTGCTGCGATCCAATGAAGTGGGCAACAGCAAAAAAAACTTTCTTCTCCTGCCATGAAAGGTGTGACACATTAGCCGACGTTGAAACTCGCTAAAACTCGCCGAAAAAAGACGAATCGTGAAGTCGTCACAGTTAACAGCAACACAACCACGCTGCATAAAGTGCAATAAGAACGCGGTTCAACCGTGACGTCATTTCTTACAATGCAATCAGTGGCGCACTTCACAACAACATGGCGTCGACGATATCAAGTGTCCAGGCTGCATTTTCCCCTTTTAACTGACCACAGAGCTGACTCACAAGGCTGAATTTTTGCAGAAAGAGACTAGATAGAAGAATCGTGAATTTAGTATCGAGAGTAGATGAAATAAATTATTCTACGTTCGATAGAAAGACGTGTAGAAGAAAGAAAAGAGAGAGAGAGAGAGGCTGAGGGATGACGGCCATAATTCACCTATATGCAAGCACCAACCAAAGAATGGTATAAAAACAAACCGAAAGGAGGTAAAAACCAGCAACAAAATAAAGGAAAAATCATCATCATCATCATTGGGCTGTAGAGTCTAAGTATCGTGTAGAGTCTAAATATCTTTTCTGTAAATTTTCTATCAAATTTATAAACATATAGGGAAAAACAAACCTGAAAAACAACAATGTCTACATTCCTATCCCATAAAACGTGCCACTATTAGTTTGGAAAGGCAGAAGAAAGCAGAAAAAAATAGACACTATTTACCGAGAAAGAAAATATTATTTTTGCAGAAACCATGACTTTGGTTCGATTTGTGTACAAAGGCGAGAGGTAAAAATTGTTCACAAAAACTACAATTTTTATTGTGGAAACGAAACGATATTTCAATATTAAAATCTCTTTGTAATTTTTTTTCTCTTCTCTAATAAAACCTAATGAATAAAAAATCCCACCAACAACAACATGTTTTTACTTCTCTTCCCTACCAAACACAGATCAAAAAAGTCAAATTTATAATCAAAATGCATACCAATGTCAAGTATGTTTTTTTTTTGATAATATTACCGCCGAAAAACATTTATTTCTCCAAATTTTTCGCATAATTTTTTTAGTATGCGTGTCAGTCATGAATATCCGTCCACAAAAGTTATTTTAATAGAAAAATACAAAATATTTATCCAAATAAAAATTATGATGAAGGTTGTCATCATAATGTCCTGTTTAATATTAAATAAATGACAGCGGTGTCGACATTTTGGTAGTAAAAGGGGAAAAACGAAAAAGAATGCCCAAATTTTTTTCTCAAAAAACAAAAATAAACGTGATCTTTTGCGAAAAAAATTTTAATAGACAACTCGGTATGAACACGCACAACTAAAAAGTATGGCTGCTTTTTCTTCCCCCTTACCAAAAAAATATGAACTGAGTAAGAGTAATATTGATCATAAAATTCATGGAATTTTTTATGATCAAAATGTGTAGTTTTTTGAGAGGGGAGAGAGTGAGCGAGAGAGAGATGGTACTGATGGGGGAACAGAGAATAAAGGGGACTAGGAAACTTTGATACAAATGTATGCATTTTCAAATTAAAATATGGCAGGCATTTTTTCGGCGTTGATTTTCAGAAAAGAACAAGAAAAAAGGCATTTTTAAATGTTAAAAAAATGTCTAACTTCCCCAAGTGAGTGTATGCATGTGCCTGTTTAGAAAAAAAAACTTCTTTTGCCCCACGTATTTCCGAAAATAATATTTTTTTCTGAAAAAGCAGGGGGAGGAAGAAAAAAAAGCATACAGTTCACACAAACCTAAAATGTACGGAAGCGATCAGCAAAACTGTCCCCCCCCCCACGCCATCTTGAAATCTTAATAAACAATCAGACATTTATAAACCATCTGAGATTAAATGAGTAAAGAGCAGAAAAATGTATATAAATAAAACTTGGGGGAAGGAAGGGGGGCTGAAAGGCGAGGGAGAAGATTAAAAAATATGTAAGAAATAAAATTCAGTTGGGGGAACGAGGGGATGAAACACAGACAATTTTTTCACTGCAAAATTAATATCTTGTAGTTTATTTATATTAAGGGGAGGCGAAAATAATATTTTTTGCTTACGACTGTACAAAACCGGGCCTAATGTGACCAACTCTCTCAAAATATTCTCAAATCACCATCGTCATCCCCTTATCCCGGGGGAGAGGCGAATTGCGTTGGACAGCCCAGTTCTCGTCAGATCACTGAAGTTAAGCAACGCAACCCCAGCTAGAAGTGACACGGGTGGCCGTTGGGAAAACTGGGTACTGCTAAGACCCAAAAATAGTCGCATTAGTGTAGTGTCTGTGCAGTTTCTGCATCAGAACTACGCTGTGGACGGGGCTCTAATGACCTTGTAGTTGAAGGGCCCAAAAACACCACCAAACAACAATAACGGGTCCCAACAATAACAACTCCCCTTATCCCCTTATCCCAACTCCCATGGTAGAGTTTGAGGATCCAGTGAACATCCTCTGACTAGGGCCACCCCAGCCAGGTGTCTGGAACCTGCAGAAATATTGAAGAAGTTGTTTGTGGGGGAGGGTGTGCCGGCCTACCCCACGAATTGAGTGGATGCAGACGAATTAAACTGTATTGAAATATTTTAGGGGATATCGCTCAATATTCTCTAAAATATCCTTGTCAATTTTCAGAAAATGATTCAAAACTTATCACAAGGACACTTCTCTCAATCCCAAATTTCTTCACGTATTTAAAAGCTTGAAAATGCAAAGAAAACGACCGGGTGTATCGGTTAGGGCAGATTCAAAACCACTACTAACGACGAAATATTCAGCAGTCTCTTCCCTGAATTCACAGAAATTTGATTAAATTGCGCTAAAAAGATGTAAATCAGAATCAGGAAATCTTTATTTTATATAAACGAAATTAAATTCTAGATTTTATTTAATCACGAAGTGAAGAGTCAGTTAATATACTGTCATAATCAACAAATTTAGACACCATTTTTTTTAGGAAAAAAAGAAGGTAGAAAGAAAACGACACCAGATTGTGGCGCCATCTATGGAGCATTTTGAGCATGACAACCAGCAAACACAAAGCGAGTCGGACGACTACATTTGGTGCCGACTGGAGGAAGGACGTTATCATCAGACAAATGATAAAATTATCACAAGGTGTCAGATGTCCCTCTCTCGCCCTCCTTCCCACCTCCCAACGATAATTTCTTCATTCCTTCCTCCTGAACGCATCTTTAACAGGTATCTGTCCCACTCCAGACCGTACCCGGCGGTCAATAATTAATCACTTTCATTACAGTGCAACCCCAGCAAGCACCTAACGTCCTCTCGATTGGGTTTCCGGGGATTTTTATCATAGCTGAAGGTTTTCGCTTCATTGGTGTTTTAGGGCCCTTCAACTATAAGGTCACTAGAGCCCCGTCCACTGCGTAGTCCTAGTGCAAAGACTGCACAGACACTACATCAATGCGACGATTTTTGGGTATTAGCAGTACCCAGTTTTCTCAAGCGGCCACCCATGTCAGTGCTAGCTATGGTTGCGTTGCTTAACTTCAGTGATCAGACGAGAACTGGTGTGTCCAATGTTGCCAATCGACGTGAGGATTCCTTTTGGTCTAGAAAAGGATCATGCGCGGGCCCACTGAAAACATCCAACACACCTCCTAACTCTTCCTTCCATCCCTGGAAGACAATTACGCTTCAGATTTCCCTCTCGTCCGCGGAAGTCCAACAAGAATCGAACCTGTGAAATATGACGGGGGTGACTCCACAGTCGTTGTAAAAGCCACGGGAACCTAGCACACATTGAAGAATGTCCTAAATACACAAGATGGTAATGTCGGGTCACCTAAGAGTTCAGACTAGAAAGGGTTCTTTAAACGGGCACAAAGTTCTGTACGCACAGTGGACAATCCGACAGACGATGCACTCGAAACTTTCCCGTTCCATGAGGTTCGCCGCAACCTGTTGACCGCAAGTTTCCACCAATGGGCTCCTAAATTAATATATCACCTGGACGTCCAGTGGTGAGTGACAGGTAAGGACAATTAAATGCGGCTATCGCCAGATTCGAACCTTAATCCAAAGCGTCCTTACAAACGAAAGTTCGAAACAGTAGCCCCTCAAGAGAGGAAGAGAGACTACGGCAGCACCCAAGAACACCCCCAGTGCCCCGGAAAAAAAGGTTCAAGTTTTCCGCAACACCCAAAAGCCCTATCCTCACCAAATAGTGAGCCACCGGCCCTTAGCAACAACATTTAAATTGGTAAATTCTGCATTGGAAAGGGCTCGAATACGTGTCGCAGTGGCATTATCCAACCCGTGACTCCCATGCGCAAAAAATTAAAGGAGTGAGGAATTCACAAAAGTCTGTAAACGTCCCATCAGATGCGTCGGCGCTTCATTCTATTCTGTTCCTCGTTGTCAGAACCGAACCTGTGCCAATACAATCACCTTAACAACATCATCATACCCTTATCCCGTGTGTGACAGGGCCGGGTCTGCGGGTACACTGAACAAGCTCTGATTGGGGCCACCCCAGCCAGGCGTCTGCAACCCGCAGGAAAATCGGTTTCATTGTCTGTTTGGGGATGCCGGCCTACTGTCGTTGTTTGTTGGTGTTTTAGGGGCCTTCAACTGCAAAGGTCATTAGAGCCCCCTCCACAGCATAGTTCTTATGCAGAGACTGCACAGACACTACACTAATGGGACGATTTTTAGGTATTAGCAGTACCCAGTTTTCCCAAGCGGCCATCCATGTCAGTACTAGCTGGGGTTGCGCTGCTTAACTTCAGTGATCAGACGAGAACTGGTGTGTCCAACGCAATGTTCCAGATGCCGGTCTACCCCACGAATTGCAGTCAGTATCGGACAGGCCGAATGGTAGGCTTTGGTTTCATGTCAAACTCGGCGGTTGAACCTGAAAGAGACCGTGCATTATGGACGACGACGACGGCCTCGGTAAGGATCGAACTTGAAACATGATCTCCACAGGCAAGTGCACCATTACCTGATCGCCATGCATATTCAAAACCGTATCCATGACAATCGATATTTGATAGGGAAACAAACAACATCGATAATGACGTCATATTTTTGCAACTACGAGGGCAAGAAAATCGAGGTTTTGTACAAATAAAAAAGAAATCCAGATCTAGGTCTAAAGACATGGGGTGAGGAGAAGAAAGAGAGAGAGAGAGAGGGGGGGATACGAGAGACCAAGGGTAACACCGCTTAGAGGACGACGGGACGGGTGAGGGGTGAAGAGGAGGAGGACGAAAGGACTGCCAAAGTGGTCAGAGATACGCAACATATTTCAATCATGTATGTCATCGATACGAACAACCATTAATTAAACACTTCATCAAACCCAATATTTTGACGGCAAAAATAAACATTTCCGGAAATGAACCCCTCCAAAAAATGGTCCAATAACAACAGCAATAACGGCATGGGTGACATTACCCTCATTCGTTCAAAAAGTTTGATCCCAATCTCATTTTCCTGTCCCCGAAAACAAAAAATTAAAACACTGCCTTAAGAATCAATCGTCTTCAATCCTTTTTTTCGGCAACCGATTTTTTTTTTGCACCTCAAATATTAACAGTCGTTAGCAACTGATGACCCTCTCAGCAACCCTTCATTGCACCTTGCGACCAAAAAAAGCCAAAAACTAACCTTTAAACACGAAAACACAAACCGGGGATTGAGCACCGAGCTCTAGGTGACGAAAACGAAAATCACCCCAGACGTCACAGGTGCAAACGATCCTTTAAAAAAGCCAATGGGCTCTAGAGACACAGATTGGTATCATTCTCATCTGGGACAGTCCCAAAGTGGAATCAACAACCACCTAACGATTACTGATGGGTTTCTCGACACTGCGTCAACTGACAGCATTTTGAAGCACAGTCTGCAGATAACCTCGAGTGCGCCCGAAGTAGGAAATGTTCTAGAAATGGGACAGAGGGTAGAGGTAAAGGGGTGACAAATTTTGGTGGAAGAGAGATAAGGGGACTAGCAATCAGATCAAACAGCAGTCGGTAGATAAAATAGTAGACGCTTGTCTTTTACATCATTCCACTTTTAAGGCGATAAACAGTAGTCATTCTCAGGCTGGTCCTATAACAAGTGGCTTACCCCCTCTCCGAAATTCCAAACCCCGGTGGCGAGGTGCCAAACTCCAATCTTTTTAGTGGGGCGTCTAAAGGCAATTTAGTAATGCCGAGGCGGACCGAAAAGCGAGTACCAATACTCCTATATGGGACACAACGCACAGATACGCTGCCGACCAGTAGTCCTGAAAGGTCCTCAAGAGTTACACCGCCCTGAAATACGTATGCGGCAATTGGGGGAAAACATCGGAAGGGGGGGTAGGTAGAGATCCAGGAGGATCACTCAATACAAATGACCTTTTAGGCATGTCCGTAAATTACGTGCGGATGCAACATCAACATGCTGAATATTTATAAAGTGCACTCGAGGCCGAAAAGAAGCTGCAGGGAGAGGGCAAATTAGAACCCCATGCCATTTAACGACGGTCCTTTCAGTTCCCGGAGGATCAATCCTCGACGCCAAGGTACAAGGAGGACCACCTAACTTTGGAATTCTGCAAATCAACACATTTCTGAGTAGGAAATAGAAAGGGCTTATTAGGCGTGAGACATCGCACACACCTCACACGGTAGGTACTCAACTTCGGGATGAAAGAAAGGTTACCCTAGTACTCGTTTCCCTTCAAACTAGAATGGGCCGGGAGAAGGAAGCAAAAGCACTTGAGCAAGATTGATGTTCAACTCGATAACTTAGCCGAAGCGTACTTGACTCGCGAGTCTACGAGTCCAGATTCAATCCTGATCGATGCAGATGGCTTCTTTCGGACGTCGAAAGTACAATAGCCTCAAGTGGAAGGGGGGGGGGAATAGCCGTCCTTTGCAGTTCTCAGGATGCCTTCCGCGAGAGGTAAAAGAACAATTTCGACACGTAGGTGAATCGCCATCATCATCATCATCATCATCATACCCTTATCCCGCCTGTGGCCGGGTCGGGTCTGCGGGTCCACTGAACATGCTCTGACATGGTTGCATAAGTACATAAAGTAAATTAAAATCAGGTGAGGGCTCCAACCTGTTTATTTTGACAGTTTAAGGCACGTACTCAATCACCGTAGCGGACTTCACACGCTCGAAAGCAACTCTATCTTCGGAATTATCAAAATTGGCGAGACTAGTTTTTAAAAAAAGACCAAATCGAAATTTCTGCAAATAAACTATATTTTTTCGTAATATCTCACAAATAACTGTTTGACTGCACCCTTTGAACCTCGATTTCAAACTTGAGTATCTGCTTAGGATATAAATGTGATGATAACCCCTTTTTAATCTCATATTTGATGACAAATAGTTATTATATATTTTTTTTTGGCGAAAAAGAAAACAACATACCCCTTAAGATACCGATAAAATTTTATATAAATTCATATTAAGAAAACAAAAATATTTTTAAGATATAAAAATACGGTTTCTTTCGAACAAGAAGTAGATTATAATGACTCCTTTCCTTATCAAACTTCAGACACAGAAAAACAAGAGACAATCACAGAATGGGACAAAGGGTGCAATGCGTGCCCCATTCAATAGCGAATCCCTTCTATTATATCCAAAAAAAATTAAAATTGAATTTCTCAAAATTTTTCTTAACAAAAACCAAAATTAAATATCTAAAATTGGCCGTAAATTTATATAAACCCTTCCCGCAGGTGAGAGGGCCCACCGAGGGAGCGGCGAATTGCGTTGGGCCCACCAGTTCTCGTCTGATCACTGAAGTTAATCAGCGCAACCCCAGCTAGTACTGACATGGGTGGCCGCGTGGGAAAACTGGGTACTGCTAATACCCAAAAATCGTCGCATTCGTGTAGTGTCTGTGCAGTCTCTGCATAAGAACTATGCTGTGGACGGGGGCTCTAATGACCTTTGTAGTTGAAGGCCCTAAAACACCAACAACAAACACAGGGCCCACCGCCAGATATTCGCATTAAAAAATAATTTTCAATAATTTCACTAAATGTATTTTTGAAAAAAAAAAATGGCCCTTAGCATAAATTTATACAATGGCCAAAATGGGTACCTGGTTATCCCTCCTCCCCCACAAGTAAGAGACAGGAGAGGAGTCAGTCGAATTTCAACCAGGCGATAGTTACAATTAAAATAATTTTCAACAATTTCAGTAAATGCATCATTTTTTTGGGAAAAACTATGTTTTAAAAACCTGAATTCAAAGTTTCGGTAATACAACATTTCTGGAAAATATTTATGCAAAATAAAAAAAGACCCTTGCGCAATTTTAGCAAAATATATGCAAAATTCTGTAAATTTGGAAGTATAAACTTAATCGGATGTCTGGTTGAAAGACAACTCGAAGAAAAGTGGTAAAAGAGCGCGCGCGCGCTCAACACTTCGGACAAAAATTCCCCGAAATATTTGGCTAAAAACAATTTCGACTAAAAATTATCAAAATATCCCTAAAAAAATCTAAATATTGAACAATAATTTCTTGTTATTAAAACGGGAGGTCTTCAGCATCGTCCCTCAAAACAAATGTAGAAAAGAAAAGGAGTTTTATTAAAAAGTGGTGCTGAGTGCACGCACTCCTCTAAAAACAGAAATCGTCCTGGGACAATGGACCATTTGTAACAAAATTCAACCACACTGCTAAATTCAAGTCAGGGACGATTAGGAATTGAAATTTTAGAATAAATAATAACCAATAATAAAAACTAATTAATCAGCTGGAGAAGATTTCAACCTTGTGATCACTGCGATTAATGATCAAGGTTAATCCTAATCCAATCCGAATTGCCGAAATTCGCGCACATGCACACACACACACACACACACCCCGAGTGCGGTCACAGTGCTCTTGAGATAGTCCTACCGACCCCTTCAAATATCCAACAATTATTATAAATAATATTCTAACAACCTTAATTAGGCTTAGTATCAATTTGCCGGGGCCGAGCGCAACGCACAATGGTCCCTAAAGTGACGTCATGTCAACCACTGACGTCATCTTCCACCTCCGTGATTAAATATCAGTACAACAATTAAGAAAATAAATACATAATTAAATCTTGCAACAAAGATAAATTATGCGTTTGACGACAGGTAACGAAAAACCCCGAAATTACGCAAATTCCTCCAAGGCATTTACGTCTCCAAAAAAAAAAAAAAAAAAACCAACGCCGGCTAAAATTAATTTCAATTTTTTCTTTAAATTTTTGCAAATAAATTTGGGGAATAAATGCAACGCATTGCCCTAACGGCGCACCATTAACGCAATGTGGTTGTTGGACCTTAAGAAATTCTGCACCTAAGCCTCGCCACGTTAGACAACCAATCAGTATGAACCACTCAACCGGACAAAACTCCAAGGCACATGCTAGGTCTGGAAATGGCAGGACTGGGAAATGCCCCGGGACTCTCTATCACCTCAAATTCCACAGGAACTGACAAAAATATAATAACGGAGGGATTCGAAACGGGGAGATGACAAAAGTGAGTCGAAAATGCCCAAAAATGGCCCTCAAAAAACTCAAATTTCTACTCCCTTTCTGTAGAACGCTTTCCAAATTTCCAACTGCACTGCCGGTGAAGAGAGGAGAGTTCTGAGGGTTTGAACCCACTGCACACATAAAACAATAAACAAACTAGAAAGAAACCCTCTTGGCCCTCAATTACACACAGTTCGCTCTCTCCCTCTCACCTCAGGTAATAATATTTAAAGAGTTGAAAGATCAATAACAACACGGAGAGGGAGAGAGGACAACAACAACAACCGAAAATTTACAGAAAAATAGAAAATTCAGAGGTAGCACAAGACGACCCCCACGCCGCGGTGTGCTGAACCCTCCTTTTTTTGGCATTTTCATCGGGGTTTCCAGATTTATAATAAAAATAAATAATAATAATAAATCGTCACTGCTAACCTGTCGTGTGTCACATCGCATTACAGGCATTTCGCCTGACCTTTGACATTGATCCCAAGTACCAGTGAAAAGCATGTACTCTCTTCTGCGTCGCGTGTTCCGTCGAAAACAAACACACGTAGAAAAAAAAATCACAACTCCCGGGCGAAGAGTAGTGGATGGACCCCCCACAGACTGTCCGATCGATCACGGACTGAGTGTAGGACTGGAGAGGGAGGTAGGGGAGAAGGAGGACTGCTAAAAAAAAGTTAATGCAGAATCGTGCACAGGACGAAACGAATTCTACAAACGGGACGTCCGAAATGAAGAAATAAGAATTAAAAGGGGGAAGGGGGGTTGGACACTGCACAGAATAGTAACAGAAATTTATTATATTCTACCCGAAAAATTTCGGCAAGAATTTTTTTCTGCAACGGCGAAGGGGGGGAAGACGGGACCTGACGAAAAGAAAGGGCTAAACTTGTATGTGTTCTTGGAAGAAATGTAGTTTCTTTAACAAAAAAATAATTTTAATTAAAGAGGGAGGGCGAAAAACAAAGAGGGGAGAACCCGATAAATTTTTTTAATCAAATTTGGGGATTTATAAATAAATTTCTGACAAAAAAAAATAATTTTTAATAAAATTTTAATTAATTTGGTTAACGAAAAGAAAGAGTTCAAACTGCACCTATCCCATTACTGAACATTTACCAGCTATGGATTCAACTGGAAATAAATATAATTAAACCAAATTTTTTAAATCCGATTTAAGGGCTGCCAGGGGAGGACACACGGGCCAGAAACCCAAAAACAGAAAAGCACTGAACACAATCCAAGAGTGGGCAACGATGTTGATGAGGATGACCACAGTAGATAGCCCAAGATGTCGTCCGAAAAATATCCAACAATTCCATCGAGTTCACGTTGCTTTCCAACCACACAAACACACGCACAGGCAAAATCTCAAACAAAGTGACCACAGCACATGTCCACTTTCGGACAGTCGAAAAAGAAACAATGCGACCTTAGCACGAAAGCCCGAACAACAACAGATGACCAATGAACAAATAAAAAAATGGATACCAATTATCACAGGGGCATCGAATCAATAAATGATCCAGGAAATACCATCATCGAGGTCCCAACACAAATCCACAGACATCATCCAACCACCAGTGGACCAAACTGACCATTTCCGGGATGGAACGCGACATTAGCTGATAAACCACCGAAGTTTTTTCAAAGGACCAATTGGAATTCAATCGACCATTCCATTGAAATTCAAGCATGGTGCTGGATTGCACAAATTTGAGAGGAAGGGTGTGTGAAGTTTACTGACCGCACAACTGACCACTCTCAATCGGCGGCCAAAAAAACGAAGGACGACGTCGACTAATGATGAGAGGTCAATCTAACAAACTGACCATAAGAAAATCTAATCACAACAGCAGTTTAAATCCATTGGAAAATCAAATTCCAGCCAAATTTTCGTCACCGTCCACTACCAATTTTTGCAGTATGAATCGAATGGTCCCAAAAGATGGACAGTACTCAATTATCCCAAACTTCATCAACCGCTACCCAAGTTCAAAACAATCCGACTGTCGTATCATGGATGTCGGCAAACGCAGTTGAGAACCACGGTGTCCGGTATTACAGGTGAGCAAAAACTGACCACTTGAATCACGTGACACTGCAATGGTCAGTGGACAGATCGGTGAATACGGCGTTCAAACACTGAACCGTCCCATACGCGACAGACCGAGAAAAAGAAATGGGGAAAAGCAAAAAATCACTGCCGGAGGTAAACGTAACCGACCGCCGCAGTACAAGCAGCCGTAAACACCGATCAAAACTAAGCCGTGGTAAACGTCGTCGTCCGAAGTCACTTTGCCAACTGAAGGCAAGCTGATAACTGATCGGCCGAAGCCACTCAACGTAGCAGCAGCAGCCGCACTCGAACGTTTCGACATTTGGCGCGCGCGCGCGTGCGTGCGTGCATGCGTGCCGTCCCCGACTCGTCCACTCTGAAACGAGGGGACGGTCGTAGGTGAGATTCAGCGATGGTGAAGCGGGGGTACGTAGCCAACGTTCCGCTGCTGCTGCTGCCAAAACGTCGTTGAGAGAGCGACGGCGAGAACGTAGTGCCTCTCCGCTCATCTCACGCAAAGATTCGCGGCATTCGTCAGACCGGCGGCCCGACCACCAGTAAGCAGCCAGTCGACGACGACGCTTCGGTGCGTGGTCTAGAGGTACAACACAGCAGGGGCGTCGCTAGGGTTGGCGTCACCCGGTGCGGTGACACCATGGTGTCACCCCCCCTCTCCCGAAAAAAGCCGCTTCCTCTGCTTTGGTGTCACCCCATTTCTCATGGTACGAGTGGTGGTACCCTGTGCGGTCCGCACTCCCCTAGTGACGCCACTGGAACACAGTTCCCATTTCCGTGCAGAAAAGGTTCTGAGATACATCATACTCTCTACTGGCATTGCAGTTGCCTCGTTCCCGTTCGGGACGGAATGCCGTTTCCAAAAAACTAAACACTGACCTCGACCATATCACATATTGCTGAATTTAGCTACAGTAACTCCTAACCCTTTTCCCGCCTATGGCAGGGCTGCGTACCCATCTTGTCCCTCTGAATGTACACACGGAAGATCTATTGGACAGTGTTTTTACGCAGCCGGTTGCCGACTAAAGCTGCAACCCTTATGCTTATTTATCGTCGGTCTACTGTTCGTTGGGGAACTCCACCGGTACCAGGGGACAGGGAGCATCTTATTGCGTTGGACACACCAGTTCTCGCCTGATCACTGAAGTTAAGCAACGTAACCCCAGCTAGTACTAACATGGGTGGCCGCTTGGGAAAACTGGGTACCGCTAATACCCAAAAATCGTAGCATCAATGTATTGTCTGTGTAGTCTCTGCATTAGAACTACGCAGTGGAGAGGCTCTAATGACCTAAGGACCCTAAAACACCAACGAAACGAAAAAAAAGGCCAGGGACGAGCTCCTACGCCTAGAAATGTTGCCTCATCTACCCGTTGCATAGTAGAGCGGGTTCTTTTACGTGCAAATGTCACCGTACACCACACGGGACCTCGGTTTTACTTCTCATCCGAGGAAGGTGCACTCGGGACCTCTCTCTCTTTCTAGCCTGAAAGAAGCCAACCCTCCTCGGTCCAGTATCGAACCTAGAAAAACTGACGCCGCTACCGAGCATGCTACCCACTGCGCCACCGAGGCGGGAATTTTGGAATCCCGACACTTGCGCCCTGTGTAAGTCCAGAGTTCGACGTACGAAATGTCACGTGTTAAAGGCCATATCAAGCAGTGCTGTAGTTAACTACAGGGTCTGGGGATCTTGTGACTGAGGGGTGGATGAAGGGCGAAGGGTGTCACATGGGTGTTACAGGTGGGTGAAGGGCGTTTGAGAGCCCCATTCTGCCCTTTCGCCTAGGGCGCAAAATTACATTGCTACAACCCTAATTTAACACGTAACAGATTCAAACGCCGCAATTCAAACTCTCCGTTTTGCAGTCTCGCCCGAAAGAACTACACACTAGAGCAGAGCTCTGTTCAGTGAGTAGATGGACCCAAGTTCAATCCCCACTTACGACGATTCAATGGCACGGTGATTTTCTCGCGGCTTCTTCGCCCATCACCTCAGCAGGAAGGAAAGTTGGCGGTCGGGTCTTAAAATATCAAGCATTTAAACTGCTCATCTCGAATTTTGGCTTAGCTCAAGCCTAATGGGAACTTCCGGAAGGAATTTATGGACGCCATATTGGAGGTGGCTAGGTCCGATACCCTGGGAATTTGCCGATCAAAGTATAAAAAGTGTTCTTTTTTCCGGGGAAAGGTGGTGGTAGTGACACTGAACACGTGGGGATACGGATAGGTTTGACTCTCATCCGGGACGGAAGCACCATGACTATAGAGTTCTCAGGGCTACCAATTAGAACATCGCGTCGTGGAGACGCTGAAAGGTTAAGAGAAAATGAAGCATCAACACCCGTTCTCTCGACTTCCGCTTCGCACGTCCACTTGCGACACCAACCACTAAGATCAAGTGCAATTTGGTTGGTGGCAAAACAGAACAATTATAATTTTAATGACGCTTTAATATCTCTATAACCTCCCTACCGAGGTTGGTTCCCTTCGACGGAGACATTTTAACGACCACCTATCAGCTATTCGCAGGATCTTTAGTGACACCGGGGGGGGGGGGCTGAGGGTGGGCCAAAGTGAGAAGGGCAGGGGTGACAGATGAGTAAAAAAAGCAAGTAACTTATTAAATTTCCCCGCCTATGGCAGAATCGAGTACCCATCTTTGTCCCTCTTCGGAGATCTTTCGGACGGTAATTTAACGCAGCCGGCTGCCGACCAAAGCTGCAACCCCTTTGATTAGTTATCAGCGGCCTACTGTTCCTTGGGGCAGTCCACCGAGCTCTTGCACCTGGGAATTTCGCCTCATCTGTATATCACCCGGTAGGACACCGGCTTTACTTCCCATCCGACGGAAGGCGCACTCGGAATCTCTCTCGCCCGGAAGAAATCAACCCACATCGGTAGAGTATCGAACCTGGAACCAGCGATGTTAAGAGAATGAGAGAGAGAGGAGGAGGAGGATACAGGGAAACGAACAAGGGATGACCTGGTTGAATAGACAGGAAGGGGTTGAAGACTAGAAAGCTTCCATCCTCCTCCGATTTGGATAGGGAGCGGTGAATTGCGTTGGACACACCAGTTCTCATCTGACCACTGAAGTTAAGCAGCGCAACCCCAGCTAGTACTGACATGGGTGGCCGCTTGGGAAAACTGGGTACTTCTAATATCCAAAAATCGTCGCATTAGTGTAGTGTCTGTGCAGTCTCTGCATAAGAACTATGTTGTGGACGGGGCTCTAATGACCTTTGTAGTTGAAGGGTCCTAAAACACCAACAAACAAAACCGATTTGGGATCGTAGAGGTAGGGTCCACGATTTCATAGTTCGATCCCAGTTCGAAGAAGAGGTCGTGACCCCTGCAAGGAAATGAATCACTTCTACATGGCGCGTGAGTCAAATGTGCATTCCTACCAGCACCCCCTGGCGTCAGTGAGTTACTTCAGCTGTAGAGGCCGGCAAATATTTAAATTCCGTCCAGAAAGGGGCCGACAGTCCAAAAAGCGTGGACAGGGGTGAGGAGACAGGATGGAACACGGGAAGTGATCTTTCACAACCCTTTTTCGCTTCAGAGTAGCATTGGCAGCACGATGCTACTCATTCTGGAGCTGATTAGAGGGATGCAAGAAAGAGGCGACAGGGGCAATAAATTGGGTTGGTAGGGGACGGAATAGGACAAGAAAACAGGTACAAACAGCAAGTGCCAGGCACACATTTGGGTTCAAAAAAGAATGAGGAGAAGAGGGGAAGAAGGGGGACGGACCATTAAGAAATCAGTCTGCACACAGTTAAGGTGTCTACAGGTTGGGGTGAGAGTGTGACATAAGACCCCAAATTAATGCCCAATCGTTCAAACTGTGATGTCACTACTGCCCTCCTCCTCCGGCTTTAACTTACCCCTTTTTAAGGAATCAAACCAACTAAAAGGAGCACAGGAAAAAAACTGGATCCAATAAGGCTGAATGAAGTTGACCCTCTTTTTCCCCTTTTCTCCCTCTCACTCCCCTGCTGTCTGTCTGCTAGAGGTCCTTTGCTCCACAGTGTATATAAGGTTGATGACTGAAGAAGAGGTGTGTCCTAAATACAAGTTTTGGTAAAAGACCCCTTTCTGTCTGGAACTCCATTCATTTGCCTCAATTTTTCTCCTTCTTCCTCTTTTCGATGTCTCCCTAAAAAAAGATGATCTAATCCTTTGATCCAATGCCATCAGACACCCCTTTGTTAGAACAAAAATTTAGGCAACTCAGACAGGTTAGTAAAAGCAGACAGAGGGGAGAAAAAAAAAAGACACCATGTGACCTATGACCTCTTATTCCCGAAGGACCTTGCATTCCCAAGACCTCAAGCCTGAAATAGAAAAAAAATGGCGACTAATCCACCAGACGTCTGATAACGGCGATTATAGCAGTTGATAGTTTGACTGACAGGCGCAGGTTCGATCCTAGGTAGGATGGAATAAAAATTTAGAACGAGCGTTACTTGCGTTACGAGTGTCACTTGCGTTACAACGATGTGCTCCCTTTTCTGTTGCCTGCCTAAATGGTTCAACTACAGCACCCTAGACTTTGCGTGAAACTCGCCCAGACGGGTGGTTACTTTACCGAGCGAGAGGGAGGGAATCCCCAAAAACACCTTCCTGGAATGAGAAATCAAACCTTGACCCCGATTGGAAGTGCACCATGATTGCATGTTCGGTCCTGATCGTGATCGGTGGCTGGCTACTTTTGCATGTTAGAAGGAAGAGGAGCCCAAAGGTCACCTTCGTCCCGAAATGGAATGTAATAATCCTATACCTGAGATCAGGGTCGGCTCGTGAGTTTCAGGCGCCCTAGGCAAGAGGGTCCATCGACGCCCCCACATTGAATTTCAAACAGTTCTAAATTGTCCAAGCGTCCCTCACACCCTTGGCATTTGTCCCAATACCAACATTTAGAAAAGGACCCACCAATCAGAAAATTTTGGGAACCCCAGGGCTATGAACATTTGACCAGTTGACTGCATGGCGAGAAATACCATTGAAATTTGCCGCCCTAGGCAGCCTCCTAAGTTTGCCTGCTCCATGAACCGCCTTTGCCTGAAATCCATAGGCGGCTTCTATCACAGTTGGGCACCTGAGTCAACCGCCATTCCCAATTTAAGGACCATTCTTTAAATACGGTAACGCAGCAAGTGGGTCAATCAGAAGCGTTTCTTTTTATCCAGACGCCGAATCCCTCAGCCCTCTGGTGTCAGCAACGTGCATTTCCTACATCCTCTAACACTGGTAAGGGTTCAGTGGCACTTGCGGCAAGTGAATAGTCTGTCACGTAGACGGGGTGCGAGTTCGAACCTCTCTCTTCCCTAGGTACACCTGCTGCTCCTTAGGAATAGGAGGAGGATTCAACAGGATACCAATATTGACGATTCCGATCCACAGAAAGGTAGGCCTGTAAGTAGAGCTGAGAACAGCAGGAGGGGGAGGGGGAGACAAGAAGTGCACTCATTTCATGAGGTTGACACATACCCTACCCTAGTCTTTCCGTCTCCGAGTTATCTACAGTCATTACAAATTGCTATTTTTTGATTGACGACGACAACAATAACAACATCGTCCGGTTACTATGATAACACCATTTACCTGAGAGGCACGTGACCCGACAAATTTATCCACACAACCCCTCAGACTCCTACCATCCCCCTTTAACCGCTACCGGTCCCTGCCAACCCATTACAAATACAGCCACTCAACCCTACCTTCTACTCAACAAAATCATTTTAAATTTATCAAAAGTTGAAGGTAACCATGGTTACCACAAACAACAAAATTAACAATTCCTTTCATTACAAGTAAGCGCCATTGTTCTTGTGCAGTCAGCGGCACGTGGAAGCTGCACGTGGTCTTTTTCTCCTTCCTCTATTTTCTTCTCTTTTTTGAATAAACTGGAAGCTTTTAGGCAAAAGTAACTACTAACTCCCGGGCCGGCCTTGGGGGCGGGCAGGAAGAGTAGCTGCCCGGGGCCTTCCGGCTGAATAGGAGCAATTTTAACTTCTGTAGAATATAATTTGCATTAAGGACACTGGCAGAACTTCAACTCTTGATAGACTACGCCAAGCCTTACCAGGGAAGGTGGTGACTGGGGCTCCCAGCGGCTTATTGCATTGGGCACACCAGTTCTCGTTTGATCACTGAACTTAAGTAATGCAAGTCCAGCCAGCACTAACTTGCATGGCCGCTTGGGAAAACTGGGTACTGCTAATACCCCAAAATCGTCGCATTTGTGTAGTGTCTGTGCAGTCTCTACATAAGAACTATGCTGTGGACGGGGCTCTAATGACCTTGTAGTTGAAGGGCCTTAAAACACCAACAAACCAAAAAAAAAAAATAATCCCAAATTGTACTTGCTCAGGGTCTCCAACTTTGTAAAGACGGTGCCGACTAACCTTTTGCCCGCTTATGGCAGGGTCGGGTACCTCTCCGAAAGGACAGTATTTTGGATCTGCCGGACGGTAATTTTACGCAGCCGGCTACCGACCAAAACTACACCCCCTATACTTATTGATCGTTGTTGGGTCGCTCCACCGAGCTCCTATACCAGGAAATTTTTGCCTGATCTACCCGTTGAGTAGCAGAGAGAGGGTGACATCTTGCGCCGCGTGGTAGGGCAGCGGCTTTACTCCCCGTTCGACGGAAGGCGCACTCGGGACCTCTTGCCGGAAAGAAATGGAGCGGCGAATTGCGTTGGACACACCAGTTCTCGTCTGATCACTGAAGTTCAGCAGCGCAACCCCAGCTAGTACTGACATGGATGGCCGCTTGGGAAAACTGGGTACTGCTAATACCCAAAAATCGTCGCATTACTGTAGTGTCTGTGCAGTTTCTGCATAAGAACTATGCTGTGGACGGGGCTCTAATGACCTTTGTAGTTGAAGGGCCCTAAAACACCAACAAACAACAAAACCGGAAAGAAGCCAACCCACCTAGATCCAGTATCGAACTAGGAACCATTGAGCACGCTACCTCTTGGCCACCAAGGCGGTTAAATGGAAGCTTCTAGGAAGGCGGATAAATGCCGAGCTAGAGCGCCGTGTTGAAATTTCTCCATAGCCACCATTTTGGTCGTAGCTTTTGCCGTACATATGCATACAGGAGAGCACCCTACTGACCGAGTTACGAATGAAATAAGCACAAGAGCTTATCATGTATCGAGTTCGCGAACATTTTGGAACATTCGCGAGCATTTTGTTCAGCAGAGAGGTGACCAAGGATTGAAATAACTGAAGAAAAAAGAGCGGAACTACTCGACCTCGACCACAGAAGTTACCGCGTTTTTATCAAAAATTATGAATAAAACACGTTTATCTTACCCTAATTTTCAGCAATAACCTAATTTTTGTGGGGTGTAAGTGTCTGTGTGTGGGGAGAGGGGTAGTGAGAAAGAAGAAGGGGAGGGCAAATCTTTTATCTTAAAAAAGAGAAAAGAAAATGCAGAATTTTGAAAAACAACTACTACAACAAAACAAGCATCTCATCTCACCATTGTTTACTAACAATGCTCAATGCCATCGATTCATCTTCGTTAAAATATTTTTTATTCTTCATCTTCTTCCAGAAAAAAAGGTATTTTTCTTAAAGAAATTTAACGATAACGACATCAACAAGGAGGAGGGGGGGGGCAAAGAAGAGGTGCGTTCAGGAGAAGGAAATCTGAGAGGGTTTTCATTTTTTCTAAATATAGATTCCGTATATGAATATCCATACTTTTTTGACTGAAAAACAAAAAGTGTATAATTTTCTGCAGTTTAAAACCTTGAATTTAAAACTGAAGCATTTTTATGCAAATTATAATTTCACCCCTTTAAGTCGACCGATAAGTCCCCCTTAAATCTAAACTTATTTGATCTGATCATCCGGACACCCTGTCCTTAGCCAACAATTTCAAAACAAAATGATCAAGAAAAAGAAAATGATAGTGATGATGTTCCTCAACCAGAAATAGTCGTGATATTGTAAGCCCACCTACGAGGGTACCAACACGCAAGCAGCATCGGTGTGGCCCCACCATTTTATCTACTCCACATCTATCTGCTAATCAAACCCCATTTTCAATTCCTCAGTCGGACCTCCACTATTTCCGGTTTGAGATGATGCCCACCTCTCACACCTGGGAGCGGCGAGTTGCGTTGGACACACCAATTCTCGTCTGATCACTGAAGTTAAGCAACGTGACCCCAGCTAGTACTGACATGGGTGGTCGCTCGGGAAAGCTTAGTACTGCTAATACCCAAAAATCGTCGCATTAGTGTAGTGTCTGTGCAGTCTTTGCACTTGGACTACGCAGTGGACGGGGCTCTAATGACCTTGTAGTTGACGGGACCTTAAACACCAACAAACAACAACAACAACAACAACCTCTCACACCTAGACTTTGAGGTCATTTGACATCGTTGGTGCCTAACGACAATAGAAGAGGGAGCAGGGGCCAGAAATTTCGCCGATTTACATGTATCCCCTCCACCTCCAGCTGTAAACGTTCAGTGCGGAGTGTTATGACGACATCACCGACACCACCACAACGTGGACATCGTCCCATTTGTTTGTTGGTGTTTTACGGCCCTTCAACTACAAGGTCATTATTGCCGTTAGGCTATTAGCCGCTCCCGACATTGTCCCAACCGAGATAGATTGGAAGGGATGCGCACTTGGGGAAGGCGGGGGGGTTCCCTTCTTCGCTGGTCTGAAGGCTCGGGAACTTTTCCATGCCAACGAGGCTCCAAGATGGGAAGTGGACAAAACGATCAGCCAAAAATAGTCCCACGGACATTAAAACGCACTAATGTTTGAGGCACTTCGCCGTTACCAAGTTAATTTTAGCCTGTGGCAGGACGAATACAACGTGAAAAGCCTGGACACAAGTCGATCAGCAACTCCGAGAGCGAGCGAGAACCAGCCCATCAGTAACATGAACACGTAAGACGACAACTGAATTTTTCTACCTGTCATTCAAGACAGGCGTACCTGGGACCTACGACCTCTGAAATATGTCCCAAATGGGAATTAAGTCATAAAGACAACTACGAAGATGTAAAGAAAACGTCAATTTTCACCAACGACTTGCTCTTAGACGTCATAACAGGTGAGGGGATTTGAACCCTGGTTACCCGCACGTCACATCGCCCAAAGTACAGAGATTCGAGAAAAACAAAGCCCATGGTGTGGGGGACAGGTGAGACACGATGTCCCAAGTAGATCAAGTCGGAATAAGATGTAGGGCGGGTCGCAAAATACGGAAACGCAGTCTGTGTAGGATTTAAAACATAGTTGTTACACTTACCCTAATTTTAGGACGACCCAATCACGTCTTCACAACAAAGGAACACATGCCAAATAAACTTTAAAATTGATGACGCCATCATCATCTTGTAACCCCTTTCAATTCAAAGAAAAATAATATTAAATTATAATAATAACAATAGTTTTAAAAAATCTGTACATTAGCAGGAAGAAATTAAAGAAAGAGAGAGAGACTGCATTTATAACAACTTACATTTTCTGATCAAAAATGCATTTCAACGGCAGGAATAACAACGGCAGCTTTACCCCCACTTCAGGAACCATCACTTCCAGAGAGTTTAATAACCGCCATTAATCAAGTTCAATTAAAAAAAGGGGGGGAGATGAAGAGGCGGTGGGGGGCATAGTTTGTTTCACTGCGAATTTTCAGCGTGTGCTTATTTCCCCACATCGATTTTTCCGTCAAAAGCCTGCAACAAAACAACAACAATAATAACAATAAGTATGAAAAATTTCAATATCCAAATATAATACATTATTTCAGAAAAGAGAGGATAGGGGGTGAGAAAAATGACCTATCAAGTCAAAAAAAAAAGAGGGGAGGGGAAAGAAAACTATACACCCTTTCAAAATCATTAATAAAAATATTTTTAAAAAATGCCCGCAAATATTCAAAAAATCTACATGCCAAATATTCATCTTTAAAGCACGATAGTCACTAATTCGGATATTCAGAGTTCTCGATAGGTGAGTGTTGACCATTGACCTCGAGCTGAAATCGTTCCCAAAGAGCCTGCAGGGAAGGTAACAATGTTTTGGTATTTAACGTAATAATACGGAGCTAGTGGAGAGGGGTAAAGGTCCAAGCTGCAACACCTGAGGAATTATGATGAACTACTCATATACATTATGTCTTACTTTCCGTCTAAAAGGGGGCTCTGTCTCGCAAAGTTCACTACAGTTTAACGTCCCATCCGAAATGAAGAGGCCCATTTAGAGATTATACCCTTTCTGGAAAAAGCCCATCCATGTCAGCCAGGGTTGAACCCATTTCGATGGACCCACGAGTCAATCGCACTGTTTCACACAGAAACAGCTCTTGTAAGACTATATACACGGGGGGGGGGTAAATAAACATGAAGGGGTGCGGAATCGTCCAAATTACAAGGTGGCATTAAGGCTTTATTCCCAATCTGGAATCAAACTACCACCTCGAGAGCCTAAAAGCAGGAACCACCCACCTGAAGCAGAATTAAATCCGAAGCATCAGAGTCTAAAGTAACCAAGCATCCCGAATGAGGATGCAGCCGGGGGACGGTGTGTACAACATCATCACACAACAGAAAACAACCCCTTCTACTAGGAGTAAAAGACGCGAGTAGATCGGCATCATTTCTTGGGCCAGGGGCTGGTCCACTCTCTTGCACCGGACAAATGACCTCCAGAAGTACAGAAGCCGAGGATTAACGACTAAAAATGCTCCTTCCTCTAAACCTAACTAACAGGTGAGCTAAGGAGGACAGAGGGAGACAGAGACAGGAATTTCGGTTTCGATTCCTTGGTGCTTTAGGGCCCTTCAACTACAAGGTCATGAGAGCCCCGTCCACTGCGTAGACTTAATGCAGAGACTGCACAGACACTACACTAATGCGACGATTCTTGGGTCTTAGCGGTACCCAGTTTTCCCAAGCGGCCACCTATGTCAGTACTAACTAGGGTTGCGCTGCTTAACTTCAGTGATCAGACGAGAACTGGTGTGTCCAATTCAATAAGCCGCTCCCAATCAGAGGCAGGGAGATAGGGACAGAGAGACGGGGAGAGATACACACACAGAGAGGCAGAGAAGGAGACATGTACCAGGGCCCGCTCTAAGTGGGGAGGGAACCCGGGCATTTGTCCGGGGTGCCATATTGGCTGTAAGTGTGAGAACAGAGCACACGAACAGAGCGCTGCTTCAAGGGGCAGCAATTTGTCTTTCTGTCCGGGGCGGCATAATTGCTAGAGCAGGCGCTGCATGCACAGAGACAGAGGAGGAGAGAGGGAGGAGAGAGAGAGGGAGGAGAGAGAGAGGAGAGAGGGAGGAGAGAGAGAGGGAGGAGAGAGAGGAGAGAGAGAGGAGAGAGAGAGGAGAGAGAGAGAGAGGAGAGAGAGAGAG
>JAAFCE010004287.1:7433697-7451295 GCA_013389805.1 Trigoniulus corallinus
GGAGAGAGAGAGGAGAGGAGAGAGAGAGAGAGGAGAGAGGAGAGAGGAGAGAGAGACCAACCTCGGGTCAGAGCAGCGGCGAAACGCCTGGAATAATTTGAGCAAAAGAGAAATCAGCACGCTCTACCTTTGACGCTACTGAAAACGGATTTTCATTACAACATTGTAGCAGAAAATTTAATAATTTTCAAAATATGAGATTTATTTTCGGAAACTGAAAACAGGAGAGTGAGAGAACCGGGGAGGTGGGGGGGAGAGAGAGAGAGAGGTATGAATTACAAACAGTTTGTCACCAGTATCACATTTCCATAACCTATTTTCATATCAATTTTATTTTATTTTTGTTTTTTAATAAATTCATTACATGCATGCATATGGAAAGTAGTAAATGTCACTAGGAAGTCTATGAAAATATCTAAATTAAAATCAATATATCAAAAGAAGAAAGAGAAAAACCTTGAATATAATAATAATAATAATAGTAATCATAATGCTGAGATGATGGGGGGACGTCCATAAATTAACAATATAACTTTTTTTTCTTCCTCATTATGCCAATGTTCGCCAAGCCAACACTTGACAAACATAACAAATATTTACTCTGCCTATCAATATTATATTTTTATAACTTATTTTATTCGTTTCAGGTATTGAAAAAAAAAACTTTCCTCACAAATCAACCATTTTCAACTGATAATAACCCCCCCCCCTCCCCCTCCCTATCCCCGAACCCGCACAAAGTCAGTCTCCCCTCTCACGTTTGCACTACTCCACATTTTATCTCCAATATTAAAAACAGTCGATCAAAAATCGTTGATGGCTGCAATAGCTTCCACGGTGTGCGACTATTAAATTAAACAATAATCAAAAAATATTCCACGGATATAAAAAAACAAAACACACCCATCACCCCTCCCCCCAACACCTCATATCGTTTTAATTTCCTGAAAGAAACACAACAACCATTCAAAAACACATAACCGCGGTCAATGACCACCGGATTCGAACCCACATCACTTGACTAGCAGAAAAGAACCTTCTTCATTATCGCTACTAGGCGGCCTATGGTATCATTGTTCTACACCACAAAGGCTCAGAAGCCAAAATGGGCCCGTGCGATCTCGACACATGAAATGGACTATGGCATACAAGGTACCGAAATCTTTACCCTAAAGCAGACTGCCCTAAAGAGAAGAGACCAGGGTTTAACGGAGACAAAATTTACAGGGTGCGAACAAGATTGCAGGAAGAGTGGGGGGGCAAATAGGTACTGGGGGAGATCGATGTTATGCATTCGGACCTACAGCCCCAATCATTTCAGGTATCTCGTCCAACCCGAAGGGAATATGACTCTCAACTCTACACTGGGACCCATTAATAGTGAGTGACACCTGCATCACAGTCCGATTAAAGGTTCCATCCTGACCAAAAGTGGATTGGTCTAGTTTGTGTTATTATGATGCTTACCGTCGACTTGCGTGCAACATTGAGCACTTTCCACACCTGCTCATCTCTTTCAGGACGCATGGACGGTTCACACTTTAGGAACGAACCACTGTTTAAGTGCACCTGCTTTATGTCCCCCGACTGGGAATCTCAGCCGGTGCCCACCTCATCGTAGTGCACACCGCGCCAACACAGCACGAAAACGTACCATTTATCAAAATTCCTAGGTGCATTTGATTTCGGTTATGTTTCAAGGCCCTTCAACTACAATGGCCATTACAGCCTCGTCTACGGCCTGGAACTCTAGTGCAGATTCTGCGCAGACAATAACCAGTGTTCCAAAGTGGTCATGCGCATGCCAGTACTAGCTGAGGTTGCGGTGCTTCACTTCAGTGATCAGACGAGACGTGGTGAGTCCAACGTAATAAAACCGCTCTCCTAGGTGAAGGGCAAGAGTTCTTACCCGACATGAATGGGTTGTTGGTGTTTTAGGGACCTTCGACTACAAGGTCAGTATAGCCCCGTCCACTGCGTAATTCCAATGCAGAGACTGCACAGGTCTCTGCATTGGTTTTGGGGGTCTTATCGGTACACAGCTTTCCCAAGCGACCACCCATGTTAGTATTAGCTGCGGTTGCGTTGCTTCACTTCAGTGACCAGACGAGAACTGGTGGGTCCAAAGCAATAAGCCACTCGAGACCTGAATGGATTTTTTTTTTCATTTCGTTGATGTTTTAGGACCCTTTAACTACCAGATCATTTGTTTGTTTGTTGGTGTTTTAGGGCCCTTCAACTACAAAGTCATTAGAGCCCCGTCCACTGCGTAGTTCTTATGTAGTGACTGCACAGACACTACACTAATGCGACGATTTTTGGATACTAGCGGTACCCAGTTTCCCAAGCGGCCACCCATGTCAGTGCTAACTGGGTTTGCGTTGCTTAACTCCAGTGGTCAGACGACAACTGGTGTGTCCAACGCAATTTGCCGCTCCCTTACAAGATCATGAAAGCCCCCGTCCACTGTGTAGTTCTAATGCAGGGTCTGCACAGACATTACACCCATGCGGCGATTTTGGAGTATTAGCAGTACCCAGTTTTCCCAAGAGACCAGCCATGTCAGTGCTAGTTGGGGTTGCGTTGCCTAACTTCAGCGATCTGACAAGTTTGCTGTTTTGTTGTTTGTTGGTGTTTTAGGGCCCTTTAACGACAAAGGTCATTAGAGCCCCGTCCACAGCATGGTTCTTATGCAGAGACTGCACAGACACTACACTAATGCGACGATTTTTGGGTATTAGCAGTACCCAGTTTTCCCAAGCGGCCACCCATGTCAGTACTAGCTGGGGCTGCGTTGCTTCACTTGAGTGATCAGACGAGAACTGGTGTATGCAACGCAATAAACCGCTCCCGACATGAATGGAGGCCACCAACAAAAATTGAAACCGTATGCGGGGTGTGACTGAGGAACGAGCGAGTCAACTGGGAGTGACACAAAAATTCGGCAAAAGAGGAGGAGGGAGCGGTAAGGGTAGGGGGTTAGAAGAGTTGGCTGGCAGAGAATTGGGTACAGAGCTCAAATCCGACATGTCGGCGTCGATATTATTAAGCAACTACCAATGAAAAGGAATTTCAAAGCAATAATAATAATTATTATTATTATTTTTATTTGTTGAGCTGCTATAGTACCACACCAGACATGACTAATTGATGAAAAGAAATCCAACCTCGATTACGTAAAAAAAAAGAGGATCACATTTTTAATAGAAATTCATACACACACAAAACTGGAGACTAAGAGCGAAAAATCTTAATGAATGGTGGAAACCACTCTACCCCTTCGATGGGGGGAGAAGAGCGCAGATCGAATGGCATGAAAATGCAAATCAAGATATATAAAAATAATAATCATCATCATCATCAAGTATCTTCCTATTATCAGGGATCATTTCCCCACTCTGTCCCTGCCACATCCCTGAGCATCCTCTCCTTCCCCTCCTCTCAGCCTGCCTCCTAAAATCTATCCCAGACGTCAGCACCACCATAACCCTTTCCTACAGTTGTGTGTGTTCCTCTGCCCCAGAAGATTCTGACTCTCCCACGTTGCTGTCAGGACAGATAGGAAAAAGAAGGGGTGAGGAAGGATGGGAAGAGGGAGGCGGGAGAGATGGAGGAGGGTAGCAAGGGGAGAGACAAAAAAAACCTGTCAAAATATATTCCCATGAATAATATCCACACTAACTCGTGTGTGTCATTAGCATGTGCCTGCAGATAGATGAGCATCAGCAAGAAATTCACGAAAAAAAAACACAAGACACTTTTCAAATTTACGGAATCCTCCAAGGAATTCTTAGAAAAAAAAGATGGATTATTATAAAAATGAAATGAAGCTTCAAATAATATATTATTTAACTGCCCAATTTCTTTAACCCCCTCACCAGGCAGCTGGAGAGAAGGCACCACCGTTCCCCGTCATTTGCAGCTTGGGAATGAATGCAACCTAACCAGCATTTTCTTGCAGCACCCACTGGCTGGACGAAAGCAGAATTTAGGAAGGGGTTGGGGTGGGGGTTAGGGTGTGAGTCAGGGGTATGAAGCATGGATTGTGTCCCCATGAGATTTAGCCCTCTTCTGATCTCGGATGCTAGTTGCAGGGATGGAATACTAGCAGTGAAGAAGAGAAAACGAGGAGATGGTGCGAAATTCGGGGTACATGGAATGGTCTGCAGCTGGACTCATTCCGCATCCGGCTCCACCCGAATATATCGAGTCTCGCGGGAAGGGGCATGATCACGGCACCACTCGGAAGGATAACAAGATAGTCCTAACTACTGCACAGTTGTCATACGAGGGCCATGTACTTCTAATGACAATTTTTTTTTAGTGGTCAGGTGTGTGAGGATGAGTACGGGTAGTAAAGGGAGAGGGTTCAAGTTCTGTGCACCCTGAAATTTTGTCGATCAACACGCGAATTTTCTTCCTCGCGCAGAAAGGGTGACATGGCACACATCATTAAAACATTCCCATCCGGGACGGACGGCACGTAGTTTCTTTATTTCTGCCATTCTGAAGTGAACCTGTCATCCTGGGCTTGGGTCACCAATATCTTCTACGGGAAGCTCGAAACTCTTTTGCGGAAAGGCTCGTTTACTAGTTCCGATCTGTTCTCGGTGGCTCGTCTTCGCCATCTGTGGGCTAACAGCAGGGCCTGCCACACGGGGGGTGCAGAGGGTGCATTGCACCCGGGCCTCACGATTGAAGGGGCCCCCATCAGGGCCCAGATCATTGCTAATATTAAAAGTTTAATACGGCTGCTCCATGAACAGATTGCCAGCCACAGGCTGTAAAAACCAAAACGGGTGAAGATAACGTTAGGTGTAACATAGCAGGTAGGCTATAATGCATAATTGGGGCCCCAAAAGCATTTTTGCACCCGGGCCCCTTTATAGAGAAGGCCGGCCCTGGCTAACAGGCGCCAATTTTTACCTCTTTCCTGGGTTCTACAGTTCCCATCTGATCCCTGAAGTTAAGCAGTAGTCTATTAGCAAGCACCATATACTACTAGCTTGGGAACACTGGGGAAGCGGCGAATTGCGTTGGACACACCAGTTCTCGTCTGATCACTGAAGTTAAGCAACGCAACCCCAGCTAGTACTGATATGAGTGGCCGCTTGGGAAAACTGGGTACCGCTGGTATCCAAAAATCGTCGCATTAGTGTAGTGCCTGTGCAGTCTCTACATAAGAACTACGCTGTGGACGGGGCTCTAATGACCTTGTATTTGAAGGGCCCTAAAACACCACCAAACAAACTTGGGACCACTGGGTACTGCAAATACCTAAATTGTCGTACAGCGTAGTGTCTGTGGAGACTCTGCATTAGAACTAGGCAGTGGACGGGGATCTAATCACCATTGTAGTTGAAGGGCTCTAAAACACCAACAAATCAATCCTTGGGTCCAATTTTCTGCCCAGTTTTAACTTAACTGCAAACGGTGCTGTGTCTGAGTTTTCAAATCAGACGCCATCTGCGACTTTCAAAGTCGTCGTGGCCTGTCTGCGTCTACCATAGGCAACGGCGACATTTTGTCACTAGATGTGGCCCAATTTCAACATTCGAATTTACTACTTTTTTACGTCCAAGTCAAATAGTCCAGATTGTACTCCACTCTATCTATGAAATGTATGTGGCATGTGTCAAAAAGTCACTAAAAAGCGATATAACAGTAACAATTTTTTTTGTCAAAAAAAGTAATGACGCTGTTTAATATCACAGAGTGTCGTCAACAGGCAACACCGAAATTTGTGTAAAACATTTTCAAGAAACAGTGGATCAAGTGAGAAACGAATATAACTTGCCGTCGTCATCTTCCTCCTCCTCCTCATCGTCCAAACCAAGAGAGGAACAGCAGAAGGAGGCCTCATTCCGTAATGGGACAGTCTAGCAACTCCTTAATTCTAACATAGCCCATAATTTAACAGATAAATTGTAACGATATTATATTTTTTTATTAATAAAAAATCCTCTTATAAATTATAGTGGAATAAAATGAAGTTTATTTAACACAGTTTGCCCAAACTGACCCCTGTAATGGACGACAAATTTACGGGATACGTGAAAATAAACATATGAATTCCATCATCATTTTCGTACAACGACCAAAGAATTACTGAGCCCCCTCCCAAATTTTTTTTTCTGAGGATAAGTTATGGTACTCTAGAGGGAGTGTAACTCAAGAGGTTACTTTTACATCAAGAAAATATTTGGAGGACTTGTTTGAATAGGGAGGAATGAAAGGAAAAAAAAATAAAACAAAATTCAGTCACAAATTTACGGAAGGTCAATTTCTGCCAAAATTCTCTCACTTCCAAGCGTTCACCTATCTCTCCATACTACACCCTACACATAACCACAAGCATCAATAGCAGGCATGAGGACTAACTTTTGCTAGTTTGGGGGTCGGGGGTCAAATTATCAATCATTGTGGCTCTGAGTCAAGCGCGGGGGCCATTGTACAAAAAAAAATCAACTTAAGGACCGGGGATTGTTCAAATGCGACCAACAGCGTCTTCAATTGGGCCGCTATTGAACTCATTGAAATTCATTGGCAACATTAAACTACAGCAGTGCTGTAACGAAGGCGGTCGCCACGGGTGCAACTGGGTTTGGGGCGCAAAATTTTTAAGATTTTGTCATTATTGGGTTACGGGGAGGCGCAAGTTAGACACTTGCCACAGGCGCTTCATACGCCCGTTACGGCACTGAACGACAATGAAGTCAACTTCGTAGACCTTGTCACCATATTCCTCAAAGACAAATTTAACAAAACCAGATTTCTGGACTGTGGGGGCTGGAGACAGGGTAGTAAGTCACGTGAAGTCAGTTCTAGTAGGTTGTGTTTACGGGTTCGAACCTTGTGCGCATGTGAGGTGAAGGGAGATGACCACAGTAACAGGAACAAGGTAGAAGAACATTTTATCCAGCAGGGGAAGAATGACGGAATTGGGGTTAAATTCCAAGCTGGATTTGTTCATTCCGTCATTTAACGACGGCCTGTCTATTCAACCATTTACAGATATCAGGGTTTACATCTTCGGAACAATGACAACGCTTCTGACTCGTGAGTGCACGGTGGCTGGTTCGCTCCCAGCTCCCAAACCTGTAGCTTTTCTCGGCCGAGGGAGAGAGAGGAGAGAATGAGAGGAGGAGGGAGAGTTTGTTTGTTTGTTGGTATTTTAGGGCCCTTCAACTACAAGGTCATTAGAGCCCCGTCCACAGCATAGTTCTTATGCAGAGACTGCACAGATACACAAATGGGACGATTTTTGGGTATTAGCAGTACCCAGTTTTCCCAAGCGGCCACCCACGTCAGTACTAGCTAGAGTTGCGCTGCTTAACTTCCGTGATCAGTCGAGAACTGGTGTGTCAAACGCAATTCACTGCTCCCCCGGACATCGCCGAAAGAAGAGAGAATAGATTGAGGTGGTATGGCCACGGGATGATAAGAGATAAGGAGCAGCTGGTTAGGTCCATTGCAGGGATGCAGGTGGAGTTTCAAAGCAGACGTGGAAGCAGGCTGTACGAAAAGAAACGTTAGTGTGTGGGGTGGACGGGGACCCGGTGAGAGATAGGCGGAAGTGGAGACCCAGAACCAGCAGACACCGCACCCTGCCACAGGCGGGATAAAGATATGGTGATCAGTGCCGGATTTTTGCATTAGTGTAGTGTCTGCACAGACACTACACTAATGCAACGATTTTTGGGTATTAGCAGCACCCAGTTTTCCCAAGCGGCCACCCATGTCAGTATTACCTGGGGTTGCGCTGCTTACTTCAGTGATCAGACGAGACCTGGTGTGTCCAAGGCAATTCGCCGCTCCCCCGAGGAGGGAGAGAGACGAGGAACAAGAAGAAAACGCTTCATTCGAGGATCAATCGTCAACTGCATCTGATTTTTATTTGTTTTGTTAGTGTTTTAGGGGACTTCAACTACAAAGGTTATTAGAGTCCCGTCCACTGCGTACTTTATAAAAGCAGAGACTGCTCAGACACTACACTAATGCGACGATTTTTTGGATCTTAACAGTACCCAGTTCTCCCCAAGCGGCCACCCATGTTAGTACTACCTGGGGTTGCGTTGCTTCACTTCAGTGATCAGACGAGAACTGGTGTGTCCAACGCAATAAGCCGCTCCAAATGTCATCAGAGGGTGACAGGCAATTTCGTCCGCGGAAAACCGGCAACCTTGTCCGCAGGTCAACCGACAACCTCGCCCTCGCCTCAACCACCAATTTCATCCAAGGGTCAACCACAAAATTACGTCCTACGCGATTCAACAGCCTATTCTGCGCACTACCACCACCACTCCTCATCAAAAGCTGAAGGAACATAGTCAAAACATGAACCGGAACTTCATTTCAATATGTCACTCAGTTTACAATAAAACATTTGTTATTTTTGTTTTAATATGAAAAACCTCCCAGAGTAGAGTATCAATATGCGGGGATTGGAGGGGGGGGGTGTAAAAGGATAAAAAATAATTTTTAGAGGAGGGGGGGAGACTTTCCACTAGTTAACTTTCCTCAATTTCATAAACAGATCTCAAAATCAATACGGCCTATAAGGACGGGGTGCAGGCTGGCTACGGAGGAGCGAGGAGACAGGGGACTCAAGAGGGGGTTAGGGGAATGGTTGAAGGAGGAGGTGCAGGGGGAGACACGCAGTTCTGAGAAAGGAAACCTTCTCAATTAGCATGTTTACAAAAACTTTACAGCTACAGTTTTAGATATTGTTACAAATATATATCACTTTTTGAAATTATTGACTATTTTAATAAGGAGGGAAAAAACAGGAAATGTAAGATTTTGTCGTTTGATATAAAATATATTAAATGAAATGCTATAAAAAAAAAATAAACTGGGAGAGAGCGAGAGAGGGGGGTGAAGGAGGGAGAGAGTGGAGTACAGATTTCGTTTAAAGGTTACTAGTGTGTTATTCAAAGAAATAAATTTAATATCAAATATAATATCAGAATACTCGATATATATGTAACTAATCATAGAGCTCATATAATATTGCAATCCTGAATTTTAATATTCAGTTAGCCCCCCCCCTTCCCTCCCTCCCTCCGAATAATAAACGACCTAGTTCACAGAAATCTAACAACTAGCAATTAAAACGCATTCATCTTAATAACATTTCAAATTGAAAGAAAGGGTTTACCAAACATGGCTGCCTCCGAAATTCCATCGAAATTCAACTTATTCTAGATTAAATTTTTCTGTTTAAATTTGGCACACAGGATCAAGTGAAATCTCTACTTGCCACGCATGAATTATAATATCGTTACTAATAATGATGATGACGATGATGATGATGCTAATAATAATAATAAAAACAAAATATAACAATAACGTTGCATTTGGAAGTCAAATTTGGCCAAAACCTTGAAACAAGGGCAAATCATTTGGTGGCAACACTTCATTTTTCGCCCTCGCTTTTCATTTTTAACATTTAAAATATTGTATTTCAGTTTTAATATTTATTCATTTGGAAATAAAAGCAACTCCTAACCCATTTCCCGCCTATGGCAAGGAAGGCCGCCTATGGAGCGTTCTGAATAAAGCACAAGTGCAGCCAAGTTGCGTTGGACACACCAACTCTCGTGAGATCACGGAAGTTAAGCAGCGCAAGCCCACGTTAGTACCAACATGGGTGGTTGGTAAAGAACGTTGGGTGCTGCAAATTTCCTCTCTCCTACGTCCTCTACACTTACCCCCTCATCTCCCGCGAGCAGCCTCTTACTCCCCAACCCATGAAAGTAACCGGGAGCGGCGAGTTGCGTTGGACACACCAGTTCTCGTCTGATCACTGAAGTTAAGCAACGCAAGCCTAGTTAGTACTGACATGGGCGGTCGCTCGGGAAAGCTGGGTACTGCTAATACCCAATAATCGTCGCATTAGTGTAGTGTCTGTGCAGTATATGCATTACAACTATACAGTGGACGGGTCTCTAATGACCTCGTAGTTGACGGGACCTTAAACTCCAACAAACAACAACAACAAATGAAAGTAATCCACATATTGGTCATAGTTTTTCTGCAGCCGGTTGCCGGACAAAGCTGCACCCCTAAGCTTATTTATCGTCGGTCTAGTGTTCGTTGAGGAATGCTACCGACGCCAGGGGGCGAGCTTCTACACCTGGAAAGTTTTGCCTCATCTACCCGTTGCATAGCAGAGAGGGTTCTTTTACGTGCAAGTGACATCGTACACCAACACGGGACCTCGGTTTTACTTCTCATCCGAAAAAAAGGCACACTCGCCGCCTCTCTCTCTCGCCCGAAAGAAGTCAACCCACCTCGGTCCAGTATCGAACCTAGAACTACTGACGCAGTTGCCGAGCGTGCTAACAACCACTACGCTACCGCTCGGCTTATTCCATGCGGGGATGGGAACGAAATCAAATTTTCCGTTAGGAAACACGTCCCCCCCATGTGTGTGCCCGGAGTAGAAAACGCACACGGTACCATCGCCCATTGCATGTCGTAAAAGGGGACTAAACGGAGCAGACCCAGGGACGGTAAACCTAGAAAATCATAATTGGTTCTGGTCGATGTTGGCTCCTCTGGCAGGTGACCATAAGGAAACGCCTACCCACGTGTTTGGCCGCTAGCATACACAGCTACTTTCACCGGCCACTAGTGGCGACCACACGCTGCGGACTGTGTTTGCAATTGAAACTCAATAGGCGCGGCGCAGACGCGACGTTTGCAGCAGCGCTATAAGCTGCAGCCATAAGCTGCAGCAGTGGCCGTATCTCGCTACTCATGGCTGGTGGCGGCGTTTTTTTCCTATTAACGCAAGCACGAGATCACGTTGCCACCGCCTGTGGCAGTCACTGGTGGCTGTGTACAGCGACTAGTGGTCGCAGCAAGTGGTTGTGTGTGCGAGCAGCCTTTGTCATGCGTGGAGACCCGACCGAATCTTTGGGGAAAGGAGATCCTGGTGGTTGAGAGGGCTCATCCCCTACGACATCTTTGGGCCGCCCCGCACTGACGAGACAGCTCCGACACGTCGCGGAGAAACCTGGTGTCCATGGAAATCAGTTCGGGTTTATGCCAAGTAGGTCCACAATAGAGCCAAACTTCATTCTAAGGCAGATAGAAAAGTATGGGGTTAGCAAAGAAAGATCTCCCCATGCCATCTTTATCAACTTGAAGAAGGCTTCTGATAGTGTTCGACAAGAGGTAGTTTGGGAGGCATTACGCAAAGGGAGGGGTGTAGAAGAGGGGTTTATTCGAATAGTACAGGATACGTACGATGGTTTCTCAGCCAGGGTAAGAACACCTTGGGAAAAATTGGGGTACACCAAGGTTCAGCACTAAGTCCATACCATTTCTTCCCGGTTATGGACGAGCTACTGACAGGAGTCGGATAATGGGCTCCTCAGGGCATGATATTTACCGATTGTATTGAAAAACTTAGCGACTTCAGATATCAAGTAGAGAAGGGCCTAAACGATATTACAGGAGAGATAGAAAAGGGAAGGCTAAAGATAAACATGAAGAAGACTGAGTATTTTGCTGTCAATTGGGAAGGAGAGGAAAATAAAGGTTCCATACTTCCTGGTGACAAAGGTGCAAGAGGTAAAGTATCAGTGTTGCAAAGGAACGAGAGGGGGGATAGATTCGGATGTTACCCATAGAATTAAAGGGGGATTGTTAAAAGACAAGTTTAACATGACAGTGGTTAGGCCAGCCATGTTATATGGATCAGAGTGTTGGGCAGTGAGGAAGAGTCAGGTAAATGTGGTATATGAGTAGGGTGTCGAGAACTGATGGAACTGGAAATGAGTTTATTAGAGACGGCTTGGGATGGAGGGCTTGTGTTGTTTGCGCTTATTGGTGTTTTAGGGCCCTCTAACTTATGGTCATTAGAGCCCCGTCCACTGTGTAGTTCTGATGCAGAAACTGCACAGACACTACACTAATGCGATGAATTTTGTATACCAGCGGTACCAAGTTTTCCTAAGCGGCTACCCATGTCAGGACTAGCTGGAGTTACTTCGTTTGCTTTCACGGGTTGGGGAGTAAGCCAAGCAGCCATAACAGGCTGAACCGTTAGGAGGCTGCTCGCGGGAGATGAAGATGTAGGTGTAGAGGATGTGGAAGAGGGGAAATTTGCAGCACTCAACGTTCTTTACCAACCAGCCATGTTGGCACTAACGTGGGCTTGAGCTGCTTAACTTCAGTGATCAGACGAGAACTGGTGTGTCCAACGCAATTCGCCGCTCCGGGGTGGAGGGCATCGCGGAAAAAATGAGGGAGAGTAGATTGAGGTGATATGACAGGTAATGAGAAGAGGAGGGGAGTAGTAGCTCGTTAGGTCCATTATGGGAATGCAAGTGGTTGGAAGCACCCTGGATAGCAGAAGAGCAAAGCAGGCTAGGGAGTGGGTTGTGCGTGTTAGTCCCTCCTGCTTGAAAGCTAGGGCCATGATTGAACAGGCCTCCATCTCTGATATTATTTCGTCCCGGATGCGGGATTTACCTGCGGTTCGGCTCGAATGACGGGTTAAATGTGATCTGGGACAGGATTAAGAGTGGTATATAATGATGGATTCAGGTTTGACGCCTGTATTCTGGGTTGAACTAAAGCCATGGATCCTGGCTGTACTTTCCATCTTACAGAAATCCTCTTCCTGTACTATATGAAGCCCGGATCCCTGCGGCCATGTCTTCAGGTTCGATCCCGGTTAGAGGGGGCCATTTGAAAAGAATCCGCTCAACTTTATACTGTACCTTCCGTCCCGGATGGAAATTGGAACTGTGCCTTCTTCTGAACTGGCCACCTGTCCTTTCCGGCAAGGCCGATAAGGGCTCTTGACTCATTGATGTTGATGGGACAGAAGGTAGCCCTCTCTTGGCTGTTGAAATGTTTTGAGTCAATTTCAGGTCACCATGGTGTATCCCTTGCGTACAGAAACCTCTATTCTGATTTGTATGGAAAGTGGATCGCGTCTAAGCTCTGCCCTTGTATGTTTACGTTAAGATGATGCCCCTTTTTTGTTCCTTCGCATTATTTTTTGACCTCTATTTATTTCTTATCGGGGGAAAAAAATAACCCCCTCCCAAGTTTTTATCTTTATCGGCCCAGAACGGAATTAAGGGTGGGTTCTTTTTAGATAGTTTCAAATTGAAAATTTAAAATGTCTTTATAAAAGAAAAATGTATTGGCATTCATATGCAAATACTGGGGATGAGTGTATCTCGCCCTTTGGCCGTTTGTGGCGCTTGAATAGAGAAATCGACTTTCAGTAGGGGGCATTCTGTTGTCGCCGTCCGGATTTGATGAATAAGTTTTCAGTTTTATATAAAAAAAAACACTTCATTGTCAGGAAAAAATTTTTATAAAACGTCTTTTTTCACTACTCTTTGATCCCAATCTGAATTTTGGTAAAAAAGATTATTTTAGATTATCTATTTTAAAAAAAAGTTTCTTTTCTTCCCTTTACAATGTGAATAAAAGTTGATTTTCAACTTAACGTAAATCGAGCCCGTCCCTTCATTGTACTTCCAAGTCGAATTTTTGACCGGAAGTCCCCACATATGTCCTCGGCCTTGTTGAATATTTTATTCAGATTTACCTATTTCAATGACATTGATTTAAAATAGATTGAATTTTATAATAAAATATGTTAATTGCGGAATATATATTTTTATTATTTTTTTGTCAACTTTGCACCTCAGTTGGGCCATAGTGGGTGTGTAGGCAAGTGTGCAATTCTTTTCTCGGTTTATTGTCATTTTGTTGATGGGATGACGTCATCTTTTTAATATAAAATTTTGTAATAGCTCATTTCTGTTTTATTTCGAAAATAATAACCCCCTTTATACATTTTATTGCACTATTTATAACACTAATAATAGCATTGTCAAGGTAATCCCAGAATTGGTGAATTCCAACAGATAAAAATCGTTGTCACTTGTGAACCACCGTATACTGTACATGACTACTGCTTCCTGTAGTTAGCCAATTCGGTTCTGGTTCGGCGATAACTTTGGGAGCGCCCGACAACAGATCGCAGAGGCAGAGGCCAGAAAGTCTCTTTGTGTCGACAATCTGAAAAATCCCGCCTTCCCAAATTTATCCACGGTTCCCTACCTCCCTTTCACCCGCTAGCAGCCTCCACAAGGTTCGGCCCGTTATGGCTGCCTGGCCGACTCCTTTGGTTCCTTGTTTTTTTAGGGCACTTCAACTACGAGGTCATTAGAGCCCCGTCCACTGCGTAGTTCTGATGCAGAGTCTGCACAGACACTACACTAATGCGACGATTTTTGGATACTAGCGGTACCCAGTGTTGCCAAGCCGCCACCCATGTCAGTACTAGCTGGGGTTGCGCTGCTTTACTTCAGTGATCAGACGAGCACTGGTGTGTCCAACACAATTAGCTGCTTTCGGCCGACTCCCTAACCCATTGGTATACCATACTAACATACCCTGTCCTGATCCTTTAACTTTGATCCTTCAGCTCTTAAGGCCCGTTACCAACTCCTGGATTGGCGAGCAACTTGCATATTATTCTCCGTGGAGAAAGGGTGGTATGGGCATGTGACGAGAAGAGGGGAAAAGAAGCTGGTGACCTTCATTACAGGGATTCGGGCTATTGGAAGCACTCGCAGCAGGTAAAGAGCTAAGCAGACGTTGAAAGGAGCTTGTTCGTGAGATGGATGGGGACTTACTGAGTGCTAGGTGGAATTAAAGAGCCAGAACCCGCTGACCTGACCCTGCCGCAGGCGGGAAAGGTTAGCAGTAGCTCATTGCTTTTTTTCAGCAGTTTTTTGTTGTTTGTTGGTGTTTTAGGGTCCTTCAACTACAAAGGTCATTAAAGCCCCCGTCCCCAGCATAGTTCTTATGCAGAGACTGCACAGACACTACACTAAGGCAAGGCGCAAAATGAGACCCAGGATGACACAGGTGTCGAAGGTGACGCAATGTGTAGCAGCCCTCTGAAATTCTGCTACCAGGCAATCACCGCACATTGAATCGCAGTTTTTCACCATACTTGCATCAAATAACAAGAGAACTTCTCTGCTTCTCACCGCTTCTTTTGTTACTGTCAAGCCAACTTCCGGCAGGAAACTGCGGCATTGGCACTGCGCTCCGCAAGGTCACGTGGCGCAGGCACTGATTCAAGTCACCCTGCGACTTAACATGCGCAACTACATAACTCTCACGTGAGCAACAGAAATTTATGGTGGGTCACCCTGCGTCTCATTTTGCGCTGGGCCTAATGAGACGATTTTTTGGGTATTAGCAGTACCCAGTTTTCCCAAGCGGCCACCCATGTCAGTACTAGCTGGGATTGCGCTGCTTAACTTCAGTTGTTGCTGTTGTTGTTTGTTGGTGTTTAAGGTCCCGTCAACTACCAGGTCATTAGAAACCCGTCCACTGCATAGTTCTAAGGCATAGACTGCACAGACACTACACTAACGCGACGATTGTTGGGTATTAGAAGTACCCAGCTTTCCCGAGCGACCACCCATTTCAGTACTAACTGGGCTTGCGTTGCTTAACTTCAGTGATCAGACGAGAACTGGTGTGTCCAACGCAATTCGCCGCTATTTCAGCAGTGGAGAGACGGCTATTCAATGAGGACTTGGCTATTCAATGAGGACTTAATTCCTAGCAAGGATGAACCCAGCATGGTTTGAAAAGTCTGGAAGGGGTAAAGCGTGCAGGTGAAAACCTGGGAGGGCCACCCTGCTGCCATCTAGTGGCTGGTGCGTGTAGCCCCGTCAGTAACAATAAATAACAGGAAAGCGACGCATCATCAGTGAAACGTGATAACCGCATTTTACGAAATATACACATTATCATTCAATACAGGATAATAATTATTTTAACTATTATGATTATTATTAACTGCTTAGAAACATATCCGTTTCACACTCCTCAAATATAACGGACACCAGAAGAAAGAGGAGGAGGAGGATCAAATGAGGGCACAAGCTGGCAGTGACCTATGAACGAAAATTGAAATCAGGACACGGGACGGTGAGTGTGCCGTCATTCCTAACGTCATTGTTTACTTTGCAGAAAAAATGGAAATATTTAACTAAAAGTGACATTTACAAGTCAAATAACACATTACAAAATCGGCACCCTCTTCCCCCACTTCATTTTTAATCTCCTTTCTTGTCCTCACAGTCAGAAAATGAAGGTGTTGACCCCCTCCGAACAGAAGATCAACAAAAACGACTTCCATAGCACCGCCATTAAGAAAAAAACGCCATTTAAACGAAATAATGGACAAAAAAATTTCTACAAAAACATGAAAATGCAACGTCATGATTTTCAATAAATTTCTTTTAAAAATTTAAATGTCCGGTTTTTCTTTCATGTTTACCTTGACCCTTCACCTGATAAAAGTGAATTAGGCACTCATACAGCACGCCAGCCTGTCAAACCCATTATTCTATTCGGCCGCCGATTTTAGTACAACACCTAGCAACTGCTAACTCATTTCCCACCTATTGCAGGGTCGAGTACCCAACTATGTTCCTCTTGGTGGACCAGGGAGCAGCTGTATTGCGTTGGACACACCAGTTTTCGTCTGATCACTTAAGTTATGCCACGTAACGCCAGATAATCCTAGCATGGGTGACCTCTTGAGAACATGGGTACTCCCAATACCCCAAAATCGTCGTAACAGCATAGTGTCTGTAGAGACACTGCATTAGAACTACGCAGGGGACGGGGCTCTAGTGACCTTTGTAGTTGAAGGGCCTTAAAACACCAACAAAAGAAATAAATATATTTCACCCAATGTAGAAAGGGGGTTTTGGTGCAGGGATCACACCATAAGCACCTCATTTAACACTGTGAGCTTTAATTCCTATTCGGGACAGCGGAAGGCGCTCGTGAGCGTTCCTTTCTTACTTCCAGTTCGGTAGATAAAAATCCACATATCGACACCTTCCTGGTAAAACATCGTAAGCGACATTTTTTTGAGATTTTCACTTTTTAATTTAATCAAATTCTGTACATTACGTCTTTCTTAATACTGTAATCGGTTTTATCCTACGTTAAATAGTTATTTTATTTGTTTAATATCTAAAAATATTGTAAGCATAAGAATGAATGAGGA
Organism: Trigoniulus corallinus; assembly: GCA_013389805.1. Taxonomy (NCBI): domain Eukaryota; kingdom Metazoa; phylum Arthropoda; class Diplopoda; order Spirobolida; family Trigoniulidae; genus Trigoniulus; species Trigoniulus corallinus. The sequence continues at coordinate 7,450,784 of JAAFCE010004287.1, forward strand.
AATCAGAACGTTTTTCTCACATCCTGTAAAATTTATGAAATGGCGCTTACGATGTTTGACCGGGAAGGTGTCGATATTTCAGCCAGGATTGCTCCTGTAGCCAAGAAGTGCAGGGTATAACATTATCCTGGATATATACTCCCAATTAGAGATAGGGGGTGTGAGAGAGAGGGGGTAGAGAGACGGAGGGGGGTCGGAAAGAGCCAGAAAAGGAGAAAGGGAGACCGAAAGAGGGGGCAGAGAAAGACAGAGAGGGGGTAGAGAGACAGAGAAGGGGCAGAGAGACAGAGAAGGGGCAGAGAGACAGAGAAGGGGCAGAGAGACAGAGAAGGGGCAGAGAGACAGAGAAGGGGCAGAGAGACGGGGCAGAGAGACAGAGAAGGGGCAGAGAGACAGAGAGAGGAGACAGAGAGAAGGGGCAGAGAGACAGAGAGAAGGGGCAGAGAGACAGAGAAGGGGCAGAGAGACAGAGAAGGGGCAGAGAGACAGAGAAGGGGCAGAGAGACAGAGAG